>OW679200.1:14896956-14949179 GCA_940337035.1 Agriotes lineatus
GTGTTAACGTTTAGGATGTGTTCTGTTTTACCGGCTATCGGAACAGCTGTTTCATAACAAGGTTTTTTTTATTGTTTAATTGGGAAAAATGTAGCGTCCTTTTTCGGCAGGGCTCTGTGGGTATGGAGCTCCAAATTAAGCTTTTAGCTTAAAATTTCGTGACTTATTTTGTGAGAAGCTTTGCTGGTATGTAGGGCACCGGTTTGGGATTTTCGGCCACGCGTCAGGATGGGTTAAGAACACAGAATTTCCATGTACTGGCTGTTCGCCTGCCCAATTAGACGGGGTGAGCGTAAATTTCTCATATTTCTAGTTGCGATAAGGTAATTTCAATGAGCTAACTCTTAACTGAGGGTTTTACCTTCACCTACGGCGTGGAATACATCAATTGCACAGTACAAATTACCAACGAGTATTCTTACTTGTTAATGGACACTACTACCAACGTGAGCCAGGGCTTAGTAGACCTCGGTGATTTTGCATTGGCAGGGGAGCTTAGTTCAAGACTGTGTTTACGCTAACGTCTTATATCAACTCAAGATCTATATTGAGCTGAATTGCATTTTGACTGGTAATTTCTTAAAAATTTAGTTGAAGTAGCACGCTTTTTATAACACTAATTAGTTCCATTATCCTTTTACCAATCTTCAGTCTAGTCTGATCTACACCACCATGTATTGAAATACAAGGTAAGACTGTCCAAAGCAATGTCTGTTTATTATACATTATTTTAAGAATAAGAAGAGGGTTCTACTTTATGGAAAGCTAAGAGGTAGTTTGGCAATTCTAACGCTAATACAAGCCTTAATTTTATCATTACGTTTCTTCCATAAAAATTCGAAGCTTTTCCATCTAATTGTAACAAATTACAACTTTGATACATGATTTTTGTCAAACTACCTTTTAATCGTAATATCTAAACAACAACCTCTTATATAGTGCAAGAAAAATAGGTTTTGCCCTTGAAAAATTAGTACGAGCAGGGAATTTCGTCAAGATGTTGCGTTTACCTTTTTATTGAATATACTGAAAGTCCCCTAAAATCAAAGTTGTGCTACGGCCGCCATATTGAAAAATGGCTGCTCATTTTTGGTTTTCTCTATATAGTAATTCTATAACCGATGCAGATATAAAAAAAAGTTTCAAATAAAAAAGGTAGGCCACTGCAATGGTTGTCTTCCATTCTTCCCGAATACCCTCCATATGAATTCCCTCATGAACAAGGATCCCAGTCATCTCCCGAACCTGGTCTGTCCATTGGCGCGGAGAGCATCCTCTGGTTCTTCTGGCGTTGACTGTCTCTTCGACCATTAGCAACTCAATGTCACTATATCTTAGGATACGTTCGTAAATAACTGTATGACATTCTTTCACGCCTAGCTTTTTTATGACGATGTGTTAGTTCAGTGTTTCGTCCAAGAAGTGCGAAGTAGTCTCCGGTAACGCCACATGTCAAAATCATTCAGTTTCTTTCGGTCTTTAGCTTTGAGAGTCCAGGTTTATCAGACATTATAACAAAATTGAAAATACGAAGGTGCCCAGGAACCGCATTTTTTATGTTATTAATGTCTCCGATTTTCCATATGCTTGTTAGTTTAATAACCGCGCTCTTGGCTGTTTCGATTCTTTTGCGAATTTGGTTTTCAAAATTTTTATCATTTGTGACCACAGAACTTAGGTAGATACATCTTTGAACTACTTTTCGTATCCAAGGACTTGCTGGATTTCCAGTATGTTGTTGTGACTGGCAATTGGATCTAAATTATTACCCATTCAGTACGAACTTGGAGGTATGTATGATATGAGTGATTGGTTGCTGATCGAACGTCTGCGGCATTGTTGTCCCATATTATAAGATAAGCACAGTGGAACTTCTATTTAACGAGTCACTTAATGCAAGAAACAAATTCGTTAAACAGAAATTTATTCAAAATGGCATAATAAATGCTTCTGGTTGATTTAAAAACTGTGTTTTACCTATATGAGCCATGTGTTGTCTATTTTTACATAATTTTAAGCACTAAATTATTTAATTTTATCTATAAAAATTACTAAATTGAATTTAATTTGATAGAATAGAGCAAAAACCGCATGGTAAACTATTCTGATAGCAGGATCCCTATAAAGAATTCGTTAAATAGAGAATTTCGTAAAACGCAGATTCGCTAAGCAGACGTCCCACTGTAACAATTTCCCTCTGCAGATGCAATGCCATTATAGAATACAGTATCCTCAATAGATAATGCAAGTCTGTCGCCACTTCAGATTCCTTTCTATAAGGCAGAAGTCTTTAATCTTGCTCTTTACATAAAGCGCTAATGTTGTGTTACAATCACAGCCTGTAACTGCATGTCGAAACAGGAAACAGTTTAAGTATTCCTCTGCAAATTTCTGTGCTTTGGTATGTAGAAAATGTGCAAGAATATCAGCTTGCGTTGTAGTAGTGACAGTATTCCCACTGATATTTATATTTGCTGATGTTCTTATGCTGCCCATAATTAAAAAATGCTAGGTTTAGAGGAAAAATGGCAATAACAAAAATTATTTATTTTATTATGATGTACATCTTTATTAGAATTTTTTTTATATCTGCTTCGGTTACGGAATTATAGATAAAAAGCCAAAAATTAATCACCATCCTTTAATATGGCGCCCGCAGCATAGCTTCAATTTTAGAGGACTTTTAGTATATTTAATGTAACCCAAATTTCTTGCTGGTACTGATTTTTTCGTTTATTTTTCCTGTACGTTTAAATAGAGGATATGAAGTTGAAGAATTTTAACTTAATGCTTGCAGCAGATAGTTTGCACAAATACAGCTTTACCGCATAGAGTTGTGCACTGCCAATTTTCCAGCAATTTTGTTTGAAGTATTCCTCGTTGGCAATCCACGCGGAGGCAGGAATCTTACATCAATGAGGTATGCGTTAACAGCTCTTAGCTAAACTTAAATTAAACCAAGTTTCTGAACTATTTCGTTAAATAACTTATGTAAAGTAGGTTAATGGATCGAATGTCAATTTAAAGTCATTTTCCTCCATTACTGTAACTCAGGAAACGCATAGTAAAGTATTGGTTACAAAATTACCATTTGTGGTTTCGTAGATAATTTCTATTCATTTGGGTCTTATTAGAGAGAATTTTTAAAAATCTGACTTTCTTCAGGGTCACTATATTCCAGCTTGCAAATTGCAGGTTAGTGAGTAACAGTCATACTTCACAACCCCGCAGCAATGATAATAATCTATGCCACAAAGGATACTAAGGAAGCAATTTAAGCAATTAGAGTAATGATTTGTTCAGGAGCGGTACCTAAAGCAAACGGGGGGAAATCAATAGTGCAGTTTGGACAGATATAAAGTGTGCTTAATCCAGAAATCCTAAAATGGATATAGTATGTGATTCGAGGGCGGTCAACCGGACATATCTGTAAGTCCACGTGATTGGAACCATCACTTACTCCGGAGGATTACCTCGAAACAAAATTCTTTTAATTTGTTCTGCAGTGGAGAATTTCAGATAGCTGCTAAACCTGGATTATGGGATAAAACTTACTCAAAATGAATGGACTTTTATATGAAACTGATATTTTCCTTCTTCGCCGGTTTGCTCACTTTTATCGCGCTGCGCATTGAAATACTTCGGTGGTTTTGCTTCACAAGTTTTTCATATGGGGAAACGTCGAGATGGTGGCGCATTTCTGTATGTGAACTACCAGGGGATCGATAAAATGACAAGAGAAACATTAGTTGTAAAAGATTTATTTCTTTATAAAACTGCAATTCACAGGGTGTCAGCTGGGAGTCGTTCCAATCAATGAATAGGCACCGTTTCTCATAATTTGGCACTATTCCAATTTTATATTTCGAAAAGTGTGTCAGCAGGTGAAAATACATAATTTAAAAATTAAATTTATCTTAATTATCATATAATTAAGTTTGGTTAATTAGCGTTCATGACAAAGATCTAATTATATAAGGCACAGTGAATATGGCAATTTTCAGACGTTAAAACCAAACAGAGAACCGAAAGGTGATATAAATATATACAGGGGCGGGGGGGGGGGGGGTCCTATAAATTCATATAGTTAATTAATAAAGCTCAAACTCCGACTCTATAAATCTGTAACATGTAATAAAGAATCCAATTGGGAATAAAAGCAAAGCTAGGACTCGATAACATAATAACCTCGCTTAAAACGTCTGAAAACTTTTGGAACAAGATAGAAGAAGTAGCATATTCAACATAAATATCAACCATAACATTTGTAGCAATAATATTATTTGTGATTGTTTTATGTTGTAATTATACTACCAGAAACTGTACCTTGAAATAAGATGCAATTCGAACTCACTATCGACAGTTACATTTCAATATATTTTAGCTGCTATATAAGCCAACTGAAGATATATTGTAACCGATTGTTTTAATTAAATAACAAACAATTCTAAGTGAAACAATGGTGTACCTAGTCTATAAACAAAGACATATATATACCTCTTACCTGACGAAAATTTCTAGTTTGTAAAATAAAAAAATCGAATGAGCTTTCCCCAAGCAATGTTTTCCTCGTAGAATCGGCTACCATAATGCCTTAGAAATGGAAAATTGTGGTAATTAGTGTGGGGAAAAATATAATAGTAATGAAATTCAGTTCAACCAGCGGCAAAATGTGAAAACCAAGGACCCCGAGCTTCACACAAAGTCTTGATCAGACGTAGTTAATGGCTTGCCGCCAAAGTCGAACGAGAAACGCGGACCCGCAAATGAGGTACGTCAATAAAACGCAAGTAAATTACTTAAATGTATGCTTGTGCGGTAAAAATAAACTAATTTACCCTTCAAAATTTTCGATATGCAAACGCCTGACGGAGATCAAAGGTCTTTAAATCCACAGCGCGGGTTTTAAGAAAAATGTCTCATAAGAAAAGCTATATTTAGGTACTGGGGCAGAATGCTGAAGGCGCTAGTGCACCCCAAAATTTACCAACGGTGACTTAGAAACACATAATAAAATGAGCCAAAATTTACACAAACAAGATTCGTATTCTACGTTCATAAAACACATTTTAAACTGACGATATATCAGATAATAACTATAAATGGTCTATATGAGTGCATCCAACTAAATGATGCGGAAATGCTGGCGGATCGTCACCTTGGCTAAAGGAGAAGTTGGCCGGCCGATGAATCGGTTGTCGCTTAAATTGAGCGATGAAGGCGGGCTTGCAAATGCAGCAAGCTCCTGTCTAAAAAACGGAACCAAATTGGGACCTTCTTCAGGACTTCAACAGCGAAAGTTGAGTTGCATTATCTTATAATTGATGTAAATGAAGCTTCCCCAAAGCTTCATCGGCTAGACGATAAGAAATTAACAGCGGTGATTTTTGACGATCAATCAGCGCAAATCTACACGCAATATACGTAAAGTGTGGGGACGATGACCATACAAGGCATCGATGCATGATAGTAATTTCGTTAAATTTCGTCAAATATCATCAGAGATCGACATGAAATTTCAAATGTACTTCAAGGCGAGAACTCAGATTTTCAAACTTAGTAACCTACATTTTGGGAAAGCTGAGTGGCAATCATTTTAAATTCGTCGACGCGGCACGGAAAGGTTTCACCAAATAGCTACATTTACGGAATGATACGCTCCGATCACAAACGCCGAAGCTGTTAGCTTGACCGTCCTCGGTGAAATCTACACGCTAACCTTACAAAATAAGCTATCTGCTCGATATTTGCTGGTCAACTACTCAAACTGAACTGAACTGTGCGATCTTGTGCTGACTTGAGCGTAACGAACTCAACTACACGAAGATATTAACCGCTACTTCTCACTTAAGCACGCCAAATACATCCGATATTCAATTTCCAAACGATTCTAATTCAGTGTAAGCAAAGCTGAACTAACACATTACGTCCAGAAGAAGTTACAAGACATACAGTAATGTATAAATTAAACGCCAAGAAAATAAAAATGAAACAAGAATGGATGACGCCAGATATACAGAGAACATCATACACTGATTACAATAAAGATAAGAAACAGAGAAGAAATGTATTTCAGAGAGATGTAAAGAAATAGAGGTTTCCAGGAAAATTATAACGCACAGAAAATACACACAAAGATTACAGAACTTACAGGTTTAACAAGAAAAAAACTTGGCTTACTGAAGAACAAAGACGGCAATATTATATTGGATGCTAAACTAAAAAACAAAAGGTGTCAACAATAAATAAAATAACTTTGGCATAAGACTAACAGTGAAAGACATGCAATTAGAGTAACAAATCAAGCACATGAGAAATGGCAAAATAGTGGGGGCAGATAAGGTTTCCACGGAAATTAATAAGGTAGTTGAAGAAAAGGTCATAATATGATATACAAAATTATAATAGTAATGAAATTCAGTTCAACCAGCGGAAAAATGTGAAAACCAAGGACCCCGAGTTTCACACAAAGTCTTGATCAGACGTAGTTAATGGCTTGCCGCCAAAGTCGAACGAGAAACGCGGACCCGCAAATGAGGTACGTCAATAAAACGCAAGTAAATTACTTAAATGTATGCTTGTGCGGTAAAAATAAACTAATTTACCCTTCAAAATTTTCGATATGCAAACGCCTGACGGAGATCAAAGGTCTTTAAATCCACAGCGCGGGTTTTAAGAAAAATTATATCTAATTTATGTTATTTAACAAATCTGTTTGCATTCACAAATTTAAGTCAATATGAGGTTGTTAAAATTTGACTTAGTTCAAATTCGACGCAAGAAGAAGGCTGCCCGAAATACGGCTATTAGAACTAAAAACATAGTTTGTTTAAGTTTCCAAAAGTTAAATTGGTATTTCATAAGCGGTAATTACGTTATGAATTCCCAATGCAGCCACTGAAATTTAGGTGGGTACAACAATTATGCTAATTTACCTACGGTACATGGTATGATTTCAGGCTACAGAATGACTTGATAGCAAAAACCTGTGTCATAACCTCAATAACAATGAAATTGTTCTTACGCTCGGATTGTGGGGCAGGTAGGCACACACGATTAAATAAAAAAGGCAATTGTTTTCCAAAAATCTCCTTATCTTAAAACATAGCCAACTGCAAAATTCTAAACGTTTCACAAAGAGGATATGCAACCTTCCATACACCACCGCAAAGATAGTAAACTACCAGGTTAGGCGAAAATTCTCAGAATATGTCTTACTGAAAATTACAAATGTCATAGATTCTCCCAGCGCCTTCATTCGAAAGCTAGCGGAGCGACGGTGGAAATTTTCAAGCGATTTTAAGAAAATATAACAAAAATAATGACCAAAGTAATAGACAAATAGGTTATAATAAAAAGCCCTCTAAGATACTGACAAAGTACAAAATGCAATTAAATTATACAACACCAACATCATAGTAATATTTCTAAAAAAAGTGTACTTGGTGAGTTGTCTACTAAGAGAGACAATAATCATAGGTTAGGGAAAAGCTTTTCGCCTCCTCTCTTATTTTTTTAATATGCAAGTTATTTCGATGAATGGAAATGTGTGTACCATCTTGTTGCTAATTGTTTTTGTGCTTCTTTTATTGCACTTTCCTTTTATGTTGTGTTGTCATAGCAGTATAGAATTCATTCCCTTTGCTCTTTTCCCGTTTTTTCATAAATCATGTATACAGTTTTCTACATTTTTTAATTCAGAATCGGGTTACGTTCTTTTTTGAGAACGTATTACACGTCACACTAAGTGTTTTGGTCCACTCTATTTCTATTTAATAAAGACGCTGGCCGAAATAATTAATAAACACAGCCTGAAAATTTGTTATGGGGTGTTTTAAGTTAAATAAAGTACCTTAAATCCTAAAAATTTCTGTCTCTCTTAATATTTTGCTTTTGCGAGAACTGTAATGTGGTTGTGCAATTCTGTCGTCGAGCCGTCTTTGGTTATGATCATTTTATTGGGACAAACTTTACATTTCGGCAAATGTTTTTCTTTCGATATCCATATAAGTGTTGCCATATCGACTTCAAATCATTATGTTTTTAGAATGAAGGTCGGTCGGAAATCAAAATTCATTCTAATTCTAACTCTTTAGCAGAAAAATAACCCACCCCTTTAAAACCCAGAAATATAAATTATTCAGCTTCGTCGCACATATTTTTTAAAGTCTTCAAATTTAGTTACCTTACTGTTACTACGTATGCACACGATTACGCGTAAAATATATCTAAATCCAACAAAAGTAACAAACAAGTACGTAAATAAAAGAACACTTGCAAATGTGGCTCAAACAACACACAGGTTGAATTCTAACCTACCGAAAACCATACCTCTACTGCCTCCGAAAAGGGCAAATAATGCAGAATATGCATGAGGCATGAGTAATACTCCGGATGCCGGTGAATACTCGTCCTAACCCTCTGATATCAAGTATACGCACGCATGTTGATATGGTCCCGGGACTTCGCCTGCGATGGCTGTGTAGTTTTTTGGTAAAATCCCGGGATGGCCCCGGAACCGGATCCCTGGACTGGAAACCCTAATTATCACGTCCTTGATCTGGTGGATTTTTTTTTGCCAAACAGAAAAAGTTACAATTTTACCCCCTCCATATCTCCGTAACTCTTTACTGGAGCTCAAAAATGTATAAAACCATTTTTATTGTAAATTAAATATAGATTAATTATGTAGAAGGTAAAGTTTCTGCTAAACCACAGAGTTAATTTCTCAAATGAAAACAATATACGAAATTCCAAATAAGTCTATTAAAATAACAACTATGAAAACACATTTAAGCTGGCCCTAACTAACGATTATAACATTGCCTAAAGAATGTCTGCTTGCTGTTCGTGATGTGACGCTAAAAGAAAACACAACATATGTCTGTAAAATAAGTCTCATAAGAAAAGCTATATTCAAGTACTTGGGCAGAATGCTGAAGGCGCTAGTGCACCCCAAAATTTACCAACGGTGACTTAGAAACACATAATAAAATGAGCCAAAATTTACACAAACAAGATTCGTATTCTACGTTCATAAAACACATTTTAAACTGACGATATATCAGATAATAACTATAAATGGTCTATATGAGTGCATCCAACTAAATGATGCGGAAATGCTGGCGGATCGTCACCTTGGCTAAAGGAGAAGTTGGCCGGCCGATGAATCGGTTGTCGCTTAAATTGAGCGATGAAGGCGGGTTTGCAATTGCAGCAAGCTCCTGCCTAAAAAACGGAACCAAATTGGGACCTTCTTCAGAACCTCAACAGCGAAAGTTGAGTTGCATTATCTTATAATTGATGTAAATGAAGCTTCCCCAAAGCTTCATCGGCTAGACGATAAGAAATTAACAGCGGTGATTTTTCACAATCAATCAGCGCAAATCTACACGCAATATACGCAAAGTGTGGGGACGATGACCATACAAGGCATCGATGCATGATAGTAGTTTCGTTAAATCTCGTCAAATATCATCAGAGATCGACATGAAATTTCAACTGTACTTCAAGGCGAGAACTCAGATTTTCAAACTTAGTAGCCTGCATTTTGGGAAAGCTGAGTGGCAATCATTTTAAATTCGTCGACGCGGTACGGAAAGGTTTCACCAAATAGCTACATTTGCGGAATGATACGCTCCGATCACAAACGCCGAAGCTGTTAGCTTGACCGTCCTCGGTGAAGTCTAAACGCTAACCTTACAAAACAAGCTATCTGTTCGATATTTGCTGGTCAACTACTCAAACTGAACTGAACTGTGCGATCTTGTGCTGACTTGAGCGTAAAGAACTCAACTACACGAAGATATTAACCACTAATTCTCACTTAAGTGCGACAAATACAATTAGATATTCAATTTCCAAACGATTCTAATTCAGTCTAAGCAAAGCTGAAGTAACAGATTACGTCCAGAAGAAGTTACAAGACATACAGGAAACAACAGATATGACCACGGACGTAAACACGAAGTGGGAAAAAGGTAATTTAAAAAGCAATAAGTCAATCAGTAATGTATAAATTAAACGCCAAGAAAATAAAAATGAAACAAGAATGGATGACGCCAGATATACAGAGAACATCATACACTGATTACAATAAATATAAAAAACAGAGAAGAAATGTATTTCAGAGAGATGTGAAGAAATAGAGGAAAATTATAACGCACAGAAAATACACACAAAGATTACAGAACTTACAGGTTTAACAAGAAAAAAATGTGGCTTACTGAAGAACAAAGACGGCAATATTATATTGGATGCTAAACTAAAAATCAAAAGGTGTCAACAATAAATAAAATAACTTTGGCATAAGACTAACAGTGAAAGACATGCAATTAGAGTAACAAATCAAGCACATGAGAAATGGCAAAATAGTCGGGGCAGATAAGGTTTACACGGAAATTAATAAGGTAGTTGAAGAAAAGGTTTGCAATGTCTGATATATTTGTATAATATGATATACAAAATACAAAAACTGGAGAAAAACCTCAAGAATGCCCGAAAAATTTGTTCGTAGCGTTGCCAAAGCAACACAGTGGGAAAGACTGTACCGAAAACAAATACATTAGCCTCATGAGCCACATACACAACGATTCATTGAAAATTGTATGTATGCAAATATACAAAAGGCAGAGAGAAATAGGGATTGATTGGTAACTCGTAGCTGGAATTTATTAATGGGTTAATGACTAGAGACGCCCTATTCGAAATAAATGTTCTGTTGTAAAAGTAGTTGGATATCATTCAGGATGCATTGAAATGCCTGGTTTGTTAGAAAAAAACGTTAGGCAAAGTTCAACATGAATGAGTGATCTTGAATTAAGAATTTGACGAACGATATCCTAATTATACCAAAATTGTACCGAAATAAAAAAGCTATTTCTAGGGTAAACAATGTAACATTCAACACACTAGCACACGATTTGCGAACTCAGGTAGTCGTGTCGGACACAATTTCTAAAAGTCGAGTTCTTATACAACGGCATATATTTGAAGTGGTAGACCCTAGTGGTTTTATTTGAACCAGGGTCGAGGCGCACAAAGGCCAGATGTTCACTAATAGAAGAGAGGGGATTTGTAAGAATACGGCCGTTACAAATGTGGTCCAACACGACTACCTGGGTACCCAAATCTTGTGATAGTGTTGAACCGTCAGGTAAATAATAATTAGTCATAATAATAATCTATTAAATCAGAAAAAAATCCATCTTGCGGTGCCCTGTACACAATCTATTTGACGGAAATCACGCCCTTGGTAAGAAATGAGCAATTAAGGTATATCATGAACGTATCAATGTTTTTCTCTTCGACTGGTAAATAGGTCTTAGAATGTTTTGTTGTAAAAGCCAAGACCTTGTCTGGAGTCGGAAATACATAGGCTAAATGTATTGCGTTGCAACCGTTTCGCCTATTTATCCTTCTTGCAAAAACTAATCCGAACGCTTCTTACAAACCATTGAGGTTCAAACAACCTACTATTCGACTAAAATCTTTAATTAAATTTGTTCCGCAGCCATAGCAATAAATTTAAATATCTTCTGGTTGTGATATTTCTATTAAGGAGTTGTCCCTATTCAAGATCGGTTTGGGCAGCCGTTCCCATTCCGCATAATTTAATAATTGAAATGTAGCAAAACAATTTAGCGCAAAAACGTGCCAAGAAAGTTTTACGGCCTTTCACGCCGTAGTTTTAAATAAATTACTTCGAGAGATTAAACACAACAACCGGCTGAAATATCCTTGCTCGACTTAATTAAAACAAAACCAAAGACATAAATTTTTGTTTTCGCGACTGCTAATTGCATTAAGTTTCTAAATCTCACGAAGACGTGGAGTCAAGAGTTACACTTTATCGCAGCTAGGACGGGGCAATTCGCTATTTTAATTAATTAAACACAAACAACGGCGGCCCTTCCGCATTTGTAGAGGAAACACTAAGTTGCGTGAGGAGCTGGACGTACCAGAAGAATTCCCAAAATGCCCATCGTCCCCGAAAATACAAAACAAATTGTCTAAAAAAGCTTATGGCGCAGCCTCTAAAATAAATTTTGTTATTCTCCCGACGAAAATAAAATTTACGTTCGATATATTTTACGTGTATCCTAAGCCTCAATGGTCCATGCAACATTTTTATGTCCTTTGTGACCCTAGTCCGTTCACTCAAAACGCTTTTTATGTACAACTAGCCCAGCGCGGGTCCATTTTAAATTCATACATCGAATGAAGACGCTTTTATGTGTTGGGGCCACATATTTGTGCGGTTTATTAAGAACTTCTCTCTTGCATGATGGATCATCCATTTGTCAATTTAAATATAAAGTTATGGACAGCTCCGGGTTACGACTGACATAAATTGTAATAGATACCGGCAACTGTTTGCTCTGGTCGATATTTCTACAGATATTGCGGAAATAAATTATTTAAGGAGGCAAGTGGGGCCGCAGTCACGACAAACCAAACTGGGGTAAGCGCGACCCTTAATCCCTTCGATCAATACCGAATTATCCTACTTAAGGGCATAATAAAGTAAGCAAATACAGGTCGGGGGGATAAATCTCAATCCCTCAATCTGCGGCATCACAAAGCTAACATCGCACGTCTTGAAAGATGAGATACTGTGCTTCTAACTAGTTATGTTTTGGCACTTTAATTCTTCAAAATTAACTGTAGGTTGCTCAATGAGAACGATTAAATAGATCATTACGTAAAATTATTATGTGTTTTCTCATCAGGGATTTTTACCAGTATGAAGTCCAATTTAATTTTACCGGTACTTAACTAGCATTTTCCACAACTTTTTGGGAATTTATTATTTGAGACAAATTTTCGTAAACCCGCAAACTCACGCGCTGAATTCAATATAATAACCATCCATAACTTGGACAAATACGCCTTAAATGACCATAAAGGTAAGTGCTCTTCAAATTTACTTGTTATTGTCCAATTTCGAATGCGAATGTAGCCGCTTTCTATTAACATGATGATTTTTGAGTGCACTGATTCTTGCCTTGAGTATTAAGGTACCACTACGATAAAGTTAGATACTTAAAACCTAATGCCTGTAGGTCTGTATCCGGAAAGTTCAAACGTTGCTGCCAGATGTTCACAGCGGTGTCACTTGGGAGCTTTTACTACTCTGAATTAATTGAAATCCATATTTTCCATGTTCAGGTTGCCTGGAACCAGTTAGGTCAAACCTGTCAGTTATTTATTTTCTACCAAAAACTCTCATTGCTGTTATCTCATATTGGAATTCCGTTTAACCTTGTGCAGGTTTATTTACGTCATGAAACAAGCTTAAAACGGTTGTTGCTCATTGGGATGATACTGGGGATATATTGAAATAAAAGGCATCTGGCTTGCGATATTCAAAATAACTGTAACTTGAAATTAACGGATATATATTTGTATATTTTAGGGGCCACTATGGTAGATTGGGTGCCAATGAAGGAGTTTGATGTTGCACCATTAAAAAGCTCCTCGGCGATAGATAATGTAGGAAGCGCTCAAGCTCCATAGTTATCTTGTAAATTCTAAAAATGCTAGACTGCAAAATACGGAAAATTGTACTGCACTTTACAAATTAAAATCATACAGCAACTTAAAGACTCTATTAAGACAACATTAACAATATTCTCTTTAAGCGTCTTAGCCTTGCAGCTGAAGAAAATTTCTCGTGGTTAGTAAAAGCAGAAGCCTTCAGAAAATTTCGCAGAAGAACACAATATTGATACACGGATTACAGCACTTTGAACGGGAAAATGTCTCAAAATTTATTTCACAACATTCAACTTACTCGCTATAACACATACAACATTGATGGTAGTTTACACTTACGAAACATCATTCTAGTTCATTTTAAATTGGCACTAGGCTACACATGCAATATTAGTTTATATACATAAACCCAAATATTTTCTACGAAGAACTAGCGCAAATCCACACGCGATGAACGGATATATTTATACACATGATTTCGATGTGTCCGCTAGTATGTAGAACGTAGCAATGCAAAACAAGTTCCTTTGGATGTATCCGACGAAACTGGAATTTGAAATGGGTAGACTGGAAAACTAAATATCCAAAAATTGTCATAATTTTCCTCCAATTTGAAGAATAAAGCATTCCCAAAAGGCAATATTCACGGAATAAAATCAAACCACACGCAACATCTGCGCTTGACTACATCTGACGAACTACTGATCTGTTTTCAACGAACTGAAATTTTGCTTTGCATATACACTAGACAACCCGCGGAAATGGGAATATTTAAACAATCGTAACAGCCTGCATATAATGGATGATGACTCCACGACAGAGCATGTCAACGGCAATATAAAGTCTTAAATATGAAATTATTTGCTTTTCTGAATATTTTAAAGTACTCGTATAACCTAGTTTTTTTTAAGAAATAAATTACCTGTATTACTATACTATCATTTAAAATGTTTCATTTCAGTAATACATTGTCATTATTTCAACACCGCTTGCGTTTACGTTTGTACTTGCTCTTTGTAACTCACTACTCATTCTTGTTTTATTTAAAATGTACAGATTCAACGCAAGACAAAATAGAAATAATAAAATTGCTTTAATGTGAAAACAGTGCTCTCCAAATAAGTGCCTCATTTGACGTAGTATAATGACTAACAAAATAATACGGAAGTTTGGAACATACTATATTCTAATTGTAACAACGACATTCAAATCTGGCGCCTACGCAAGAACAAATGATTACAATTTAATACATTTTAACATAAACCGAACCTATTTTATAATTCTTCGAATTTTATACTTTCGGAAAACAGAGAGTATTACGTGTTCGGATGTACAGATACAGTCATTTTTCTCTACAATAAATTCCGAACAACTTTAGATCTAAAATAATTATGAAAGCAAATAGTTCAATGTTTAGTATTATTTAACATTAAAATCTCTGTGCTGCGTCGTTCAAGTCAACAACCGGTATATGTCGTTAAAGGTGAAGCCCTGTTTATGGCATGCAAAAAGCTTAAAAGTGGTGCGGTAGCTCAGCGTGAGAGGTGGGTCTTCAAGTGAAATAAGATGGTGCTTCCTTGCGATAGTCAAAACAGTGGATACAAGAACACATTGTTTTTATTCTTACGGGTACTAGAAAATTAATCAACAGGTATTAAGATTTATGCGTTTTTTGTTGAGGTGTTTCGTAACTAGTCGGTCTGTATATATATATTTGTTAATCTACGCCACCTGTATTTCATATATGAATTAATGACAATTATATACTGTGATATTCGCATTTTAGCGTTATATATTTGTTACTGCTACATGTACCTGAGTTAAGCTTCTCCTTCAGAATATTTTGTGCTACTTGAGTTTACGAAATCTTTTTGAATGCCTGTATACACTTGTCGTTACTTGGTAAAAATCCGTTGATTCCCCTTGTTACGTTCATTTTGCCACTTTTCCGATTTATTAATTGAAATAATTAGTCAGATTTGGCAATTTACTTTTATTCTCTAAATATACAGTACTTCATCTATAGTTAGGCAACCCAAATACCTTCAGCTTCAATTCTGAATTAAAAGGAACACTTTGTTATCAGTTTTGCACATACAATCTGCACCTATAGCTTTTCTTCCTTTTTTCGAATTTGACTTTGACATTGATAATGGGATTGTGAACTGCTCGGGCCATTTTGCATTCCATTCTTTTCCATCGATTCGTTCGTTGCAGTTGGTGCCCTAGGTGCCTTTGGCTTCGCTGGCTTTGGTAATAGCCGACCTCGTAGTTTTGAGGGATTTTGAGGCAAGGTGCCCTTTGGAACGTTCTGGAAGCCTTTGTGAGTTGCTGCCAACGTTCGCTTCGCTTTAGTTGCGGCTTTGATGGGTTTTTCTACGATCGAACGAGGCGTAGGCTGTTCGTCACCATTCGCAGGTTTGTTACGATGTCTTTTCGTCAGCGTGGTTGCTTATCTGGAAATTTGTAATTTTTAGCCAATTAGTTATACGCCAAGGAAATGCGTTATTTAATTCTACGCCATGGAAAATGAGTTTTGTCACCTGGTTTTGGTCCTGGTTCGTGTTCATGTATTTGATTGTTTGGATCATGTGGTGCCCCACGTGTTGGCTGGTCGCCTGTCACCGCAGTCTAGATGCTTTGCCCTCGCCTTCGCTGTAGTTATTCAGGTTTACTTTTTAATTTGTTAAAATTAGTAGAATGGTGGTAGTGGCGAAAGTGCCGCCAACGGGATTTTTGTTGGGATTATTTAGCTTCCCGTTTTGATTTTCTGATAGTTTAGATTAGGGTTTAGAATTCTCGCAAGCAGTTTTAGAACGTCAGGGAGTACCGTATGACTTTCCTTTAGGAACTAGCAACCCCTGTGAGATCTCATAACGTGTTGGAACCGCCCCATCTAAATTTTGTGCAACTTAAAGTTAATTTATTAGGCCAACCTTCGGGGTTTAATGTTGGCATTGCCTATTTTGCTTGCGCGTTTCGCACCCTTAATTTCGTTCTCCGCTTCACGGGGATTTGTTGCTTATTTTATTTTAAAGCCTTTTTAGACCATATTGGTAGGTTAATGTAGTCATGCTTCGTGTCGTAGCGATTCCCGCTTCACGGTGAACGCCACTGGTTGATTATTTAGATATGCTTTGCCTATTTTTGTTTGGTATAAGCTTTGAAGTATCTTACGCCCTTCAGGCTGTTTTAGTTGTTACGCCCTTCAGGCTGTTTTAGTTGTTACGCCCTTCAGGCTGATTTATCTTTATGACACCCTGAGTTCGGTTTTTAGAGGTCAATTGTGTTGTGCGCTCGTAGCTTTAGATGTAGTATTATTTTTGGTCTACTGTGATATTTTTATTGTTGTTATTTTTGTGTATTTGCTGTTTTATGTATTTTTGGTGTGCGAGTATTTTCTGGCACTATAGTACCCACCAGGTTATATTAATAAAGCTGTGATATCTTGAGTGGTCGTTGCTTTGATTTTGTTTAACTTGCTGGTTTTTATCTTCGACCTTGTGAACGGTCCGGCACAAGGATGATTCGATGTCGAGGACCTGGCGCCCACTCTCTTTGTATTTCGTTTGGTATTCTTTTCATCATAGTTGGAACCCCGACCCTCGCGACTAGTTAGCCCATTAGGCCGATAATTACCAGCCGGCAAAATATCAAATACAACTTTCGCCAAAAGGTAAGGCCGACCGTCTATCTTCCCTTACACCCTTTTGGCTCTTAATTAATTTGAGTATTTAAAGAACTGCAAGTGCCGCGCCGTCTCCATTAAGCAAGTTTCGGCCGCAATTGTATCCAAGGAGTCACAAGTTTGTTTTTGCACTACTAGTCTCAGAACGCACCGTTATTGGCCTATCTTTAGGTCGTGAAGTTGATATTCTCCACCACGTGGTAACTAATAAATTTCTAAGTTACCAAATATGACTATTTTAATTTTGACGTTTTAAAGAGCTGTGTTGTCAGGTTGACAGTTAAAATATTTTCGAAATTTGTTGGGAATTTAGGTATTAAGCCGTTTGGTAGTGCAAAAAATAGTATATACACCACAGTAGCGAATCGTCTTATAACCTTCGCGCTTTAGATACTTCGCGCTGCGCGCTCAGTATCTAATATGCGCTCAGGTTATAATACTGCTCTTCGCTACCTTGATGTATAATATACTATTATTTTCTTGAAAGAATACCCAACGGATAGTTTGGATGCTAACAAATTCTTCAAATACTACCTAAATAATCCCATACACTAACAGAACAAAATTGGCGTTATTGTAACAACTCAAGTAGATTTATAAGGGATGCTCTGTTAATAGTTAGTAGCAGGCCATGGAAGCTCAATTGGTTAGAAACAATTGCAACAATTGAATGTCGCATTAGTTGACATTCGTTACCCACAATTGTCAAACGTTCCGATTTCCTTGTGAGACGTAGTTAATTTTGTAAGTTAAGTAGTTGTGCATTTTTAATTCAGTTAAAATGAACATTCCGCGAACTGCCCAGTTTAACGCAATTTTCCTTTTCGCAGCTATAAAACCAGTTGCGGCGTCAACCTTTTAAAGTGGCATAATAAGGTGACTATTTAATTAGAGTAACTAGGTCTCACAGTAATCTTTAATATAATTAGGTAATTTGTATAAACAAAGAAAATCAGTAAGTTAAGTGTTGCTGCAAAGAATTTTGATGTTCCCAGTGGAGTGGCGCTGGGTTTGACCTGTTGCAAAAGCTTTTTGTTTTTAGAATTACTTATTTATCACATGTATTTAACTTAATAAAAATTTTACGTTATGGGCCATAATAAGAGTTTTTTGCAATCCAACTGTTCACTGTATTCCATAATTCACAATTTCGATATGCATCGCTTTGCTGTGTACTAATAGAACTCTCATTTCTGTAAATTATTAGTGAAATACTAGCAGTCCAGTGAGACAAATGTCTCATTTAAAAAAACAAAAAAGACCGTTTTTCAAATAGAACGCGTATTAAATAAAAACTGTACCCAGACCTGGAAGGTGTCAAAGTAGTTGCCTAACCGATCGACGTTTTAAGGCGCAGAGGGTCGCAGCTCCGTTTGGCTGCTGAAATATCCTTTATCTAATAGACTTGTCTGTCCGTCCGTCCGGGACGCTGTAGACTTGTCTGTCCGTCCGCTCCGGACGCTGTTTCAGCAGCCAAACCGTAAGAGATAGAGAAAAAAGTTATGAAAGTTATATGTTTGGAATGGTCATGTCAGCTCAGGAACCGAATTTCAGTCACGTGACACTTCTGGTTTTCGAGAAATCACAAAAAGGACCGTTTTTCAAATAGAACGCGTATTAAATAAAAATGTTTCAGCAGCCAAACGGAGCTGCGACCCTCTGCGCCTTAAAACGTCGATCGGTTAGGCAACCACTTTGACACCTTCCAGGTCTGGGTACAGTTTTTATTTAATACGCGTTCTATTTGAAAAACGGTCTTTTTTGTTTTATTAAATGAGACATTTGTCTCACTGGATTGCTTGTTTTTATATAATACGCGTTCTATTTGAAAAACGGTCTTTTTTGTGATTTCTCGAAAACCGGAAGTGTCACGTGACTGAAATTCGGTTCCTGAGCTGACATGACCATTCCCAACATATAACTTTCATAACTTTTTTCTCTATCTCTTACGGTTTGGCTGCTGAAACAGCGTCCCGGACGGACGGACAGACAAGTCTATTAGATAAAGGACTAGCAGTCCAGTGAGACAAATGTCTCATTTAATAAAACAAAAAAGACCGTTTTGCAAATAGAACGCGTATTCACCACACGTACGTATATGACGTCATTGTTGGTAGCAAACTACCAGTCGCATTCGCCTTGATACAATATGCCTAGAATCTAACCTAAAAAGTTAGGATTATAATTAAGATAATAATTAGTGTAAGAGACTGAAATTCGGTTCCTGACCTGACATGACCATTACAAACATATAACTTTAATAACTTATTTCTCTATCTCTTACGGTTTGGCTGCTGAAACAGCGTCCTGGACGGACAAGTCTATTATATACTATATGGATTTTAACATGAGTTTACTAGAGCATATCGTTTTTTCTCTATCAATAAACTATAAAATTGAAACAAAATAAACTTTCTAATTGTGTTAATTATATGTTTGTGTAACCTGTTGTTGGAATTGTGGTTCTCATGGTTTCCTTTTATTCACAGGCAATTATAGTAATGTAATTGTCTCAGAACTATGGCCTAGCAACTAACGGGTGTTCATAAATAGTCGTCATCCCAGTAGGTTTTGACTTCAGAAACGTATGTCTATTAAAATTGAGAAAAGATGCGCTATGACAGTACTCAATGACGTTTCATTGTGTTGCACAAATTAATCAAAGACATAACATTTTGTTTTTCAAAGCAACTGGGATGACGACTGTTTATGAACACCCGTTAGAAAGTCTTCAATTTTTAAGCCTTCTGCGCCATTTGTTTTCGGTTGGGTCATGCGTTTCCTTAAACAGCTTTCACTCGCAACCAATCTTCAGTGTGTGAATATCTTCAACACACAAAAATTGAATGATCATGAATCACGGCCAGACAAGGCTCTAACTGAAAATTACGTT
Source organism: Agriotes lineatus (assembly GCA_940337035.1). Taxonomy (NCBI): domain Eukaryota; kingdom Metazoa; phylum Arthropoda; class Insecta; order Coleoptera; family Elateridae; genus Agriotes; species Agriotes lineatus. Next base: position 14,917,035 of record OW679200.1, read on the forward strand.
TCTATATCAAAAATTTTAAACATTCATTTAATTAAACATCTACGATGTACCATTGTGCTGGCTACAAATACTACTAATATTTAAAAATAATCAGAGGGGTTACTATAAGTACTTTCAAGGCTAATTTGATGAGGGATGGGCTTTTTCAATTCTATTTATGCAGAAATCCTATAATTCTATGTAGTAGCGGGATTATAATAACGTAAGCATATTTCAATAGTATTGCTTCTTGTCCTCCTACAAGCAAGCACCTTTACAATGTTTATTTGTTTATTTAAGAGGGCAGGAATCTTTTCTTCGAGTTTTTTTTTATTTAGGTATCGATTTTCCACATTTCAACGTAATTCCTAAGTAAACAACTTTAGTTCTCTAAAATTTTTCACTGCCCTTTGTATCGGTTCAACGTATTCGTAAGAAATCACTTAACTAAAAGCTTTTGCTTTATAGATTGAAATTAAAAAAATCAGGGTTAACTTTTCTAAAACCGAAGTAAATGAGATTGCTGTTGAAAGACATAAAGCAGCCTTTCGTATTGAAGTCTAAACAATTTAAAATTCCAGATACAAACAGTTTTGCAAACTGACGATTGATTTCATTTTAATTTTTATTAAGTGCTCCGATTTAACTAAGGAATATATTGCATTCTAGGACCACTGCTGAAATAAATTATACACTTAACGTAGAAAGATATTTTTAATAAGAGAAAATCTGTGAGGTCTATGATTAAACCAAAAGGAGATCAATTTTCAGTCGATAAGGATAATAGAACAAGTAGTACTAATTGTACTAATTTTTATATTGATAAGCTGAATAACATTTTAATTGGGGCATCACCAGCAATTGTTACACAATTTAAATAAAGAGAACAAACCGAAGAGATCTTGAAAAATATTAAGAAGTGAAGATGTTATCTATAAAAGAAGTATATGTCTTTTACAAACGACTTTATAAGAACAGTTACCAAAACGTGTTTTTGAAAATAAATTAACTTCATATCATTTCACGACTTCTTTCTGTAAATCTTGTTTTTTAGAGGCCTACATAGGATAAATCTTACACAAACATACTGATGTAATGATTAGCTTTAAAACGCTGTTTCATTTATGTTGCCTACATATACTCTATTTTGCACTTTGACTACTTACTATCTTGCACAACTATAGAACTCAGTAGCTCCACTCACTTTAAAACAACTTTACTTTTGCTTGTGAAATCTCTTTCACTAGCTTCTAATATGCATTTCGGCCATTTTATCATCTTGGTTGTCCTTACGAAATATTTCTTGGGCATGGTATTGCCTTCATACGACGCAGATGGTGGGTCTATAACCCGTTGACTTGTCTATTATGGTTATTTTTACCGTACCTAGATACTTCCACATGCTTCCAATACATATATCTTCCAACATGTCTTAACCATGAGTACAACCCGTATCTAACATTTCCTTCTCATTTCTTGTCCTGCTCTATATATCGAATAGTTCTCTACACTTAAATTTAGTAATGTGTTGAGTACTTAGTACTACAACAACGGTCTATATATAAATGGTATAAGTTTCGAAACCCAAGCGATAAGTGTATTTACAAAATACTAACCCATAATATCTGCAAAATATGTCAAGAGTACAAATATCTTCAAATAAGACCAAACTATATAGAATGAAACAAAAATGAGCTACATCTAATAATCTGATAACCTTACAAACTATTTAGCGAGTGTTTTTAAATTTCCACCATTGACATCAAAGAACAGCAAGACGTCAACGCAGTAAGCTAAGTATCACATCAGAGTACTATCTAATAACTAAAGGGATTCTCAAACGCTTACTAGGAAAGACAGTTGTACTTATAACTACTATATGGAATCGCATAATCAATCTTTTTCATCTGTCCCTCGTATGGAACTATTCTCAAATATTGGCGATACCTAAGTTAGGTAAGCCACTTCACTAAGTATTTTCTTATAGGCCAATCAGTTTGCTTTCACTATTAGGAAAGATACTTAAAAAATGTGTTTGAGAAGCGTGGGCAGAGATACCGAATCAATTTATCCGGAGCCTGGAAGACAAGAATTTATGCACAACATTGTTTTTAGATGTAACTCAGGTATTTTTTGATAAGGCGTGGAACTTGAGTGAGATTTCCAACATAATCCCGATAGAATTTCGTATTTCCAAATAGTAGTATATTGGGATTCCTGCTATACCTTACCTATACTGCTGACTTACCAAGGTCCAGTAGTATGCTATTGGCCACTTTTGCGTATGAGCTGGCTGCCTTAGCTTCAAATGAAAGCCCTGCAACGAAATCTGAAAATCTTCATATTCACCTGAACCACTTAAATGATTGGCAATAATACTTGCGAATCAGTATTAAGTAAACGAAATTCGCTCGAGTCACATTCATTACACATCGTGTAGACTATTGCATTATTGCAAATGATCCTCTGTAAATCGAGTAGACTGCGAATTTTACCTATGGCGAATCCGCTACGGCGAATCGCCACGGCGAATCGGCGATGGCGAATCGGCGACGACGAATTGTCCCATTTTCACCCCGAACAGTTAAGTGCTAATTTCTTAAAATGTCTACTTCTAGCGCTCTCTTTCGTAGTCTTCTCCTTAACTAGAGACAATGTTAGTTATTGTAATGATTATACCGATGGGGCCACAATTATATATAACAGCAATGAGATAACATGAACAAGAAAATAACTCGTATTGCTTGAGTAAGAAAGAGATAATCATAGTAGCAAATATTCGAGAAGGCTTGACGCTTAATTTAATTGACTATATTTACTTCTACTAAAAATGTAATCCATATATAACAACTGTCCAAACAGATAACGACTTGTTTGTAACCTTTTAGGTTTTCTCATGTCATAATTATATCAGCGTTATCTCCTTTGTGTTCCTTTGTGGTATTATTCAATGGTTATTCATGGTTTGTATTGAAATATCTAGAATATAATGTATATCATTAATAGAAAGTATCACTATTTTGAGATTATCCGGTATACTCTAAATTACTTACAAATAATATTTTTTGTAATAGACCATGAAGCTCAACGACTAAAATAGGAGAAAGTAAACCCATTAGTTTCCTAACTACAGTGATATGCAATATTTCTTGGAATACACAAGTTCAAAATCCAGAGCAAGCCAACTAAAATAATATAAATTATTAGCTGTATTAGTTCTGGGCAATTTTCTCAAACAGTTTTGGTATAAAAGTTATTCAAACATAAAACATATTCTAAAATAAAATATCTTGCTATTTAATACCACTTATGAATTATTGTTTCAGCGATACAAACTATTGGAAAAATTAAGCAGAGACTTTTTGTGCTATAAAAAAGCAGGTGTAATTATTTTACCATTATGAAACACCCCAATGAATCAGCGGCGTACCTGCTTTATTATTACCCCCTCAAAAGTGGCTTTTACATGAGCAGCGAAACGACGCAAATCCATATACGTCGCCTTGGCAAATGGCTTACTACACTATCAGATTATTACCTACAGCTACCCCTCATATAACTGCACTAATGCCAAGAAAAATTATTATAAAATGCTGCACAAAGTAAAATATATTGTCCCGTAGTTTAACAAAATTCTTTTAATTTAAACGTCAAAATAAATCACCGTCATTCCCTGCCTCCGCTATGTCATTTCTCACCTCATGCTCAGCCACATATACAGGTAAATACGCACGCGAGCATGTCCCAAGTCACAACCAAAGCGGAGAATTCTTGAAATTTTTAATGGCCACTTAACGGTTTTAATTAACCACTTTTCCGTGAGTTCTTTTAATGAAATTAAATTCACTATTTATTCCCGCAGATATGTAAATACCTTATAATAATTAGGCGTATTAGTTTAAATCGTCGAGTTTCATGTTTAACTGCAATAAAATTTATTAGATAAAAGTTTCCGAGAATATTAATGACAGTCTTACAGCTAACCTACTAAAATATAATATAAACTAAACAAAGGAAAGGGTTCAAAACTTCCTTGTTGCTAGAACCACGTAAAACAAGTAAACTATCCCAACGAATGCCCAAGTGACCGATATAAACTTTTATCAGAATAACATTAATGCAAACATAATAGTGCCCACGTAATTCAATTATTAAAGTTTTTTTTTCAATTAGTAGTAGACTGCTCTTCATGAATTTTATTTTTTGCCAAGAATGTTTTTGTTTTTAATTATTAAACTTTGCATATCCGTGAAGGGTATTTATTGGTGGTAGGGACAATAGTTAATTGCAGAAAAAACAATTGATATTCCGTAAGTATAAAATATATCATTAACGTACCTTATGATCGAAAAATTTTACCCTCTAGTGGGCTTTGAATTTTTTTGTTGGCAGTCGTTGTGACATTAGAATTTGACATCTCATAGATTACTGTTATATTAGTAATGTCATTTTAACGAATACAAATATTTCTATTGAATACATAAAAATGTTAATAACAGGAAACACTACAGACATTCAAAGTGATTTCCTCCAGTTTCCATACACAGTACTACTTTGGGTTCGGTATTAAACAATCTGTAAAAGTTAAATGATTCTGTCAAAATTGCATAGGTTATAATATTATTAAGTACATTTACTCATCACTACCAACACAAATATTTTTTAAACCACAGCCCTCTAGAGGCTAAAAGTTTTCGATCATGCTGTACTACTGCATCAATTCCTTTCGTACATTATTTAAATTCATTAAACCTTGCCTTCACTGGTATATTAGTATGTTAACATTATTTTTGAATAGTAGGAGAAATAACCGAGAACCCAAGATAATTTTAACATAGAGAAACTTCTACGGACACAAAAATACTGACCGTAAAGAACTGTAAATGAACCCAAGTTTAACCCCAGCTTAGCATTGAAGTGGAATTTATATTCTCGAAAAAGTTAATAGAAGGCTACCACATCTACAAAATACTTTAGAGAAATAAATGCAGAGCGTTAAAGATAGTAAGGCACGTTATAATTATTACCTAATATTCGGTAGTGCCCAATAATGTATGTCCGGATACACCCAGTTAAAAAATGTGAATATACTTTCAGCTCGAAGAACGAAGAACACGCGACAGAAAGACTAGATATTCGTGTAGTATATATTGAAACGGTTTTTGTACTTTGTTTTCAACACATTTTACTGTTCTATAGTTAGGGTCGAAATGTGAAACTAGTTAACAAACATCAACACAATTATAGCAACCAAGAACTTTCTGGAATTTGAATGTATACATTTTAAAATAAAATATGTCAATGATATTTTTAATCTTATCAAAATTATAATAATACACATTATAATTTCAAAAAAACACTGCGGTATTTGTAATACCCCTCACGCAGCATGAACGACGTTTTTATGTACAGGTTCATATAGGTTAATGGTTTCAGCTTTTACAGATATTTAGCACGGTATATCAGAATGTATTATGTTTATACAAGAACTAAGAAGCCGTACAAAATTTACTACTATTACTTCATTTCTCACAGAACAAAACGAGGAAAAGTATATCTTCTTGGATATCCGTATGTCACTAATTAGCTTGATCCAGTTGGTTTTAAAAAGGACATACTTTATCTAATGCAATTTGCTGGCGTAAAAGGGATGATCAGAATAATAAGCTCATCACTGAACTAGTATGCACCATAAATTTTAAAAACTCCAACCATCACTAAATGGCATCCTGTAATTGCAGTATTTACAACAGCATGCACTTTCTGATTTCGTTTTTACAGTATTGTAACGCTTCTAAGTATGCTAACCTTTTTCTTGTAACGCCATGACCTTGAACGAACGTCGGTTACCATTATTACGCTAACTACCATGTTCGATTCTGCCGTACAGCAGAACTTGAAATATATAGCAGCGCACAGTCCTCATTTGAAGGATTCAATTCAGTGCACCTGATATTGTTCACAGTTTTACCATTGAAGATAATGCCTTCCGTAGCATTTCCTCCAAATACAGGTTGAAGACCAGGGGGGACAGAATACAGCCCTAACATGCTCATCTTTTGTATTAATTTTATCTAATAATTGATATTCTAGTTATCACTGCACTATTCTTTTTTGTTGCTAGTATAAGTTGGCAATCTGTAACAATTTGAGGTTGAGGTACTTTATCGAAAGGTTTTTCAAACTCAATCGAACAAAAGTATTAATTACAGTTGACATGATAAAATCTTTAAATTCAACATCAGACAATACTTCCGTAGCATTCATACCATTCCGAAAGCCGAAATGAGTATTGCCAATTCTTTGTTCCACCTTCTTGAATATTATATTCTGCCGTGTATCAGACGAAAGAGTATCTTGAGAACATGACTCATCACACTGATTATTCTATCATAACTGCGTTTATTTGCTCTATTCTTCCTAAGAATCATGACAAGCATAGATTTCAAGCAGTCAGTCAGCATTATTACAGTTTCGTAGATTAGAAGTCTGTCAAGGATTCGATACTATTTTTCCCAAAGGTTTTAGTTTCTTAGTACTCACTACTAGGGATGAGCGAATGAGGTGAGAACATTCTGGTTACGCTGGATCACGGCGAGTCCCGTCGTGAACGTGGGTAATATTTGAAAACTGGGCCGTGAACGTGAGTGATAATTTCCAAAGCGTGATTCACGTTTCACTTTAATTTCACCTGAAATATTTAGTAACGAATAAAATAAAGCAGGGTGTTCCGCACCCCGCTGCCCATCTATGTGGAAGATCTAAAGCTGGAGCGAGAGGCCATTGTACTTCGGTGTGGCAGCATGCAGCGACGGAGCGTCGCACCTGTATTGTTCTGTAAATGTTGTGTCTGCAGTCAATCGCGTGTCTGTGTTTATATGCGACCAAGTAGAACCTGCTTTTAGTTCCTCGAACATAAAAGTACTTTTAAACCTAGGAATTAAAAGTTATGCCTAGCAACATACATCTTCTTATGTCAATTCCAATGATAGCTTTTGGTAGTAAAAGTAATGTCTTTGAAGACGGTTGCGAGACACGTTTTTCTGAGAAATCAATATTTACTCCTTGTTGTAAGCTATCGTAGTCAATTTTCATTTATTTTCTTTCTGCTGACTATTCTGATTGCAACATATCATCTAAATTATCTATTTAGTGAAAAAACATATTTTATCTACGACCACTACTAAAAGTAGGCCTTTTAGCGCTAGCTTGTTTCACTAAAAGTGACGTTTTATAGTTTACCGTGTTTAAAGAAATCAGCTGTTTACTTTTAGCACATGTGCTAAAAGTGAAGCGAGGTTCAAAACTACAATTTCGAACGGCAAGTGAAGTTGTAAAGCTATTCTAGTTGCTTCTTGCGTTACAGGTAAAGCGTTTTTGAAATAATTAAAGCGTTATGTAATGAATACAGTCATATGTGGAGTATCAATAATTACATTTCGTAACTCACCTTGACAGCACGGGCGTGGCCAAACAATCGCCACCGCGGCGCAGGCCTACTATTCATTATGACATAAATTAAAAACGTCGCAGATGGGAACCTTTCTTAAATCGATATTTATGGATTAATAACGGTAAAATTAAGGTCGTAGATAAAATATTGTATGCAACACGTGCTAAAAGTCGTTTATGCGCGAGACATGTTATGAAACTCAGCCTTCGGCTTCGTTTCATAATTTTCATGTCTCGCGCATAAACGTCGACTTTTAGCACTTGTTGCATAAATAGCTATTATTTCTGTTGCGGGTTGGTTTTAAATTTGAACATTCCGTTCTATCGGAGTCTGAATTTTCAAATACAAGCTGCGGGTCACATCATTAGTGGAAGGTCATGACGTGAACGTGAGCGTGCGTGAACGTGAGCATGCGTGAACGTGAGTGTTTGAAGCAAGCGGGAAACGTGCGTGACGTAAGTAAATATTCACTCACGCGCCTATCTCTACGCACTGCGCTGTGTCCAGTTGTTTTGCATTCTTTGTGAATTTTACGGCTAATGTGGCACTGTACAAATGATAATCAGAGAATTGTGCTTTTCTATCTCTTTCCTTGAAAAACAGTTTCGCGTCCGGCGTGGCTTACACGTTGAGTCACCATGCTTTTTTGCTCATCTTTTGATGACACCCCTTATAAAAACGGGCAAAACGTTGAGTTTTTCTATGGCAACAATAAAACGTTCAATCCTTCGTTACATGATCACTATTGGTTTTTGTGCACAAAATCTGGCAATATTATCAACGTTTTAATTTCTCGTACCCAGGAAATTGTCTTCTATGGCTCCTTCTTGTTTTCCTTCATCAATTTTGGCGTTAACTTAGCCCATAAAACAAAAGTGTTACTCTTTAATCGCCCATCGATTATACCGTTAGTTTTATTAACTTTGGCTACCCCTGTTCGAAGGCTCGGCGTTTTAAAGTTATCGAGGTCCTCAAACTCGTTTCAGACGACCTTCAGTCGTGCGAGATAAATTATTAATCGGTTGTCATGCGTAAGTGAAGTATCATTGCATGGTCTCCCTGCACCTGCGGCAATAATTTTTATTCCTCGTTTTCTTCAGCTAGCCTCTTTTGAGCTTATAGTACGCATACTATCGTGGTGCGACCTTAGCCTGAGGTTGCGGATATTTATTAGTGATTGGCATGGGCAAAATTGGTTGATTCACTGGCTTGTCGCGGAACTTTATGGATCATATTCATAGAAGATATTTGGGTCCTAATTACTCAAATACCCATCGCATTTGATTGTAAATTTTGTTGACATCGCAATTTAAGTCGTAGAGGCTAAAGCTAAAGGTAGGTGTGGGCTTTTTCTTTTTGGTTTTTTTAAATTAAGCACTCGCATTTCATGGATTTCAGAGCCAACTATGGAGTCTTTAGAGTATGAGCAGTTAGTTTGTACTACTAGCTTGATAGCTGAGTTTTTGAAACCATCGCCGAGTCCCGTGGAAGTTCCCTAAATTTTTCGCTATTTGTCGAGGCCCTTGCTGAATCCCCGCTTGCTTCTCGTAACATTTCTTAGTGGTTGATTGTTGCTGTTTGCTTTCCTGTGACGTTTTGTATCTTTGGTGGGAGTATTAAAACACTATATTGTGTTCTGAAGGTGAAAACGGATCTGTGCATTAATTCCACCAAAACATTGGAATGACCGGCTAGTATTGTATCACTTCCGAGTTTGTCAGTAAATACTGGCGCATTATAAAATATTCTAAATTTCTATCTAGGTAGATAAAGAGATGTTATTATTGTCGGCTTGCAGCATCACCGTAAGTTTGTAGTTAGCATACTTTGTTTTGATTGCATGCGCCATCATTGTAGTTTGGTATTATTTAAAATTGAAGTTCCTGTAATCAATGGCCACAAGAGTGTGTACCGCGCTTGTAAGTTTCGACTGATATGAGGTCGTCCCTGTCTGTTTTGTGCGACTGCTGAATAAACCTATGAACAAGGTTTATATTAATTAACATAACTACTATGATTCTGTGCATCGCGAATGAAAGCTATTAAGCTATCGATTGCTTTTGAAGTCTGTTTCAAGTCGTAGCGAATTTGCTACTCATAGTACCTTAGTGAGTTTAAGAGTTCTTGTAAGGTTGCGCAAAAGACTATTTAGCGCCTCCTGGTAATTTTGAACACCCTTTGTTATTTATTCAAGGAGAATCGCACGCCGTCTCCACGGTAGCTAGTCGGCCCTCCACTTTCTGCATGTAGCCTGCGTGTTTACTTGGTACGATTTGGAAGTCGTTAAAGTTATTGAGAAATTTTGGTTTGGGGCTTAAATCTAAAATTGTTTACCGTATGTAGTAAAATAATATTATACCCCGAAGTTGGTAGCAGAATATTTGTTTCATGATTTTTTGTCGATGTGATGACGTGCTCAAAAGCATTATAAACATTTTTAAACGCTTCGTGTTCGTAGTCTTGGATTGGCGTACATACTTCCTACCTATATGTTAGCTGTGGTAGTGTGAGATTGTATTACTTTGTAACGCTAGCTCCCGTTTGAATCCGATTAATTCAATATTAAATAATATTTGCTGATTTAAACGTCGCCGACCTTTAGCGTTATCAAGAACCCGGCGTCTCCCAGCAAGATAAGATAGCGCCGCCCGAAGTTCCGCGCAAACAAAGGTATGACGCGCGCCGTTTCTCCCCACCTAACAGCATTTCAAGACCTATAAAACTAGTTGCAGAGCGTATTTTAAGAGAGATTCCCCAGAGATTTCCCAGAGATACCTGATACTCCTCCAGCAAACACCTAGTTCCCGATCCTTCCTTCATCCTGCCCTGTCCAGAGAGTCTCTCCGTTGACTTTACCAGTACCTGGGGAACCGTTCCGAAGCTAAGTTTAAGTTAGTGGTTTCGCGAGAAACGCCTGACACTTAGCCATATTTTCCCGAACCTTCGTAATAAGCTGAGTTCAAGTTAGTGGTTTCGCGAGAAACGCCTGACACTTCAGCAATATTTTCCCGAACCTTCCTAATAAGCTGAGTTCAAGTCAGTGGTTCCGTGAGGAACGCCTGACACTTCAGAAATATTTCCCTTGTAAAATATTCTACAACGAAAACCGCCTGTAGTCCAGTAATAACTAACATAACATTGAAATCCCAGTTCCCTTGCATTGTAAATCCACCGCCTTGCTATTCAAGCAGAATTAAAAGCTTCAAGCTACCTAAGTAGAATTTACCTGAATTAATCCTTGAGAATTGTAGCGGCCGTCTTGCTTGGGAACTCTGCGGACCGCACTGATAGCTTCGCCAAAGAGTTCACTTGCAGGTGCCGGGGATTGTTAACCTCAAAAGTCACGCCGATCCGGAGTTTCGTTCTTCAAGCGAAGCCCCGTCGGCCGGCGAATTTCTCGAAGTATTTCACCACCGAACTGTAGTTACACGTATAGGGAAAAGAACCCGCGTTAGCATTTTTAATTTGTTATTTAATTACAGAAGCTAGAATCCGCAAACCGGCGAAATTTTACAGGCTGCCCGGCGTTGCATTCAGCGCGCAGCTCGTCCCGAAGAGCAACGAAGTAGCGGTCCGGCCGACCACGACGCCCTCGAACATATCGCGCACGAGGTCCCGCCCGCCTGAACCAGGAAGCCGCTACCGTCCGTAGAATCCGCCTCCGCCTGAACCAGGAAGCCGCGTTTTTATACTATCGTTAATTTGAGCAATTTACATCTCGTTTAATTAATTACACAACAATTTACTTATGTATGATAGATATATAAAATAAATGTTATACAGGATACTCCGTTAGTGTGTTTTGCTTATTTATGGTATATCTGAGCTAACGTTTGAACCTATCTCCGATCTAATGAGCTAACCCGTGGTAGATAAATATTACAACCCCTATAAGCAGGGGCGGATGTTACAACTTCGACACGAAGTGTACGTAGTATTGAAATTCCCTCATATCGAAAACCACTCTGAGTCAAATAACTCTAAAATTCGAGCCAACCGACTAATGAACCCACTATATCAAATCTCCGTCTCGGCGGTGCGGATCTTTTGGTGAAGATCCCAGCCCACTAGATCAATCCCCCGTATTGGGGGGTGCCTAAACGTGCTTTGCGGGGGATGTATGTTCGTATGTGTACACGATTCCGGTCGCCAGGAACCTTCCTGAAGTCTTGGATCGTTTTCATACGATAGGTCCTCCGAAAATAAAGGCAACATCAACTTTTGAGCTATGGTCGTCGGCAAAAAATTTTTTTTTTGTTTTGTTTTTTTTTGATAAATTTATTTATTTATTTATTTAATTCGCACTCAGCCAACAGCCGTTAGGCCAATTATAGGCGTCGCTGTGCAGTTATGAGGACTTCCAACCCCACTAACGACTGTCATGATGTTGTATGACCGCCGGGACCAACTTTTTTCCGTGATTGCCGTACCACGAGGCGCCGAGAGATGCAGCCGTGGAACTCCCATCCAAGTTCTGACCAGAGACAGCGTTGCTTAACTCTGCTGATCGAACGTGGTCGCTTGTTCAAGCTACACCACTCGGGACCCGAATAACTGGTTCATAGCATTTCATTGTATTAGAGAAACGGAGTGATGCTGAGTATCGAAGTATTCTTGGAAAGCACGGAAGGGCGCTTTTCTTGGGTGGGGGGGTACCGTATATTTATAGTTTTGCCATTACTGTACTTTACATTTCTAACAGACTTCGCAAAAGCCTGTAATACAATTATTGCAACTGCATTTCCACGGTGTGCTGTTTTCTCCTGCATAGTATACAATATGGAAGTTTTCCAGAATTAAGCCATGCTATTTCGTATATTTCTAGTATGCTTTTGTATAGTCGCTTCATTTCCCTTAGGTATGATATTTTGGATTTATCCGGGTTTATGCATGCTCTTCACGTTCCATATTCCAGTCGTTCGTAGATCTTATGATCCATATTTAATTATACTCCAAGCCATTGTGGTCATCAAGTCTAATCATAATTTAACCTGAGCATAGCAAACTAGATGGCTTCCGGTCTTCTCAGCGAAGTTTTAAAACCGTTGACGCCATGTTGGGCTGTGATTCTATCTGTCTCCAATGTCGCTTCATAACGAAGCTGTTGCTCTTCGTTCGTGTTTCACCATTTTCTGACTACGTTCATCTAACTGTTGATGCTTAATACACATTTTAGATTCAAAGAGACAATCTTTCTAAACTGTTAAATCTTAGGAAAATTAGTATTTTATAAGCTGTTAAATATGTTATATTTAGATTAATATATTAATATGTCAATAAAAATACTGAAACATTATAAATCTCGATTGAAATCTTATTAAAACTCGTACATAGTATGTTTGGCTCCAATTGTGCGTACCAATAACACACAACATTTATTATGCAATAAAACGTCAATCCGTATTATCATCGACCTTCTAGGAGATGATTTTAAACTCGATGTTCAGTGTCGCGTATCAGGGAAAGCCTACATTCTGAATTCTAGGCGATTAATAATCAAATCCGTTGCCACGCTCCGCTATATCACGTCCCTGATAGTTATGTGCCAAATATATCAACAGCCGGAGTGTAATAATACGTTACTACTAGTTTAAGTCCAGACCTATGCAACTACACAAGAATGTGTTAGATAATAATATGCACTAGTAGTATTTCCTAAAGCAGCTTGATCGCAACATATTCAAACGAAAAGACTACTGAATGCTTAAGTTTGCGCCTTTCCAATAGTTTTTCAAGTAACAACTAATATGTCGAAGAAATATTCTCCTATTTTATGCAACGCCATAGGCTGCGAAATTCGAAAATCAAACTAATATTTTTTATTCAATTTTGACACTTTAAAGTGACATTATTAACTCCATAACGACCTTCATAAACAGTTTATGATTCACAAGTGAAATAAAAGTGTTTTAATTCACTAGAGAATTAAAAAAGTTTATTTGTTCCTCACTAGTAAAAATCAATTTATTGAGTCACTGTATTAATCAAGAAAGTTTATTTTAACAAGTTTCTAACTCGTAAATCTTTACAAGTTAACTGTCAGTTTTACAAGCGTGCTCATAGATAAATGATAGCGTACAAAGCCAGAGTTGTCTTCCTTAGTATGTGTCATATGGATGAGTTGAGTTGCTTGTCAGTTTGATATTTTGAAGAAATGGTAACTTTCTAGTTATTTACAAGTGAGGAACAAATAAAATATTCAACAATACACGCAAGGCTCAAGAAGGTGACTGGCGAGCCGCAGGTGAGCCAGTCATAACCTTCTATTCACCAGTAAAAACCCTCTTACCAAGCTACGAGGGTAAGGTGAAAAATTCTCGGCCTGACAATGAAAGACTGCGATTTTCAGTTAAAAAATTATTTTATTTTTATACATAATCTCCCTTGACTTCAACACACTTGGTCCGGCGTTTCTCCAACATCAGTATTTCTTCCCGGATGGGATGGGATAGGGGGGATGGCCTAACAAATCGTACCCCAAATCGCGCACTTTTCCCATCGCCAACGCACTCTTGTGAACAGGCGCGTTGTCCTGGGGAAAGGTGATTTTTTTCTTCTTCAAGTCAGGCCTCAGAAGGTTGAAGTAATATTCGCCTAGAATTGTTCTGCCTTTTGAAAGGTAATCAATTAACAGGATCCCTTTCGCATCCCAAACACGCTGGCCATGGTCTTTCCAGCAGATGCGATCGACTTCGCTTTCTTTGGCGCTGAACCACCGGCTTCCACCCACTGCTTCGACTGCTGCTTCGTTTCTGGGGTGTAGTGTAAACCCATGTCTCATCCATGGTGACAAATCGCCGCATAAAATCGGTCGGATGCCTATTGAATCGGTCCAAACATTGCTGCGGAACTCGTTTGCGCATTTGCTTTTGATCGGCATTCAGCAAATGCGACACCTATCCCGCGCAGAGCTTTCTCATCCCTAATTCTTTGTGCAAGATGTTTCGCACCCTTTCTTCCGATATCCCCACAGCCTCAGCTATCTCACTGACCTTCACTCGCTTATCGTCCAACACGATATGGTTTTGGCCGTCCTTCACGTGGGTCATCTTCGAGGGACGTGCGACCATTTTTAAATTCAGCTGCCCACTTTTTAACGGTTGACATGGGAGGAGCAGAGTTCCCGTAAACTTTTGTCAACTTTGGATGAATTTCCTTAGGGGTTAATCCATCCAAAACGAAGAATTTTATGACCGTAAGATATTCAAATTTATCCATTTTAACGAAAAACACGCAACACGTCTACGGATAAAATTCGTGTAAACAAACTACTTGAGAGAACAAATTGAAACTTGTCATACGAACTAATGACACTTGCACGCAGGCAGGTAAAATAAATTTTTGCAGATTGGAACGCCATCTTATGTCAAGGCCGAGAACTATTCACCTTACCCTCTTAGTAATGTTAAATACTATTAATTTATTAGAGAATTTAAAAAGTTTCAATAAAGAACAACATATTTTTATTATTTCTACAAATATTTACATTCAATTATTTTTTCTCTTTGTAATGTGTAATATACAGAGTGTTTCAGAACTATGGGATCAAACTACTAGGGGGTATTCAGTGCGGCGGTAGAAGACATTTGAGTATAGAAACCCATGTCCGGAAATGTCTCCCTGGGGCACTGGGGCTCTATGACACGTTAAGACAGTTTAAAAACAAAATGTGCTTCAATTACTCAAGTGTCAACGATAACGTACAGCAAGTTTGTAATAATTCATCCGTTCCTATGGAATTCACCAATCCAGAATTGGCGGATATGCATCTGACATATGGAGCAACATACTGCAATGCATTTAAATCTTTTAAACTGTCTTAACGTGTCATAGAGTCCCAGTGCCCCTGGGAGACATTTTCGGTCATGGGTTCCTATACTCAAATGTCTTCTACCGCCGCACTGAATACCCCCTTGTAGTTTGATCCCATTGTTCTGAAACACCCTGTATAATTACTAAAATTCAGATCACATCAACGATGAATGGGCAAATTTATACCTTAATTTGTTTTTATTTTTTATTCAAAATTTCGTCAAAATTGAATAAAAACCTAAATACGCCACTTGAATTAATAGTATATTACTTTACAAGGGATATAGGTAAAATTTACATTACCGAGGACCGTTTGATGCCTGAGTTAGCGAAGCGAACGAGGGTATCAATGTACGAGGTAGTGTAAATCCTCCTACATCCTGTGTAAAGTACATAAGTTTTTTCACTACCAATATTTCCTTATGTAAAGTAAATGGTAGGTAATACTTGGCGTAAAATTATGACATTTGCTAAATTGTAGTAGCCTTATAGCGCTGTGACTTTTGTTTAACAGTTATAAACGCACTGTGAAAAACTCTTGGAAAAACATGTGTGAATACGATAGCGAATGTTGTTTTGTGAGCTATGTGATTGTATTCTGATTAAAAATGGATAATAGTACGAACGATAATGGTTTTTCTTCGTGTTAACCAAGTGGCAGACATGGCACTTATCAGTTGTAATACATGCAGGATGTAAGTAATTCACTTCTCTAGGGAAGTCAGTACAGTGTCAAGGAAACCGTAACAATTTTTATAAATGTTTTCTACATCCCTCAAACTTGACAGTCTAAAGATCACTTACTGTAAAATAAAACTTAACAAATTAAAAATTTTAAATCTAATAGCCAGAAATAAACTTGAATATTATTAAATAACTATTTTCACCAGGCTTTTACTTTAATTTCGAATGTTCTGGAATTCGTTGAAGATATCTTGACAGTACAAGAAAATATTGTTGGTATAGTTTTTAATTTTAAAATCCAGTGCAAGTGTTATGTTAAAGCAGTCGTACTAAATATTTTTTAATTAATTTGGGAAAACATTATAAAAAACGGGTTTGGCATTTTCAATTGATTTATTACAAAATAAAATATTAAATAAACAAAAGCCGCGACGTGTTCCTCAAATAATTTGCAATAAAAATTTGATACGTAGCCCAATAAGAGCTATTTAATATACAGCCTACGACTTTATTTATGTGTTATTATGTATATCAGTTGTACAATTCCGATGATCCAAAGGTGCACGGTTTTTCGTTACTAAGGCAATATCTTATTTTTTTTTCTATACATTATAACTGGCTACTGTCAGTGGCGTACCTTTTTTTCAAATAATTTAAAAATATAGTGATGACTGTAACATCTAAAAAAGTTTGAGACGCCTATGATTAAAAGGCAAAGTTACAAAAATAATCTGGTGTGATACACGCACACAACTTCCTCTTACAGTCAAAAATTTGATTTTAAATTTTTAAGCATTTGTCAAAAATTACAAATTCTACAAAAACGGTACAAAATAGAGCTGAATTCAAAACTGTAATAATATACAGGTTGTTCCATTTAAAACAGGAGTTAATAAAGAAAATAGAAAAAAGACAAAAGAAACTCCTTTTAGAAGTATTGAACTGGAAAATCACCTATCTTACTTCAATACACATTAAAAATGTAATAAAAATGTGCAATTTGAAAAAAATCGTTGGAGCCGTTTTTTGAAAAAAAGAATTGAAAAATCACAAGTGTAAACATCTACTTCCGGTTATGCGATTTTCTTCAAAAGATTGCTGTCGCATCTACATAGTACACAAAACTTACATATGAAGTTTCAACGCCATACCTCTTTTCGTTTTTGAGATATTCTGTTCACAGACAGGCAGACACACAGACAGACCTATGAAAAAAATACGTTTTGTGGATTCAGGGGACTCTAAAACGTGAAGACCTGTTGAAAACTCAATTTAAAATTTTTAGGGTGAATCTAGTACTTCCTTTATTGCGTGCACCTTTGGATGATCATAATGGTATTAACACCTATAAATTTTCATGTCTAGCATTTATATTTTAGGGATGACGCCGATATGGTTGAGTGACGTATTTTCTTATTTCAGCAATGCTGGTAATTAAAGCAAGAGCAGTTAGCAAATAGACAGGGAGGCAACGTGGGCTGCAATATTCAATAATTCCCGATTAACAAACAAAGGGGAGAATATGGAACTCATTATAAAAGTTCGGAATGTATTAATTTGCGCTTAGCTCTACCAATATCAAGTTTCAGGTTTAATTACTGTCTCCAGACGCCATAAATACATCGAGTAGCAACGTAACTTTCGTTTATTTAAGGACGGAAATAGATTTTGAGGAATTAAAATGTCAAGTTATATTGCGTAAAATTTTACAAAACTTAGGTGATTACGGCTCGACTATATCCAGAGAGAATTGCTTTGGTTTATTGCTTGTAGAGAACTATAGCTCCTGCGCACTGCTATTTTCGCCGAAGTTCCGTAGATAGCTCAAAACCGCAAACCACTAAGTGAAGGTGCCACAACGTTGGTCGCCACAATCGCTTGTTGCACTTCCGTGTTGCCTGAAATGCACAATCTTCCAGTATTAGGTTCATTTTACCACAGGCAATTTCAAGTCCTTCATAGAACTTTTCCACTCTGCTGATCTGTTCACATTTAATGGGTACGGTCGTTCGGGTCAATATGTTCAGGTTTATTACTTATCAATCTTATATGAAAACGCAAATATTTAATCTTAAATTTTAGCTTTAGTTCACCCTACTCCTGATAGAAAAAGCACAGGTAACAAGACCAATTTATAGTTGAAGCATTGCAATAACGGTAGTAGAAAGACCATGTACATATATTATAATTAGTATTTCAACAGAAAATTTACACCTTGCTTTGGTACCAGTAAATAAACATGGGCGCGTGACATGAAAACATTCGGGTCGCGCTGGATCATGGGAACTCTAGATCATGGCGGGTGCCATCGTGAACGTGAGTAATATTTGAAAATCGGGCCGCGAACAAACATTTCCAAGGTGTTATTTCAGTTTTTAAGCTAAATAATAACGATTCTCTTCAGCATCAAGAAAAGTACATAGGCTACGAACTTTTAAGTGATTTCATGATGAATGATTTTTTTGACATATTAATCCGAAATTCCAATAACAACAGGGGTAAAATACTACATTGGCTTCCGTTATCATTAGAGACGTGAAGTAATATGATTAATAATATTGAAATATTTTTGAATGCAGCTGAATACAAGAGATAAAGCCTTATAGTCCAGTCAAATAAGGATTCTTAATCGGAATAATTCAAAGTGAGCTGAATTTTTGTGTACACCTTTATTTAATGTTCACAAACAACCTCCGAAAAGTACCCTTGATTTGACCTTGAGCGTCGCGAGTTATATGGTGCAGATGTGGTAAAAATTTGGATTTTCACTTATATCTTTTTTTCTATTGACTTTAGATATATGACATTCTAAAGAGAAATTGAAGGGCATAAAATGCTGTACAAAAAAGTACTGAGTAGTTTTTTTTGTAGGACCGACCGTTTTCGCGTAGTATAGCGTTGAAACTATGAGTCCAATACGAAGTACCCTATTCAACACCACCTTTGAGGTTGAATACTAGGCACTTTTTTAATATGTGGTATCCCTTTTCAGGCCTAATCCACGGTATCAGTCGGTCAAAATATCCTCTCTATTCTTAAAACAGTCAAAATAGAGTTATGTTAATCTTATTCATCCTCTTCTTCCTCTCCTTCTATGTCGTGTTGTTCCAGATAATCCGTAAAAAATGTCTCTAATCGGTTTTCATTCTCTCCTTCATCAACTTGGTTTTCTAAGATGTCTTTAATTGCATTGTCATTTAAACACGATTGTCCTTTGCAATGACCACAAATTGACGAGCATTTAATCCCCAACTTTCTACATCCACACAATGGCCCACAACCTTTGGTGCAATTACAGAAGATCAGGATCAAAGGAAAATCCGAAGAGGGAGCTTGCATTGTTTTCTTTGGTTCCAATACAACGTTTCTCAATGTCCGTCCCCACTCAATAGGGTTTAATTCATTCTCCAGCCACTTTTGTATTTGAAAATAAACTCTGTAAAGGTGCTCTTTAGCTGCACTATCTGTTGGCGGTAATAAATTCAATTTCACCGGCTTACTTTTACGTATTAATTTCGTGAAACACATGTAGCGATGTTGATCAATAGACACTTCTTGAATTGGAGCACCATATAATGCCAGTAAAAATTTAATCCCATTGGAAGAAATCAATTCGTGTGAGGAATCTATTTGCGTGAAAACTTGAGCCGCAGCTTGCAAATCTTGGCGGTTTTCTAACAGCTTCAAAGCTATCGTTTTACCTTTACTAAAAAGAGCTGACGTTCTGTCACACCCGGAGACAGCATGTAAAAATAAAAGATGATGTTTACGGGATTCATATTGGTAACAACTTAGGAATGAGTAAATTCTTTATGGAACTTTTCCTCTGCCTGGCTTCATAAAATAAATTTCTCCATCAACTGGCGTACGAGCTATCAGGAGTACCAAGAGATCTACATTTACCTCGACAACAATAGTTTTATTTTGACGCGATTCTTCAAGTGCTGTTTCAATGATTAAAACATCGGCATCATTCTCAGATTGCTTGACACGGATATTATGAACCTCAAAATGTTTAGCCAACATGGAAATC
Source organism: Agriotes lineatus (assembly GCA_940337035.1). Taxonomy (NCBI): domain Eukaryota; kingdom Metazoa; phylum Arthropoda; class Insecta; order Coleoptera; family Elateridae; genus Agriotes; species Agriotes lineatus. Next base: position 14,936,996 of record OW679200.1, read on the forward strand.
AATCTGGTTTTGTTGCTGTTATTAGCAGGAAATTTATCTTGGCTTACCATTGCGTTCATTGTTTCATCGAACAAGATTTCCACCGATGACAATTTAGAGATGCAGCTGCTGCCTGCCAAGCGATTTCCTTGAATTATTTTATTTTGGGAACATTGTTGTCTTAATATTGTACGAAAAAGACCCTTCGATTCAGCTCATGGTATATTTTTACATTTCAGATCTCAAATTAGTTGTGGAACTCGGTATTTCTGTAGTGTTATCCTTCAGATCAACGTTCATGGCGAGTTTTCAAAGAAACCGTCGGTCCTACAAAAAAACTACTAAGTACTTTTCTGTACATAATTTTGTGCAGTTCAATTTATCTGTACAATGTGATATACCTAAAGTCAATAGAAAAGAAGATATAAGCGAAAAACCACATTTTTCCCACATCTGCACCCTATAACTCACGAAGCTCAAAGTCAAATCAAGGGTACTTTTCGGATGTTGTTTGAAAACACCAAATAAAGGTGTACACAAAAATTCAGCTCACTTTGAATTATTCCGAAAGTTTGCAGTAAATTTGTCTAATTTGACTGGACTATTATCATAGAGTGTGAAAGTGTCAAAAGAAGCGTAAGTATAATTCTGAAGTCAAGTGCGTGAAGAAGGGTGGCCCTTCTCGTTGACAAAGTTATATTTGGTCAGTTGGTAAATGTCGGCCAAGATCGGTAGCTCACCGTGAGGATCGGGGTTGCAACGAAACAAAGACCCTATGCTTTTAAAAAGTAAAAAATGGGCGTCAGGTCCTAAACGCAGTAATGCTTAGGTCGGTCCTCTCCCAAAGTCGTGATAAACCGCAATTCCAATAATTACACTTGGTCAAGCTAATCTTCTCCAACAAGTTCTTCTAACAGTCTATAGCTAATCACCGACAGATAGCTCGTAAGCTGACATTAACTACCCAAAATTTAAAACGGTAGGGAACAACAGGTTATAAGGCCTTATAAATAGTAATTTACAAAGTGCGCAAAGCTAGTCTTTAGTCACAAGTAGGGCAGAGCTAAAACGAGAGTCAGCGAGCATTTTAAGCCCAGCGAATGACTAAAAATGCCTTATAGAGAACACAATGAATATTTTTAAAAAAATTAAATATAAATTAGGATTACTAGCAAACGGTCATAATTTTGCGTTCTTTAAAATTTTTTAAACAAGTTGCTACTGACGACGTGCCTAATGAAATATTTTAAACACGGTGCTCTTGACAACGTAAATTAATGAAAACATGTTATTAAACAGTCGTTTTACAAACTTAAAACTGCCAACTAGGTCAATTTACACACTGTCGTAGATAAAATATTTTATCTACTCCAGTGGGATAAGTAACGCATTACGTCACTCATTTGACACTATTTCAGTTACGTAATGAAGCTCATTACACCACTCAGTTATGTAATGGTTTCATTACGCAACTGAGTTGTGTAATGACTTCATTACGTAACTGAAATAGTGTCAAATGAATGACATAATGACATCTGCCTACTAAAATAGTTTTGAAAATGACAGATCTGACATTTCTCTTAATGCACTTTTCTCAATTTTAGGCAGTCGTAGATAAAATTTTGTACAATACATGTGTGATAATGCATCATTAATAAACTTGTGTGTTTACTTAACTCGTGCTACGCACTCGTTTGTAACTTACACACACGTATATTAATGATACTGTTATCTCACTTGTATAGTAAATAACTATTGTTACCCTCTAATAAATTCATATATAAGCAGATGACTAGGTAAGCTCTACTTGCGTGCATCCCTAACAATATAATTGGAATGATCCCATCGAAAGTTCCCGTAGACCATGCATTAGACACAGCCAAGCCTAATGACCTAGTTTTTACACCAAAGCAATTAACTTTGTTGGTCAAAGTTACAATTTAATAAATTAACGTTATTCGTGTATATCGACAGCGAAGTAAGTATATATGCAAGATGTGAGATGCCTCAAGACGCAGCGATGAGGCAGATGACATCTTCGCCAAGGCAAGCCGAACCAGGAAGGCTTCCGAGAAGGTTATGTGTGAGCTAGATACAGAAAATCGGCAATGTAATAGTGGGGTTTAATCAAAAGGGAATGCTAATTATATGGAAGAGAAGAATATTTAGATAAAATAAAGTAAGCTAGAAGTCGATCAGATAAGCAAATCGAGGCATAGAAATACTTTTAATGATACTGAACGAAATAACAGTGGCGTAGAGACCAAGGATGGAAATGCTGCGGTTTGTAACTCGCCGTTTTTATTATAAATAAACTAGAACTTAAACTGTACTCGTGCTAAGTGAAAATGTTACCACCAAAAATATACGCGAAGGCACAAACCTTTAGCAACTACTAACGACTGCATGCTTCGGGCGATGCTTCTACTATTGCTTCACTCGATGACGTAAACCTTCTTTGTTTTCTGATTGAAACTTTAAATTAGAAAGCAGGAGCATATGCAGAATGTCTGTGCAACTACATGGTCGATATTACACTGTTCTTGGAGTTTCCCAGGAAAAATCGAAACTCTCGCCTTTAGCGGGCTCTAGGATGCAACTTCAAATACTTGCTCGCCGGCGCTACCCTTTGCCCGCAAGCACAAATATACAAGTTCGGCAGCCGTGAGGCAAGCGTACCTGCTTATTAACGCGGAATCAACACATTGGTGCTCGTTTATTGATATACTCGGCTAAATGTAATTCTTACAATTCACGAAAAAATAATATACGTGTACAAACCGGATCTGTATTGAAATTATATTCTGAACACACTTAGACGAGCAGGGTTAGGCTTCTGTTTCAAGATAATATATTTAAGACGAATGGTGTACTAAAGAACATCAAATAATCTTTTATCGGAAAAAGTGGACAAAAAGAAAAAAGAGAAACAGACTGAGAGGAAGGCAAAGTGATTGTGTAGTGGAGAGCAGATACTAGAGGCAGACAATTATGAAGAACTATTATTAAATTTTGTTAGGTATCAAAAGCGTACTTATCATTAGAATTTATTTTGTTGCTTAAATTTCGTCGGGTGGACGCATTTTGAGTTGAGCTATTAATCGTGTGAACAGTTCTTTAGTCGCCATCCACAATATGCACAGATGCTGGTTAGCTACTATACCGGAAAACTTTCGCTGAGCTTTCTGATAGCGCTCGCGCATTTTGGCTGTACGTTAAAAAGTTTATTTTGTAGTGCAGACGCCTTTTGATTCGTTTTTCAAGATACTAAGCGAATTCCGTGCATGGCCTCAACTGGAAAACTTGTATGTAATTTACATGTCCTGGTGTACTTAATTCGGACGCATTTCTGTGCCCACGTCGATCAGACAAATCATTTATTACAAGTTGTTAGACGTCATGACCATAAAAGCCTGTGGGGGTGAGTGTTTGGTTTATTTTGGTTTTGATACCGTTTTGTATTCAGCCGCAGACGGCGTTTTTAGCTTTTTCGGGATGTTATAAAATTCGCTGATACAGCCTGTCCTGGAGGGCGTTCATTCGCCTCATACTGAGAGCCTCATTTGACCTTGATTCACATCGGCTGATAGATCCTCTTTGCAGCCGTATTTCGCTTGCGTCCTGGTGACTTCTGCAAGCACTCTCAAATTGCTGTCAGCATAACTGTAAGAACCCGTCTGGAGGCTATTTAGACATTCGCTGCAGAAGTTAGACAGATAAGTTCTTACGACCTAGTGAACTGCGTCGCCTCAGTTTTATCAGAGTTATTGAGTTATACCTTTATGACGTAGCTTTCTGACCTTCGTGTGATGCTATTAAAGCCGACGCACACTGGATGAGCTTCCTTCAGGATTCAGCCAATTCTAAATTTATTTAATGTTATTCGCTCTACGAGCATTCAGGGTTAGCGTAGAGCGAGGACTTTAATTGATCATTGTTGTGTGATTAATTCCAAGTATAAAATGCTATTTGGGGTGCACCTTAGGCTTAAGTGATGCTCTTAGAACCTGGTGAACTAGCTGTTCTATGCAACGTTTGTTAAATTAATTTAATGCACTGCTTACGATATTAATCGTTTGATTTCGTTCACTGCTATCTTTTGTATTTCTCATATTGTACAATTGCGTGCTGCGATGTATTTGAGTTTATAAGTTCTCGGCCTATTTCAGTATATTTGTTTTAAGTAAAGACCTGTTGGCGCTCGTAATATTTATTCATAACGTCTTATAAGCACATTGTCTTCACTGAGCTTAGCTGATGGGCCTTTAAGTATACGCTACTAGCGTTGCGATATTTGAGATTCTAGCAATTAAGGAAAAACATTAAAGCTTACAACCTGTAGCGCTAAATAAATAGTAATCGATTCCTAAATCGACAGTTTTCGAAATCTAGCTAAACGAAATATAGTTGTAGGCGTAAGGTGGAGCAATCAGTTTGACTATAAAATTCTTTGATCTCTATACTTCTCAGTTTTACACATTCCTTACAACTACTTCATATAATTGCTTTACATTGGTTTTTCACATGGCGTACTGGTTCACAAGTTTGTTAAAACAAAAGATCCTACTTTTAAGAGCTATCCAGTTGCCATTGTAGTTTAGGGTTCTACATTAAGTGAGTGGTTCCAACGAACTCTCCAAAAATGTTTAAGGAATTTTCACAATGTTCTTCCTCATGATTTTCAAATTTGATACATTTTTGTCAGACATTTCCACAACTAACTGCAACTTATTCTTTAGCCATTATCATAAGATATCCAACCGGATTTTATAGTTGTAGAAAAGCAATTATAAACAGTAACATTGATTCTTTTAACACGTGGATGTAAAACAAGTACGAATACGAAACATTACAAACCATAGTAAGAAAGCAACAGCTTATATAGCAAAGTATCTGAGGTACCTTTATGCTGCAATTACTTTGCATTGAATATTCCAGTAATATATATTCTAACACTATAGCTGTAATATGTTTGGAAAATCTTTAACTCGCTAAATCACACAGAACTAAAACATTTTGCCATAAGGTAATTCTTTTCGTAACTTTGTTCCCATGATTATTTATCGAGTATACTGAAAAGAACAACAGTTAAAGCAAACTATTCAGCGCCATGTTTTGTCAATTCTAGGAAACTGAATGTAGTTTCGCCACAATGCCATATTATTATGAATACCCAAAAATACGCTATAATAAGAAGTCCTTCCTATTCCACGCACAATATTACTTGGCCACACTGAAGCTCTCATATCTGTATGCCCCTGGAGAGCAATTCAAATACAACGACGAACTTAAAGAAGCGGTGCTGTCACGATGTCAACATCAACCCAAATATTTCTTTCGAACTGGAAGAAAACTTTGGGGGTAGATGAGAGTACGTCATACACAACACGGTAAATGTGGAGTTTCCCAGGCTCGAGCAGGAAGCCTTTAAAGTTGCAAGTTAATATGCTGCACATAAAAACTGCTCGAGCAGCTACCGCTGTTTAATGTGTTTAGCAAACGAATGATTGCAGTTTGAAACGGAACAGATTTAATCCCGGCGCCGTTTTCTAGTTATCAGGCTAGAAAATAGAGAAAGCAAGCGCCTAACTCAAACAGTGCGCTGAAATTGAGTAGAGTTATAAGAAAGCGGCACTTAAGGATAATACAAAAGTTACGAAATGTGTACCCAGCGCTCAGAACTCGTTAAGTTGGGCATTAGCACGTTCTGCTCGGCTCTCCCGACGTCAGTTATTGTTTGACTTGTATTTCTATATTGTAGAACTCGATTTTAGTTTTCGAGGTGCTCCCTGTTTGCTTAGTGACTTGTTTCGGTGCGCATAAATTCGGAACTTTGAATCCGTCCTTCAGTATTTATTACTGCAGGTCTCTGTGCCACGCAATTACAAACTCACGGGGAAATGGACCGAATGGTACAAGAACAACCTTAGATTAGCAGGGGACGGATATAATTGGGAAACTGAGCCGCGCTATGGAACTGTTGAAGGTAATTCAGCCGACGACGGCTGATGTGTGGTCAAGACCACAACTAATCTTAATCAAAAGTGTTAAAAATTAAAATAATTTTCATTCTACGACAGTACTACTACTTCGATTTTCGCGGAAAACTCATATTTGTTCTTAATGTAAAACATAATATTCCTACCCTTGGTCGAAATCTTATTCAAAATATATTAATCAGTAACGTGCCGTATTTCCGCACGAAGTCCCAAATAATGCAGCAGAACGTCCCAAATAAAATCCTTAATTTATTGAGAAGATAGCATTGATGTTTTCCCACAATTGTCCGGAAAATATTTGTTTGCAAACGAACGGTTAATATGGGCTACAGAAAACTAAGACCCGTTATGCTAGCAGACTGTACATAGATGATATTGTAAGATGGCATCTAAAAAGGTGGGACGAAAAGCTAGCTAGAATAACAACTAACATAAACACAAACATAATAAAGCAAAAAAAATATGTATAAGCATGGAAATATTGTGCCGTTTCGCGCTCCTGCAATCTTTTTATAAACGCATTAGTTATTATCGTCAATTTGTTAGGCGGTATCACACTCGCAAAAACCACCCAGTCGCGACATGACGACAGCTGGGCCCAAGAAGAAGTTGTGCAACACCGGATGTTCGCCGCGAGATCCTGCTAATTGCCTGATAGGATACAGGCGTAAATCTTGCGTATTGCGCTAGCCCAATTCCCACTTTCAGCCCTACCAGTTTCTCAAGGTTAGCCCACCTCTATAGGCAAGCAGATCGAGATTATTGAAAGGATACGAAAGAAAAGTTATAATCTTGGCTTTTCCACGAAGTTGAACTGCCTGAGATACCTTTAACCTAACCTGAAGCCATCCCTTCCAGCTAGTGTTAGTAAAACTGCATTTTAGCCACACCCCTGTCCAGAAACTACCCTACTTTCATGCATGTGGCACCCAGTTTGGTTAAGTGACAACAAAATATAAACATAGTCCACTGCATTTAGGCTGAAACTACGGAATAATTCATATAGAAGCAAATAAGGTCTTTTCAGGTGTGTTTCAGAGTCCTGAATAGAAGTAGCAAAAGTCCCGAGGATGGGGTTGTACGCATAAAATTAGGCAACGCTGTATTGGGCTGAAATTTGGCTCTATCGACTCTACGATAAAAATACATCAGAGTGAAAAGAAAGGTAATGAATTTGTCTAAAAAAAGGTAGAGGTTCATTTTCTCGTAAATGCGATCGTTTTTGTCAAAATCCTGGATTGAATTTAAACTTATGTGATATTTTAGATCATTAAAGTACTCTATTCTACACCACCCTTGATGTTGAGTACTAGGCGAGTTTTTTTCATGTGGTATCCCCTGTGGGCCTGCTCCACGACTGTAATACTTATATAAATGTTGTAAATTTATTCATTTTGCTTTTCATTGTTTATTCGTTCTATAAATTAATTATATGTATTGTTCGAGGGAATCCGTTGGGTCAATCTCAAAACTTTGATTCTCTGCATCACTGATGGTTTCTTTTTCTGGCGAGTCTTCAGTTAGTTCAGCATGCAAGCAAGATTGTCCAAGGCAGTTGCCGCAAACTGGTGAGCAGCAAAGCCTCAACCTTCTACAGCCACATAATGTTCCACAATCTTTTGAACAATTGCAAAAAATCATGTTCAAAATGCAATCAGGTGCAGGAGGTTGGCATGTTGTTCTTGGCCACAATATATTTTATTTTGACATCCACCCCTACTCTTGAGAATTCGATTCATTACCTAACCATTTATGAACTTGAAAGTAAACACGAAATAGATTATGTTGAGCTGCGTCAAGAGTGGGTGGTAATAAATTCAATTTCATTGGTCTGCTTCTGCTCACAGCTTTAATCAAGCTAGAATAGCAATAGTTATTAATAGAAACTTCTTTAGCGGGAGCACTATACATTGCGAGGAAAAATTTGATTCCATTTGCAGAAATCAAGTTACGAGAAGTATCATTTTTATTGAAAACCTCAACTGCAGTTTTCAAGTCTTGCCGTTTTTTCAATAGTTCCAGAGCTGTCGTATCACAACCAGAGAATGCGTGCAAAAATAATACGTAATCTCGAATGTCATTGTACTGATCGAAGCTTCGTGAAGAATAAATTTTTCGTGCGACCTTTCCTCTGCCTGGTTTAAGAAGAAAAATTTCTTTGTTGGCATGTTCAACAATGAAACTATTAGCTTCAAACTTTTCTCTCAGCATCGAAAGAAGCTTCTCTTGGCTTATAGTTGCAACCATCTGCTCATCAAAGTAGTTATCAACAGAGGAAGATTTTGACGACCGGCGTAGTTGCTTCATAGAATTCACACTATTCCTTGTATTTTCATAACCATCGAAAACAGTAGTGGAGTTTGAACCAAAGTGCTTTTCTACAACATAACATAAGCTTGGCAAATCGATGACATAAGTGACATTATCCAACTCTGGTACAAGTTCTAATGGCATACCAGCTTCATCAAAGAGTCACCCCTGAAATGGAGTCCATTCATACTCCAAATAGGTGAGAAATTCTTCATTTGTTCTTTTAACGACACTAATTATCTGGAACAATATGAGTGGATCAATGGGCACTGTTGTATCATGGACTTTGAAATTACTGTTGGCGGTTACTAGTGGAAGCACTCTGTCGGTACGTGAGAATTTAATATTATCGAAATTGTTTCCAATTTTTTTCTCCCTGCAGTAATTCCAATCTTATAAGCATTGTGACAGTGAATTTTTTCATCACCAGTAACCCCTGTTGCAATCGACATTATCCATTATCGCCATTATCGTATCAGTAGATGTTCCACAGAAATATTTATCAGAGCGCTTAACTGAGAAAAAGTCGTTGGTGAACTTCTGAAGAGCTGCATTGCCAATTGAATTTTCTAGACCTCGAACATATAAATGTGCAGATTTTGCATTGAGAAAAATGTCCAGCCACATGAAAATACGGATTAATTTGTTTTACACAGGCGAAATTTTTCTCCCACTTTCCCATCCTTACCGCTCGTAACAATTCTTTTGCGATGGTAGTCATTTCGAAGTATTGCACCCACAGTTGCGCAGTCTGTTTCTTATTTCAGCAATTTTTTTCAACAAATAACCATTTTACTTGTTCGATGACGTTCGATGCTTCAACATCTTCGAATGATTTTCCATCTAAGTTATCCAGATAAAGCTTCAATTATTCATTTCTTTCGTCATCTATGCGTCCGTGTGATAAAACGGCTACAAATGAAATATTTTCTTCCAGTATGAATTTTCATTCGATTTTTTGACAAAAACGATCGCCTATACGAAAAAATGACCCTCTATCTTTGTTTCCGTACCTTTATTTTTGCTCTGATGTATTTTTATCGTAGAGTTGATAGATACCGAGATATTTGGGAAAAATTATTTTTGAACCCAATTTCAGCCCATTACAGTGTTACCAAATTTTAAGCGTACAACCCCATCATCGGGACTTTTGCTACTTCTATTCAGGACACCCAAACACATCTGAAAATACCTTGAGAGTTTTAAGTTTCTTCTGTTTCCATTGGTCTTTATTATTTGAAAATGGATGTAATTCGCATTACCAAGTGTTTTCTTTAATTGTTTTAGCATTATTAGAAACATTAAGATATTTTTACCTTTACTCCCCTTTGATTTTGAAAATTGTTTAGTGTTACAGCGTCTACTTGTGAGGGTAATTCTGAGTAAAGCCTTTTACAGATTTTTTAAAATGTATTACTTTATTACCTGATTCAAAAAAATCTTCATCAAAGCAGGCCAGGAAAAAAGACAAGTGTTCGACCAAAGTAGACAAAAGTTAGAATGGAACATTAGAACTACTAACGTAACCTGCTGTAACTAATCTGGTGGAAAAAGTTAAGGATATAAAAAAACACTTTAAATAGCATTTGGAACTTTTAACCTACGAAACAGCCTAGTATTCTTTCTTATATGAAGAACTACTAATCCAGCTTGTTACTTGAGTTTGTGTTCCGTGTGTTTTTTTTTAAATATCCTCCAGTGTGGAAAATATTTACAATTTAACCATACTTAAAAAAACGTGAAACTGACAAAATGTATCCATTTTTAAACGTTTCACTTTTCTTAAACCATTGTCAGAACTAGAGCTAGTTGCACGAATTAGTCGTTAACTACATTTAATGTATTCATATTCCAGTTGTTCATGTTTGGCTTAAATAATATCTTCTAATAACATGTTAATTATTCATCATCAGTTGAAAACCATACAGATGATCCTCTACAATTTTATAACTGATTTCCGATTTTGGTTTCTACTGAGTTATTCTGAGGTACTCAAACATCTTCTAATGCAATTTCTAGTTATTCACCTTCAATCAAAAACCATACATAGCATCCTGTTACAATTTTCAAACTTCATGCAGGTTCTGGTTTCTATAAAGTCTTGTAGTAGTATTTTGGTAATCTATTTTTAGTGATCACCTTGTTTTCCTTATAGAAAAACACGAATATTTACTTAATTTTCTAGTTGGATACAAAAAAGTAGATCAACCAATAAGAACAACTATTATATGGGGTGAAACGAAGTGTTTCAAGATGCAATAGTATTTAACATTACAAGCCAGGTAAAACAGTTTTTACTGGCGATAGGATTGGGATGACTGGCGAGCCGTTAGGCGAGCCTGTCATATCCTTGAGCCAGTAAAAATGGTTACCTGGTGTGTTTTGTTGAATATTTTCTTTGTTTCTCACTTGTAAATAACTAGAAATTTACCATTTATTCAAAATGTCAAACTGACAAGCAACTAAATTCATCAATATGACACATACTAAGGAAGACAACTCTGGCTTTGCACGCTATCATTTATCTATGAGCATGCTTGTAAAATATAACTGGCTAGCCAGTAAATTTTTTACTGGCTAGCCAGTTAAGAAACATTTTCAAGGTGAATACAGTGACTTGATAAATCGATGTTTACAAGTGAGGAACAAATAAAATCTATTTTCAATACGCATCGCTATTTTTGTCAATAGTCATTCTCGTAATCGTTGAATTACGAACTTCTGAATAGATACTTTAAGGAATTTATTTCCAATTTAATATTAGCAATAAGAGATTTGGTGGAAAAGCATAGTATGACGTGAGATTGATTGCCTAGTGCCACCAAATCGATTAAATATTTAACCGTGATGGTTACTGCTGCTGATGCACGCTCAAGATCTATGCGATAAATTCAGTCTTTATTCATAACAGTTAATGGGTTGGGACCTACTTCCAGTCTTTTTAAGTATTTTGTACTGGTAAGTTACAAGCATTGAAGTATCTTGCATTGAAGCCTTTGAAGGATTTCAAAGTTCGAGTTGGAGACTGCACTCCAAAGCTGTACCCCGAAAGTCCACAATAATTTTGTGATCATCTTGTAAGTTAACAATGTATTGGAGAGCGATAACAGTGGTTTTCTACCAATTAACCTATTGTAATCGTTGTAGAAGTTGCTGTACTTAAGAAAACATTTATTCCATACGTACCCTGTTTGTTTTTTAACACTTTTTAACGATTACTTTTTTTGTTTCAGGTAAGGATCTGATTTCCTATTATTGAATATAGACTGATGCGTTGGGTGAGTGTTCTTAAATTTAACATCGGTATTTTTGTAGCAATAAATTGTATTGGCCTAACAATGATGTAAAAACTATTTTAATATTTTTTTTATTTCATAACATTTTCTATAACATCCAGCTGATAAAACGTTTTACTTACGAAATTAATTCTTAGGGTGAGATTTCACTTTTATTTAGTTTGATACGCCACATATCTGACCACTGTTGTATCCTACTATTTAGACTTTGCTGGAGAATTCGGGTAGCTAGTATTAGATCAAAACGCATTACGGTAATCGCTAGATCGATAGTTGGCAAATGCTGCGGTGACTGTGTAATCATCGGTAAGTAAATCTACAATATACAACAGTGAAAGAATTGGGTCCAAGAAGGTACCTGTGGAAATTCGGCTATTATAGCGAGCAGACTAATTGTCTTCTGCTCGATTTTCTCCTGGAAGTATCATACTTTCAGACATCATTTACCTGGCTTATTGATTAGAATTACTTTTGAAACGTTCTATTCGACTGAAAAAGATCCCAGTCTTAACATTTTCCTAAATATACTAGTAATCATTACAAGCTCCTTTCTGGGCAACTCCGTTATGTTCCGACCTGTAATGTGGTCGTACCATGTAG
>OW679200.1:14949279-15277447 GCA_940337035.1 Agriotes lineatus
CGAGATTAATTGGAACCCTTAATCTAACCAACTATTTCAGTACCATCCTATGTAATACACGTATATAACCTCGCACTGCTCACACCGCTTTTAGCGTTTGCTGATGCGATCTTATTTTTCTTCTTTCGCAATTTACCACGTATCAAAAGCTTACGATTTAAAAGAACTACAATATTAAATTATGTAAAGCAGCGAATATTATTAGAAAACATTTTTTAAGAACGTGCCGTGCAAAATCTATTAAACAAAACTGTCTGCTGAACCGTCCATGTGCGTTGATTTAAACAGTTTTTAAGAAAAGATGCTACTAAAGCAATGGACCGTAACTATATTACTAATCGAGATTTATTATTTAGAAAATTGGTATGTGGTTTGTTCCTCCATAGGTATTGGCTACGAGTATATAAATAAGAAAAGAATTAAAGATACACAATCTAAATTTATAACTCTTCTAAATGAAAAGAAGATTATAAGAATGCTTATCCACTTTTTCTGTCCTTAAATCTTTATTGTCTGTTATTATGCTTATATTGTTCGCATGATATATAGTTCTATTTGTTACGGTATAAGCGGTATTTTACGGCACCGAACCACACTTACCCCCGGTTGATTTGCATTGGGAGGCAGCGGTATTAAGCTTCTGATCGTCCGCAGCCAGCTCGTCGGGAGGGCGAGGAGTAAGTTACTCGTAAAGTAGGGTTCTTTCTTAGTATAGTAAACATTTTGATAATTGCCAGGGCTCCACCGTAAAAATTCTACCCGTAGCTGTTTGGATCTGCTTCGTTTACGCTCGAAGCAGCAGGCTCTGGTGCTAAGGATACTTAAGGAAAGCTTAGTGAACGCCAGACTAACGTCGCACCTTTTCCTATTCAACGCTTATAGGGTCTCTTTCTATGCTTCGCAGCTCTCATCTTGTAAAAACCCCGTCTAGACGTGCACATGGCTTTCTACGGCCAATCTAGCTATCAATCTAAGGTTTTTGTTAATATCTCCCCTACAAATAAAATATTCAGGTGTGTTATACATAGTTGAAAAGCTCTTTTCGATAACTATCTCACTAACCAAAAATCCAATATGGCTGCCACATGAAAAACAAAAGATAGCACTAATAACTTGAAAGCAAATGACAATCGGAGGTTTCTGTTTACATTAAAAAAATGTCCTAAAAAAGTGTCTGAACATTATAAAATTGTAGAAGAGGCCACATTAGGTGTCACCGAGTGTTAAAAAGGTAGCCAAATCCACTCTGAAACTTAGCACTTTTTTATAGTTTGCAGAACCAGATTAGTTCTTTGACAGGGGCTAGAGTTTATTTCGTTGTTATAAGAGATAGGGTGAGAGAGTCAGGCCTAACCCTCTCGTTACGAACATTTGTAGTCTTTGTTTACCACTATCAATGAATATACGATCATAACTAAAGGTATATTGAATTCTAAGACATATTACAGATCTATATACCGATGGGGCCACAATTATATATAACAGCAATGAGATAACATGAACAAGAAAATAATTCATATTGCTTGAGTAAGAAAGAGATAAACATAGTAGCAAATATTCTAGAAGGCTTGACGCTTAATTTAATTATGACATTTGTCAACTAAACATGCCTACTAAAATAATTTTTTCGTATGGCCATCTTTTTCTTACTCAAGCATTCTATTTTGTTATTCATGTTATCTCATTGCTGTTATATATAATTGTGGCCCCATCGGTATACAAGAAATGTAAGCCGTGTTTTCACGACCTAGTATTAAAAATTACATTCGTATGCGTTTTAACTAACGTAATTCTAAACGCTTGAGTTGTTGTTTTGACCCACTAGCCTCGCAAACTTGCACCGGTTGTGCTTTTGACATACGATACACTATACTTGTAAAACTGCAAAGTCTGTTTGTAAATACGGAACTGCCACTCGATTGCATGTGTTGCTTGCATTTAATTTGTAACATGACACAGAAACTTGACGCAAACTGTCAAGTCTTATTTACACATTTTTGTGGGCTAATTGCGTGAACTTTTGCATTTACATAATTATAGTTCCTTTTACACTTTTTATTTTAAATTCATGATCAAACAGAGTTTGAACACCGAGTTATTACGGAACATTGAAATCGGCAAATTTTGGTTTTTTCAAATTATTTTAAAATTTCAAAGAGTTAGTTCGAATTTGAAATGAGATTTGTCGCGAGTATTAAATTCTGCAAAACATTCCCCATTTAACCGTTGCTCTATGTCTTCTAATAACCTAGATACCAATGGTGAGCATCCAAATGTGGACACAGTGTATATCCATATTGCAAAAATAACTCCACTCGCTTATCTGATGTCTCAAGTATTGATTTATCCAGCTCATTTACAAAGACCCAAGTTTGCTCTGGTTCTGTAGCGGCACGATCAAATCAATCCATTTGCACCAACGGAGGACCATAAAGATAAGAAAATACTGAAGTCAAATCGAGCCTTCAAAGTCAACACAGCAACGGGCAGCAAACTGCCAAGTAAAAGAAAGAAGAAAAATGCAGGAAATAAAAAGCAAGCAGCAAAGGCCTTCAGCTAATCAGCAGAAAAGGCCCTGTAATAATGTTACGAATTAATTAACAAATTTGGAGTAAAGTTATGTATCTATTTCAGTTAATTATCGGTCCTCAAATATGACGAGACCCACGACACAAGCTCGACATAAACGTTATCTCGCCGCAAGGTTAATCTCTCGAGAAGATGGTAAGTCCATTCGCCAACTCGAGTGAGCATCTTACCCCGAAAACAAAGCTGGTTCTATATCAAATCCGTCTTACTATTGACGTTTCCATAAATCCAGACTATCCAACTATACGAATTGGGAAATAGTCATGAGAGCACAGCCAAAGCGATAAAGCATGAACCTCGTAAAATCTCGGTGAAGAAGTCTAGTTATGAGGAATAAACAAAACCAAGTAATTATACTGGTAAAAGTTATCAAGGTAAGTTGTCGAAATCGCAATATTCTCTAGAACCTGGTCGAATCTAATAGCCATATTACGCCTAACTGCCATTTCAAACCTTAGCAACGTACAGTCGTGTTCAAATAAATCTGGGACAGTGTTTTTTTCACATGCAGGTTGAGTTAAGAATTGAAGAATAACTCAATGGATTTTCTGCTATTAGAAAGAGTTGCATTAAACTTCAACAGGTAGTGAAATCTGTAATTATTTCTGATAGCAGGAAATCCATGAAGATATTCTTCAATTCTTAACTCAACCTGCATGTGAAAAAAACACTGTCCCAGATTTATTTGAACACGACTGTACATCTAGAAGAAGCCAAGGCAATGCCAGAAATCACACATCCATTCAATAGGACAAAGAAGTGACGAGTTTTTAAGAGCAAATTGCCAATTCAAGATATTCTGACGGGTCCACAGCTACTCATAGTGCAGTTTAACCTAAAAAACCAATCCCAAAATTCTGTAATCACATTGGTCTCAAATGTCAAACGAAACTTCACTTGTCAGGTAAAATCCAAATTGCCCAAATCATCCCTCAAGTCAATTGGTATTTTCAAGAGGAGCTGTGATGCGGCTTCTTTACTTAGCCCTATACTCTACTATACTGTGAATTTGTATTGCTTTTTGTTTGCTAGTTTAAACAGTCGTAGAAACATAAAACTCGATTTATAGAAAGTCAATACTGCTCAGGCTGGCCTGATCGTTGTTGCCTAAAATGCTGAAATGGTGCATGCAAACACCGCCAACAATAAAAACCAATAGTTTACATAAACAGATATATAATCTGTAAGAAAAACACAAATACTGAAAAATACATTTACATGAAGCACACCAACAATAAACGGTGCCAATCCATACAGGTTACGCTGTTAACAATTTAAACTTATTGTTGTATATATCTACGTGCTAAAGCTGTTTCTACTTGCTTTGATACACGTTTTAAAGACAAGGGCAAGTTATTACTGAATAACGCTAAGTCAAAAAACACACTGCGCACCAATAGTTTAAACTCACGCACAATTCTATTAAAGCCACCTCTGCCTTCGCGCACTGACAAACCCTAAGATTGTTGCAAGGTGGCGTACCTTGCTGTTTACCATTCTGGTGTTGCACAATTTCCCTGGCTCATGCATCCAAGTGTAGGGATCAATTATAAAAACTAAACTTGCCTTGTAGTTCTGCAATGGTTAGCTTCGGGTACTGTTGGCAGCTGCTCCTCAAAATGTCTCGTACGTGGACAAGATCCTCTGCGATGTTTGAGTCCCAGCCGGAATAGTGGCTTCCGCTATGTGCTGTTACGTCTTGAAGCAGCTTTCCCAAACTGGTACACCTTGGTTAAACGTGGCGTCACTCTTTTCTTGGGCGACGCAGTCTGTTCGCTTACTTAGTAACGGCTGCCCGAGTTCTTCCCCTTGTCCATGTATTGTATATATATCCAAACTTGATTTACATGAAAATGCTAAAAATAACCTAACTGTGTAAATTTCAAAATATAGTTGTCGAAAAACTTCGAGTACTCGACTCACTATTGAATTTAGAAAAATAATCCTTCTAAATTAATTTCTAAATATAATTACAATATCTTAACGATTTGCCACACCACACTTGCTTTATAATTTCTTAATATTTTGTAAGAAATGGGTACTAACCTTCTGAATGTTTATTTTGTACCTGAATGCTCTACCTCAGCTCCTAACTGGATACATTCTAGTCAGCAAGCACCTCCTTTGGCTGTTCACGACCAAATAAAAGTTCGTTGCAACTCTTTGAAAGCTTTATTACTTGGATGGGCAGTTTAACAGCATACCACAACACTCACTTTCACTGGTTTTACTGGTTTCGTAGCACAGCCACGTTAAATGGAATCAAATACTCTTGAATTATATATTTGAATAATATTTGGGACTTGAAGTCAAATTTGATCGTAGAGAATGCTTTATTACTACTACGTATCAAATCAGCAATTATTATTTTTCACAGTTAATGGTAATTTAACCCTTAACGTGACTATTTCTCGTAGATTATGAATTCAAGTTATTTTGTAACCCACAAAATATAAACAACCCTCTGGTTGCCCTTACAATCTCACCAGTTAAAAACATGCAACTGTTATATCACATTATACCCATTAGGTATAAGGATATAATTATTTAAATTAAATGTATTATACATACAGTATGCTGCATTACACGCATCGCTGGCTTTATTATTCAGGCTGCGTCGCCTACAATCAGTCTTGTCGCACACAAAAATGCACTCGTGGGAAAATGCGTTTTAAGCTAATTGATACATCATGCAAAATACGGTTTAGTTTTATTACTAACAGGATAATGGTTAAATACCGAAATTACGAAATATATTGGGTGACACGAATCGGCCCATTACAAAGTTTACAAACCATTAGACGTTGCCAAGATTTAGATACGCATACCATAATTGAGGTCTAATTAGACCAAACTACATTTCACTAACCGTTTGGCTGTAACAATATATCATAATTAAATTGAGGGTCAAGCCTACTCAAATATTCTCTTATCTCTTTTTTACTCAAATACTGCATTATATTTTCTTGTTTATGCTATTCTTATTCTGTTATATATCGTGCATTAAAAATCATGTAGTATAGGCCTTGGATAGAAGTGAATATATCATAATTAATTCAACTATACTCTAATTAATTTGAGTGTGTTTTAAAAGGATCTCACTTTGAGCAAGCTGTGACCAAACTGAAGTTTATCTTAATTTGGGTAGAGTTGAATTGAAGGTCATATATTCATTTCTATGCAAGACTTATTCTAAATAGCTTTTTTTTAAACGCCCGATATAATTATGGTCCCATCGGTATTGTTAAACATATAGTTAGGTGATACTACATATCACACCAAAACTTTCTGATCTGTAAAACTTGCTAACAACTTTGAAAAGGTCTGATAAGGAGCTAAATAACAATAATTAAACATCTAAATTAAATGTGAAGGGGTACATTAAAGCAACCGCCCTTTCTACTGGTGGAAATGCAGCCTGGCAATTAACGAGAAAAGTAAACCGCAGGGGTTGACATAGCACACTGATCAGGTAGTGATAACGTAATTAAAAGTGCAACAGCGAAGTAGGTGCGTGACTGTTTTTATATTTTCGGCGTATTAAAAATGTAGGTAATTCTTGGCATTAATTAAAGTACCTGCAGCTGCTTTTTATTACTGATTCGCCACCATCGTGCGAGTTTTATGAGACGTGATATTTTCGGTGCGTTAAGAGTCATAAATCAGCGGTTTTAAATAAAAGATTGTAAATTATCAGCGGAACAATGAATAGTGATTATGAAGCAGATTAATTGCGTGTAATCATGCAATACCCTTGAAATACTGGGCAGGAAAAATTTGCCATTTTAATTAAACGCTATAATATTAAGTCTTTTGGCTGTTTAAAGAAAGTTTTGTTAACTAAACCAAAGGACTATGTAAAACCCCCGAACTGATAACAGGGCACGTCCACGATTGCTATCAGATATGAAAACTGATGCAGTTTTAACGTTAAAGTTATGTAAAATACGGTACACCAGTTAAATAATGGTATAATAAGTAGATAATAATTTGTTCAAGTTCTATTAAATTTATTACCGTTTTTTACAGAATCAACCATACGGTGATTAAATATGTATCAAATGTCGAATGTTTTGCAATTGGATATTTCACTTCAGACACGTATTACAACCATATGGATATTGATTGCCGGTCTGTAAAAATTTTCATGCACGTTTAACAACACCAAATGTGGTTTTAATAAATGTATTAATTTAATTTCGGGTCCAGCTAAAACATTTTATATTGTAGGTTATGTAGGGTGTCTGTGAACGTGCCGACACTATTTCGGGAATTAATTAGATAAATTGTTTCGAGTCCAAAGGTAAACACATGCCCTAAACTCAAACCTACGAGTTATTGGGTATTTTGTAAAGTGAGTAACATCACCTGGGTCGGAAATTCCATTTTTGTCTTGTAACATCTGATTATTGTTTTTGACAATACAAAGCTCTTGTATTGTCATTTATCGAATTGTTGTTTTAATATCGGACCGGACCTGAAATGTAATATCAGCATGATGGAGAACAACTTATAAAATTGTTCCGGTATGAAAATACTTTGCTGAAATTCTATCTTTGTGGTTATATGAAGTAGCTGATTT
This sequence comes from Agriotes lineatus, assembly GCA_940337035.1. Classification (NCBI taxonomy): domain Eukaryota; kingdom Metazoa; phylum Arthropoda; class Insecta; order Coleoptera; family Elateridae; genus Agriotes; species Agriotes lineatus. Next base: position 14,956,451 of record OW679200.1, read on the forward strand.
ATACGGCGATATTAAAAATTATCTTGGTCAAGGGTGGTCATGATTTTAAGATAATATGTCGGAGCTAGTTGGTAACACTGGGAGTCTATCTCAAATTCGAGGTTATCAGGTTAGGTTTTGCGTACATTTTGACGCAGACTGACGCAAAACCTAACCTGATAACCTCAAATTTGACATAGACTTCCAGTGTTACCAACTAGCTCCGACATATTATCTTAAAATCTAGACCACCCTTGACCACGTGAATTTTCGACATCTCGGTACAACTGAAATATAAACTACGAACGAACTGCATCATAGGATACATGAGACTGAATGTATAATCCGAAATAACTCACAAATTCCATGAATGTTTAACAGGTACTTTTATGACGCACAGCCTTATGTATCGATTATATTAAATAGTGTAAATTTTACACATTCTCTGTAATTAAAGTAATAAGATAATATTACAAAGTTTGGTTTTTAGAAGGAAAAATCGATTTACGACCCACAACAAACCAAGAAGGTGGTCCAGTTAGCGCAGGGAGAGGGAGGGAAAAACTCAAATTTAACTTTGAAGTATTAGGACATATCAAGGTATTTTGGTTAGGTGCCACCTGATTTATTTGCCGGGGTTAGAACGGGTACTCTACCAGAAAGCTTCCATTTGGCTACAGAAAATGTTCTCAGCTCCAATATACGACTTACATTGTTTCGTAAATTTAAAAGGTTTACCTTACTTTGATAATTCCAGTATTTGCATTCGGTTTCACAAAAAAAATCCACATAAATTTGAGATACACACATAAAATATTCCGGAAGCATCGTAATTAGACTTCTAGACAACTTTCGTTGTGAGAATGGCACTAATTCACAACATGCATTACTTAACATATTTTTTTAAATTAATAATTGTCAGTTTAACAAATACATGTTATTCATGACTTCGATATCTATAGTTGAATAAACAATAGCAGAAACTTATTGTTAAGGCAATGATTATTATGTTAATAATCTTTTTTTTAAATCTTTACTATCGGGTTCGGAGATACACAGATCTTGGGGAAGTTTGCGCTTGAGCCTGTGATGTATGTTTTTAAAGAATTTGCTTGAACGTTCACTGATAAACTTTCGAACTGTAGGCATTTCTAGTTCATAGTGGAGTTGTTCATTCCGGATGTACCATGGGGTGTTCACCGCTATTCTGAGAATTTTATTTTGAAGACGTTGTACTTTTTGAATGTTGGATATAGCTGTGTGGCTCCAGATCGGTGATGCGTAGAGTATCAATGGCCTTATTATAGATTTGTACCATGAGATAAAAAAATGATTCTGAGCAGGCCTTGATATGTGTTATACGTTTGGCAGTACTGAAGTGCATTGTCAGTCTATGTCAAATTCCAGATTTGCAGGTTAAGTTTTACGTCAGTCTGTGTCAAACAACAAACAAAACCTAACCTTATAATCCCGAATTTGACATAGACTGACAATACACTTCAGTACTGCCAAACGTATAACACATATCAAGGCCTGCTTAGTATATTTTTTTTATCTCATGGTATATCAGGGTGGCACATTTGGGCTTAAGTGAAGATTTGCTATTTATGATAGGAGACAGTTGAGCTAGTCTCGCGTAGGCTTGGTTGAGTTTGAGATTTACATAAAGTTTCCAGGTAAGTCGTGTATCAAGGAGTATCCCTAGGTACTTGACTGCAGCGTCAGTGGGGTTGGAAAATGTTTTGGTTGATTGTGAGGTTGGGAGGGTTTATCCGATTCGCCTTAGGGAGAAGATTTTTTCTTGATATTTACATAGGGTTGATTTGTATGTTCCATTTGGGAGCATAGTTGGTGAATCGCATTCTGTAGTTGATTGATGGCTAGGTTGAGATCGATGTGCTGGGTTAAGACAGCTGTGTCGTCAGCGAAGGTTGCTAAGGTTGTTTTAGTAGGCGGGACGTCAGAAGTGAAGATGGTAAATAGTAGCGGTCCTAACACGCTTCCTTGTGGAACACCAGCTTTGATTGCTTTCGATTCAGAAATAGCGAAATTGATGCGCACAGCGACAGTTCTATTTTCAAAAAAAGAGAAGACTATTGCTTTAAGGTAGTTGTCTATTCGGAGATTAACAATTTTGCTTTTCAGACTTTCTATCCAGATTTTCTCTAGTATTTTTGATACCGTTGGCAACAAGCTTATTGACCTGTAACTGTAACTTTTTTGTCTTTTCCTGTACTTAACATAAGGCATCTAACATAGATGAAAATTGAGCAATTTGATTGGTTGTCTTAACTGTAAGAGCCAGGATAGGGTGGGCAAGCCTCGGCTGAGCAAAAATTAGACAGACACAACTTGCCCGCCATTGTTGGAAAAGGAATCGACAGCTTCATTTCAAGGCGGGAGGTGGGGTTCCCCAGGATTGCGTAGCGGGTTGGAGCACCACTTGTTATGAGCCAAAAGTCACTTTTAAATACTTCTGTAATTATTTGCTTTATTTTAATTAAAGCTACGAGTAAATTCTTGCCCACGTTCTAATTGAGCTATCAGTCTATTCTTGAGTTTCAATAGGTAGAAATATTCTTAATTAATATGTTTCAGTTTAGGCATCACTTGATACTCGTGCTAATTTGGTTTCATACTCAGCATTTTCTCCCTTTCCTAAAATAAAGTCTTATCAGCCAATTTTCTTCCATTTGGCGTGATGTCTTGATGCAAAAAGGTTGTTGGGTGAACTACGTTTGTAATACATACCAGTGATTCGCTAGCATATTTCTGTGGGAAAACTTTCTTTTGATTCCGTTTTGGTTGGAATATTTAGATCACGTCCCGTTGAGGAAAATTTGTGGAAATTTCTCAAATCAGGCGTCGTTCTGGATTCGCTTGCTTGAAGCACATGGTTACATTCGGCAAAACTGGGAGCCGAACATCAAAGAGGTATGCCCGAACTCCCCTTTTGTGCTTCACGCCTTGGTTCTATTGTGTGCAATTAATTTTAGCTTCTTTTTCTCCCCGTACGGATAAATTCCGCCCCCGTGCGACTGCATGGCAGCGTTGGATTGCTGCGACTTCCTCGTCTAGGGCCCCAATCCTGCAAGTAGCCCGAGTCCAATAAGTTTGAAGCCCCATCGTTACAATTCCTGCATGTTGACAGCCGTAGCGCAGACCACCTGTGACTTCCGGGATGTCTTCGACAGGGCTTTCTGCACGTCTATGATCTGTTATGCGGTTTCCATAGGCCTGTTTAATCTAGCTTGTTGTCGTGCATGCGTTGCATTGTTGTTGCCTTGAGCTCACGTACAAGTTGGGATTCTTTGTGTATGTGCGGTTAGAAATTTTATTGTGTTTTTGGCAAATACCACATTTAGAAATACAGATGTTTTTTCACTAAGATGTACAAAACAGTCCCTTGCGGGATTAGGTGCTATATGTTTAATTTATATCTAAATGTACAAAATATTATGTGTATTCTGACATCAATAAATTTATTATTATTATATTTTTGGCAAATACCAGTCCGTCTTCATATATATTACATGAGTTACTAGCATAATGTGGAGCTTACCTGTGTACAGCTAGTATATTTTGGTAATCAGCATAACCTATATCTCTTGTTTATGAAGTTAAACAATTTGTAAACAAAGAAGAATTCTGTCAAGTCAAATTATGAATGTTGCTCACGTACTCTCTAAGTGATTTGTAGTCAATTTGTAGAATCTTGTGAAAGCGAATTTGCTTAATCAATCCTAAATTCCTTTGGACTTACATGTTATGCTAATGACCGAATAGTTCGGTTGAGTTGAGCTAATGTAATCCTGTACTTGCAGAATATTTCAATAACGTACCTGCTTTACCTTACCTCTTCAAGTTAATATGAATCTTAAATAATTACCACGCTACTCCCGGGTTATATAGCTCCGTATCTGGAACAAGATCTTGCGTCAATAGGATAATTTGAATATATTTATGAAAAACAACTAACAGTTCCTTGCATTTGTTTATGTACGTACCGCCGAGCACCTTTGTTGAGATAAATTATATTGACTCGTTATCTACGTTTGCGAATTTTATTTTTGCGCTTGTTGTTGCTTTTAATTTTCAGGTTTGGTTAGTAGCGCTTTCTGTAGTACACCTTTGGATTAGCAAAGTGCTGGGTTACTTGCTACTTGGCGCCCATAATTTTCTTACGGCTAAAGAGTTTAGTCTGTTGTTTAACCCACGACCAGCTCCGGCTGAGAAATCGGTTGCCTTTGCTTGTTCCTTTTGCAGTCATGTTGACGGTAACACACTTTATAGAATGGTCGCGAAACGTTTGATAGCAGGACGATAGAGCTTCCTTCAAATATCAGACTAAGGGTCGAAATAAACTTTCACTGCACAATAGTAACACGGGAAACGAAATTTTAAATTGGTAGGCTATGCCTTCGAAAATATTAAATCCAAAAATACTGAAGTTGCTTTGAGCGGTCTTTAATGCTCCCAAAATGGCTGCTACACCGAAAGGAATAGTAACAAATAATGCGCATACCCTGTTTACGGGACGCTAGCTGATTCAGTGTGTACTAACTTGTAGCTACGTGAAAAAGTTTAGCGGTTTTCTTAACCCCTTCTCCGCGTTGAACCGGAATTGCCATTAATGGTAAAATCGTGAAAATACCTGCTACGATTGCATGGAAGCCTACAATTTCCAAATTAACCTAACAATCTTTATTAAAGTTTGAATTTCTTATGATAAGACATAAATAATAGCACACACATAGATATTTTCGGTACATTTTTTCACACCCTGTATATGTAAAGTTACAAAACTTATACTTAAACTAGGGCGTCCATGAAGTTACCAGACGAATTGGGGCTATGACGCTGCTATTATTTTTTGTTGTGAATATAGAATCACATTTATGTGTTTGAATAATTCTCTAAGTGCTTGTCTTAAATTAATATACTGTGTGTTTTTGTGCAAACTATTGAATGAGTTATTGGCATAATATGAAAATGCATTTGTATCCTGCTAGGAATTCTAAGTTGGATTCATTTTAAACCTATGATTTGTTTGCAATCAACATCTTTCCATTTTTCCTATTTATGGTTTTACGAAGCACATACAATAACTGTCGAGGTAAATCAGAGTGTGAAATTTATCTAGACGATTTCATGACAATAATTCGGCTGTTGCTGATACCGATCGTATTTCACAAATAGTATTAGAACACTTTCAGATATTATAGGTAATAATTATTGATTGGTTGTTTTTAACATTTGAATTAGATACATTGAGGTACGGTGATGTTTCCATTTTTCTCAAATTCATTGTGTCACATAAATGTGTCGAGGTTGTTTGTTAGATCAGTTTGAAAAGTCACTCCACCATTGGCTTTTGTGCGTACGCGGAAAAGAGCTGAGGAAGTAGCAAAACTAGTTTCGCTGCAAGCTAGTGCGGGGGTTCATCTTGAATTAGTCTATAGGATTCAAGCAGAGAGTTTTTACGTATGTTATCCTTTTTGTTCCGTGAATGTAGCTGTTTCGGAGGATTTATCGTTTTAATTACAGTAAATTATAACATTTGTCGGTTTGTCCAGCGCAGCTGATCCATCTGAAGTTTCCATCTCGGATCGTTTGAGTACCGTGAAATTTGATACTCATCTTTGATTGGATATATTTGAAGGAACCTACGTAGAGCTCCGCCAACGTCCCGTTATCCGTCGTAGCCCTGGCAGCACATCTTGCTGTCAGCATATAGATCGATGACGACAGTAGTAGCTACTCTTTGAACTGCAAATGCTCATTCTTTATTTGATAAAAATACGCACCTCCATCATATCCCGTGTACAACGACGGCGATGCGCGCGTCAACAATCCTGAAGCTGTCTATTTTGATTTCATCGAATCATGTCGGTTACTTAAGGTTTCTATTTTTGCACCTAGAATTATCAACATCGACACAATCTTTGCCTGCTAGCGACATATTGACCGGTCAGGATTTGTGCTCAGCTTTTGCATCTTGGAGCCGATTGAATTACTGCACACAAACTAAGTTAAACTTGTTTGTAGTGCATGTGTTATTTACCGCAAATTTAAAAGTGTGCTAATCTAAGTTGCATACTTAAATGCTCGCCAAATTTATATGTATTTAGAAGTAAGTTTGCTCGACGCGACGAGCAGCAAGTAAAATTCTTAGGAATCGTTTGTTGTGATTCTGGTCTCACGCTGTTTCCCCCATAAATGTATTTTTATGGACTTTTTAAATTTGCCATATGATTTTCATTTGTGAAGTGTAAAACTTACTAACTCAAGTTTGCAAAAATGTATTGTCTGTCATATTTCCTATGTTTGTTTTATTTGAAGGAGTATTGTAACGGGTGTTCATAAACAGTCGTCATCCTAGTTGCTTTGAAAAACAAAATGTTATGTCTTTGATTAATTCGTGCAACACAATGAAACGTCATTGAGTACTGTCATAGCGCATTTTTTCTCAATTTTAATAGACATACGTTTCTGAAGTCAAAACCTACTGGGATGACGACTGTTTTTGAACACCCGTTATTTAACCTTATTACGTGTTCACTGCAGAGACTTCGGCTTCAGAGTTAGCTGTACTGACTTCTCTCAATGTACAACTGACTGTGAGTAAAGACGCCTGGCGCAGTGGTAGAGCGTCAGGCTTGCATTAAGTAAGTCTTCGGTTCGAATCCATCGGCAGGCGGAATCTTTCGGCAGTCCATTGGATCGGTATCGGGCCCGGTCACCATTCGCCGTTGAGATAAAACTAATGGCACTCTTCCCGGAAGACTGGTATATGGAAAAGGGTAACCTGAGTAAAACATGCTACACACACACACTGATACGATAACCTGAAGGTATTGTAAAGTTGGCGGCGGAACTGCTCGGGTCTCAGACTAGGGTCTCTGTGAGCCATTGAACTTCTTATTGTTTGACACGAACTTCTTACTTTTGTCACAATGTGACGATAACTTTGAATAATTTTAATTTTTGTGTAAAAACACAAATCCATTTAATTGAGCAGTAATTAGATATTGTCTTCCTTTGCTTTTCAGGAATTTGATTTGTAAAAGTTTTAAAGAAATAAGATCTTACTTGTGTTTTTAATACTTAAAGATCTTGTTGTAAGAAACATCCAAAGGATTCCAATTTAATCGATTTTGTCTTTGAACTTGAACTCCAAAAGTGTAATTTTTTTTTATTATATAAAAATTAGAGAATCTTAGTACGACTAACACAAAGACAATGTAGAAACCATGTTCTTGATAAATAGTTTAGTTAATGATAAAGCTCTGATAGAATTAATGCTGTATCAATATTATTTATCTTATGGAAAAGAGAGGATGTGATTGAGAGCGTAGAACGATTTGCAAACTTCAAGTTCAATTTTCTTTTCAGGAAATGGCTATATTCTTAGAAAGGATTTCAGTAAAGTAAATACTAAATTATGTATTGCTCTTGTGGGATTTTCTATGGTCGACTGTTCTGTTGAAAATATTTTATAAAATTACTAGAAGCACGGTTAGAAATAACTTTGAGTTTAAAGTAAATATCCTTTATATTCAATAAAGTGTACTTCAGCAAATTAAAATGCTAAATTGTGAAACTGAATATGATACGTAATATTTTACGAAACAGTTACACTGAGAATTCATCTACCTTTTTAAGAGCGCTTATGCATTAAAATGCAGAGTTTGCATATTGTTAGGAACTCTGGTGAATTACACAAATATTGAGGGTTGCTCGTTCACCAAGCAGAATTCCAAATCTCACCGAGGATGGACTTCGGTTATCTTAATGTTGAAACTTCCACGCTAAGTTATAGTTCAGTGGTCTTATCTGGGCTGTTTGTTTCTGCCATATACTACTCGCGATGTAAATTTATGGTTTTATATAGATGAATAATTGAATTACTTGATCCTTATCGTTGAATTTTGTTAACTCGTGTACCATTTTAAGCACGAAACCAATATTTTGTAATATGTAATTTGGTGTGATCACATGCCTTTCACTTAATTGCCACCACTCCTAGGTCACAATAAAACAAGTAGGTAAATTGAAACGGGGAATACGTCGTTTAGTAATTTGAAAGCGCCGAATAGCAAAAGGGGAAGACGCTCGCTCGATAGGAACTGTAGATGAGTAGATTGTATCGTTTCAGTTAAACTTCGACGATTATAGGGCTGACCAATAATTTTGCACGAATCAATTACCTCCTTTGAACAAACATAATAAATACTCAGTGGATTTGTTTTCCCGGCTGACATAGGAAACAATTACTTCCTGGAATGGGAGGGTTGGGCTGGGTTATTGGCTCTTGATTAAGATTGCATTTCGCAGTCGACTACATGAGCTGAACTAATATCTCGAGGGATGTAGTAATGCTTTCAAGGCATGAACCTTTAATGCTTGAGCTAGAGCCGTATAAATCGATTGAATATGTTTGCTGCAGGGGCCCAGTGTTTGGGCCTAGAATATGCGGTCGTCCGTTACCATATGCGGTAGATAGTTTTACGAACCCAAGCAGTTTATGACTTCACCACAAAAGGTACAAATCATGTCAATAAAGTTACAAGCCCTTAAGCAATCGGTTGCCATGTTTACTAGCTGGGGGGAAGTTGTTCCAACTTGTTACGTTGTTGAAAGTTATTTTAGCCTAAATGTTGTTGTTTAAATATCAGAGTCGACAATATTAAAATTAATCAGTAGTGAGAAACGTGTCATAGCACATTGCGACATTTTACTTAATAAATATGATTGGAGTATTACAGGCAGGTAGGACATTTTTGATTGGTGAGCACTCTTTTAAAACTACTTGATTACGTTTAATGCAAATTCAAATTTTATTGTAATACAATATGAAATGTTATCATGTGAGAGGTACCGTCATTAATGCTCGGCGCCTTCACCAAATGTACCTACAGTGGGGGTCGTAGCTTTGGTATGAGCTGAAGCATACTGCTCGTACTTGGTACAGCATCACGTGCAGCAACAGGAAAATAGTTCGAGCGACACTTATTTATAACAGCATTACTGTTTCATATTCATATTCTTATTTGGGTATTTCTCCACTCTAAAAATTAAAAATATTAAATAACGAACGTTTCAAGGGACAATCTGCCCTCGTTGTCGACGATTAACAAATAAAAAAGAACAAGAAACTTAGATTTTTCACTGGAATTGAAAAACGACTAACCTCCAATGAATTTCTTGACACTGCAATCGCGTTATTTAATATTTTTAATTTTCACAGTGGCGAAATATCCAAATTAGAATATGAATTATTTCACGCCACAAAGAAGTTTCAAAGATTATCTTAGCATTACTGTTTGTGATCTAATTGGAGCAATTGCTGAAACTGCACTGTCATTTGCACAGGTTTTTGTTGTCTGAATCAGTTTCTGTCCATATCAGTTAGCAAGAAACGTAATTGGGATATATAGAAAATATTTATTTTTCGTACTATGTTCTAGTAAAATATAAGAAATTCCAAAACTCACGTCTATATATTTTTAGAAATACTGATTATTCTGAAGATCAGCCGGTAAAATTGGATGTAATGAAGGTATCGTGAATAATCCTGCATTTTAGGGCCATGAATTTGAACTACCGTTCCTAGAGGTAATAATGGAGGTGGGAGTGAAATGTGACAGTAAAAAAACGAGAGAAATATAATATACCTACTTAATTATTGTCTCTCAATTGTTTATGTTGGTACTATCCGTTCTGTACCGAACTACAGTCTCGCGTCGTTACGCGGCTAATGTGATATTCTAAGTATCATATAGAATGTCATCTATTGTTTTTGTAAACCACACATTGGTGTATCGTGTTAATAAATAGTTGTCGCATCAGTGTTATCATTTCAGTTCACCCACTAGCGCAAATAATCCTCATAGGTTATGGGCCCAGCTAACGGTGTGAACTGAAGATAACGAAATCGCGGCCTGAATTTACTTGAACTGCATTCCTGAAATCATTTTTTGATGACATACGTCATTCTCAAAAAGTCAACATGAATGCCGCAGGTACTGCGAGAATTGAAACTCTCAACAGAGAAAATTATGATACATGGCGGATGCATATGGAAGCTCTTCTCGTTAAAAACGACGCATGGGAGTTCGTCAACGGCACAAGAGTGAAACCAGAGGTTGTGGAGGCTGATGCCACGTCAATTCAAGCACAACAGCAGTGGATCACCCTCGACCAAAAGGCGAAATCTGACATAATTTTGTCGATCAGTTCAGCGGAGTTGAAACAGGTAAAGGGATGCAAGACTGCACGGGATGTATGGCTGAAGCTCGAAAGCGTTTACCAGTCGAAAGGGCCCGCGCGTAAAGCAACACTGTTAAAGCAGCTGACTCTTCAGCGGATGCGAGAGGGCGAAGATGTGCGAGAGCATTTACGTACGTTTTTCGATGTAGTTGATAAACTCAACAATATGGACGTCGATATAAATGCTGATTTACTCGCCATAATGCTTCTTTATAGTTTGCCGTCAAGTTTTCAAAACTTTCGTTGCGCGATCGAATCTCGAGACGATTTACCATCGCCGGAAACACTACGTGTAAAAATTATTGAGGAATCCGATGCGCGCAAAAGCGAAATGCATAGTGAAGTGCCGAACGCTATGGTGGTTCGTAAATTTACTCATAAAAGTAGAAACACACAGTTTAAAAATAAGAACAACAACGGCAAAGACTTGTCATCAACTATTAGATGTTATCGCTGTAAGAGGCTCGGTCACAAAGTCAGTGAATGCAGACAGAAGAACAATAAAGTATCACAAAGTGCGAAAAACGCGAAACACTTTCAGTGTTATACGTCGATGAGTCCGTATTCTTTAAAGAACTGTAAAGACATTGATAATGTATTCCAAGTACCCAGTACAATTGGAGACGGATCGTGGTGCCTAGACAGCGGTTGTTCTTCACATATTTGTAAAAATTCTAACGAATTTTTAAGCAAAGAAAGCGTCAACGCGGAAAAATTGCATTTGGCAAGCAGTGCTTCGACCGACATCAAGGCGCGCGGAAACGTTTTGTTTCAAGTACACGAAGAAGACGTAACTAAACAAATAGAGTTGACAAATACACTATTTGTGCCCGATCTTCGCATAAACCTTATGTCGGTGGGCAAAATCACTGACAAGGGGTATCGTGTAGTTTTTGAACAAAAATCCGCAAAGATCGTTAACAAAGAAGGTAACGCAATATTAACCGCAAGACGTGTGGACGGGTTATATATCATTCAAGCAGAAAACAACGACAGATGTATGGCATCGACTTCGTCAGATGCCTACAAGCTTCGTCTCTGGCATCAACGCCTTGGTCACTTGAACGTGAAGGATCTTGCTGATGCTGCGCGAAAGGGGACGATGAAGGGAATCGGCGTTGTTAGAGCTGATGACACCTTTGTGTGCGATGTCTGTATTCAAGGAAAAATGGTGCGTGCTCCATTTCCAAAACGATCAAATCGACATACGAAATTGCTGGAGTTGGTACATTCAGACGTATGCGGTCCGCTGAGGACAGAATCGTTGGGAAAGGCGAAATACTTCGTCACATTTATTGACGACAGTTCGAGATGGTGCGATGTTCGTTTTCTGGTTAAGAAGAATCAAGTTTTCACGGAGTTCCAGAAGGTCAAAACCTTGTTAGAAAAGGAGACCGGAGCATCGATCAAGAGTTTGCAGTCTGATAACGGGACGGAATATAAGAACAAACTCTTTGATGATTATTTGGACGCTCACGGGATTCGTCGGCGATTGACAGTTCCAAACAATCCGGAACAGAATGGCGTCGCGGAGAGGAAGAATCGCACTCTCATCGAGATGGCGAGATGTCTCCTCATTCAGTCCGGATTGCCAAAGGCGTTTTGGGCCGAGGCAGTGGCTACTGCCAATTATATACGAAACCGCAGTCCATCAAAATCACTAGATGGGAAAACACCATACGAAGTTCGATTTGGGAAGAAACCGGACGTGAGTAACTTTCGCGAGTTTGGCTGTAAAGTTTTCGTTTTGGATAGGTTGTCTGACAAGGGAAAGTTTGACGTTAGATCACGTGAGGGCGTTTTCCTAGGATACTCGGAGGAAATCAAAGGCTATCGCGTTTGGATCCCGAAAGAACGTAGAGTAGAGGTATCACGCGACGTGAAATTCCTGGAATACTCTTCGGAGATCCAAGGCAACCCCAAACTTCGAGACGATCATCGAGAGATGGACGTTACTTTAGCACCACTTCAATTATCAAGTGATACGACTGAATCGAGCGTTGCAGTAGATATGGAACCTGAAAACGTAACAGCAGAAGAAACTGAAGGTATAGAACTCAAGTATGAATTCGATACTGACGCAGACAAGAGCGAGCAGTCTGGAGAAGAAGACAATGAGCCTCACGTAACTGCAAAGCGAGGCCGCGGTAGACCCCGAAAAGCGAAAACAGGGCTTCCAGGTCGACCGAAGAAGGTATACAATATGCAAAATGTAAACCTTGCTGCTCTTGAATATGGTCTACTGGCCGAGGTAGATGTCGATTTAGCTGTTACAGGTCCATACGCTACGGAGTGGTACCATGCCATGGCCACCGAGTTAAAATGTATCATTCAAAGTGGTACCTGGGTTATTGTAAATCGTCCATCACCTGGAAAGGTGATAGGGAGCAGGATGATTTTGAGAAACAAGTACGGGCCAGATGGAACGATTCAACGGAGGAAGGCAAGAGTCGTCGCTCGGGGGTTCTCACAACGCCCTGGTGTTGATTATGACGAAACCTTCGCTCCGGTTGCACGCCTGAGTTCTATTCGTCTCGCCACGGCATTGGCGTCTCAGTACGGAATGACTATTCATCAGTTCGACATTACTGCCGCGTACCTGAACGGTACGTTGACTGAAAAAATCTATATGGAAGTTCCGGAGATGACTGAGGAGACCCTGAGGTACATTGTTCGGACCGAGAAAGATAAAATCACAAAGAACAAGGCGGCGAAGATGCTGCAGGACCTTCAAGAGGGCGACAAGGTGTGCCTTCTTAAAAGGGCACTCTACGGCCTGAAGCAGGCTGGACGACGATGGTACGAAAGGTTGAACAGCGAATTATGTGCTCTGGAGCTGTCACCGACTAAATCCGACTCATGTGTGTACGTCAGAGGTTCAGGGGGAGACTTGATGGTAGTAGTGATCTATGTCGATGACATCTTATTGATCTCACGGAATCCAAAAGACGTGACACAACTAAAAAGCAAACTCGCTGAGAGTTTTGGGATAAAAGATCTCGGTGAAGTCGGATGTTGCCTCGGAATAGAGTTTATCAAACGAAACGACGGATATACAATACATCAGCGGGGACACATCGAAGACATCCTACGACGATTCGGGATGGCTGATTGTAAACCAGTGTCCACTCCAATGTCGGTTAATGCCAAGTTATCGAAGAGCGAAAAGTCAAACGACAATGATTCTATTCAGGTACCATACCGTGAATTGGTTGGCTCTTTAATGTATTTGGCGATGGGTACGCGACCCGATATAGCACACGCGGTTAGCTGGCTGAGCCGTTTTAATGATTGTCATCAACATGTTCATTGGATTGCAGCAAAACGCGTGTTGCGCTATCTTCAAGGTACCAAGAAGATCGGAATTGTATATAAGCCTTCGAGATCAAAATTAACTGGATTGGTTGATGCTGATTGGGGGAATTGCCCGGACGATAGACGGTCGTATACCGGTTTTACTTATATTCTCGCTGACGGAGCGGTCACGTGGGAGTCACGTAAGCAAAGAACGGTCGCACTCTCATCTACCGAGGCAGAATATATGGGCATAGCAGAATCTGTCAAAGAAGGAATCTATTTACAGACATTCTTAAATGAATTGGGATACAACGCACTTGTCGACAACATAACGATATTTTGTGACAATATCGGGGCTCAAAAGCTGGCGTTGAATCCGGTGGTTCACTCTCGCACCAAGCACATCGACATCCGTCACCACTTCGTACGAGAGGCATTACGTAACAATAATATTTGTCTTCAGCACAAGCCAACTGAAGATATGGGAGCTGACATCCTAACAAAGGGTCTTGCCGGACCTAAACATCGGAAGTGCCTTGAATTGTTAGGTATGAAAAAGTTCTGTACGTAACGAGGGGGAGTGTTGGTACTATCCGTTCTGTACCGAACTACAGTCTCGCGTCGTTACGCGGCTAATGTGATATTCTAAGTATCATATAGAATGTCATCTATTGTTTTTGTAAACCACACATTGGTGTATCGTGTTAATAAATAGTTGTCGCATCAGTGTTATCATTTCAGTTCACCCACTAGCGCAAATAATCCTCATAGTTTAAAATTGCTTTTATATTTTATAATAAATAATACTTATATACGTAACTACTTACCAGCAAAGTTTTTAAAGTATACGTTTTCTGTTTCCATTTGAAAATTATGTTCAGTTGTTAAGTGATACAATAAATCTTTATTTTGTCTATAAGAACACTTCCCGTGCATTGGTAATTTAAGGAAATTAGTGCTAGATCACTTTTATGTATGTTTATATAATGTATATTTAAATATTTTTGTAATATAAATATTTTATCACACACCATACAAATAAGGGCCATGCTATTTAGCGATATAACAGAAAAAACGCAAATAAACACTTTCTCACAGATCTGTAGACAAGATTTCTGAGTAATACTCTAACGAAGTTACTGTTAGGTTAGAAAGTTAGACCACATGTAAACTGAAAACATTACGAAATTAAACAAGCCTTCGTTTTTTTACTGTCACATTTCACTCCCACCTGCATTATTAGCTCTAAGAACGGTAGTTCAAATTCATGGCCCTAAAATGCAGGATTACCGGTATCGTGTGTTTAAAAAAAACTCATTTGCCATAACTTGATACATACCCATTGAAGCAAATTAACTACCATAAGTTAGAGAGAACTAAATTACATCTTGATCTTGAACTATTTTCCTCAAAACACTTAATAAAAACAATTTTTATTGACTGTTATAATTAATACACTCGTTGTTGTTGTGTAAATGTCATCTTATTTTTTTTGCTTGATACCAGTAAACTAAATTTAATGTAAACTTTTGTCTGTCACAGTGACACATGTTTTCGTAAACAAAATGCAATCTGACATTCACTTACAGGTTGAAGTTAAGACACGACTAGGTTTCTTATCTTTCTTTCCAAGGCTTGTTCTAAATGATTTTTTTTGGATCACACCATAGATTAGCATATTGTTTAGTTTTTAATTCTAAAAACAATTTTCATTTAATAGTATAGATACACAATAACATAACAACAGAAAATGTCATTTTATTAAGTATTTTGTGGTTACTGTATTTTCAGCGTAATCTTTTATTTTTATAAGCTTCTTACTTCGTGAAGAGTAGATAATTATCTACTCTTTACGAAGTAAGATTATAATTGTTTTTCCGAAGAGTGAACATTTTATGTAAGACCTTACGGTTAATACTAAAATGTCAAAATTTTTTGTAAATTATTACTGATATTGAAAATTACTTAGAAAAAATTTTCACTGCTTCATATTAATTAGATGATCAATATTGTTGTAATCAAGAGGTTACACGATCACGGGTTTAAGAATTTGATATATGGAATTAAATTTCAACTAGAATCTGGGTTGTAGTAGCTACATACTGGAAACATAAAGCTCGACTCTAATTAACTCCATAATTAGCCAGAAGTTAATTAATAACAACAGTGCAAGGTGTTGTATTTAAGTAAGTCGACATGTGGCCGGTCGATTCCTGTAATTAAAATTTCACGTGCTTCTGTTTAAGTTAGTTTATGCAGGGCGTCGCCGCGTGATACGGCGACTAATAGTCAGTTGATGAAGTAATGCAAGTTGTACGTGAACCCCAGCGCAAGTAACGGCTTCGCTGTCATATGTAGGTCCCAAGACGCGGCCTTTAGCTTTTAACTGTTGGCCCTTCTGAGCAATTACTAACTTCATACTCTCAAAGTTACTAAGTATTTAATTATTTTAATTGGTACTCCGACACGCGCTCGTCGTTAAACAACTCCGCTTAACTTTGTAACAATGGCGACAACGTAACGGCACCGAGTTGTGAACTTACGCACAAGCATTTCTGTGATGGACACTACTGCAACATTTTCCCACATCAAGTTCTTCGGCTAATGAGTTCGGCTGTACTTTAGTAGGAACTCGAAGATTCACGAAATTCGTGAGATTAGGTAAAATACTTGAATAGTCAATATTTAGGAAAGTTATACAGCGAGATGAAATGATAAAGATGAAAGTGTAAATCTTAAAAACACAAATAATATGAATGCTGTATGGGTAATGGAAAAACCAACGGTATAAGCGACGTTAGCCATACTATCCATAATTCTATTTAATAAAAATAAAAGTTTATACTGAAACCAAGCTATTATAAGTTAGCGTGTAGAGCTATAAATGCTAATAAAGTTCAAAATAATGCACGTCAGTAGTATTTACTAAATTTAAAAAACAAAGAAAGAGATTACAATATCCTTCGTGGAATCTCGATGGAGAAGGTCGTCGCTTAAAGTTGCGAAAGTCCATGAGGTGATACCTACACTTTCGTAATTTCTAACTGATATGCTGCCAGTTGCATTACTTTTGATTACAGGTGTGAAGTGGTTTGGCTGGTCAATTTAAAAATATATTACACTTACCTTCTTAGTATTTACAACCTTCAACCTCATAGTGAGATGTTAGCTAAAGTAGCTTGAGGTCACTGAAGTGAAGATAGTTGAGAGTTCATTTGGGACCAGTAGCGTCGCATCCATTTTGTAAAGACAACTCGTTGTTTTTAAGTTAAATGCTTTTGCAATATGGCCTTTATTGTTTGGTGAAGTATAGCTTTGGCGAATTCACGGTGACACTATGAGTGTTTATTTTTGAATAGGATGTTTATTAATTAATTGTTGTGGTGGGGGATTAATTTATAGACAACATATACGTTATGTCAGCGCTTACATCATATAAGGCATATTTTATTTCTTTCAATATTTTTATGGAATATTATTTTCTCTGCTGAAGTTATGAAACAATAAATGTTTAGATAATGTGTTGAATTTTTACATCCCTCGTCTAACAAGCGAAGAAAGTATTGTAATCGTAAAAAATGCTTTCCGAAATTTATTTAGATCTTCACGTTTCAAGGTTCCTAGATAAGAAAAAACAAGTTCTAATCCCACCCGTTTGTCTGTCTGTCTATGTGTCGGTCCGTTTGTTTGTCTGGCTGCCTGTCGCTCTGTCTGGCCGTCTGCTAGAAGTATAGCTCAAAAACAATTTTCTGGAAGAAGACGATATTTTTAATACGGATTATATGTATACCTGGCTTGCAGCCGAATATAGTTTCCGTCAACTGAGTTTCGTTTAACTGGGAAATAGTAATAATTTGTACGTAGCTCAGGCTTTATTCTTGACGAAAATGAAGCCTCGCACAAGGTGAACATTGCGTAATGTGGTAGTACTGTAGAGCGTGTTTATAACAACGTAGCCAGAATCATGGGCATTAGTAAGTATTTCCTTTCACTGTTTCAGTATTATTAGCAATGTTAAGGTATTTCTATCTACTTTATACATAATTTTTAATACTCTCGTTTTTTGTAGAGAGTTGTGGAATTTGTAATTTCAAAACTTCTATTTGTTTTTTTTGTTATTTTCTTCCACTTCCACTTACGGGAGAAGTTTCTTGTAAATTTCTTTACAGATTTTCTTGAGAATAATTGTTAATTAAATCGGAGTTGAGTTCTTTCTGTATGTTATTGACTAATTGTCAATGTGTACTGTAAATTTTAAATTCATTCTAATTATGAAATTTATCAGTTTTATATGTTTCATAATCTTTTTCTAGTAATCAACCTTTAGTTGTTTACCAATTTTAATTATTTGGGTACTTTCCGTATTTATTCTGTACTTGTCACTTGTGGAGGATAGTAAACAGGTATCATTTTTCTAGTAAACGCATAATTTGGCGATTGTAAAACATGCGATAAACGTTACTTTTGTTATAAATGCGTCGCGTGTTGAGAGACCTCTTAAAATATGGCGATGGGTTATGCAAATTATGTTTGCAAATATATTTTTGTAGCTCATTTCGAATACGCTTGAATCGATTCGAAGGTTTCTGTCTAGTCAATTGTTTTTTTTATAATCTTCAAATACTATTTATTTATTTAATCTTTTGTAATAACTTCTATAATAATAATAATAATTTAAATTTAAGGTTTCTATTAAATATAAAATAAAACTTAATTTTAAAGATTAAGTCATATTACTGATCTTTAAATGTACAGGTTTTAGAACTAACCTTGAATTGCTTTAGTGTCATGAAGACGAAACAAGTCTGGTTGATGTTTATTAGGTTAATACTGGGTATCTGTGTTGCTACCCATCATTATGTGGTGATGTTTCCCTATGTTGCAGGAGCTATCAGACAAATTTTAATATTTTTTTACATGATTGAAATTAGGATTTGGCATTCCTAAGGTATAATTTATTTATCTAATGCTTTAATTAGTTTAAATTATATATTAGGCATTTCTAATAGAAACTTTCCTGATCCATAGGTTGAGAGTTAAATCTTTGGGTTAGGTTTCCACAATTTGTAAAAAGAATTTTTTTTTTTATTTTATTTAATTCGCACTCAGCCAACAGCCGTTAGGCCAATTATAGGCGTCGCTGTGCAGTTATGAGGACTTCCAACCCCACTAACGACTGTCATGATGTTGTATGACCGCCGGGACCAACTTTTTTTCCGTGATAGCCGTACCACGAGGCGCCGAGAGATGCAGCCGTGGAACTCCCATCCAAGTTCTGACCAGAGACAGCGTTGCTTATTTAATTGAATTAAACTGTTACGAATCCTAAATCAAGCGTCGGGCATGGGTCAGATAAAGAAACAGCCCAGAAAAGGAAAAATAAATTTGGCAACATGCAATATTGGTACAAAAGTTAAAAAAGTCATCCAAGATAAAATTAAAATTAACGTCTGCCTGCTTACGGAAACCAAGACAAATAGAAGAAGAAATAAAGTTATATGTCAACAAAAACGGGAGAACAAATAGAAGAGTACTAAATTAAGAAAATATATTAAGAGATGGGAAGTAATATACTAAAGGCTGGCACAGATGAAACGTAAATGGTAATGATGACGTGGTTATAGTAGGGATATATGCCCCAACTGAAGAGCAGATATAAATATTAAAAACGCTTTTGAATATTTAATGATCGAAGATTGGGCTCATATAAGTCCAAGAATAGAAATAATTACATTGGGAGATTCAAATGTAAGAACTGAAAACAAGGAGAGAAGTTCAGTAGAAAATATGGAAAATTTAGAAGATGCGTATAAATAGTATATGGACGTGGTTACAATAGAAGAAGAAAGAAAGACGTTATGAGAAATAAAAATGATATGCGGGAAAAGTGTGGGAAAATAAGTAGATATAGAGGGGGCTCCAGAATATCACAGGCATGAAAAGCCATAAACAGTTTAAGAAAGGACAAGAAACAAGTGGCACGGTTAACATTAATAAATATACCAGAGTATAAGGAGCATTAGGATAAGTTTTTAACAGAACAAGATCTAGAATTTGAATGCTAAACAGGCTGGACAAGACCAGGGACTTGACGAAAATGCAAAAATAGAGAACATCACAGTATAAGAAGTAAGAACATGTTTAAAAGCAATGAAAAATATGAGGTCACCATAAGGGCCAGGAGGCACCTAATAAAGCATGGGGTAAAGATTCTATTAGAAATAGTAAGAAGTACATTTAATAAATGTTTAACAGAAACAACAAACCAGAAAAATAGAACATAGATGTAGTAAGAGTCAGATATTAATATCATATAACAAAGTAGTTTTCTCGTTGGGAGGTTCTTCCTTTAAAACAAATAATAGAGAAATGAGCTTAAGTACTAACCTAGGTTTCGTGAACTTCCTCTTAAGAAAGCTATTTGAAGTTTCAGATCGCAGCAGTATAAGTAAAGAATACATAAAACGCTAAGCATGTAATAAAAAAAAAATGAAATGCCCTTACAACCAGCAAAGAGTTAAATCGAGGATGGTGATTGTCCCCAAGGCCCATTGCAATTATATAAAATGAGTGTTAGATGCGAAAATTAAGAAATGCTCAAGGTTTGTCTACTGCTGTACAAAGATTCTCCCATTTCTTCCATAAAAGCAAATCGTTTGCTCGAAGATACCAGTGTTTCCAACTATTTTCTTAATCTCGTCTACCCATACTTTCGGTAAGCTTCTAACACTTCTCTTGAATGTTCTAGGTTTTCATTTCAGTAACCCTATTGTCCTTTTCTCTAAAGGTTTTCTAGTAAAATGCCCGGCCCAACTCCATTTCCTTTTAGTGATTTGTCGGCTTCGTCATATCACTTTACTTTGCTCTAGCAAATGCTCGTCTCCCAGGGGGACGGCCCGAGTTCGAATCCCGGCAGTACGCTCCCCGGTTACCACGCTAGCACTTGTGGTAGTCGTTAACCTCAAAACATGGGACCTCTTCCTCACTTTTGACGGGCAAGGCTAGCAACCTTCCCGTCCTAAGGGCAAACAGGGCGCATAGAACCACTTTGTGGTTAAAACAGGCCACTGGCCTATATAAGAGGAATAAGAAGATTTTTAAGTGATTATGATGCCGTCTTTATTTTTCATGATTATTATCTTCACCTTTGCTATTGCACTTTCTTGTTTTTGTTATTTTCTATTATTTATTTATTTTATTTATTTATGATTACTTACGTTTTTCCTAATATTTTTAGATTTAAAATCTCCAGTTACCAAGGAAAATTGCGATATTTTTTCTTATCGTGCTTTCGTTGTCGTCGTAGACCTGTTCCAATCATCATCAGTTGTACTCGTGGGTGTATAGGCAAGGGTAGTTTGAACCTTTTCGGCAGTTGAGAAGAAGATATATTACTTTAACAGCTACTAGTTCTATTCCTGTTACCAGGTGTTCCTTTTCCAATTAACGAGAAAGGCAACTCCTCCTAATCCTGTTTGTTTATCTGTATTTTTTTTATAGACTGCGTGTTCAGATGTTGATATTATTCTTTCTCTCTCATAGTTCGTCTCATATCACAAAGTCCTATTAACCATGTATATCTCAATTCATGCGTTGAATTTCTTCTTCAAATTGAATTAAATATTCTTCGTTCATCTCTGCTCTCACCTAGAATCCGTGATGTAAACCCTGTCGATGGTGTGGGATTGGGAACCCTCCTGGAGAGATATTCTGTCTGTTTTCATAGTCACAATTTAAGGAGAGAAAGTGGCCATAATATTTCACGTTTGCCAAACAGGTTGGAAGGTATGGTAAGATGTAGGAGGGTAAAATAAGTTATGAATAGGATTGACTACCCGCGGTGGGGTAAAATTAGGTAATCATTTATACACACTTCTCTATGCTGACGACCAGATGGTTGCTGAGGATGATGACAATATATCGTATACCGTAAGAAAGCTAAATGAAGAATACATGAAATGAGATTTAAAAATAAACGGGTATTAAGCAAACCTAGCAGCAGGCTATAAGCGAATGTACAAATAGAAAACACTAGTATACAGACGAGTGCAGAACAAAATATGAGAATATGTGACAAAGATGAAAAACTTAGAATTAATAATAGAAAGATAGTAATATAAAAATCCTATTCCATTCTGTGATCAAGAAATATGACACGGAAAGAAAAGTTTACCATATGCAAAATCATTGTTCAACTCATAACCATTCATGGCTCCGAGTGTTAGTAGCTAACATGCAGAAATAGAAACAAAACAAATGTTATCGAGATGGTTCACCTTATGAGATCGTTCAGTTCGTCTCCCTAAATGTTGCTATAAGAAACAGTATGGAGGCGCACTTAACATTTAATGATAGGATAGAAGTACGGTAGCTAGTATGGTTCGAGGCATGCACGAGGTGAGATGACATAAAAAGATTTTACTATACTATTCACCAAACAGAAGAAAAAGAGGACCATCATGAAATACCTGGAGAAAAAAAAAGTCGTGGAAAACGGTCAAAAGTTGAAGTTGAAATAGAAGCGGCAGCGATAGCTGTACCATTCACGCTATGTAAAGGGTGTTTTTGAAGCCCATCGTGTGGCTTTTGGAGGTACATTTTAACATAAAAAGAAGTCGAAAACTTCTCTAGAGCTTTTGCTTCCGATTCGTAGTTTCTGACATTTGGATGGTATCCAGTATGTCACTCCAAACTGGTGTATGTAATTTTTATTACCCATTTGCGTTAAGTTTTTTTAGAAAAAGTCGCCACTTGCCCCTTTATTAAATATTTTAGCCAGTTAGTACAACCAGCCAAGCGTTGAATAACAATATGAAGTTCTGTGACTTATGTGAATTAGTAACTGTTTAGACGAATAATCGTAGAAGGAACTAATTATTTAAAACTTGCTTAACAACTTATGATTTAAGAGTATTACAGGTTGTTGCAACAATAATGGCAAATAAACATATATAGCGTTAGTTATTCATCGTAGAAGTCTTGTTGGGAAAAGTTACACAAAATAAGTAAGTATACAACGACAGAGTTTTCAAACTTCTATTACTTTAGAAGTAATATAAATACAGACTAAGCTACAAATAAATATATTTACAACGAGCAACATAGAATAAATTATCACGTTAAGATTCTTTAACATTAAATATAGAAACTTTATCACAAATAGTCAGGTTATAATACATTTTTACATTGTTTATTAAAAATTTTACACATAAAATTGGCCTTGCTTTCGAATTTTTGAAACAATCTGTGTCTTAACTGGTTAGAATCTAGAGCTGCGTCTGAAATGTAACACAAATGTTTACAACTGTGTTGTGGGGATAGAAACGAAAAAGTGCGGAAACCTCGACATACACTTTGAAATAAGCTAAAGGGAGGATATTATTGTTCACAGATTTTATAATTAGTTTCGTCAGCAGGACAACTTTAGCACACTTAGGCATTGATGGAATATAAAAGACTTAGGTCCACAGATTAGCGTGTTCCTCGCTTTAGCTTATGCAGGCTTTGGTAGTACAGCAAATATTTCTTTACAAAATGTTCATAGTCTTATTAATTTATTGATTATCGTTACGTACTAAATTTCACATCCTTTTCTTGCTGGCGCTTCTTTTTATTATTCCTTAGACGGTATGTCCGTTAGCAGCAACCTGCAACAAAAAAAAATGGTTACAAACATTATTTTAAAGCTAGATGCATTTCTTCTATTTGAAAATATTCGACTGTAGAATTGAGTTACTAGTCCCTGTGTTAATCTAAAGATCTATAAGATTGCTTGGCATTGACATACGCAACGATATACTTGTTTTATATTTACGTTATTATAAATTTTGAAGTTACAATAGTTGAATCAAAAATAGGAAAGACACTATTCCTGATTTATTCAAGGAATACGTAAAAGAAAACGAAACCCAGATGTTGAATAACATTTAAAGTATTTAATTGAAGATTAAGTAGCTACAGGTATAAATAATAATAATAAATAATGGTTAAACGGTTAAGGGATCACAAAACTCAAGATTTTAGCAGGCGAATGTACGATAACGTATACAATACTTAAGACAAAAATATTTATCATTTAAAAATATCAAAAGTGTATATACGTTTAGGGCATGGTTATATAATATTATAGTTGTTACAAGCCAATGCAACAAGAAAAAGAAATAAGAAAGGAGAAAGAAGAGATAAACGCCGCAATATAAAATAATTATTGTAGAAGGCAATTATAAACCCTTTGGCCATAAATTCATTGAACAGATTTTAATCATACTTCACCGCTATCATAAGACAAGGAGCGACTTGTTTCTTTTCGTGAGAAAGTGGCTTGTGCTAGACCTTGTTGGTAGACCCCTTGTGCTCGGTTACAAATTCCCGCCAATTTGTTCGCGCAGACGGAATTTTTTAAACAATAATCTCGAGTAATACAAAATGGTACTTGTGGGCTGTACTCGAAGTGGCATCTTTGAGATACTCTCGTGAGGCACTTGCAATGTTTTCAGTTGCAATTGCATCTACCCATTTCTCCCAGTATCCCATTTTTTTTGCACCACTCGTTGGATGCTGCGACCTCCAGTCGCTTCCTCCAGCGTGGATGAGTTTGGCACTGATTGCTGGAACCATCGTTAGAAAAGAATTCACCAAATAGTGCCTGCTAAGTGTTATAATTTATTAATTGGCGCAGGTTTGAATTGTGCATGACTTATTTACTTAGATTAACACGAGTTAACATATTACGATTGCATTCAGCGAATAGTTTAGGCTTTGGTTTATATTGTTTTATTTAATGCGAACTCCGAGCAATTGCGAAGCTGGTAAGTCTTTTAAGAATTGCAAATTAATATTCATTTCTATTGTACGCTGACGTCAGCAACGAGGCTAAATTGTAGTGCACCTGCACTGCCTTTGTTTAGAAGATTTTTGTAACTGGACTAACAGCTAACACCCTCCAGTTAAATGTAATAGATGTTTTGATATTTTAATTGCTTTTTACTTGACGTGTTAGTTACTGTGTGTAAAGTTGGAAACAGACCAAAAGCATTTTTAGAAATTAAGATAGATGCCAGGAAAAGTTCTTATCCTGTTAATAGGTTGTCAGGCTGTGAGTTTCACCTCTATATCAGCAGAAGGCGCTTAACAATTTTCTCGATTGTTCTGTAGCCTTCTGGTACAACCCCACTTTGACGTTTGGTGACCAAACTTTGATGAGATATCAGACTCTATTTTGGTTTATTGTGATGTTTTAAATCGGTTTGACACTGTGACGATTTTACGATTTTCAGAGATAAAAGGGCAAAAAATTCTTGGCAGGGAATAAAATATTCAAGTTAGTTAGAAATAGATTTCCTGCACATTAATGTTTTCAGTAATTGATTTTAAGTACGAGTGATGGCCTGGATTAAGTGCGGAAATAATATTATAAGCTGTCGGAGCTTGTTTTTCTTCAGGGTTAATCATTACTTAAATAATCGAACATAATGCAACATAGTATGTATATTTTGCCGATGTTGGTAATGATAAATGGATGCTCTGTGATCAGATCTGTTACATCTAATTAAATTTACAAAACACAGACAGTGGCGCGGTTGGTGCTCAGTGCGCCATCAGAGCAAAAATTAAAAGGTTTACACGCTATAAACCGATGCTAACGAACAATGACAGTGATATATCAGTTGCACTGGACAACAACATTGTGTTTTGTCGATATCAACTGCAGGATAATAGGTTCATGTGCTGCTATCATTTCTGAATGTGCAAATGCGAAGCATAAATTGGCGATTGACCTACATGTATAGCTTTCAATTGAGATAGATAGGCAGTATTTTCAACGTTTATTCGCATTGAATTTTAGAATGGCTCATAACATCATGTTTCTGTATTTGCAATTGATAGACACTATCCCGGAAAGCTTCAAGTAGAATTTTTATTGTTTAATTTGTCACCAAAAGCTTTATAATGGCAAACCATTAGTATGTAAGTCGACTTTATTTAGTATAACACATAGCAGATTGCTTTTCAATTATAAATAATCGAAATTTTGGTGAATACATCGTATAATTTTACTTATAAGTATTTTAATAAATTTAATGGTGCAAAATTATCGAATTTAAATATTACAATAAAATAGATTTTCCGTTTATATAATATAATTTCGGCTAAGATCTGCTATAACGGTATACTCACGAGAGTTAGTTGGGTGAATTCATTTATGGTACTCCGTTTTGGAATTTTGTATTTCACTGGTACTTAAACTAAACTAAACTTATGCATTGTATGAATGAAAAACATATAACGAGAAGTAAAGACAACGATGCTGTTTCAGAGGTTCAAATTATACAGATTTTTCATTGAAATTGATAAAATTCCAACTATTTCGCCTTCCAAAATGTATTAATTTTCCTTGACAATATTAGAACAGATTAGTCAGGGAACTAAAAAGATGACGAAAGATAAATAAAAACTTAGAACGCCATAAAGTAAGTTTAGAGATTATTAAGCACTTAAAAACTGTACAGCATTTAAATCGCGAGTAGGGCTGCTGGTTCTCTATCGGGCGCCCAAATGAAAGGTGCATCAGGTATTGGCACTGCAGCACAATGTTACCCTGTGAGGTGCGATCGAATATAACTTTTCCAACCAATCTAGCCACTAGTTTAAAAAAAACAATAGAGCAGCTTACATTAAATTGAAACATACGACAGGTAGGTTATGATAACCATATTTAAATCGCATATCTTCTAGAAAGTATGCCCCGAGAGTTCAACGCAAGCTGTGAAGCAGTGCGGACGCTACGCGTGTGCTCTGATATCACGGTGCAACGTTCGACCTTAATAGGTAGCTGATAGCCACATTTCGCTGTGAGTAGAATTTATCAATTAATCTACTTTTAAACATTAAAACCACGAGACAAATTCAAAATTCATCTAATAATGAAACCAACGTGCAAAATCAAGCGCCCAAGCGCAAATCTGACAATTTAACACCACCCATTAACGAAGTTCAAAAAAGATATCTCTGGTCAACTGACGAGCTATTAAAGCAAAATAAATTTTTCATCTTATCGCACAACGTCGACGATGGAAGCAATAGTCAACCAACAGAAAGTAAAACACCCCAGCAATCAACAACAACAAACAAAATTAAAATTCCTCCAATCTACCTACTAAACCAAATAAACCACACCGCGCTGATCTCAGATATCAAAACCATGATTAAAGGCACATTTATAACTACGTATAATCTAAACACAATTCGAATCAACCTAACCCAAGACGACGACTACCGTACCCTCACGGAATTCTATAAAAACAATGAAATCCCTTATTACACCTTCCGTAACCCCAACAGCAAACCCTTGTCGGTGGTTATCAAAAACGTACCTTTGTCCTTAACCAAAGACGAAATCAGCGAAGCCCTAAAAACCTTACCGGTTATTAACATCACTCGTTTATTAACTAAGGAAAAAAGACCACTACCGATATGTGCAGTCGAATTAACGAATAATGACGAAGGCAAAAGAATATTTACTCTTAAACAATTATATTACTCCATTGTTACAGTGGAACTGAGAAAAAGTGCCACAAATATACCGCAATGCCATAGGTGCCAGAAATATGGCCATACCAAAAATTATTGCACCCTCCCGCACAAATGTGGCAAGTGCGCTGGAACTCATAATCACACTGTATGCAATAAGAAAACTAACGAAAAACCAACATGTGCAAACTGCGGGGGAGACCACGCAGCCAGTTACCGAGGATGTAGCCACCACAAGGCACTTCAGCTAAAACGTTTAAATACCAGGAGCACTAATAGAACCAACCTCAACAATGCCTATGTAAATGAAAATCAAACATACGCTAACCGTGTGGAGAACCTCTTAAACAACGTCACAAACACCACAGCAAGCGCATCATACCAAGCATCTAAACCTGTCCTTCCCAGCAACATCATCAAAATCTTAATTGATTTGATAACCCCATACCTTCCCCAAATAAAAACCTTCCTAGTCAACAACATTCTTCCCCTAATCCTAAATGGACCATAACCAGCAACGACCAGTCGAAATCTCAACAATCCTTAACTGGAATGCTAATGGTATAGTCACCCAACGATCTACGTTTATAACCTTTTTAGCCAGATACCAAGTCGATATTGCCTGTATTACAAAAACCTATCTAACCGAGGGCAAAGTGTTCAAAATCCCAGGATATCGAGTATATCACAAAGATAGAAACGCCCTAATAGCGTCTGGCGGAGTGGCTATCATCATTAAACAAAAAATCTATTATAATCCAATCGCAGACCCCCTTGGTATAACATTAGAAGCTACAGGAATGGAAGTCAAATTAAATGACACAAGTAATCTCACTATTAATCGGCAAAATTCTAAGTAGGACTTTGACCATATGACCCAAGTAGTCGGTGTCTAAGGTACCTGATATTCTGCATGCCTAGACCTTGTCCATTAATAAACAAACAAACTATTATAAGTGCCTACAGGCAACCTAACAAAAAACTAAGCGAAGCTGACTTAAAAACGCTATTTAATACAAATCAACCAACGCTGATGATAGGAGAATTAAACAGCAAACTCATAGCTTGGGGCTGCAGAGCAACCAACCCTGCAGGTGTAAAACTTGAACAATTCTCAACAACGCATGGTTTTTAAGTTTTAATACCAGACGAACACACCTATTTTCCCTATAGAACCGATCATAAACCGGACATATTGTATATTGTCATCCAAAAACATTTCACCAAGCCTATTACACAAAGAGTAATATCCGAATTAAACTCAGATCATCTGCCCGTTCTTATCACCTTCGACAGCTCACCTAAACCCAACCCCCCCCCCTCCCCTGTGCGACTAACCAATGGACCAATAAACTGGGACACCTTCCAAGAATCACTTAACCATAACCTTACAAAAATGAGAACCCTCAACAATCCTGAAGACATCGACGTAGCTGTCTCAAACCTGACTACAATCTTC
Organism: Agriotes lineatus; assembly: GCA_940337035.1. Classification (NCBI taxonomy): domain Eukaryota; kingdom Metazoa; phylum Arthropoda; class Insecta; order Coleoptera; family Elateridae; genus Agriotes; species Agriotes lineatus. Next base: position 14,984,988 of record OW679200.1, read on the forward strand.
CTCCTCGCTACATAATCGACCTGATCAAGCATCGAAGCCAAACTCGAAGACTCTGGCAACGCACGAGAAGCCCCGAAACCAAACGATTATTGAATAACCTCACGCATCAATTAAAACGCGAAATGGACGACTATAGAATACAATCCTACCGTAAACACATCGCTGATATTGGCCCCGGTGACCCAGGGATGTGGAAAACCACAAAAAAATCCTAAAAGCTCAAGAGATACTTACACTTAAATCAGACAATGATACCTTCTACACAGATGACGACAAAGCTACAGCACTCGCCAACCACCTTGAACTGACCTTCACACCGGCAATCTCCAGCACCCCTACACAAGTGCTACATATTCTGAACCACATCGAAACACACCACCCTGTCATCACTGACAATATCCAACCCACATCTCCAAACGAACTCGCCGAACTTATAAAGGCACTGCCCAAACCCAAATCACCTGGCCACGACCTGATACCCAACTTTGTCCTCCAACACCTAACTAGCAAGTGCCTGGCATACCTATCAACCCTGATAAACGCATGTCTGAGAATAGGTTATTTTCCCCAAAGATGGAAACACGCTCATGTGCTCATGTTCGCCAAACCTGGAAGAACAAAACACATAGGACTAGTTACCGACCAATTAGCCTATTAACTACCCTCTCCAAGCTTTTCGAAAAAGTCATTCACATACGTCTAGTTAAAGTAGCCAATGCACTACATATTCTACCATCCTATCAATTTGGATTTAGAAAAGGACACTCGACCTACCATCAGTTACAAAGAATCAGCGAATTCGTCGAAACAGGTTATGAAAACAAATGCTACACCAACGCAGTCTTCCTAGATGTTGCCGCAGCGTTTGACAAGGTATGGATCGAAGGCCTCAAGAAAAAACTCCTTGATTATGACATACCACATTACCTCCAAGCTGTGATTTTCTCCTTTCTAGAAAATCGGACCTTCGCCCCAAAATAAATGCAACAATCTCCGAAACTAAACCAATACGGGCGGGAGTTCCACAAGGCAGCATCCTAGGCCCACTGCTTTTCAATATATACACTTCCGACATACCTGAAATCCCTGCGACAATAGCAACGTTTGCTGATGACACAGCCATCGTAACGCAAAACCCAAATCTGGAAATAGCAATTCAACAATTGCAGAACGCAACAGACAAATTCACCAAATGGCTCAATAATTGGAACATCAAAATCAACCTTTCTAAATGATAATGCAAAATCTTCACTTTAAGGAGAATTGTCGATCCCACCCATATCCTTATCGATGGAACCACAATACCCTGGAACCCCCGAGACTCTGCAGTCAAATATCTCGGAGTATATCTGGACACAGGGCTGAATTGGAGCTACCACATCAATAAAAAACTAACACAATGCCATAATAGACTACGACAACTCTATCCTATCATCAACCGCAAAACCCCACTCAGACCTGAATGCACCATCCTGTTATACAAATGTCTTCTACGACCTCTAGCGCTCTACGCTTCCCCAGTCTGGAGCAACACCTCTAAAACAAATATTTTAAAACTCCAAAGATTTCAAAATAAGGTTCTGCGAATCGCAGTGAATGCGCCATGGTTCATCCGTAATGCACAATTGCACCATGAGCTGGGAGTCTTACCAATCAAAAACTATGTTATCACGAGCACCAGGAACTTCTTTTCAAATATCAACAAATGCGAAGGAGCACTACACTATAATCTTGGCCAGCCCAATATTCACCGAAGATTGAAGAGAAAGCTTTCCCAAGATATTATTCAAGACGAGGAAAACCAACTAAGATTATTTACTTAGACCAATAGAGGCCACTATTGTCAGCCTCCACCCGACAAACGCAAGTTAATATGTATGCATGTGTATATATGTAAATATGTTAACTTTAAGTCACAACACAATAACATTAGTATTATGTAGTCATAGTTATCTTACTTAAAAAATGTCATGTATAACACCTGTAATGTTGAACTGACAAATGTTATAATTTAAAAAAAAAGTATGCCCCAAAAATTCTTTGAGAGGCAAAAAAATGCAAAAGAAACGATTAAAAACAAAGTTACATATTGCCACTTATAACATCAAAACGAGAACTATCGAACGCCAAGAAGAGATGGAACAAGAAGGTCAACAAATAAAATGAGACACCGTTGGTCTGTGTAAAGTAAAACTACCGAATGAGAAATTTTCAACATTCAAATTAGAATATGTACCGTACTAGAACAACAGCGAAAGAAACACACATCTTGAATATCAATTATATATACAAAAAGTAACACATCTAGTATCTAAAATGAAGTCAAGTATCACCGAGGATACTGTGTCCTCAAAGTATCCAACTTGTGTGTTTTAGAAGACGAAGAAGTATATAATCTTGAAAGACTAATGCTAAGATGGGCACCGTTAACACAGACAATATTTCCAGCACAGATAAATTCTGACTTGTCTGTGTAAACAAGATGAAATATATGTTATTCAATAATATACAAAAAAAAACTGTACTGCATGAACACCTTTTTTAAAAGCAGGAGATAAGCATGGAAGAGTCCCCACTCATAGGCTATAAACGAGATTTATTATATACGTAATAACAAATACAAAATACATAATTACTGAACAAACTAACAAAAAATCGTTGGGGGCAGCTATTAAAAATCAGTTAAAAGAAACACCAAAGTGGAAAGAAAAACGTAAAAGAACAAATATCTCATACAAAAGACCAGCTACAACAGAATATTCATAAATACCAAACATAACTAACCAAGACGCTGTTAAACCCTGAAACCATTAAAAGAACAACAAGTAACATATTTTTAGGGGTGAGAAGGGACCTATTTTGAACTAAAGTCTTTTGGTGTATTATTCAGATGGGCCACGCCGCGCCGTCGTTCTGACTAGGAACTTGTAAGTTATTCGGGCATTAGCCACACCGAGGAAGCCGCTTAGTTTAAGAACTTTATTAGCCATTGGATGAACTTGTACATCTTGTAGAGTGCTTCCAAGCTTGGCTCTGAATCTTTCAGAATCTTCGTAAAGTTTATATTGTGCTAATTCGACTGAGATTTAATTACTGTGCCTAATGCTAACGTGTTCGATTGAAGCCCTTCAGGTCTCTTCGAATTTCACCTTTTCGATTTGTGTGATAATTTGACATTGTTATCTTGGGTTGTGTCTCAGCGGCAGTGAGTCCCATAAGTTTCCCGATTAAATTGCTGTACCATATTATTGAATATTATACATTTGGTTAAGGTTATGTGTGTTTTCTTACTGCAAACTGAGTTATAGCCTGGTTAAGATATTTATAGCATTTCAGATTATTGTGATTTTGGTTAAACTTTGAGTTTATGAGATCACATTGGTTGTATAAAGGCCCGCTGGTGTCTTTTTTTGTAACGATGAATTAATTAAATTTTTGTAAGAAACCGCACACCGTTTTCAATGTTAGCCGGCCGGCCCTCAAATGTGTCTATGTAGTCACTATGGTTTGATTTTGTTTTTCTAGAACCAAAACGAAAAATTCAGATAAAGAAATAAGCCCAAGAACTGACGAATAAAATGAAGAGTATGATTAGAGGCTCCTTGGATCCAAGAACCTGAAAATCTAAAATATAGCAACTATAACGGAAAGAACTAGGAAACACCAGCTGAAAAACACAGATGGAAATCTGGTAAAATAAAAGATCGAAATCGTCAAAACCGTTCAGGATTTCTATGGCGAACTGTACTTTTCAGAAAATTTGTAACCACGAAACCTAAGTTTTTAGAAGCCACTATAACAAACGTCATATCGGAGCAAAATACCGATACTGTATCACCACGTACGTCATTGACCATGCTCTACTCCAGCTTAAGAACAGACACGCTCCAGGTGTTGACAGAACTAATCTAGAGATGTTGAAAGTACAAGACGCGACGACACTTCTTTTTCCTCTTACTATAGGTTTACAGCTAGTTACCAATTGCAAAACGTGTAGTTACTGTAGTTATATGAGCCCTTTTAAAAAACTAGGTTCTTCTCTGTTATTCTTAGATAAAAAAATGGACAAACTTAAAATAGATAATTACCGACCCATGCAATAAATTCAAGCTAGAATAGTTATTAGCACGTAATTATTATGCTACCATACAAATCAAAAGAACGCTAACAAGAAACCTGTTGAAAAAGAAGTGCTACAGGGGGAAACACTTTCACAATTTTTTTACCCTCTCCATGGAAAATATCTTCAGTAAAGTGAATTGGGACAGAGAATGCATACATATCAACTGCCACTATTCTAGTTACCTTCGATTTGTGAACGATATTGCTCTTATCAGCAATGATTCATAGGAACTCAAAGAGATGCTGGTCGAAGAATAAGTGGGTTTTACAATAGTATGGGAAATGACCTTGGCGAGAACAGTATTTAGGATTGTAAGCGAAGTCCTTACATCTGTTTGAGGCACTGTAACGGTCGTTTTGACGTAATCATCTATGTTTGCTGTTCTGATTTTAGCCCTAGTAATCTCTTTCATCTACAGTTTTCCCTAACAGCCACTTAATTGCTAGCTTTTGTTTAGATGATATGGTTTTATTTGCTACCTTTAAGCTCGAATTTAGTTACCGTTATGTGCTTGATTTGGGTTCAAGCATGATTTCCCTTCCCAGAGTAATGTGTTTTTTCTTGATTTTATTTAACCTTTATGAAATCGTTATTTTGACTAATTAGCTCTCGTAGTTCAATATTTACCTGTTTGAAAAAAAAATTGTTTTGTAGTTTTGAAATTAGGTATGTTCAAATTCTGTTAGTGGATTTATTAAACCTAGATCCCTATAATTTCCCGTCTTAAACCGTGTCTTTTGTTCAGCACGTGTGACTTTACTTCCATTGTTTATTCCTGTTATTATATCATTTGGTTCTGTGATCGTATCTACGCGTAATATTTTGTACTATTCTAGATATTTAGGGGTTTTTGTTGGTTTTTAAGTTTTGTAAATTCTATTAGTTGAGTTATCCGTCGTGTCTCATAGAGTCCTAGTGCGCTTGCATAGTAACTTCTTGCTGCGATCAGGTTTTTTAAGGTTATTTCGTTCCACTGTGGTGATGAGGCGGCTAATCGAACTCTACTTTTGACTTATATATTCAACGTTTGCTGTTACTATAAACATTTTCAGAGACTTTGCATCTCGCATTTATAAAGGATCTGCAATAAATTGTTGTTTTATCTCCGTTATTTTTCTAATCTTTATTGTTGTATATTTTGGATGGACTATGGGAAACACAATCTTGTGGATTTATACGGGGATTGGCTTTTTTTATGGGTTCCGTCTTGAAGCAGATGTTGGCCAATTTGTCCTTATGGACTTTTCATTCTATTTTAGTTTATATTACTCTACTTGGGACTGAAAATGGAGCGTTAAGCTGATTTAAACCTGAAGCACGTTTTCCAGGAAGCGCTCAGCTTCTATATGTTAGTTGCGCTATCATTATAGGGATTTTTATTGGGTTTTTACCTTTTTGACTTTGATTTCGTTGTTGTTTTCGTAGTTTTTATTTTTCTCTAAGCTACTACCGTTCTATTCATCACCTGTTTGAGATTAAAGCTACATCAATTTTCTTGATCGACTCTGGATTTAATAGAAGCTACAACAGTGCTTTACCCTAACTATTTTTTCCGAAATTTAAAATTTATTAGTATGAATATTGTGAATTTACGATACCTAATCTTCCTGTTTGCAACACCATTTACAATCTATTGATATTATAATGGTTGCACTTAAGACTGCTAGTTTATTTGTGAAGTTAGTCCATAAGTATGAAATTATTTATGGATGGATACAAATCTAATTATTAAAACGTAAAAAATGAATTTAAGTAAAAAACGAACAGCATAATTATTCAAAATGTATTTAATAAAGTACAGATAACATTAAATCTAGTAATGCATTTAATATTCAGAAAAAGCTTCTAACATTCATTCATTAAAACTATGATATTTGCAGTTAGTGCCCTTCCGCAATTTGTTTTCCAAGGGATTCGTTAACACATTTTCTAATAAAGGAATCAAATGGCATAAAAAAGCGATTGAACATTACTCAATGCGTTATATGTAAGAAAGAAAATTTGCTCTTTTATATGGTATAGTAAGACTGTATTAGAATACTTGTGCTAGAGGATATCAGGTTTATCTTACGAGAAATTAAAATGTTACATGCTGCTCCAACTCTGTATCCCGAATCCGGGGCAAGTTAAGCATTTCTACCATCAGATCCCAGTGCATAAAGCACCAGCCTCTACACTGGAAGGTAAATGAGTTTACAGATTATACATACTGAGATGGTCTTAAGCCCTGAATCGCACATCTCGAGCACAGAAAATTAATGAATAGGTCATAAAAGCTCAGAATGGGAGATAGGATTTAATGGCAACAAATAAAATAAAATCAAATTTGAATTAGCAATCAAATTGGCAAAGCAATGCCTGCAATAAGTATTAAAATCGTAACATAAAAGGAAAGGCAGAGTTCTAAACCTAATAGGAATGGGACCACAATATTTAATTAGTTTAGAATATTAAAAGGAGATGGTAAAATGCAAAATCCAATCCATGTATTAGTAATTCGATTATGAAAAGAATGGTCACATGCTTGTCGAGGTAAATTGCAAGTCAGAAATCGTTGTATAAATTTCTCTTTGAGCATATTCTTGAAAAGTATAAAAATGCAAAGAAGGTTTCGCAGGTTAGTGGTGAAGCCAATATAAATTATACCAATGTGTACCTGCTGAGAAGCTGCTTAAACGTCGCTGTATAACAGAAGCCCAAGCGAATTATTTCCTTGTAAAAATTGAAATTAAAAAATCCAAGTGCAGAAGTGAGGTTAGGATCCTTCCTTGGCTTGGGCTTAAAACAATCAAGGTATGGGTGTTGCCTGAAAGAAACAAAAGATAGCTACTTGACGCTACTAGAAAGCGGGAAATTATGAATTTACCTGTGAGATTTACTCATTGAGTTGTATTTAATTACTAAAAACAGCAAACGACAATCACTTGATTGAACTTTCAGAAACGTAATTTAATTTAGATCTGATGTAGCGTTTTAAACGGGTATCTGAACTACGTACATAGGCGTACGCGAGAATTTTCAAAAAAGTAATTGGGGACCCACACCTTGTGTTAAGATCTCTGGTTACCTGAGCTAGCCATCATTCATTTAATTTACAATTAGATTCTATCTAAAAGTAGGGGCATACGAGCATCAATTCAAGTCAAACATAAAGTAACTCACAATAATTATCCCTGAGCGTTTCATAAAGCTGTAATATTTGCTGAACCCAAAAGAAATTTATGTTAGCGATGGGAGGCTCTCGCTAATTTTATTTTCATTATTAATTCTTATATTAAAGCCGGGTATAACCATCACAACAATACATGTATAGCAGACCGTCTGGGTGGACATAGATTCAAATATGGGTGTAGCCAAGAATTTTCTTCGAGCGGCAATCTTAGCTAAGTTAGATTTAGGTTTGTTGAATGTGTTATGTGTTGAAATGCCGAGGAGCGTTATGCAAGTCACCTGCTACCCATTACCTCTGGTGCGCTTGCCGCACGGTATGCGTGGTTCTAGACATCGAAAAATGCTAAAGGGTACAAACAAAGGAATGTATAACAATTATATGTCTGTCTAGCAGGTACACTGAACCAAAAATGAACATGTATTCAACGAAAACAGTTATTGTATGAATGATTAGTTTATTAATTTTGGTCCAACGAAAAGTTTTATTGCTTAGATGAAACACACTTTATAAAATTATTAATACACAGGTATTATTTAACGTTGTTATTCATTGTATCAATGATCAAGTTAATTGACATTGTTTCTTGTTTTAAGAAACACAGTTATTTCATTAATCAACAGATGTATTAATTTTGATACCAGAAATGATGAACGTCATTCATTACGTGATGAATTGATTGATTGAATACATGAATCTATTGATTGGGATGATAAAATTATTTTATTGAAGTAAGTCCACCTGTATTTAATTAATGTTTTGATTTTCATTGATTTATTAATTCGTTTGTTAATACCATTACCATCGTTCATAGTATTAATTATTTCTTTTATTAATATCAATATTGTTATTTTATTATTATTATTACTATTATTGTATATTGTTCGCATCATCACATGGATCTACTAATAATATTAGGGATTAGGGAACAAAAAATCCAAGCATCTATTAAAAGTTTATTACAGAAATACAATTCTGGTAACTATACATAACTTATAATACCAGCTAAGGTACTTAAATGAAATATGACCTAAACTTAAACAGTCTTCATAACGCAAACAGTATAAAATCTGTGGAAACAAACAAAATCGTAAAAACAAAATAAACATTCTTATTGTCTTCTCCATTAATCTACCATCAGACACTTCTTCGCCCATTTTTCATTTGACTTAATGGCTTCACTCAAAATATGATCTTTTGTAAATGAACACAAAATATAATTTAAAGAAAAATAGAATAACTAATGTGCTTCTTTCTAAATCTACACAGAATTGTTTAATGCTGCAGTAACTCCCTGAAGCCAAAAATCTCAGCTATCTCACAGGAGATGTGACTTTTAGCTAATTACATAATATACAGGGTGGTTGATTAAAAAAAAATGGGGTGAACCAGAAATTACCTATCAAAAAAAAACTTGAAATCGTAAAAAGCTCCATAGTAAAATCAGTACATCAATTAGTATCTCAAGCAGTTAAGCATACAAATAAAATAAAATGCTGTATTTATCGTCTTATTCTATATTATAATTAAATTACCTACCTTCAATAGAAGTTGTTCAACCAATAATATTGTTCTACAATGTTTTTAGGTTCATACTTCCTTAAGAAATTTCTCAAATTGCAACATTTTTTTTTAAATTGCAAGTATACCCATGATCATAGTTGTTATTTCATAATTATTCCTATTACAATACATATTTTACATAACTGAGAAATTATTAATTATATCATAAAAATGATAATTAGCTATGATCTATCATACTTCACATAGTTTTCGTTATTTAAAAAATATCGTGTTGTGTATGTACTTTTGAACATTTGGATTTTTCGAAAGAAAATAAGAATTCACTTTGAATCATGAAATAAAACCTAGGATGAAACAATAATTTCGCTGTAAATTTGTTTACAAGACAAGTCAAAAAATAGCAAGAAAGTGATAATTTTTTTTCACGATTTGTGCGGCTTTTGTTGTATTTATGTTCAAGTCATGAGATATAAATATATAAAGCAAATGTGGGTTTTAAAATTTGTACCATCATTAACACTGACTTTTTAAGTCAAATTTTATTCATGTCAAAGTTTAATTACATGTCAACAAAGCATCTGACAAAATATGTACTTTACAGTACACTTTACATCTAAAACATGAGGAATTCTGGAGGAAAATCTAAATTAAATACATACATTATTTTGTAGCATGTATCTACAGCTCTTAAGAATTTGGCAATTGAGTATTTTATATCATCAAAATATATGTACGTATATTTCTTTTATTTTTATTATATTTTCACCCACACACAAAATCAGCGGTTGAATATTGTTCTCGATTGTCTTTAGGTGACGAATGTGGTCTTCAATGTTCTGAGCACATTTACCGACGAATATTCTTGAGAATCTTTGATAGTGTATTTATACTTCTTTCCCGTTGTCGGATCTTTCCGCACTTTTTTCTGGGTCCGCACCATGCACAGCCCACATTATGACAGCATCTCGACTATCTGTAAGACAAAACTGCATATAAGTAAGCATTCCTTTTGAAAGTTACACAAATACCTACTCTCATTTAGTCTTTCCCCTCTCAGTTCGTCCAGTAGGCCTCGAATATTTTTATCTTTGACATTATTGTCAACAAGAAGGAACAAACATTATGCGCTTCTGCAAGTAGACACAAACATCAATTAGTAAACTTATGTTTTGCATTATGTTTGAAAGAAAAGTTCTTATTGTTTCTTCAAATCTAAACAACGCCTACGCCGGCTTTTATAAACGTAAGCAAAAAAGGTAATAAAATGGACCCTGTTGTCGCCCTACAAAAATTATTTGCAGCTTCCAGAAACCACTATCGGCTCATATATACATATTGTATACTATATAACGGGTGTAGATACTTACCTTGATCGAGTAAGAACACTTACACTTATAAAAGTTTGGCAAACTTAAAAAACGTGGACCGTACGTCGCCGTCGTTAGCTTCAGAAGCACAAACTGATTCTGAAATACAATATGCAATACTCGTCAAAACTGAAAAATGCACATTTACTAATAACCGAGTGTATTGCCTCAATAAAAATGTTCATTGAGACAATAACGCTTTCCATCACCTAATGAACTTCAACGTTGATATTATAAATCACTTTAGTTAAACTATAACTTGTGATTATAAGAATACGAATTTTGTTATCAAACCAATGAATGTCGGTTATTAGTCGATGACATAGTACCTTGAAATGATGTTGTAGATTATGGAGACTTTTTGGTGTGATTAATTAATGCGTTTATTAATATAACGTTGGTACCAATAAAAATGTTCGTTAAATATACAACGATTTTAATGTAACCAATAAATAGTTACATTAAATTATGATCAGTCGTACTTAATTTTCAATGAATGAATATTTGTTGTTTTAATGAATGCCATTATTAGCTAATGAAGTAGGGCGCATTTTTATTTCGTGGTATTAACAAATCGTACGTTATATCAATTAAATGACCCTCAATAAACGCGCTTTATTGATATCACGAACGATATTTTTTTCAGTGTAGCGGGTAGGTACGCCACCACTATCTTGGTGGTTGTCAGACCTAATTCAGGAGTCTAGCGCACCCTGCTTACGCGAGATCTTAGTCTCCCCCACCTCCCATCTCTGGGGAAAACTATGCTTCATTCCTTTTCTCAACTCACTCACCTTTATCTCTTCCTATCCCCCCCCGCCAAGAAATGAAGTGAAACCCTACTTTGATAATTCCTACTTCTAAGAGGATCATTATGGTTTTGCTCGATACAAGTTTTACGGAGATAAAAACAACAGCAACAACAGAACTCGGGTGGGGGGGGGGGGTAGTAAGGTAAGCCGTTTAGCTGAGACATGAAATAACAATAACAAACGGGCAAGTTAAACATAGTAGAAGACGAAATGTTAAGACTAAGAAAATCTGACATTCGATATTACAAGCACACCAACGAAATTATTTCTGTAAAGGTACATGCAAAGCCATGCAACTTAAGCATGGTTCAAATGTCCTGGCCTCCTTTTTCAATAATTATGGTCTCAGGCGACTTTACCTGAAAAATTGGAGAAACGGCTCGTGATGACGACTGTAGAAATATACTTGCTACATAGAGAGTAGGTGAAAGGAACTCACGAGGTGTATGTTTCATACAATTTTGCATAGAAAACAATATAAGAGTAACCAACAACCCTAGAAGACTCTATACCTGAAAACATCTTGACGGCATTCATAGCAACTAGATTGACTTTATTCTGATTCACTCAAGATGGTGACCAAAAATAAAAAAATGGCTAAGCTTTTTCCAGTGCCGACTGTGGCTCAGACTTTTAAGCCTCAGTAGCGAAAATGGGTATTAAACGCAGGTTTTGTCGCAACGGGAAGGTAACCAGTAAAATGACAATTAATAATAAAGAAGCGTTGCATGTAGCACTCTATGGCAAAATACCAAAAGAACAACTGAACAGCGAAAACGTAAACACACTATGGCATAAACTGAAAATTGGTATAAACAAAGCCGTTGAATTGGATAACGTCACTACTTGCACCACGATAATCCCTACACAATAATGAAGGTTACACTGAATCTGAAGAATACTTAAGAACACTGGTCTCCATAACATCCAAGAGCTAGAGCCATATCAATAGATAAATAGACTGCCGACAATAATTACTATTACAAACAACTGTGTCAAAACCTCCAACTAAATGCTGACCAAAAAATACCAAACACCTTTTCAAGTCGTGGAAACCATCACAAGGCAATTTAATTCACAAAAATCTTTTAAATAAAAAAGCGGAGAAACTAACAAATAGTACAGATATCCTGGATGAATGGAGGAAATAGAAATAGAGAGAGAAATTTCAGTTAACTATAGCAGATAAAGAACCAGATATGAGGCAAAAATAAGTTGCGAATGCTATCAAACGATCGAAAAAGCTATTGCTAGGTAATCAAATAACAAGCAACACTAAAATGTTATAATTGTAAGAACCTTAGTATTCCTTATTCTCCTGTATGAAGACGAGTCGAAGATAGTAAAAGAAAAGGAAAGAAATATAAATGCTTTTGAGATTTGGTGCCGGTGACGTACGCTGAGAATACCTTGAAAAAGAACTAATATGTCTATATTACAAGAACTTAATATAACTGAAAGCCTTTCTACTACAGTGTATAGACAAATTCCAATATGCCGCGGCCACATTTCAAGACCCGTCAACAACTGCTTTGAAAAAAATCTGTAAAAGGCTTTACCCAGAACTTCCCTCATCGAAATTGTGACACTAAATAATTTTAAAAATCAAATTAAGTTAGGAATAAAAATATCTTCACGTTTCTAATAAATTAAATACATTTTCAAATAAAATAACGTTACCGGTGGTCGAATTTGAACGGCATAGGGACCGCCTATGCAGTCTCAACATTTTGTGGGATATTGCAATGGAATGGGCTATTTCTACCTGAGCTACGGAGTACCGACCCTTCGAATTCCTGCGTTGCAGCTATATTAAGTAACGTACTAATTTGTTGCTCCTTTTTGTATAATACAACATTTATTCTGTATTCATTGGGGCCCATTTTTTTGGCCAGAATTGTATTTATTGCTAAGTTAATTACAAAATAAACAAAATTTTATTTTTTAAGGTGCACACCCTGTAGATATGTGTCTAAATTTTTCTCGTTTTCATGCCAGGTAGACATATAATGTGTATGCAAAATATTGTCTTCCTCCGACAAATAGTTTTTGAGTTATACCGCCAACAGACAGACAGACAGACAGATACACTGACGGAATTGAGAAAACCTGTTTTTCGTCATCAAGGAACCTTGAAACGTGAAGATCTGGAGAAATCTCGAAAAATGATTTTTTCGCGATTACAATACTTCCTTCGTCTTTTAGACGAGGGAAGTAACTAGTGATGGAAGGAAGCGTTGTAGGTACCAGACCCTGGGAAGATCACTTCAAAGATGGCTAGATCAAAAGAAAATCGTCAAAAATATTACGATTAACAGATCATGATGATCATAACTCTTCTGACAAGGAGAAACGACTGTAAGAAACTAGCAATTAAGAAATATTTTCCAAATGATAAAGAATTTGTTGTGCAGTTGCATGAGATGTCAGATCAATATTTGTGTTATTTTTGGAATGCGTATCATAAACTGTCTGTTATATGAGTTCACTCTAAAATAAATAATAATCCGAAACTTACATTTTTTACTGCTCACATGGGGTGGGGGGGAGGGAGAGGGAGTCAAATTATTGGTCAAGGAAATTTACCAAGACACTTAGTTTGATCTGTTGAAAGATACAATCTTATTTGCTATTTTAATTATTATAGTGTAGGTACAAATAATTACACTAATCACCTTGAGTTATCCCTCTTTCCATAGAAAAATGAAACGTTGCTAGTATTAAACATTATTTCAGAAGACAATTGAGCTAAGTTTTAGATGCATTGTTTTACGATTACCATTGCGAGTGACCAGCTTAATTACCTTGTTTTATGCGATTGTCTCTGTTGTGTCATATTGACAGTGAACATGCAGAGGGTTTTATAACTGCAAATATGCACAGTTGATAAGTTTGATTTAGTAATTCTACTGCATTTAGAAAAATATGCGTGTACAGTCGGTTGTCTTTAAAAAATGCAGTATTTCATTTGGCTATTTTAAAATAAATTTCGAGTGAGAGCAATTATCAATCAAATCTATAGGATTACAAGAAACAGTCATTGTATTATGTCCTCATAAAGTGTCACTCTCTTAATAATAAATAGAAACTTAGAACGAACCCTCTCTTTAAATCCCTCAATAATTTACTTCCCTTCAAACAACAAAACTGTAATAATCGCTCTGCAGATAGAAATTCATATTTTCTTGTTTCAATTGGGGGGCTCTGTCATTAGCGATGATTACATTAAGCTAATTCGGCAGCAAAAACAGGGCGATCCTTAAAATGTTGTCATTGTATAACACCCCAAAAGGGTAATCAACCCATTACCGTACTCAGCATAGAGGGTATATTGATTGGAAAAAGTGGAAACTTTGTCAAATAATAATTGATTGCGTACTCTGTGTAGTTTCTACTGTGACTTTTAATTAGAGCTAACGCGAGTAAAAGTTCGATTGAATAACCAGTTCCCAATCCTTCCATAGTAATTAAGCGGAATTCCCTAGCAAAGCTTTGCATTTTTAATAATGGGAGCGGGAAAGCTGCACGTAGGGGAGAACGAATTTTATTTATTTGACGAACAACTTGGTCGCATAGCAAATGGGGCACAGGCGAATGACAGTACAGTAATGCATCGGTATCGAAAAATACTGAATATGTATTAGCAATCTTACTTAGATATTAGTTTGCTTCCGCAGCTAGATTTGGCTGTTATATTAGTTTAACTTTTTTAATAAGGTTGGCAAAATTTTATTAGAGGGAATTAATTTACATATATTTAAAGTTTCCGTCTTGCTTAAAAAAACGTGCGCTGAAACAAAATTACTAAGCAAAGTTCATGCGACCGAAGCTTTTACAACTAAATTCAGTAAGGAGTTTCGGTACTTATATCGAGAGATCCAAAAAAAACTGTTCCTCAGCAGGCTGTGGAATGAAAAGTCACGTCTTTACTTGTGTCGGATAATAATTAGTTGTCAATTTCTCTACGAATCTGGCAGATTGTTAAAAGATTTCTGCTCCTAAAAATGACGTTTCATTTATATTTAACTAGTGAATCACCCGAGTTACGCTTCGTTTCGCAAATTTAGAAGAGATCCATTAATATAAATTAAAAAAAAGATGCACCGGCCGGGAATCGAACCCGGGCCGCCCGCGTGACAGGCGAACATTCTACCACTGAGCTACGGAACTTTGTTGAACTTCGCGCTGCTGTAGTGGTATATAATGAATCAGCTGAGCTATGCTAAGTTTTGCTAATTTGCCAATTTAATTAAAACCTTTTTTGAAAATAAAAACCGGCCTACGATCTAAGTCTAACAATTGGCAACATTTTAAGCCATCATACAACTTAATCGGTCCAGTATCGTCGGAGGAGCTAGCCTACCAAGATACAAAGAGATCAACGATTTTATGTAGTGGATTCCAGCTGACACAAGTAAAGACGTGACTTTTCATTCCACAGCCTGCTGAGGAACAGTTTTTTTTTTGGATCTCTCGATACTAACTGGCTGCTGAATTGGCTAGCAATTTCGAAAGACATTTTCGAGAGAATTTATATAAAAAGTGATTATCGATTTTTTCTTATGAAATAATATGTGATTCACTGTGTTACGATACGAATTTCGGTCATTCATTTGATTATATATTATGTATACGTCTAAATTTTTTGTAAAATGGCAGCTTCTAAGCACATTAACATGTTTCTTTTCCCTATCGCCACAGAACTAATAGCGAATTTTACGGTGATTATATAAATTTCCGGAAACATGATGTAAAAATCTTAAAAGTAGTTTAATAGTGCGTTTGTTTTACTTCCGAAAAAACATCATACGATTAATATTTAACCCCCTGGACTCTAGCTACCCCAACAAAAGAAAATAGTAACAACCACCTTGCAGTATCTTATTAGAAAGCTCCCAAAAATGATATTCAACAGTAGCAAACATATTTTCCACTTGATTCGTTTCGGAATTGCGCTAAAACTGTTACAATCATAGATCACATCTTCATAGCGTTCGGATTTTCGATAAGACGATCCTAGAAGCGATGCGCGGACGTCACGTAAATTGATACGCCATGCAATTCCTTCTCCAAGTCCCTCTAGAAATGGCCTCATAAGAAGGTGGCCGAAGAGTATAAAAGTAAAATCCGCAACTTTACTTGAGATTTGCATCCTGACTACAAGCTCAAGCCCCCTAGGGGCTTAACCCCCTTGCCTTCTTTTACTTGGCTGACCTGGCCAGCATCTTTGGATTAGATTCATATCTTGCCAGAAACCCCGTTTAATTACCACACCATTAGATTTCCCCCTTGGTCAATATTGACATAACCACTTTATAACCTTAACCTAGAGCATGGCTCACCAAAATACTAGGAGAAACCTCTAGGCCTCCGGGATCATCCAGGTGTCTCGACGTAGGCAAATTAACCCATCTGCCGTGAGTTCGGACCGACCGAAATCTTTCGATCTGTTAAAGGCGGATTTGTAAAGGGTAAAAGCTTTGTGTTTATTTATTTATTTCTTTCTTTATATTATTCCCAGTGGTCCAAACTTTAAAACAAAGGAAGTACCACGTCAGTCCCGTCTTAATGCACTCGGAGTAAACGTCGCAGATGCCATAAAACACTTTATTTCAATTGAATTTTTCCGGTCGTGAACTATAAATAACAAACGTCATCTTTGCCAGAGCAAATACAGTATGTTTAAGATCTATCGCTTCCAGTTCACGTACATCGGAGCTACCTCGTCCGAACCTAGGGGTCCAGGGGCAACAACTGGGCTAAGCCAAAGTACCGTTTGTGTTGCCGAGCATCGGAAAATAACACAACGCAGAACTAATAGGTCGAAAGAATTTTGTTTTACAATATTTTATGTACATATATACCATGCGTTCATTTTAAAAGTATACTTAGGAGATACTCGTATGTATACTAAAAAGAAAAATTCCCTTATTTTTGCCACAGCATGCTATTTGTTTTAAATTAAAACTCTTAAAATTGAAGTTTGCTGTATAATTGGTTGCCAACATATAGGGTAAAACAATAAAAAAAGGGATCTTTTCTTTTTAGTATACAAACGAGTATCACCTATGTATACTTTAAAAAAAACGCATGGTATACATTTGTAAAGTAGAACTAGCTCTAGTGACCCATGCGAAACACCATTAAGCACATCCTTTTCCCAAGAAATGAATTCGCACGCGAAAGATTTGGTGAGTTAGAAACAAAGTAATCCATTGATTCGGAATGTTACTTAACTTCATTTGTTTTGAGCCGAGCAGGAATTTTGAGCTTAAGAGGAAGATGTTTTCGTTGCTGGATATCTGTACACCCGTAAGGACTTTTTTATTTACATCGTATCTACCTGGTGCAATATTTTTGAGTGTGGCGTCTGGTACGCACTCTGGTTGTTTTGGACGGCTCGCTCAATACCTTGCAATAGTACAGGTATTTGATATTATATGCATTTTTGTTATTTCTGTTTGATTTCAGGTTTATGCAAAAGCTTTGTTGTCGTTATTCACGACTTTTTTTAATACGCAGTTCGACCAAGTCGTACGGCTTTGTCAGTTAGTTATTTATTTACGATATCTGCTATAGTAGTTGCACTTTCTGCAGTCAACAATGTATGTATTAAAGCCACGGCGTTTTCGATTAATTAAGTGTAGATTGGCATTTGTCCATGGCTTGTGTTTACGAGATTCTGCTTGTGTTCAACCATTATTGTTTAGTTGATATTATCGCGGTTGCATCAAATTGAGCATTAAAGTTGGTATCGCGTCATTTTGTTTAGTAGTGGTTGATTTCTGAGTAACTGAAGAACATCTGATTGAGAGTTTAAATACACTTGAAGAGGGCTTGGTGCACGAGGAATGCCAGCTTTTTCTAAATGAAAAACAAGAAGCTCATCAGTATTAACATTTGGTATGCTTTCAAATGAATCTTTAATTCTATCTAAATCTTCTGTTGCACTTCAGTGATTATCGTCATCAGGTTCTGTGATATTATAATACGGTAACGGTTCAGAACTAAGTTGACTTTCTGCAACTGCATTCATAATTTCTTTAGTACTTAGCTTCTGCTCCCGATAGCCAGCTACCTCTGCAAGTTCTCCAGTTCCGCCTTTAGGTTTAAAATTAGACTTCTCAATTCTTTCGCTCCCGAAGTGTATTTGGTGCACTTATCAAATGATACGTTCCTGCTGCTTAACGAGAGAGACCGGAACATGTAGAGTGAAACGACAATTTGCATCCATTGCAGTAGCTTTCTTTTGTATTCGGATCACGAGTACTTGTACATTTACTAATTAGTGGCAAGACATCGTTTAAGCTATGAAATATTTAATGTTTAAAGTAAAAATAAAACATTCACAATTTAACGAATGACGGACGTTTCAGAGTTTGTACATTAAACGGAGTTTCCCATTCTTGGAGTGGAAACCTTATAAATAACAATCTTGTAACGCAACACACTTTAAAAACGACGGCTGAGGCTAAATTGTATTGGAGATAGACTTACATCTAATAAAAAAAGTTTCAGAGATTTCTTGTAACCATGCTCTTCGACTTTACTTTTTCGTTCCGTTGTAAGTAAAATATTAGTTCTCAAAAAGCCGGGCTGCTCGTAGTCTCAAGTAGGATTTGCGCTCTGCAAGATTTTGATATCTATGTGTTATGCTAGAAAATTGGAATCTGCCAAGTAATATCTAAAGTAAAGACTGGAAATTGTAGGCTGAAGCGTCCTAGTGAAAACCATCGCTCACGAAGACAAATATTTAAGAACAGCTCCGTTTATTAATGGAAACTGAAATTTAAAATAAGCATTCATTAAATTTGAATGCTGAAACTTTTATTAAGAATTAATAGAAAGTTCGGAGCTGAACATTAAGTTCTGATCTTTAAATGAGAAAGTTTCTAATAAATATTTCACCTACAGTGGTTATTAAGGAACTTTTTTTATTACGTTTTGCTGTAATTACAGCTCTTTATAGACTGTGAGTTCATTTAGGCCTACTTTGTTATTGGTTAGTTTGTAAAATTTGCGTATATTGCAAAACGGTTTGTATAAATTACTAAATACTATGTGTCTATTTTGATTACGCAACATAGGAAATCCCATGTAAAAATTTTAATGTTAAATTATTAGTTCCCATATTAATCCTAGAGCCAAAAGAGTAAATATAAAAGTTTTCGAGGTTACTTTAGTTCAATTCAATTATTATCTTACCTTGCAAGTTTTGCCTGCCTCATTATTTTGGGTTTGATTGCATATTTTTCACTTCTCTGATTAGAGAAGAGGCCTATGTGCAACAGTGGACGCGAACAGCTGGGTGAAGAAGAAGATGGACCAAAAGGACTAACGAAGACTTAGGAAGGTTGTGTGGAAAGGTCGATATTACCACATGTGTTAAAGCACAAAGAATACGATTGCTGGGAGACGTTCTGCGCTTGGATTCGACAAGATTGTCTAAAAATGTACTAGAGGATAGCATTGAAGGAACAAGGAGAAAAGGGCGTTCCAGAGAAAGATGGCTTCAAAGGGCTAGACAAAACCTACGAGAACGAATGCCTAGAAAACTGGAGAGGAAAGGCTGCCGAGGGCATTGGGTGAAGATAATAATCGTGATGTGGGCTTAAATCACATGTCTAGAGCTTCATACATATATACAATTATACATGTTGCTGCAAAAATGGCAGATTAACTCCATGAGTAGGAAAAAATAATAAAAACATATTCGTGTTATATTTTTGTCGATATTGCGAAGGCAACTAGCTAAACTGACAACATTATTTAGTTACAAATATATGAGGCTGCATTGTTTCCATGAATATTATACCTAAATGTATCGTATATAATTGTACACAACTTATTAATGGTACTGTTTCCAACAAGCACAATGAGTCGCTGGATCGTACCAGTGGAACTGCGGTGACCGCAATGCTTATACGACGTTTCTGAAACTTCTCCGGTTACGTTGTGGCTACGTAGCGGCAACGTTATGAGTAGGTAGCCTCAACTTTCGCAAAACTTTAGTACTATTTTAAATTGGTATTGATTACTTTGTTGCAACTAATTTTGTTATACTTATGTTTTATCCTTCCACGATTCTTAGTCCATTGCCCTAGCTCAGAAACTAAATCGAATACTACAGTAATATTAGAAATCAAAGCTTGTGCTTTTTTCTGATCGTCTTGTAACGTTTCTCTTGTGAATATAAATTCTAAAGATACTTGAAACGTATTGGGAATTTAATTCGCCGCCTTATCAAACGTTTGCATCTTAAGACCGCGCTAGGAAGCGATAGTGCGGGCCGGTAGCCGATGCGCAGGAAGCCACGATTGCGGCAGGAGTGTTTCCCCCGCCGCCAGAGTGGGGAGCACGAGCGCCGACCGGGAGCCACTGAACGTATAGAAAGGAGCACATAGCAGCTCCTGAGTCAGATCCCATCCTGGGTTTCTCCCCTAAGCCTTCTCCCAATTCACCTGAAAGAGATTCTGTCCCGAGTCCTCTCCTAAACCTCTCCTAATCTACCCGGAGCGATCACTCGTTTGCTTTGGTATGGTTACTGTCTTAGCAAGGGAGAAATCGCCTAAATAAAAGTTCTTGCGGGTTTGGTATGGTTACTGTCTGCCTGCAAGAACACCCCGATAACCTAGAGATCCTTATCAAACCCGTTCCCGAACCGTCATTAATTTAAAGGCCGAAACCGTGGCTACTAATTAGCTTTCCCCGTATCCCGTGTAACCGAACCGCTGTTAGTTAAAGGCCGAAACCGCGGAATTTGTAACTAACATTCCTGTAATCCGCTGAACGAGATCACCGCCGCCGTCCCGTCCGTGATCATCCGAGTTCCGAAGGCGCATTCCATTTGCGTTCTCGAAAGCCGTATTTCAACTGTATTAACTCGCCCGAATTGTGAGGCACCAGGAAGTAATCAACAGCCCGCCGCCGCCAGGCTGGACGCATACAGAGATTATGCGATAAGGGACTTGCCTGTAAGAGTCACCGCCAGCATCCTATGAGCATTCCTGAAGCCCTCCGAAAAGGATCTCCGCACCGCCGCAATCCAGTCGAAGCCGCAAATTCGCTTGAACGGCGAATTTACCGAGAGTCCGACCGCCGCATCGTTTCGAGCCGCGAAAGCCGGCAAATCGTTTGGCGGCCCCCGGTCCAGTTTGGCTCACCGAACGCGAACTCCTGCAGCTTCCTACGCCGGAAGGTATGTTCTTGAAACACCATTTCTAATCCGAAGTGTTCGCAGCAGCTAGCCATTGTAAACAAATCTCACCTGGTGCATGCGTCCGGCGACCTTTGCTCCGAAGTCGATGCGCGAAGCAGCTGGTGCGCGGCCGACCCACTCCGGGACATCGCCCAGAGGCGTAACATGCGCTAGGCCGGGGCATTCTACCAGATCCCTCCGCCTCCGCGTAGCAGCCCCACCGGCGTCCAGGAGCAACCCCTGTTGATGCAACTACCCCCTTTGGCAGTAACGCGTAGTGTGCAATATTATTTCTATTTTCAATGTACATAGTTAAAGACAGTATATTTTATTTTTATTATTTATCCTGTGTTATTTATTGATCTACGCTATATCCGAGCAATTTGAACGTATTCTCCGACTTAGAGCATACCCGAGGCAATAAGGCCAATTAAAATATTTCTAAATAAAGGCGGGTCATTACAGTCTAAATGCGACAATTAGAACGAATGCCAGTTTATTGTCAAACATAACGAAGATACGTACAAAGTGGATCATGTTTCATTTAAAATTGTATTTTTAAATGAAAATATTGCTTTTAAAATATTTAACATCATGCGAGAATGCGAAATCCTAGATCCTAAACTTTCTTTTATTGTTCTTTAAGACATGAAACTAATTATTATGTATTAGTTTATTATATTTAGTGCAGAAACAATGATTATTTTGTGACGTGATGATTTATGGCGTCCTAAGGCTTTTCCAGAATAATTGTGTATTTCGAAAAAAAAAAAACTTTGAAATCGTTTTAACTAATAAACATATTTTGAAAGTAATTGCGATTTCATGATAGTGCAACTGAACTGCATATGTGTTACTTTATAGCAGGTTCCCCCGCATGCTAATGTAGTATGTACTATTATGTACTTCTTAAATCACATTTGCTTGTTAGCCACTGGGCTAGTTGTAAATATGCAGTTGTTAAATAAAAAGTTATTTCAAAGTATCAAAGGGGAGTTTAAAGGCACCTTAAAGTTCCGCCAGAGTGGTGCCTACCACAAACTGCCTGTTCAAAGTTTCCGTTACCACTTTATGGTTCCCTTAAGATGACCGTGCGGTGTCGCACACAGTTTTTATGTGTATTAATGAAATATAGAAAAAATCTGAGAGAAGAAAAACTACTACAAACCAATAAATCTTCTTAAATGGATCACACATCCGGAACATACCAGAAAAAAAAAACTCTTATATCACATCTTATGATAGGATATACCAGATTAACACATGACCACCTTAGGCGAAGAGACTCAGCACCAGAGTGTAATCAGTACAACACAACACTAAATGTTAAACATGTACTTTGTGATTGTCCACAATTTTTAGAAGCTATAAATCGATTCGACATACAGAAACACTTTCAAGAAATCTTCAACTCACCTGATCAACTCATATTATTTCTTAAATATAAGAAACTGTACAATACATAATAAATTACATTTATCCACAATCACCTTATAATTGAAGTTTTATCCACACTTATGAACCGTCTAAAGTACCACTTTATCCACTAGTGGAATAATGAAATTACTTTATTCTACTAGTGGGATAAAACCATGTCACTTACTACTGCATTGTTGGTAGCACTGTCAAGCTATGCCAAATTCGAAATTTGTAGGTTAAGTTTTGCGTCAATCTGTGTCAAATAACAAACAAAACTTAACCTATTAACCTCTCGAATTTGACATAGACTGACAATACACTTCAGTACTGCCAAACGTATAAGATTTGATCTTTCGGTACTTTCCAAATTGTTACTATGACTTTTCATGGCTGTCAATACAAAACGTATATTTTTTTAGATATTTATTGAGTAGTTGGATAACACGTTGTATTGCAGTCGCGTTTTAGTTGCGTTTTATCCACTTAAAAAAATTAAACATTCTCGCGTGGATAAAACACCATCTAAAACACTTATACAATAAATAACTATAATTATTTAATTATTAGTGCTGTGAAATCATAGCACTTAAAGGGCACTATAACTAATTTAATAAAAAAAAAGAAACTGTATTAAAATACTGAATTTTGTTTCCCAATTTTAAAGGAATTATGAATTGTTTCAAAATTGTGTGTATGCTGGAAAGAAAAAGGATTTATTTCACCGTTGTTCCCTGTCAATGGGAAAACAAAGGCATTCTGTCGTGACCGGAACATTTAACTCATTTATCAAGGGTGCTAGTGTACCGGAAGAAGAATGGTTGTAGTACCCATTTATCTTCAAATGCTTCGGAATTTCTAATTTGAAAGATGAATTAAACATTGAAAAAGAATTAACAAAGTGCATGGGCACAGACTTAGAGGAGGTACTTGTCATTTGACTGATGCTGAAAGTTACTCTGGTGCATTTAAGAGGTGACGCGCAGATTCTACAGGTAGCGGAAACGTCATTAGCACTAATTAATATATATCTGTATAGTCCTATAACTTTAGCGGGATAGTGAAGTGTACAGAACGTCGTCTCAACTAGCAAAACTACTTTAAAGTAGTTGCAGCTTTGAAGCCGCCTTTCAATAACATGAATTAGTTACCTTAGCTACCAGTTATTAAAACTTCAAGGTTGGCAGTACGATGTTTCCAATTACGGGAAAGCTGTGCGCCTACAAGTAATTGCAGCTGCAAAGTAACCACTTGTGGTAATAGTTACTCATTTGAGGTTCCTGTTTCAGTTATAGGTACCTTGGTGCTAGTTGGTTGTCAAATGATTTTTGATGCTTCCAACACATTTTCTTAGTTTAGTATTTTACTGTTTTTGAATATCTTTTCGTTACTGGGCAAATAGTAGTTTATTTATCTAGAACGAAAAGTAACATTTTAAAGGACGAGAAAGTTGTTTACGACCGAGGCGTCAGCCGAGGACGGAATTACTTGCGAGGACCTTTAAAAACACTTTTCGTTCGTGGTGAATACAACGGTTTATTTCATACTGCAAGTTTAATGAATTTTAAATAAAATGTTGTAAATTATTTCAAATTTCATATCAACAACTGACGTATAATTTGAAAGTACTTGAACTTTAATATTTTACTTTAAAGTACTAGGACTTTAATGTTCCATTTTTTGTACCATAAATAACCGAAAAATGTAATTTTTGACATCAGTATGAAATAAATTATATTTAAATATTATAATTCGTATAATAAGCTAATATTTTCCATAATTATACTCAATATTGAGAATCAATCATTTAAAAAAATATAACACAAAGAGAGAGAATGCAGCGCTCAAACTGATTGCACGCTTGTGCCCTCTGTCTGTGGTGAAATATTTGAAGTGATATCGTACACATCAAGTTCATACAAAATTCCTGCAGGTACCCGAGCACGTAAAGAGCAAATTAAAGACTCCATTAACAGTATTTTTGATAAAGAATGGAAAGCTAATTTAATACTCACGATTAGTGATGCAGTGGAGAAAGCGATAAATACCAAACTTGAAGAAGAAAAGGACAAGCTAAAAAACTGGAGTCTTGAGAAGCTTGAAGAGGAATTGGCTACCGTGAAGGCAGAAAATAAAAGACTATACCTAAAAATGAGGCGGCGGAGCAATATTCCAGAAGGAATTACGGTTATTTGAGGTGCAAGAAATTCCTAACAAAAACTCGAATCAAACAGTTTTAAAAATTATTCAAGATAAAATGAAGATTACCCTAAAACTTGAAGATATTGATCGGTCGCATCGGGTTGGAGTAAAAAGTACTAATCGTCCGAGAGCTATAAACATTAAGCTTGTATTGTACAGATGCAGAGAAAAAGTATTTAAAGCTAAAACGCTTCTGAGAAATTCTAATATTGTGACCAAGGAAAGGCTGATGCTAATAAATACGACAACATAAAAAAATCCAGGGAAAACGTTTGGTCTGCAGATGGAAAATTATTTATAAAACAAGACAACAAAATAAATATCGTGGGTAACATCTTTGACTTGCAAAAATTAATATATGTAAAATGAAGTGCCATGAAATTCTGTACATAAATGTTATCTGTGCACACGGTCAGCGGACCGCTGAAGTTTATTTAAAATTTTATCAATTTGCAAATAATTTTGTTTGAAACTAAAGATTACATTTGCTTATTTATATTATCATTTTTTTTGTTTCTTGTTTGTTTGTTAAATCACATAATCAAATTGTATTCTTAATTTTTATTTTTTTAGGTGAGTGGAGTTAAACTGAATGAAGGTTGTAAACAGTCAATCTTTATTACCCAAATTAAATGAAGTCAAAGAATATATTGTACTGATTCCGGCTCTTACTTTGTGTTACCTATTAGTATATGTTTATAAATTATATTTTTATCAATTTAAATTTCCCTGTTTATATTATTTGAATATTAATAGTTATTCTTTTTGCTAGCTCCTGAAAATCAGGGGTGGTTTCCTGTTATCTAGATTGCTTATTCTGAAAGTTGTGTTCTGATTTTTATTTTATTACAACTAAGAAATGACTTCTGTCAAATGATATGTCAAAGAAATTTGAAAATTTCATGACAAATACCAGATCGTTACATTCGCCACATAACAATATCAAACAGTAAGTAATTCCTTAATAATGAATTCACCTTTTTAGTCTTTATTTTCTTTCAGTGCTTACCTAATACCTAAAATCACGCATCAATGTCCGTGATGTTAACCAACTTGCTCTACTCGGCCAACGACCACAACTGCTCCAGTCAGCAAACACAGCGAAAGCCTCCGATGACACCCAATATGTCAAAACTGCCTAGAATCAGGAACAGAAGCTCCCTCACAGCATGAACCCAAAACAGGCCCCAGTTGTAGTCACTCAACTCCAACACCGCATCCAAAAACACTCCTCCAAATTACTCCACTGACCAGCACCAAGAACTAACGATCTCTCCCTCAGAACTCTCCTTTTGTACTAACAGCTCTATGAAATCAAATGCAATTCTTTAATAAACTTAACTTAGTATTTTTCTCTATTGATTCTAATTTGTAGATTAGTCCTGCTTTCAGTTTAGTTCTTCACAATATACTTGCTATCTTCCTCCAAATTTAGTCTTAATATCAACCCTTCTTAGTTTCCAAGCATTTTCCTTTTAAAATATAGGTTTTATTTCATACTTTTAAATTACACCAAATTAATTACAGCTTTACATTTTTCAAAATTTGTTGTCTTAATAATGAAAACAAAGTCCTTAACGATATCATAATTTCTCCTTCCATCACACTATATCATTATTTTTGATTTCTACCTACTATCTGCAATAATCTATTTCGATTAAGTATTTGTCATTACCTTCAAATTTCATATTTAGATATTACATTATATTCGAATCCATCTCTTTCTCAATTAGCCATATTTTATTCAATTATAGATTCTATTTTCTTTTCTAATTACATATTAATTATTCATATTCCCAATAAAATTGATTCTTATACCCCTGTTTATATCATTAAAATATGTATGTATTTTCATCGCAATTGGATGTTCTTGCTATAAGCGAAACTTGGTTATCTCCTGATATAGATAGTGACTTTCTTATCATAGATAACTTTCAACTTGTTAGAAAGGATAACGTTGGGCGGGGTGGCGGTGTATGTATTTATGTTCGCAACATTCTTAAATTTAAATTAATTCATACCAGTGTCGCGATGCTAGTATCGAATACAGAAATGGTAACGGCGTCTGGAATTGGCGATGCACAAATTGCTGATCATGAATCGGTATATTGAGAATTCACAGTTTCTAACTTTGAAACTAGTCCAGTCTTTAAGACTTTTAGAGATTTTAAACACTTTAATTTAGACGTTTTTCACGAAGATCTGAGACAAATGCCCTTTTATATTATCTATGATATGATGATGATAACTTACTCTTCCTTCTAAATGTGCATGCCCCGGTTACAATTGTGAAAATAACCAAGAATCGACAGCCCCGTGGATTACTGAGAACATCAAATTACCCATGCCACTTAGGAACCAAGCTAAACAAAAATTTAAGAGAACTAAAAACCCACCTCGCTGATATTATTATAAATTGTTACGTAACTACACCACTACAGCCATTAAGAACGAAAAGAAAGCTTACTTCGAATTTACGCCGAGAAACAATAGTCCGAAAGCTATGTGGAACGAGTTGAAATCCCTAGATATCTTGAAGACTAGGAATTGTGTTATTTCAGATGATCTCCTCAATCCCGATGCAATCAATGATTACTATATAAATGCCGCTCCTAATGTGAACAATGATAAAGTTGCTGAGCTGTGTCAATCATATTTAACAAATCAGCTTGTTGATAACTGATTCAACCATTTTATTAATTATCAATAAATTAAAAAGTAATAGTTCTGGAGCTAACGGAATCAGTTTACAAATTCTTCGATATTGTTCTCCAATTATAATACAATATATCACATACATCGTCAACTCTTGTTTAGCTACTTGTAAATGCCCAAGTGAGTGGAAAAAAGCTATAACATTCCGCTGGCTCATGTACTAGACCATATTATAACTACACATGCTCAAGGTAAAGCTCCAATACTCGCCTTACTAGATTTTAACAAAGCCTTCGGAACCATTAACCATGAAGTTCGTTGTGCTATCTTAAATTATATAGGTCTTGCCAATTATTCAGTTGAATTACTACTACGCAGCTATCTGAGTGACAGGTGTCAGTCTGTAAGGTTTTCTTGTAGCTCATCTGGGTCACAAGAAGTAACTAGAGGAGTAGCTCAGGGCTCTATCCTCGGTCCTCTCTTGTAGGTGATTTCTACCTCTACATGTATAAGTATTTTATTCACTGCCAGGCCCATATGTGCGCTGATGAAACTCAAGATCATTGCTTAAAACTTAATCCAACTAAATTCACTGTATTACTATTCGGCAATCGTACTATCTCAAAGATAATCGAAAACCGTGTAAAACTATACCTTCAGGGTGTAGTCTTGCCGGTGGTTAGTGAAGCACGAAACCTAGGCCTTATAATTGATAGCACCTTGCAATTCAAATCGCATGTAATTAACTGTTTAAGGAAAGCGTAAATGAATCTCAAGCTAATTTACCTTCATAGGCACTATTTATCTACACAAATCAAGTCAAGCCTTTGTCAAGCGTTAGTTCTATCCCAATTTGTTTATTGCAGTTAAATTTATGACCAAAGATAAGCAAAGATAGATTCAAAGAGTGCAGAACTCTTGCATGAGATTAATATTCGAAATAAGGAAATTTAAGTATCACATAAACTGTCTGAACTCAATTGGTTAAACATGACCAACAAAAGAAAGCTGTTCAGTGCCTGTTTTTATTTTAAGATAACAAAATCTTGTTCAGAGATGATGTAAAAAATATTAATATTTGGTATAAGGGTACATTAACTCCACCCTTACATAAAACAGCTTTCTTCGAACGAAGTTATAGCTACCAAATTTCTAAATTCTTTAATTCCTTATCTCCTGAACTGAGGTCATTACCTATATCGAAATTTAAATATTGGTAGAAATATTTACTTTTAACTCAACAGTTTTCACGTAATCTATAAAACATTTGTTCTTAAGGCTCCTGTTTGTTGGATGCTATATGTATTCTTCTATACTTACTTCCACTATTACTATTCCTATTATTTATAATTGAACTCTAGTAGTACCTACCTGTTTAGTTCTGATACATTTCTTTTGTAAGTGTAATTTCTTTCTCGAAGTTGGTGGGTTGTTCATTATTGCCCCTGGCTTTGCAAGTTAGTGTTATTTTAAACTATTGAAACGTAAAAACATTAACAGTACGTATGACTGATATGGTCATCTGGGTCTGTAGTGAATTTTACCAACGCGTGGAATTTACGTAGATTGCGAGTGTTGAATGATTTTATTTATTACTTTACAGTTATGTCAATGTTTCAGTGGAATAGCGGTCTTTTAGACTGAACTGCGCGTTGGGGTTTCTGCAACGATTACACTGCAATTATTTCTATTAATAGTTATGTATTTAACTTAGTTGCAAGAAATAAAGGCATGTATTATTATTAAGAATTTTTTTCTTAATTTTTTTACTCGGGAAATTTCCGTTAATATCAGCACACTGTATTTAGCCCTTAAAATGTATTATAAAAAATTACTGTTTCGCTAGCACAATACCTTGTATTTCCTATAAGGAAAATTCTTCTTAACACATGTATCCCCATTTGGTAATACTTGCATACATAAAAACAAATGGGGAATTTCTTGTTGTTTAATGGGTATTTCGCCTAGAATTGAAAATCTTCAATAATTCTTAAAGATTATTTTGTACAAGATGTCGACCATCTCTACTAAGTATAGTTTTCAGTATAAATTACCAACGTTTTGATACGTTGTAATCTGTATGTAGTGTCATTGTACAAAAATTCAGCCTTTCATATTTAAAATCAAAGTTTTGCAATTAAAATAAATTGATCTAAAATATATCTTAAAATTACCTGCAATATGAAACCGAAATGGCCGAATATTGACGGTTATCTTTATCATTACAATACTACATGCTATTTTAGTAACATCAATGTCACTTACCAATAAATTTCCGGATTATATTGGTCCATAATAAAACTAACCATGGAATGAAGGTTAGCCATCTGCACATTGTAAGAGGATTTGCACTATCACCTGAAATAAAAAAATACCGTTAATCAATTATTCAGTAAATCAGTGAAAAACTAGTTAATTTTGTTAAAGTTACACTAATCGAAGTATATTAAAGATAACATCAGAAGAAGAAGAAAAATAGCAATAATGAATTAGAAGATATTCTGTAAAATCTATTTAAAAACATTTGCCTTATTTACTGGTTTGTGTGATGTAGTAGAGCTCGAGAAAGAAATGGTGCAAATTTGTTAATGGAAACAAGGTACAGAAAAATCAACCTCTACCTTGACATCGAAAAGTAGAAGAGGATGGAGTCGGTTAGGGAATTATATATTTCAGGCAATACGATAAAACTGCTATGATTTATGGAATACATGTCAGCTGTTTGGATATTTTCAAATCTATTCTGTGTTCTATTAAGTTTTTATTTGCAGCATGGAGTGTTATTAAAGCGTAATGGTTCTGAGCTTCAACATGGGCCTGCTATTAAATAAATACTTTTAGAATAAAAATAGGGATTGATATCTTGTTTAGAACGAAATGATCCAAGTTTAATAACATAATTTTATTTTAATTTAATTGATAAATCAAACTTACAATATAAATTATAATTAATATGCTAAAATTCTAGTTACCTTTTGTTTGAAACATAACAAAATTAGTAGTTTGTATACCAAGGCACTGAAGTTTAGTTTTTTATCTCGAATGTGGATTTAGTTGAAGAGACCCGTAGGGCCAAGGCAAATAAATCACACGAGGGATAAAAAGGAACTTGAGTGCCGAGGAGTACATTCTGTTTCATTTGAAATCGAGAAATCGTGAAATTACAACATTTTAACCAAGATTTGTAGATTATGTTAACGTCGGTTGACGTTTATCTGTCGTCTCGCCATCTACATAAAAGTCGTAAAACAATGGATTACTTTAATTCCGATTTCTCGTATTTTAATGACGATTTCGAGGTACTTTAATGCCGATTTCAAACAAAGTCACTTTATTTTGTGTTCATCCTCGTAAGGGCAGGTAGAATAGTAAAGTAATAAAGGTATGCACAGGGAGATAAATAAAATATAAATAAAGAACAAATATAAGGAATAAAAAAATTGTTAGAATGGAACTTCGTTGAAAAAAAGATGCAACAGAAACAACTAAAAATGCAGTATTAGAATATGAACTTTTAGATGCATAAAAGATGACAATAAAATATGCATTAGTATTTAGATTTTCATAATACAATTGATGATAATTATAGTAATGTCAAATTTAATTAATAAGTTAGATTGAATATAGTAACCATGAAGTTTTGTAACGAAGTTAGGTAGTAGGAGAGTAAGAATTAGAAAAATAACAAACAGTGATCTATTTTCCTTAAAGGAAGACTAAAAAACATTTGAAATGTAACTAAATTGATCTGTATTGAATCTCGTTTGTATGAATAATTTATAATGAAAATAAAATTTAAAGTTATCACAAGTATTATTATTGACATGAGGCAGATGTAAAATATGAGTAATAGAAGTTCGTATATTGTAAGGTGCATGGGAACATTGTTGTGGACAAGTTAAAGTTTGTCGGTTGGAGGTAGCAGAAGTCTACAGAAGTGCAGTGAGATAACACTAAAAATCTCTATAATAAGGTAAGACTAATGTTGGGTGTAGGAGATTGAAACAAAGTATATCTAAAAGAAAATATTTATTATATAAAGTAAATCATTTCATACCTGATTAATAGTTACCATACATATGTGAGAAATATTTCGTAGAGCTTTTGAAGTAAAATATTTCATGACCTGTCAATCTACACTTTAGATAAAAAAATCTACAAAACCACTTTGGAGTTTGAACGAAAAATAAAATATGAAATTTGAGAATAATTAAAAATGTAGGTCCCAACTTGAGCAAGGAGTTTAATGTTTAAATAAATTATTAACTGAGCTACTTTTGAGATTTCATTAATCATTTACTTATTTAGTGCACCAGGAAAATGATTAATATAACTGAGTACATCAACCAATAATAGTATATTATGTAACAAGTTTTATAAACGTCACTTTAGTCACGAGTTTCATTAGGCACGAGCGGAGCGTAGCGCAGCGAGTGTTTAATAGTCGAGTGTCTAGACGAATTTTTATATAATG
The DNA here is from genome assembly GCA_940337035.1 of Agriotes lineatus. Taxonomy (NCBI): domain Eukaryota; kingdom Metazoa; phylum Arthropoda; class Insecta; order Coleoptera; family Elateridae; genus Agriotes; species Agriotes lineatus. The sequence goes on from OW679200.1 coordinate 15,016,928, forward strand.
TGTTACATACTATACTTTTTCTACGACCACAAATTTAGACAATATAATATCATATTATTTCATTAAGAGTTTGAATATTATTTTAGGTTAAATTATGCTTGACAAACGTCAAAGTTGACTGTTGAAAACTAACTTGATTTTAGTTTTGGCTGTAGCTAATACAGCAAATATTGTTTGAACCTAACTTCCCCTCGTGACTAAAACGTCGTTGCCAACTTCAGCTCATGACTAAGAGGCTCTTTAGTCACAGGTTATGAAGGCATGATTAAAAGGTCACTTGGCGACGTATATGTTAGTATGTTAAATGCCATTTTAGTTACAGGAATAGAAAAAGAATATTTATTTCATATCTTTATTAAACATTGCAAACGTTATTCCAGCGTTTGATATATCTACCTATTTATCATTGCATAATAGTTACTAACGGTTATTAAATCGAAATGAAAGTTTTTTTTTATTAAATCGGTATGCTAACAATTGACCTAGCATTCAATTAATATGTTTTGTTTAAGTAGTGTTTAACGATGTGTTTAGTGCTTACCACATCTTTTACACACTAATATAAGTTTTCAGGTATGGAAGATGGCAACGTTTACTCGGTATTTATAATGTTTCAGACTAATGTAATTTACATTTAACATATAGATTTATACGTTATGCAAATTTAGCAAGTCATTCATTTGAAAATTCAGCGACAATCCTCAGAAGTTGCAAGCCGATTACAGCTCGCAGTTCTCAAGGAAACAGTTAAGACGGCGTTGAGTGATGTAATAAGATATAGCGACGTAAAAGGATGCTCAATTTGTTATAGACGTTGCTGTGTGACATCCACCGACGACGTGAGGAGCCAGGGGAGCAATAAAATGCACACGTTCTGAGTCCTACGTCTACATATGCTCAGATTAATATGATACGTAATGCTTGGTGCAGCCCACGTTATACGGACCCAGGAATATGCTTCAAATTTATAAGAATTTTTATTACAGGAGATTTTTTTAAAGATACGATCTTAGTAAATTAGACCAAATAACAATATTTCTAAGTGCTTAAAACTTTTAAAAATATGATATCTCGAATTGTAATTATAGCAGTCTTAATCAAAGCGAAACAAAAATTTATAAATGAGTAAAATGAGTTCCACTTAAGTTTAATACTTAACCTCAGTACCAAGGTTTCTAAATTTTCAATTCGTTTAACACACAGAAATAGCAGCTATAAAAATTGGGAATTCATCGAAATATTATTACGTGTTATGTAATTTAGGAGAAAATTAGTCAAACATTATTTAGAATGTATGATTTTTGATGATAAATAGAAATCATATAGTCGTGAAATATACTTTAATTTAAATGTGAAGTAATATTTAAAAAAATAGACGTTTCGCAACTTTCGACGACTTCATCAGTAATATTAAAGGTTTATCACAAATTAGTTGATTAATACATTCTGAAAATAGAAAAAATAGGATTAGTAAACAATTAAATTTTTCGTTTTACATGTGTACTTACATGATTAGATTAAAATTCCTTCACGACATTTTTCAAAGTTTGCAAGATTAAATTATTAATTACTAAAAGCAACTATTCATTCTAAGTACAGTCCATATTTGGGATTAAGATAAAGGAGCTTGCAAGGTCGTTCATATATTTAAGATATCAAGCAATGCGCAAAGTGTAGAAAGTTCGGAAATGCAGGTAACATGAGCAGAGACGTATTAAGTTAAATTTGATTTACTTGAAACGTTAGTTTTAAATATAATAGCAATGAATATGAGTGTAAAATATAATTTATCCCCGTCTAATAAAAAAAACTGCACTGACAGACCATGCCAATAAATCGCTACATAAATTCAAGTTTAATACACCTAAGATCTTACATAAAGAGAGTAACCTAAAAAAACGTCTATGCTTCGAGATTATTTAAATACAAAAAAGCCCCAATGATATTAATTATAGAACTGATATTGATAACCTCAGTTCTATCTATCATAATTTGTTTAAATAACAATTTTGTCTTATATTTGAACCTAATATTTTACACTCATATTCATTGCTATTATATTTAAAACTAACGTTTCAAGTAAATCAAATTTAACTTAATACGTCTCTGCATTTTCGAACTTTCTACACTTTGCGCATTGCTTGATAACTTAAATATGTGAACGACCTTGCAAGCTCCTTTATCTTTCTTCATTTGCATTCTGCCTTCAGAATAGCTCGCTATCTGTGTTGTTAATTAATCCCAAATATGGACTGTACTTAAAATAAATAGCTGCTTTTATTAATTAATAATTTAATCTTGCAAACTTTGAAAAATATCGTGAAGGAATTTTAATCTAATCATGTAAGTACCTACACATGTAAATAGAAAAATGGAATTGTTCGCTAATCCTATTTTTTCTATTTTCAGAATGTATTAAACAACTAATTTGTAATGAACCTTTAATATTACTGATGAAGGCATCAAAAGTGGCGAAACGTCTAATTTTTTAAATTTTACTTCAAACTTAAATTCAAGTGTATTTCACGACTATATGTTTTTTATTTATCATCAAAAATCATACATTCTAAATAATGTTTGACTAATTTTCTCCTAAATTACTTATCAAATTTTACCCAAGTCAAATTATAACATTTTTTAATTACGTGTTATGTTGCTATTGAATGTTATTCTATGAATACCATCAATATGAATAAAACAATATTAGCAATCATAGTAGGGATTAAGTAAAATAGTTTAATAACTCAAAACATTCATTAAATGAAGTGCATCCAAAACTTTAACATTCCGCAGTTTAAAGCTGACAGAAGAATCACATAAACAAAAAACAGATAAATGTATAATTACTTATAAACAAATAGCATAACAAGTAAATCTTGGATGAGACCTTCAAAGAGCTCGTTTAAGGCGTTGGCCCACGTAAAAAGGAACATCATAATTACAAAGTTACATAAGCAAATGTTACGCCTAAGAAAGCCTAAAGGGCTTCAATCGAATACCCTGGCACTAGGGTACTGCAGGGTAGCCGTAATAAAAGTTAAAATAAGAGTTCTAACGAGGAATGGTACCACCACTCACAAGATTACTCAATACTAGTTTAGTTCCGTGCCCGACCAAGTGCGGTATTTTGATGGCAATTAAGGCTCTTGGTCTCAGCAGCCAAGGACGTCTGTAGCAGATCAAGGTTGCAGAACAAAAGCGGCCCATCACGGCCTGACGTTACAAACCCTAGTATCAAAAATCTGGTGTGATACACTCACACAACTTCCTTTTACAGTGATCTTATAATTAGCCAAAAATTTCATTTTTAATTTTTAAAAATTTGTCAAAAATTTTCAAAAATTAGAAATTCTACGAAAACGGTACAAAATAGAGCGTTAGTTAAAGAGACAAATTTTCTCTAGAATTTTAAGGTGAATTCAAAAATGTAATAATATACCGGGTGTTTTATTTAAAATAGGAGTTAATAAAAAAAATAGAAAAAAACAAACAAAAGAAACCCACTTTAGAAGTATTCAACTGAAAAATCACCTATTTCACATCAATACACATTAAAAATGTAAGAAAAATGTAAAGTTTAAAAAAAATCGTTAGAGCCGTTTTTGAAAAAATCGAAAAAAACTGAAAAATCACAAGAGTAAACACCTACTTCCGGTTATGAGATTTTCTTAAAAAGCTTGCTGTCTCATCTACATAGTACACAAAACTTATATATGAAGTTTCAACGCCATACCTCTTTTCGTTTTTGAGATATTCTGTTCACAGACAGACAGACACACAGACAGACACACAGACCAATGAAAAAAAAATATGTTTTTTGGGATCAGGGGACTCTAAAACGTGAAGATCCGTTGAAAACTCAATTTCGAATTTTTGGGGTGAATCCAATACTTCCTTTATAGTAAAAGGAAGTAAAAAAGACATCGGACAGCAAATCCAGTTCAAAAGTCAGTTTACGGGAGCAGCTAGACTGGATCAGAACAGCAAGTGAGCTATGGAGGACGAGAACACCTGGATACGGAATCGTAATTGCTCGATACGGGATCATAACAACTGATGAAAACAGCTAGAAATACACTCAGAAAACAAGCCAAAATGACCACAGAGATCGAGATTAGGCTGATCACCGGCATCTTGGCGTTGGCAGATATCGGGATCAAATGGGAGGAAATTCACCAGCAACCAACGAAGACAAGAAATGCGTTCGTAGCGACCTTGCGGTCAGAATGAGGAAATGCAGCGCGAACAATTCAAATAATACGCCAAATGATTAGCTCAAAATTCATCATTTTCTGCTCGTAAGAATTTGTTATTTTTATTTTTTTTATTTTATTTTATTTTGGTACTCAGCCAACAGCCGTTAGGTCAATTATAGGCGTCGCTGTACATAGACTAGTCTGCCGGGAATAAGAAGCTAATTTATTTCAGCGATAAATGGTGAACAGGTTCAATACCGATCGAATAGACTGCGTAAATATTGAGTGTGTCTACGAATTCGAATCAAGGACTCGGTTAATACAAGTCTAGCGTTTTTATCACCAAACCATTAAGCCGTTTTTTTATATATTCACCACTGGAATTTAAACAGTTGATTGGGATATTAAGGAAATATTAGTAATTTTCTCAATTGTTATTGCGCAATATAAATAACAAATTCTTCGATAAATTCAACATGATTATTTGTATTTAAAATAAGTTTCAACCCATCTTTGCTTTGATAAATTCCAAGAATATTAGATTAAAGGCAGTGACGTGTTAAAGATATTAAAACTTTTATATAAACTACTCAACAATTGAAGTGACCCAGCAACAACAAATATGCTACCATGTTTATTTTAAAACAAAACCATATCGTATGTAGCTGTCAAGTGTAGTATTTGTTTATACAGGCTTCTGTTAGAAATAAAATAAGATTGCTATATTATTAGGCTATAAAACTTAATATTTATTACTTTAATTGCAAAGGTATTTTTTTACTTATAATTTATTTACGTTGTTTTTTGAGGTTTGTGTTCTGATAGTATGCCCAGACGATGTCAGGAAGTATATCGAGTAAGGGGAGGTCCTACTCGATACTAATTTAAAAAATGCGTTTAAAAAATATTTAATTAGAGAATCCATTTCCAATGACGTTTGTAAAGTAGGTACCTATTTAGTCTTCATTGATGAAAATTTAAAATTACATATGGGTCGCCAAAAAAAAAATTAATACACTTACATAAATCTAATGATTCAGCCGTGTATTGTTTTTGTATGGTAAAAGTCACGGCTATAAATTATTATTATAAAAGCCAATGTACCTTGCGTTAACGTGGGTGAATTAAAGGTATAAAGGTATAAAGGGAAACGTTAATATAATATCTAATGGCGTTGTCATTTGTCATTACTTGCGATAAAAGCATGCATTCTCTATTTTTTGTTATAAAAGAAGAAACATTTTCTATTGGTTTTAAATATGAGCTTTTTAGTAGTTATGGTAGCGTGTCAATTCGTTTTCTACTAGACTACATTTTCATAATTCAACAATACACACGATATAATTGCGTTGTTGAAACATGAAATTATCTCTATTAGCTAGGGTGTAACAGATGGAAGCATTAATTTCAAGAAAATCTTTTTTCAAATGCTTTGTGTACCTATGGATGCTCACATTAGCACCACGTCGTTCACTTTGCCTGCTTCTATTTATCCTTTGTTATATTTTTATTTTTCTCATTTAAACGATTAAGAAAGTATTGTAATTACGAAAAAACACCTTCCCGCGTGTCTATCCTCAAATATTTCGCAAATTGCAATGAATATAATGTAGCATTGTCTAAAGAGAGTCACGTTTCTCCACATTTTAGCCTCTACGCTTTTCGAGTTTCGTTTATATGTATCTTAAATAATTTGGTTGGTATTACAATTTCTTGAATTGTCCCATTTGTTACTTGAACTCCATTTGTTACTTCAAATACCATTGTAAGTGTGGATCCTATCTTTATTGTAGATTAGGTTGTTAGTCCACATAGGTGGACTTATTATAATTAAAACAGCTTTAGCATTTTAAATTGAATTGTAAATAAAGAAGTTACATTGCAAAAAAAATGTTAGATCGAATGACGGTTGACGAGGTAATAGTATATTACAGCCCGAGATGGGAAGTGTTTCATTACTGTCGAGAGATTAGTTAGCTGATTGAGACGCGAAGCGTCGAAATCAGCTATTATCTCGAGACTAAGAAAACTTCCTGTCGAGGTTTGTATACTATTTTATTCGCAACTACTTTATTCTAAACAATAATTGGAAAAATTATTATATTATGATACGACAGGTTGTGACGCGTATGAATGGATCAACGAGATTCCCAGTGTCCCAGCGGTCGGGAATGTACTTCCCGCACTCACTTCCCGCACTTGAGCGGGAAGTGAGTGCGGGAAGTAGCGGGCTGAAATGTAAGACTTCCCCCACTCAAATGAGGTCAGGAATGTTAACATTACATATATGGTTGCGAATAAAAATATTTTAATGTTTTCAAACCCTTAGTAACGTGAATTACTAATTCGCAAAAAGAGAAAAATGCAATCAGTAAGATTAAAGCTTACTCTCAGAAGAAATCTAATTTTTAGTCAGACGCCTTACCCGTTCGGCCAATGGAATGCTACATAACGCACACCCAGTAATGCAGCATGCAGTGTGGATGCTTAATTAATTCAATAATAATATCCAGATATTGTTACGATACATAAAGAGCAGTTTTAAAGGAAGATAAATGTAAAAATAGAATTTGGAAGATCAATACAATCAACTTAGAAATTTAAAAAAAAAATTGCTGTTTCAATGAAAGTCATTAACAGAATTTGAATTTGATGCAAATGAAGATGAAAGGTATAGCACTTGAGTATTTTATAGTGGTTTTGAAAGTGATAAGGTAAATACATGCTCATATTACAGATGACAAATATAATTTCTATTGAAATAATATGATGAAGAAGGTAGAACTCAAATAAGTTTAATTTGTAGATGGCATGAATAATTGTAACATAGGATCTAAAAAGATTTTGTTATAATTATTAGAAAATAACAACTCAAAAAATAAAATGTACTTTTGATATAATTTTTAGATTTTAATAAAAACTTAGAAATTTTACACTAACTTTTAATATGTAAGTTATTGAAATACATTTAAAAAGAGTTTTAACAAATTTACGAGGTGAAAATAAAATGAAATATTAAGAAGATTATGATAACAGTTACTGAAGAAAATTTGGAAGCTTCTATAACTAGATACAAGCAAGCAGAAGAAGCAAGAAGAAAATAAGAGTAAGATCAGTTCAAGGTGGGTTTTTAGTTTGTCCTATTGAAGCTATAATAAATAAAAGACAAATAAAAAAGTGTAATAAACTATAATCAAATACTTACCGTATAATATTGAGTCAATAAGAGGTGAATAGAAGTTATATTTGTCATATTTGATTGAAAATATTAGTAGAGCACTGTTTGACGTACAAGGTGAGAGTTCACGTCATTAAACAATATAAAGTCATTATTAGAATAAAATTTCAGTTAATAAGCAACTAGATAAACGAACCCTGAAAAGAGTCTCAAGGTGCTATCGATTTTAATAAGTAAATTATATTAAATTTCAAACTATATAATTCAAGTTAAAAAAATTGTGAGAGGAGTCACTATAATATTTAATGGGTATCATATGATAACAGTTGAGTGTAGATAACTGGTGGGAGTAGTAATGGGCAACCAGTGTGGTTGTTTACACGAAGTGAAAAAGTATCTTGAAAATAATAATCGACGTTAAAATAATCCCGTTAAAGGGCTAAATTTCCTTTAATTGTGAAAGTAATAATTGTATATTTGATACGTAATAGCAAGATAACCTTCTTTACGATCAAATTTGACTAAAGGTCACAACTATTAGTCAGATTAGAACTTCAAGATTGTTCGAAGCCGTTTGAAGTGGCAATTTTTGCTTCAACCAGTAAAAGATGAAAGTGTTTGTGTTTGTGTTTGAGGCATGCTGTGCTACGATATATCCAGATCTTAAGGGGTCATTTGAGTTGTAACGAGCTATTTTGGTAGTTAACAACCCAAAGGAGGTGTTTGCAGACTGCCATTCAGTTAGAAGCTGATAGAAAATACACCCAGGTCATTAAGAAATAAAAAAGAAGTTTCGTACGGCAAAATTAGTGGAAATATTTGTAATTTATATTTAGATAGTAATTTAGAATATACATTTTTCTAAATTTACATTGATTCGGGTACTCCATGTTTTCAGAAATTATAATTAGAAATTAACATATTTTGGTTTAGGGTATCTTAACTAATTTTAACATCAAAGTTGGAAAAAGTTAGAACATTTAATTAAATAATTTGACAACATTTTTATTTTGATTTATTGTAATGTCAGACCAATCCTTCAAATACTAACTAACTGATTGAATAAGAAGATTTAACTGAATGTACAAGAGAGTGTAATTGACCAAAGAAGTCAATTTGATAATAATTTATAATAATTCAGTCTTCAAAAATAAGAAGATTAATAAGTTTAACATTAACCCATTCAGCTGTGGACGAAAGACAGTTTCATTGCTTAATAACTGTCTAGCCGAGGTAAATTTTAAATAAGAATCAAATGACATAATTTCAAATGTCATATTTTCATTAGTCAGAAATGTCAATTGAAAATAATTAAATAAGTAGAAAGGTAAGTGTTTGAGAAAATATTCTTGATACTACTTCTTCTTAATAAGCAAGGGGGTAGAGATTCATTTAATATTTGTTATATAAAAATTTTGGTTTGCAAAGTGGAACTGCGACCAAAGATATAAAACAATTTTGGCACCTCAAGTGGGGCTGAGAAAATTATATAACAACCCTGATGGTTGTATTATGAGTGCACGGTAGAAGACCTGAGAAAGTATTACCAATCGTGAACGAAGTAGACCGGCACGTAAGCACAACACACGGTAATAATGAAGCATATTTGGTTTTTATATAATATTGTTGAGTAGCCTTAACAATATTTTTTTAAATTTCTATTTCCAACATAGCTTCCCGTTAGTTGCGGACTACTCGATAATCTGTTGATTTTGTTTTTAATTATTTTGCTATAAACATTTCATCATTCTGAACTTCGCTTGTTTCCTAGTATATGTTTGAATATTATGTTCTATGATAGCAAAATAAAAAAAGCATTACTTAGCGTACTATTTTCGCGGTAGTTACTTATTCTTCATTTATTATTCTCGTCATTAGGGCAATATGAACAATTTTCATGTGCATTGCTTTGATAACTCTAACAATAGTCATGCGTCATCTTTTCTGGGAAATTATATGCTCTTCTTATATCTTCCTGTGCTTGTTTTACCATTTCTAAATTTCGCGCTTTTCCTGATCTCTTCACGGCATTCCAGCTCATTGCATTTTCTTACTTTCGTTTTTTATTACTGACATCGTTCCTTTATTGCTGTTACCTATACTTGCTTTTATTTTCCTTATTTGTATTCAACTACTTTCCATAGTTCATTTTTGATGTTAATTTTTGATTCGATTTTATTACTTTCTTGCGTTTTTAGTTGATGTTCACATACCCTATGGTACTGTCGATGTTTGGTGTATAGAATTATTTATGTACTTACAAAGTTTTTCCACTACTTGCATGTTCGTCTTTCTGTACTATCACGCACTATACCGATTCAAGCTATCTAAGCTATACCGTTGTTGTTGCGTTTCTTTATTATTTCTTCTCTATCCTCTTTCATTGTATTTATATGCTGTGGAAACAATATTTGGCTCCTACCAAGTAGAGACCGTTAGCACACGTTCCTACTGTGTTAATAGTTTTACTGTAAAAGTAAAATTTTGTGGTGAATAACGTTGACCAAGAAAAACAATTGCGCGTCAAGTATATAGCGATGATGCCGAGACGAGATAATTCTCGATCTCGATTTAGCTAAATTTCCAATTTTTCAGTTTTTCAATAGCATTCTTCAAACCCGTATAAAAACTAAGCAGAATTGACCTCACTTCTTAGAGAAAATTATTAGGCAATAAGACCTCGTGCTTACCAAAGCCGGATGGGAAATTGCAGGGAGCTTGGCGCTCGATCTTTAGTAGCCGTTGGAGTCTGTGTGAATCGAACCGACATATTCTGGTTTAGAACCAAAAGCTTTAACCTTAAACCAGCTCCACTGCCTTGCCCTTTCAAGTACAATGCTATAAATATCGCCAGGTAAAGCTCCAGAACATTGATATATGGAGCACGTGATAATTTTTAACGTCACGCAATTGCAACTGCTTCAATTCGGTACGCAAATGTGCAGTATGTCCCCCTGATTGAGTTTACAAGAGGAAACACTTTTTTATTTCTCATTTTTGGTAGCGAAGTCGTTTCATAACAAGTTTTTATTCTTATACAAAATGAAAAAAATTGACGTATCATTTATTGTGTGGTTTAAAATAAAGAAAATATGAAAATGGCTAAAGAGGAAATCTTTTTAATTCTGGCTTTGGAGGAAAATGTTAAAAAGTTATTTGCAATGAAAGACAAATCTAGATACAATACTTTAGCTTCAAACTACCAATTACAAACTTGGGCAGATAAAAGCTGATGCAATTTTAAGAAAAAAAGTTTATATAAATAATTTTTGCTTTCGATAGTGTTTGAGTTTTCTAAAAATTATTTTTTGGAAATTGCCAGTAAAGAACGTTGAAATCGCCGCGATAGGTACGCGTCAATATAACCTACAAAAGTTGGTTAAAATGTGGTAATTTCGTGATTTCTCGATTTAAAAAGCAACTTAGTGTAATTTTATTACTCATGTGGTTTATTTGCCTTAGCCCTAGGAGCCACGGCAACTACATCCACATTCGTGACAAAAAGCTTAACTTCAGTACCCTGGTATACAAATGACTATTTTTCTAATAATTTCCTTATCAGTGCAGCTATTTAAACCAAATTTGGTACACAGTACACTTTGAAAGAGATTCTTAAAATGTGATGCTATCAAGCTTTACTTTTAATCAGTGGCAGAAATATGGGTAATCAGTGGAATAAATTAACAAAAAAAAGTAATATCCTATGGAAAATAGACAGCAATCTCATTCTAAGGTAAGCAAGTAAGTCAAGTAATTCTAGATCGAAGGCGTTTGTTTTATTTTTGCTATATCTCATAGTTTTGATTCCCCTTAAAATGAGATCGCTTGTAATTTTCTACAAGGTGTCACTATTTTTTTGTTAAATTTATAGCACTTATTACGTATATTTCGGCCCTTTCTCAATTGAAGAGCTTGATATGCCACATTTTAAGGCGTCATATGAAATGTACTGTGAACTAAATTTGGTGTAACTAGATGCATTAAGAAAGAAATAAGAAAAATACGATATTTTTTAGAAAACGAAGAATTTTTGGACAATGGTTTATCTCAACTTTTTCTCTTGAAATTACATCAAATTTCATCTGACAAAGTTTGTTAATCAGCTAGTAAATCACCCTGTATTACATTAATATTACAAAATTGAAAAAAAATATTAAATGACCAACATACATAATACGATAAGTAACATATGCGTAAGTGGGATGCTATTTGAATAATAATTATTTTTTTTTAAATTATGTATTGCTAATTACTTAAAAGTATAATTGCTGATATGAAGCTGCGATTTTATATTTAGATCTATGTTTTCATTGTAAATAACTTTTTTTATAACCTCATCTAAATTTAAAATTAAAGGCACTTTTGTCTTTAGATATCTTCATGTTTTCCCAATTTATGAATTATATGAAATTTCCATTTTTTCCATGGCACTGTAATTTTTTAAGAAGCAAAACTTTTGATAAAGAATGACTTTTCTACGATAAAGGAAAAATAAAAAAGTTATCTCCTTGTAAACTTAATGTGATTTCGAGATTGAGATGGGTCGCTTCTCGTCTGAACTCGTGGTAACATTACAAATATACAAAGATATTAAATTACTCTTTAGAATATTCTGCGACTTTATAATATAATTTGTGACCAAGGGGCGGCTGTAATTTTTGTCAATTATACGATACCCCTTTTGCTTTTTGGCCTCCCACATTTGGCAGTTGCAGTGGGTTCGCATAGATCCAAATTTGCGAAAAACCGTTAGCCGGGACAAAACCAGACACGGAGATTAAAAAATATCGCGGTCCGCGGTTCGCTGTATGCCAATAAAGCGGCAGTAGTTTAGTGTTAACGTGGCGTCCCTCCATGATAAAGTAATAAACCCCACATAATGAACGCGCCGGTCGGCAGCCCTTACAAAGTAAATGTGACACATCGGGGACGACATTGATGCTGTAATGCTAACGGCACGAGCACACGGCCAGGACCGGACCGCCCTACATTATGCATAACTTCCAGCCGGGCGACGGCTGTTGCAAACTTCCGTGATTGTCGGATATGGCTAATTCGCTGTTTGTCTGGCATCTGACCTCATGCAAGAACAAATTTGGCGAGCACAATATTAATAGAGCCCCGATTAAATTGCTTCAAGCAAGTTTCAGTTCGAAAGGCGCTTGCATGGAACTTTCGGCAGAGGCGATGCTGGGAGTACTGCTGGTTTACTTGAAGACGCAAACTGGAGCTTAGTAATGACCGTAATGACCCTTTGTAGACGCTAACAATGTTGTGTAACTATCCACCTTCGTCCAGTAGCACTACAGCACACAGTTAAATTTGTTGAACATTTGCTTCTCCAAGTCTACTGGTCCAAGACAATTTAAGTTTATGACCCGGAAATATAAGATTAATAATGCAAGCTGTCTCTGTCTCTGAATTAACCAAGGGACAATAAAACAAGTAATGATCGGGATCAATTCGTGAAAGTGCATCAGCAACAAGGAAATGTGTATAAGAAGCGACATTTGAGGTACTAGAAGAAAAGGAGAGCAAGGATAACAAATGCAAGTGAAAACCAAGCCAAAGGATGATGGAGATAACCGAGAAGAAGAAACAACTGTACTAAAAATGGCTTAGTACAACCGTTAGCCCCGGTCAGATTTTCCGTTTTTTGTATCTCTTTGGCGTTTCTTCGCGTATTATTTGTGGTAAATATTCGGAACATGTGGGATTCAACTCTTAGTTCGGACAGTTCTTCGTAAAATGTTTTGACTACTTTGAAAAAGTATTGTTTATTTGTGACGAGTACGCCATTTTTATTTTTAATTTTGTTTTTTCACCATTCCCTCGTCTGAATATTTTCATACCCTTCCTCTCTTCTAGAAGTTTTTGTGCTAGTAGCATTGTTTGCTTTTTATTTCTTCTTTTGTAATTTTTTTATATATTTTATTCACTTCCATTTATACAGTAGTATTTTTTATATTTCAATAATTAGAAGTACTTGTTTTTCTAGAATTTTTTTGCATTCTCCTTAATTAATTGTTTTGTAGTCTTTGACTTTGCATACAGCTCTGCAATTTCTCTTCTAATCTTATTTGCTCAAATTTGCTCTCACAACCACTTGGTATTAAGAACTGATCGAAACAACAATCGCAACATAAATAAGATAATAAAAGAGGTGGGGCAAAATCCTACTGGAATTCGTACAATATGGCAAACAGAATGCTCTATAAAACTAAAAGAACGCAGACAATATCGACACGATGGAAACAAGCATGTGCAACAGTTTTTAAGAAAGGAAATCGGGAACAGGTGAAAACTATAAAGAAATGGAAAGCACAGACGGGGAAACAAATACAACGAAATATAATAGAAGCCCATATAGAAGCAAAAAATCAGCGAAAATCAAGCAGTCTTCACAGCAGAAGGACTATCATTGATCACATTTACACAATGCAACATCGAATATAGAAAATTAAAACAAAAAGAAAACAATTCATATGGCATTTATCGAGAACTCTGGAAAGTCCTGACCGAAATTGGAATGGAGCAATAACTCATTGAAGCAGTAAAGCATTTGTACGAAAGCAACAAAATGTGAGTGAAAGTAGGACAGAAACTAAACATTTTGAGATAACTAAAGGTAATTTTACAAAGATCTTCCACGTGATAAAATATTTATAGGACATTCGCTGAAGATCTGAAATGGAAATGCGAAGGAATGTAGGTGCCAGTCAAAAATGACCACATTTACACGTTAAACATTGCCAACGACCAAATACGGCAAGAAAGATATCGGTTTCATGAAGAGAGAATTTAAAAAAGACTATACCAAAGTTGGACTCGAGATCAACTCTTTAAAACCCGAGTATCTAGCAAGAGTAGAAAAAACGCAAGGGATGTAGAACCAGGAGAAAACTTGAAAATGAAAAGAACGAAGAAATTTAAACACTTGGGATTAAGCACATTTGACATGAGTAGAACATGTGTAAGGCAACTAAATTCGATCATGTGGGATGGAGACATAACTAGGAATATAAAAAATAGGATCTACAATACAATGAAACAGAGTATTTTGACATACGCGGCAAATGTATGGGTAATCAACCAGAGCAATAGAGAAAGAAAACAAAACAATATTGAGAAAAATGAATATAAAACAATAATTTATCATATATACTCAGGAGAGAATCTTACTATACTAAATACAAAGGCGATCATGGAGAGATGAAGTCGACGAAGTAATGAAGTATAGAGGTTTACAACATGGAAATGGGATAATAGAGACAGATTGAGAATGAGGTTAAGAGGAAAAAGGCAGTAAACACTGTACAAATGTGGGTCTAGAAAAAGGAAGAAGGTTAGGATATGAAATGATAATAATGGAAAAAGAAGTAATATTTGAAGGTGATGCTTTTCTTATGGTAATTATCCCAATTTAAAGGGTAACATTCTATTTTTTGCTGTTCATTTTAACTAATTTTCATTTATGGTGATGACATAAAACGATCAGAGATCGATTTTGTTATTTAACACCGCAGTTTGGTGAGGTTGGACGTTTCCACTACACAATATTTTAAATAATGTGAACTGGAAGAGTTTATTGCTCAATTAGTAGTTTTAATGTAACATCATTACAATAACAAAGTAATAATACTACAGAGACCACAATTTGTGTGAACTATTTACAGAATATCAAAGCTATGGTTGTGGAAACTAGCATAAATAAGCTAATACCATTTGAGATTGCGAAATTTAAATGTAGTTTAGAAAACGACATTAATCATAGTGGCAGTGGTATGGTGTTCTACTTTTTATGGTTCTATTGACAGTCAATGTTTACGATTAATCTACCCTACTTTTCTTTATTCCTGGTTATGCTGCGTTAAGTAATTTCTGAATACTTAGATTATTCCACTTTTCTTAGTTTTAAAATAATTGAGTAAATACTTATAATAGGAAGAAATAATAATGCAATGGTGTACCCGACAGTCCATATATTTAAATACAAATCGATAATAAACGTCAGAAAACGACATAAGGACTCTAATAATCCTTACTATGAAACTATACCCGATTTTATTACCAATCGGGGAGAAACAACATAAGTTTGAAAGTTGACTGTTGATTTTGAGTTGTTGAAGAATGTTGTATTTACAATAAAAACGTTTCATAGCGTACTAAGTTTAAGTCATGTGGGTTACCTATTCTCAGTTAAATATCCAAATAGCTGTATTTCATCAGTATCAACGGTACTTCGTTTTATCTCAAAATTAGAAAATACGGCGAGCGTATCATCAGCATGTATGAGACATTTACACATACAGAAGTAATTAGTACTCCAACCAAAAATGAAAATAAATTTTGAACATTGATAAACAATAGTCAACTTTCTAAAGTTATGATCAAGGGTAACACTACAAAAGGTGAACATTTTTCGTTCATGCAAATTATTGCAGTTAAATTATCAAAACCAAAACTGCGTTAATAGCAATTTACCATTCAAGTGCGTAAAGCTAGTCTTTAGTCACGAGTGGGGCAGAGTTAAAACGCGAGTGAGCAAAAATGCTTTACGCATGTGTATCGTACAATATTTTATCTACGATAGAATTTAGACAACACAGTAAAAATTAAAAAATAAAATAAATGTAAGTTAGGATTACTAGCGAATGGCCCTAATCTTGCGTGGTTAAAAATTTTAAAACACGTTGCTACTAACGACATGCCTAATGAAATCTTTTAAACACGTTGGTATTGACGACGTAAACTAATGGAAACATGTTATTAAACAATCGTTTTACAAACTTAAAACTGCCAACTAAAAGCCAATTTTACACACTGTCGTAGATAAAAATTATTTTGGGCAGTTTATGTTGAGAGAAATTTTTAATAATTTCTATGTAAATAAAAAATCCTTTAAAAAAAATTACCTTCAGTGGTATTTGGTAATATTATCCAACAATATATATATATGACTTCGATTTTACTGTGTTTTACGGCAACGTTTTTAAACGTTTTCCACTATTGATCTAATACTGAAACTTCCATAACGATTATTATTCACGTTCAAAACGATGCCGATTTGCAAATTTCACTTTGACATTTTGGCAAAGGCTACTCACTAAATTTAATTAATTAAAACCAACAGTGATCGCGTGAAAACACTGCAACATTAGGTGTTTTCAAATACAGTAATTTTTCATTGGCCGTTTCTGACAAATTGACCAATTTCATTGGTTCGTTTATTATAGTGTTGAATAATTAAAGATAGTGATACTTATGTTCCATGTCCTATGCATTAGCGTACGTACTATATTATTTATCTTTTTCTCTTCATCTTTAAAGCAAATTTGCTGCTAATGCATAGGACATGGAACATAAGTATCACTATCTTTAATTATTCAACACTATAATAAACGAACAAAAAGGGTAGTTTACCTGACAATAAAATACAATTTTCTAAAAAATAACAGTTTTTATAAGTCGACAGATCTTTCTAAAATTTGGTATAAGGCCATAATTTATCATTATCAACAACTTTTCTTAATTAAATTTTGCCGTATCATGAACAAAAAGGGTAGTTTACCTGAAAATAAAATAGTTTTCGCTTCCCTGTCAAGGCCTACTTGTTTTTCAAAAACTGAAAATATTCTTAAAATTCGTTTCGCACCAAGCAGGGCGGAATCCCAAAATATGAAATTCCAATTCGAAAATTTTTGGTCGATCATACCTATTGTAAACTCAATCCGGGGACATACTGTATATTGCTATAGTCAAGCCTCCTAATGATGTTATTAAAGTCTTACTTTATCGCGTCTAATTATACACTTATTGGCTACACTGCAATATGAGTTGGATATGTAATTATTTTACATTACTACAACTATTTTATATTATTTATATGTCACATTTGACTGTACGAACCCTATTTTAGTTTTAAGTAAATTCCCAATTAAGATGAATTCAAGTTCTTCTTATGCCCATTATTTATGAATAGTTAATATTTAGTTATTAAATCTTGCTAGCTCAGTAGAACATGATTACTCCCAAAACAAGTCGGTTTACGCAATATCAAGACTGTTTATTATTTCTGAAATATCATTTGTTTAATGAAACTTATGTCAATTTCTGTTGACAACCCCAATGAACGTCAGTGTCACTTCAAACCATGTAGTCCTTTTATTAATCACCACACTTCACTCATTTATTGTTTATTTTAGTTTGCTCAGTAAATATCTGTGACTGCAGTTGGTCCAAACAACTTAATCCGCGGTTTAGGAGATCCAAATGTATACCAACTATCGAGTAACGCCAGTACAAGCTCAGCCTACTATCAAGAACTGCAAACAGATTCGGAAGTGCCTCCTTCCAACTCTCAATCAGCATACAATTCAGCAATACGAACCTCGACAAAATCCTTCTGCAGTGAAGACACTATCCCTTCCAAACAAGATGTTGACAATCCAAATCATACGAATCCCGATCTGTCAGAAGCTACAGTACGTCACCTCAACTAGTGCCAGTCTCAAAACGTCACTCCAACAAAAGTGCAGCCAAGTTCAACTCCACCAGATGAAAAACCACTTCCAATTCCCAAGACTCTTACTCAAAAAAATCCTGCCGTGTCCTATTCCCAGTAAATACAGCTGACGCTATCTAATTCACAATATGTAATTATTAGACAATAAACTAAGTTCAACATTCAATTCCAGAAATGATTTCAATAGCCTGTAGTATTTTAAATTATGTTCTTCCTACCATACACTTCTTCTCCATATCTTCATTACATTCTTGAAGTTTTCACTTATTCTCTTCTCACCAATTTTATTATAAGTAAACCCTTTTTCACACCAACACAGATCAAGAAATCAGATTTAGAAAAAGGGTTTATTTTCGAAAAAACTTTTTCAAAACTTATTACATGTTTTTCTCTTAAAAATTTTTATTGTGTGCGTAAAAATTAATATCTCCTTAATGATTGATTTTGCATATTTTTTACAGTACAACACTATATTTTATTAACACATTTAGTAACACCGGCTATATTGAATAACATTTCTCAAATAAGTATTTGCTATAAATATGCCACTATATTTCAGGTAACTTTTAAATCATTTTAGAACCTTCTGTTTCTTATTTCTCATTGTTCAACTGTATTCAAATTATTCCATTATTTTACAAAATACATGTTCATAATTCTGATATCCTTTTATTATACCCAAATTCATCTTTGTAAATTTAATAGTGAAATATTTTAATCAATTTCTTTAATATAACATCAAATCCTTGTCTTGTATTAATAAATTAACTTGATCTTCTTTTATGCAATTCATTACAAAACATAACCACACCTAGAATCATATAAAACGATTAGAACGAGCAAGAGGATCAAATGGAAGTCTTCGTATTGGTACAAAGTTATTAACATGCATGTGGCTCTCGTTGTTGTAATTTGAGTAGGCGTTTTAAACTATTTTATCCAACACTTCCATATAATAAAACTATTACCATGCCGATTTTGCATGAGTATGTGATGTGTTCAAAAAGTCACTAGTGAGACAATGCAGAATAACACTGTTTGTGAGTATTGTTGATGGCACTGTCAGTCTATGTCAAATTCGAGATTAGCATGTTAGATTTTGCGTCAGTCTGTGTCAAATAACACAAAACATAACGTGGTATCCTCTAATTTCACATAGACTGACCAACAATAAATGTTAGTACTACTAAACGCATAAAACGAATTACAGGCGACTCTTAATTATAAATTTACTTGATAGCTCGGTACTCTCTACTACATTTCCAATTAATTTGTCATTTTAAGTTTTCACAGCTGTCAATACAATTCTTTTTTTTACATTTATTGAGTTGTTGAATATAATTTTTATTCCACTCGAGTGAAATGCTCATTAATCACGAAAGAAAAAGTTTAATTTTCTTGATTCCACACTTGTATAATAAATAACTCATGTCCATATACGAAAGTTGCAGTTTCTGTACAGTCAAGTAGCCACGGAAAACGACAATATCATTTACCCGGTCGTTATCATAACAAACGTGTTTGTTATGAAAAATGCACAATTCACAGTTATACATATAAATATGTCATTTTAACGTAAAACTGCTGATAATCTAATGACATTGTGAGTTCTCACAGTAAAGTTGTCATTCACTAAACTGCAAAAATGTGTTTTTTGTGGTCGTGAAAATAATAGCGTACATAACTCGCTCGAAAGTGTATCGTATACTTGTGTTTTAAGTCATTCAGCTTCATTAAACTTCGCCTCGTTTCTCAAATATACTCGAACGATATATGTCACTTTTACGACTTGCCATGTAGCATAATATAAATAGAGAAACAGCAGAAGTGCAAAAAAGCAAAGAATTATGCCAATGTATTTAGGTGTAAAAAAACAGTAGCATTTAGCAGTTTTCAATAAGATTTTGATTTTTCTCCGACTTCAAAATCATAGTAGGTACAGTAGTACATACAGTATTCCCTAGTAAATGAAACCAAGTAGTAACACCATTTTCTATATTTAATAGTAGAAAAAGGAGAAGAGTTAGAAATAAAAGAAATGTATTTATTTGTTGTATATACACCAACCAAACCAACAGATAATAGCGTTCTAATAGCACTAGAGAAAATAATCGGCAAATATAGAAAATGTAATGAAAAAAAAAAAATAGAGAACGAAAGTCTATCTTAAAACTTGAAAAGTAATATACTATATCGATAGTCATATTAACAATAAGAAATATTTTATATTATAGAATGCAATACCAAGTGGAAACCGATTAAATATTAAATCTAAAACTACTGTTTACCTGTTAAACCAATTTGACCCAGTTGATTAAAATGCTATCACTGAAATAAGATTAAGTAAAGTAAAGATTCCTTTAAAAATAACACTACTTGGTTTGCCTATATATTGTGATTAAACATTTTCCAACTTTTTTTCAAATGTTTTTGTTTTTAATTTATTTTATATAGAGAAGAGAAAATTCATACCGCATATTTCTACTACAAGAGATCTCAACAGCGTTAAGAAATTTCATATATAAGTTATTTCATCCATATATCCATTTTCAGACTTACGGCTTATAACTTCAAGGGTAATAAATTAATATCGACTTGTCGGTCTAAAGTGGGGTTTTATCACAGCACCCACCAAAGTTCAAAATGTAGTGTGGAGCTTGTTAATTTGACACTCAAACTTTGATGAATTCCTTACCGCTTAAGTGCCGCTTAAAGCACTACATTTGAAACGTTAATGTAACATTACCCTTGAATGTTATTTCATCGGCCACAAGTTAATTCAATTAAATGCTACCTGAGATCTACAAACAACCACATCGTGTTTGCGACTTAATAGCAATAGTTAATTAACTCCTATTTTCAAGGTTGCCAGCTGTAAGTAACTTTTTAATGGAACATCTTTTTAACAATGTAGTAGACAAATTTACAAAAAACTATTTAAATAAATAATGCAAAAAGCATTATCATTAGTGGCGCTATAGTCTCCCTTCTTTCTTCTGGTTTTGCTAGCAATATACGTTTAATTGTATCTGTGTCATCTTTTCAATACGTGGCTTACCCATCGCATTCGTTCGATTTTCATTATTTTTACAAAATGGATGTTAGCATAGATGTCATACAGTTAGTTTCTAAATCTTGATGAAATATTTTCACCCTATATATGAATATCATATCTTTTTACTATAGCCTGTCAGTAATAAAACTGAACCGTATTTCTCATTATTATTAATTTAGTAGATAAGCATTATAAGTGTATCAGACGTGCGGGAGTGGAATGTGCGAATGCAGCAGATCACAGGTATGTAGTTAAAAATAGAACAAAGCCAGCGTGGACA
The DNA here is from genome assembly GCA_940337035.1 of Agriotes lineatus. NCBI lineage: Eukaryota > Metazoa > Arthropoda > Insecta > Coleoptera > Elateridae > Agriotes > Agriotes lineatus. Next base: position 15,038,162 of record OW679200.1, read on the forward strand.
ATTGACCGCGGAGCCAGTCGCGCCTAAGTTAGCGACCATGCGTGTCGTCTCAAATAACCCAAGGGACGCCACCCTAATAAAGGCACCAAAGTGCACAGTGTGTGTGGTGCTGGCCTGCATTAATCGCAGACGACACAAAGAGATTCCTGAGTGGGAACACAGCCTACGAAGGCATCGAACTACCTGAGTAGCATCACCGAGGTGCTGCTGCTTGTTCCACAGAAGGAAGCTGTTGTTTTGACGCCACAGAAGCGCCGTTCTTGTGCAACCACGAGAACACTTAGGAACAACCGAATGCAAGGTTTCTATTTAGAATCGCAATACGAAGTGAGGTATTATTGCGAAATCTTGGGCCATCGTTTCAATCAATGATTTCGTGCCTAAGATAACGGGGTTTACCTGCAATCAGTACGCAGTTATTGCTTCATTTGCTGAAGCAGCGTGTCAGAATAGACAACATCACCTAGAGTAAATTTGTAAGCGGGATTTAAATACGCACGACCGGTGTGTGACTTTGCGTCGACAGTTGAACATTAACGCACTATTTAAGGTGCTTTCATGCACCTAGCGTACATTTTTTATATAAACATTGTCTATACTTACATGTATTTTTATATATGTTGTGACAACGCGAGTAGAAACAGCTTTTGCCTGTAGATAATTAAAGTAAGAAGCTTGTACTGTTGACAGCTTGATTATTTGCTACAGTTTATTCTTGGCGTCTTATGTAACTGCATTTCCCTGTATTATATATCTTTTTATGTAATCTGTTGGGTTTTTATTGCTGGTAGTGTTTGCATACATAATTTCAGCATTCTAGCTGACAACGAGCAAACCCAGAGCAATATTGACTGAGCTTAGCCACACGGACGATTTAAAGACAGTTTTAGGTCTCTACGACTGTTTAAGCTAGCGAACCTAGGGGAGTATAAATTAATAGTACAGTAGAGTATAGGGTTAAGTAAACGTACTGTTACAACTATGTCATGTAAAGGTGTGCATAGAGTCTCTTGTTTTTGTAATTCTTCATACATTGGTGAAACAGGACTTTCAGTAAAAACTCGCATCTCTGAACACCAGCGCTGTCTCAAGTCGGGTCTCGTTTCATTACCAGCCATCATCGCCGAACTCCAACGTGACACCTGCCATAAAATCCTTTTTAATGAAAGTTTTTCTTACAAACACCCTAATAATCTCAATCGAAACGAAGGCTTTCCCCTTTCTCCTATGTGGAAGATGATAATTTCAAATCCCTGCCACCGTCACTCAACCGCGACCGCACTTACCTATAAATTCTCGACTTTTTCCTTCCGATCGTTAGAAGACTTTCACTTCTGCCGTGGTTTACATGTTGAATTACCGTGCTCTCCTATCCCTTCTTTTGCTAAACGGTTTCGCATTTGGTGTGGTTTACACTTAGAGTTACCGTTATAGCTCCAGATAAAACCTCTTACGAAAGTGAGTGAAACGTTGAGTTCTTCCACCTCAATAATGACACGATCCAATTCCGGAAGTCGTTTCTTAGTTAATGACAATGGCTGTAAAAGCCCTCGAAATCAAGTACAGGCTGTTTCGTGATGTATTTCTATTTGTTTGTTAAAGTAGGCATGCCAACATACCTTGTGGTTAAAAATTACGGCCTGGAAATTTAGTTGCAATGAATTGGTTAACCAGTAAAAACGTACCATATGTATGAGAGACATTAATTGGCCGTCCAGAACTCCAGACCTAACACCCTTGTACGTATTTCTCCCTGTGCGGATATCTCAAATTTTAACCTGATTTGTGCAGTCGGAGGTTGCTGTGACAGTTATGCAGGCATCTTGGCGATCCTTGGGTAAAATGAAGCCGTTGCCCAACGTCCATGACAGTTGTTGAATAGAACGATTTTGGTCCAGCAACTCTTTTCAGCGTTATCGTAGCCAGCCGAGGCCAGTGCCTGCGCTGTTCCTTGCGGATATCTTTAGGTACCCGGGTCATAGAATAAATGGATCAGAAACGGAGCTTGTGGTAATTTGATTGTAAAAAATCTGACATAGTCAAAGTGATCCATCAATTTGACAGAAGAGTTATTCAAGGTTATTTAACCGTTTAATTTTGCAGTAATTATTTTTCTGTTGTACTTCTTAAATTAGTTTATAACTTGGTGTATTGAATGAATGCTTCTTTTTTATCAAAGTATAATTCTATTCGTGTTAAATTTTAGTATTGCGTTAACACTGTTTATTCAAAGTCCCAGGTGGTGCAGCATGAACAAGCGTCCACGTACGATCAGTAGAGTTAACCAACGTTCTTTCTGGTGAGAACTTGGACGAGAGTTTCACGGCTGCTTCTCTCGGCGCCTCGTGGTACGGCTGCCACGGAAGTAGTTGGTCCCGGATGTCATAATAACATTATGACAGTCGCTAGCGGGGTTGAGAGTCCCCATAAAATGTATAGCGACGCCTATAATTGGCCTAATGGCTGTTGGCTGAATACAAAATAAAAATTAAAAACCACTGTGACTTGCGTTTAAACCACTTTCAATATGACAAAGATTGTTACAGTGTTGAAATCATTTAGATGCAGTCAAGAATTACTGCGTATAATTTTTCGCTTAAATACATACAGATGTAGTTTAGGTTGGAGCGACCTGCAGTTTCTAGGTATGCATTTGGTTCCATACTAATTTTTGCATTTTTGGGATGTTTTGGAAAAGCTGGAATTTTAGGAGATTATAAAAATAGATTGATAGTACGATTTCCGGCGGCCATTTTATGAGACTGATTTCGTGAGATTATTTCCTTCTGGAGCTGCTTTGTGATTTGAAATTTTCACTTGAAGTGGATAATGTGAAATCCAAAATTATTGGTGAAATATGTTGATCAGCCTTCGGAAATGCTGTGTGAAATTGCTAGAATGAAGCCAGTTATACTGAGATAATTATTTATTTCTGCCATATTACCCACCCGAGGCCATCCACCAGCTCTGGTCTCTTCGTATTCCTCTTCGTATTCCTATTTCGTTTCCGTCTTATTCGTATCCAATTCTGCATGTGTTCCCCCTGTGGCATTGATGTCCCTTACTAAAGCACCTGATAAACCAACCTCCACGCAGTTCTGAGCACCCCCTACTCATGTGGTAGACTTCGAATACACCATTTCTCCCCAGTGTGACAGCTCTATGAAGTTCGCGTCACACGGTTTTTCCCCAGTGCAATTGATGGAGAAAAGCTTGTCGCACATGAGGTTATTTCAAATCTGTGGACAGCATCTTCGAGTAGATCTGCCCTGTCGAAGCTGCGCTGCTGTGCATCATCAGGTATCTGCTAGCGTTTTAGTCATCTCAACGTCAAACTAAAAATATCGTTCGTGTTGGTCTTATGAAAGCTTTTGTGTTGCACGGAATAGGTTATTTTCAATTTATGTATTTAATGTTTTCTCGATTGGCTATACTGTCTGTTAGCAGTTTGGTCGCGTTCAAGTATTGCTCAACACTTTGAAATTTAATTATATTTTGCGAGGGTTTATCGGGAGTTTAAATATTGAAATTAACTCCTTATTAGCGCCGAAAATACACAGAGTTAAGTGTAAAAACCCCTAGGCGAAATGGTACCAATTCGAATAGATCGCGTTTAGATAACTTAATTGATCGTTGAAGCGATTTTATGAGAACTCCCGTTTATCGTTATCGCAGTTCTTGATTTTTAAGTCAGTTGAGACACCTGCACTCGAGCGAATTGCAAGTTAAAATCGTAGAGTTCTATTTTTTACTTCAAATTTTATTAACATTTAAACCTTGTACATTATATAAGTAAAACTAAAATTAAAACTACTATTCCAATTACAAACAAATATTCTATTATAGATTTGTTTTACCTTCTTCGAGTATGGTGCAGAGTTGGTATGTGTACATACTGTAAATAAATAATTAGGTTATTTCGAGCTATGGTGTTTTTTGTCGTTGATTATTTTTATGAAACCGTTGTGTGGTTTAGGAACTTACACGGAAATCTGTTTGTTTCCTGGTTTGCTACACTACTAGACAATTCCTGAACCGCCGTGTTGTGAATGATATATTATTTTCTTTTTCTTTTATGTACAGAAAAATTCCCCGTGTAGCAAATAACAAGATCACCAAATTTGTTTTCTATTAATACAATGGGGATTGATAACGACTGTTTCTTCTGGCTTGTTTATTGTGTATATAAATGTATTTGTAACTTTTGCGTTTAAATTTTGAGGCTTTGTCTCACGTTGTAAAGAAATTCTAGCAACTATCCTCCTCCTTCTATGGTGCTACAGCCTAGGTCGAGTCATGGCTTCCTCCATTTTTCGCATCTTCTTTTATCTGCTGCGTAAGGTTTCCAATTCCGTACTCTCGGGATGTTTGTTGTATCTTCGGTGATGTTGTCTTTCCATCTTTTCTTGCGTCTCCCTATAGGCCATCTCCCTTCTATTCTTCCTACTGGTGTTATTTTTGGGATTCTTGCCTTATCCATTCGAATGACATGTTCAGCATATCACAGTCTATCTATTCTTATGTACATATCAATTGATGGTTCTTAATTTCTTTAATTAGGTTCCGGTGAGCTCCCAGTTTGAGCATTGTTAATACGTTCCATGTTCGTAAAACGAAATTCATATTCTATTGCGGTGAGCCGTCATTGGTAGTTTCCTCTTTTTCGAGACTTATTTGAGGGTTGTTATAAGTGTTTCTGGAGAAAGAAGTTACTAACTGCTAGGATTGTTAGTAAAGTGTACTGGCTTCTGAAGGGTACAACTATTGTTGAAGTTTTTTCGTTCAAATGTTGATGTAGCGATTGTAACCATATGGGCTTCAGCCTTTTACAATCAAAATTGATTGATTTCGATGTCGGTGGAGAAATTTAAAGATAAAATGTTCCAGACGACGCTGACACTCGTATTGCCACGAATCAAGTTGTAATCATTGGAGGAGACATAGAGTTTTTTGCTCTATTAATTGCTTTTAGTCCCATTAAAGTAACCTCTACTTCGTTAAGCCAGACAAAGGAAAATCTGAACGCCAATCTTCATTCACGAGGACTTAGAAATGCTCTTGAGTACACATGCATGCAGTGGTTGTGTACCACATCATGCCGTTTCCAGAAAGGACAATAGAAATGCTTTCAACTGTTGGAACGAGATGATTGGCAAAAAGTCGTAAACGTTGGAAACTGTCTGATTTTAAATGTGATTATTGAAATGGAAGAAACAGTTTAGTGGACAGGGTCTCGATTATACCCACTCGTCATCTGATAAAGTGGCTGCTGAGAATACATTGTCGGATGCTCGCCAAATTCGAGTCGCGAATTTGAAATGGTAAGTGTAATTAAACTTGCATAATTTGAGTAAACCACACAACGTTTTTTATATCCATTATTATTTTTGTTTTAAGAGAAAAGCCAAAGAAACATATGTCGTCCTACCCCCAGGTATACTTACAGTGTTAGATAAATAAAGATCGTTAAGCGTAGAAAACATTTTGGAGCATTCAAGTTATGACAGAGCTTAAAATGCCATGTTCTTTTTACAAGTGGTAGAGAGCAAGACAAACGAAAGACACAGTTTCTGACTGTTCGACTTATGTTTCCTAATATTTACGTATGATAGAGAAAACTATTCTATAAGTGGTGATGCAGTGATGAGTTCATAGCATCAACGGTGAGCCGCTGGTCTTACGCAAATGTCCGGTGCAAGCTGCATATCTAGCAGTAAACAGTGCTGATGTCATTCTAGATCTGATTATATTTATATGAACCAATACCCAGAATTGAACTAAGCTGGAAAGGTATATATATATATATCAATGACTTCTTGACCCCAGTTTTGACCGGAAACTTTTGTTTCAATAGTCAACTTTCAACTAAATAAAAAAAAATATAGATTGGAAAGTTATATATTTTTGTAGAGAATTTTATAAGCTTTGTTTTCTATATGAAATATAATTCCAAGGTCGCTAATGGTTAGTGAGATATAAGCAAAAACTTGAATCGGGGCACCATTTTTTCAAGATTGCGGCTCGAGCGCAACAGATTGAGTTCAAGACTTTTAGTAAAATTAATATCTTTGCCAAATTTAAAAACTTCGTCATTTAGTTCCCTATTTGACTGGACCAGTGCTACACGCGATGCTTCCATACAATTTATATGCATAACCTCAGGTTGTAACACCCCATTTCATTTTGCGTTACGTTACTAAATAGAAGAAGATATAGAAATAAAACCTACGGAAAAGTTCAAATACTTAGGTTTTACAATAACCAGGAAGGTTTAGTGTTTTTCCATTGTAAATGCAGTAACGATTTAAGCACTCTCACACTTTGTAGCAGAGGGAATATATTCATAGTGAGAGGCTCCACTCCTCTCGGCTGATAACCAGGTGGCGTCTCACATAAATTACCTGCAATCGTCCACTTACCTTGAATTGGTTTTGACTATCGCAAACGAGCTACTGAACTACTTTTTCAGCTTGTTGAGGATCGTAGACGGGTTTGTCGCCTCAACAAATATTTCTTTGGATGTCCAAACGGTTGACGATTTTCGAGTAGTTTTAGGTCCGTTACTATGCTTGACAATTGCGAAAGCGCATTTACACTTACAGTATAATTTTTGTTAATAAGTTTTACAATAAAGCAGTATAGTGAAATTAATATGCAGATGAATCGACGTTACACTGCAATTTGTATAACAAATAGACCTATATTAGAGAACATACCTCTTATATGTTGAAAACCAAGGAACTATGTAATTCAATAGACTTATGTGAATAGTTGGAGCATTAATGGGTTGATTGCAAATGCAATTCAATGATTTGGATAATTTGGCCATGATTAAAAATCAGAGTGAATGGCGATTGCAGGTTTATGAATTCTTAGTCATTATAGTGGTCCTCATATCAGGTTTAGGATAGTCTTTAGGTAAGATGTATTCGTGCCAGGGTTTCCGAGTTTGTTGCACTGTAATTTCACTTGATAAACGTCTATTTCCGCATATGCCGTGTTCAGAATATTTGATGTGACCAGCCTTACGTTAATAGGAATATCGAAATGGAGAATGTTTTACACTTAGCTGAAGGCACCACATGCCAAGTTTTCTGCAGACAATGAAATACGCACATTGGTGACGTTTCTAATAGAACTAATTGCCTTATTTGAAGAATTAGCCGCAAATAGTAATCTCCAACTCCGAAGTCAGAACATTCAAAAATTTCCGCAATACACATTTTACAGCTTTATTTATATATTAAGTTTTTTGCGCATTGGCCAAATGTTGCAACTATAGACGATTCAGAGGAAGTCTTGAAGAAAACCAGTTAGAAATTGCTACAAGCCTATATTGAAGTGTTGGGCTGAAGGAAAATGCTTAATGCCAACACTTTTGTTATCTAGAATATCGAGTTCCACCTGCTTTAAAATCTTCTTTTTGTATAAACATATTCAGACGGGCCTAAGAGTTCCAAATGATTTTCTAAACCTTCTCTTTGTGTGGGGATATTTATAAATACGAGCATTTTTCCCAACAATACGGTATAAATTCACATCTTCCATTTTGTTCGATTTTAACGTATAAAATATCTGTTTAGTAATCTAACAGTCAAGAAACCGAATCTTGCAGTGTGTATTTTTCAATTCTTCTGTGAAGTCGAACTTGGTCATCAGTCTTTATATTTTGTGATTTTTTGCTCCCTACTCTAGATCGTATTTTTTGTTCCGTAAGATTCCTGCTGCTTATCATTTCACGATTTTTTGTGTCGGTTTCTTCTTCTGGTCCATATTACTCCTATCTGCGTTTTAGAGGTCTGTTAATTTTGTTTGTTCACATACCCGAACCATGGATGATTGAATCAATCTATCCACCAGTTCCTCTCTTGTTATAGTGTTTTGTATTGTATCTGCCTTTGTTTTTTTCTTACCCACCCAGCGTTCACTACCGTAATTTGGTGTAAGTTTAAATACTGTTATATATACTGTTATTTTTGTTTTTCTACTACTGTCTGTCTTATTATGAATGATTAGTGCATTGTGTAATATATCCAAACTGCATCTATTTCTATACTCTTTTGCCTCTCTATCAATACCCTTAACGTCGCTCCTTTCTATTCTTATTGTTATTACTTTTATTTTGTTAGCGTTTATCTTCATTTCAAGCTGTTACGAACCGAAAGTGTCGGTTTGAAATTTTCATCCCATTTTACTGTAGGTCCGGCAACTTCGAACGCTGTCCTGTGTTTCGGGTCACCTAAATAGCTTTAGTGGCCGTTGGATTCATGAGTGACGTTTTTCTCTATCGAAATCTTCTTGTGTTCAGTTTCTAGATGAGGAATAGTTCCCGGTATCCAGGTTTTTTATTTTTCGAAACTTTTCAGGATTATCTTGTATCCGAAGGTGCACGGCGTCTTGCAAGTGGATTTTCCATGGAAACCGTTGACTATGGGGCAATTTCAGAGTTATTGATCCTGTATACCGCTACTTCCGTCTGTTTGTTGGTCATCCTTTATATGAGGTAAGACTTGGTTATATCTATTTTCACGTGTACTCAACTCACTGTCGAATTTGTTTTTAGGTCTTTTACTTGTTTTTTCATGTTTCTTTTTTCTTTTGTTTTCCATTTTCTCTCATACTCTGTTCGATGTTTGGTTGTGCATTACTACTCCAATATAACTACATGTGATTTAATACATTTAAACTTCTTCTGACATATAACTTTGCTGTCGGTGGACAATTCTCCGTTGCTTACCAATTCCTTTGAATGTTGTAAATCCTTTTGGATTACCAACTGTATTTTTTCATTTGTTAACAAGAATAGTAAATGGACAAACACGACTGTACATAGTCACGATATGAATTCTGGTTTCGTTTTAAGCTCAAGAACCTTGTGTTATTATGGTTTTTCTGCTCATTATGTCGTCGTTCTAAATGAACGTATTGTGTATGTTTGACACTAGCTGTTGTTGTTTATTTTCTTTGAAAATGTGTTATTTCATTATAGCCTGCATTACGGGGCAGCTCATCTACTCTATGTGGTTGTACGTATTTAGGTAAGTTGTTGAAGCTGACGCCCTTATCTATTAGGTGAATTTATTACGCATTTCTCATGCCTGTGATCTCACTCTGGCGTCCTAGTTGAATAATTGTTTGAAATAAGTACTAAAATGTATGACGCTGTTATTGGGCACTTTCATTTGTTTTAGATATTTCTCCGACACCTTTGAAACAAAATTGGCACTGAGCGGATTAGACCTGCAAAGAAGTTACCATATTTTTAAGCTCCCTTGTAGATCTTTTTACTATAGATAATCAGATCCACGGCGAAGGCACATCCAGATATTTCAGTTTGTGTTAATTTCCGGTAATCTACGTATATCACAGAAAACTTTTTATGTGTTCCGTTAATTACATCACCAATGATTAATATAGACAGATTAGGGTTTAGTTCTTCGTCTCGTTTGAATTCATATATTAATACCAATTCTTTTTCTCGCTGCTGATCATGTAAGTTAGTGATACAGCCTTAGTAACAAAATGTGTAAGTCGGTGATTATATTTGTTTGCTGCTTTTTCTTGACAACGGAACTTAATATTATTATTAAGTTCCTCGGATAATACAATTTGTCTAAGCAAGATGCAGATTTAGATGTTTTGTTTATAAATTGCAAGTGTTTATGTGACATGTGACACTCACAGGTAACACGACTCACGAAAACTAATCCTGGTGACAGGTGACAAACCAAACGATTTATTAAAAAATCTAGGAAAATTTCGATAAGCAGCGGGAAAAATATAATAAGATAACTCACAGTGTATCGCCTATTAACATTTTCAGCAGGCTGAACAGTTTTTTTTCTTAATTTCGCAACTGCAGTTAGAGCGTAATACACGTTGTTCGTCCACATTATCCTCTTCTTAACAGGTTTTCTCTCCGCTTAAAAGGTGCTAGAAATATGCTTTTCACCTTTGATTATTTTGTTTTTTCGAAGTTTCTCACAAATTCCTTCTTTTATTTACTCTGTGCAGTTGATTTTTTTTAACTTTTTCTTTAGCTTCTCGATTTCACTCTCAAATTATGTTTCAGCAATAAGAGGGTGCAGAAAAAACTGTGTCCATCTTCTCCAGGACTTTCGAAAATTCCCGCGAAACACATTTTTACAGCCGCATTTACATAAGATCCTTACGCAGTGGCCAAATGTCGCAACCATAGACGTTTCAGACGAAGCCATGAAGAAAGCGAGTTAGAAATTACTGTAAGTTTACATTGGCGCAAGCCTTTTATTAAAGTTCCAAGCTGCAGGAAAATACTCAAAGCTGGAACTTAGGGCATAATAGAGGCAGCGAGTTCATTAGAGAAAACGATTTAAATTAGTATCGAAGTTGGCGCTCAGCTTCAGCAACACCTGAGCTTGTAATTTAGTTTGACTTACATAATGGAGTTGTCGCTTACGTACAGGATGGTCTGTTTCACTGTACGGGATTTGATAGAATTAATGAAAGTAAGCGGGGGAGCAAGGCGTGTCTTTGCAGTGGCATTCGAGATCTTTTGCGTCCACGAGCACAATTACTTTTATAATTATTAAAATGTTTGCTACTTGTTTGGGCAGCTAATTTAATTTGCGGCGACAACTTCCCTCGCGATTTGCGGAAAACGAATTGTAATGGAACAGCTCGTAACTCACAAAAGGAAATAAGAGTTTACTGTTGCTCTTGACAGCCCTTGTGCTACGAGTATTTTTAATGTTGTTTAGAATTGCTCACTGTAATATGCTTCACTAATTTATCCCGCTTAAGTTGTAGGATCCCTGTTTTAATGTTTGTAGCACGCGTACACGCTTGCTCGGGGAACTGAAATGGAAGTGTGATATCCTCATTAAATAACTTAGTAGCTTTCCCAATGATTTATTACAGCGCTGTGCCACTAGATGTAATTAGATTATTAATGTAGGAACCGATGTGTACTAAATCACATGAAAATTATGTGTGTTGCTTGTAAATAGAGCATCTGCGGTTTTTAAGTGTGATATAAATAGATTAGCAATTAGTTAAATGCTAAATTTAAACTTTTTTATTGGAAAAACAAGAATTATTATCTATGTTATAACTGCAGCACTAATTAAGTGAATAACGCTGCTGCAACAAGATTCAAATAAACCTCATGCTGGGATTGCAGTTAGTACAGTGGAAACGTGTCTCATTTCTCACAAATTTCCTTGTTAATGAGTTCTATAGTTTATCCTATAATACCACCTGTCATCATATAACCGTTACTTAAGCATTGCTGACGGTTAGTTTAGCAAATATTTGCATGTTCGACTATTCGTCAACTAAATTTTGTAATGCTGTAGTTGACAGAATTGTTTGAAACGAGCAGCTGACCTCTCTTGCCTAGATTGTATTTCAATATTCATATATACAGTGTGTCTCGAAGGATAGCAGACATATGGAAATTAACATTGGGAACTAACGAAAAGATCAACTATTGCTATTGCTACGAGGCACACTATAGCCAATTTGTGTTTGTGTATGCTTTTTCATTGTTAATTATATTTAATCATTGTAATTTAATGTAGTGAAAGTGCGCGAGTACGGTACTATTTAGGGGGTGAAACCAGTGGCGGTGATATGCATAAGCGGGAATAAGCGTTGCTTAGGGGCCCGGGCGGGCCCTTTGGGGGGCCCGGTAAGTTCTGTATTCGCTTATTAAATATCTCGATATCTTCTACTTCATTTGGGTATAGATTGATAGCATTGCAACCTCAGTCCCCACACTCAGTTATTACTGTTATCAGTCATCAGCGATCAGACTCGATTTAAGAGCTTTGAATTTTTAGAAAAGAAAAACGTTTTATGAATGCAAGAAGCTGAACATGTCTGATGTGATTTGCTTCAGAAAAAGTATTCTGATGTCCTCAATAATAATCTCGCCATTCAGTTTGTGAAGGCTACCTCCTTACTAAAAGAGGATTTAAATGATAGCATGACTGTTCCAGATTTAACAAGTTTATTCCTACAGAAATATAGTGATCTCGAAAGCAATTTTGGCGAGATTATTACTGCATTTGTTTTATCTTTTATTCTTGACTCTACCTGTAACATTAGCCACAATAAAAAGATCATTTAGCAAGTTGAAAATAAAAAAACATTATTTAAGAAATTCTACGAGCTAAGATAGGCTACATGACCTTTCGGTTTTGTCAGTTGAGCAAAAGGCATCGTCTACGACGGACATAAAAATCTTGTGGAACAATTTGCTGTCAATAAGGCCAGAAAGATACATTTTTTATTTCTGATCAATTTATTTTTACGGCGTTTTACAGATATTAATGATACTAATAAATACTAAGTATTTGTTACCTATTTTGACGTGGGTTCTTAGGATTTTACCTGAATAATATTTTATTTTACTAGTGTTACCTGGGTAGATATTTATCCATCAGTTTTCTTTGTATTTGTGCTTATTCCAACTTGACGATTTTATTTAGTTTTATATTTTTAATTGATATTTTGTTAAATATGTTAGTTATAAAATGTGCTAAATGTTAGGCATTTACTACTCTATTTGTTATAATAGGATGTTATTTTAACGCTTACTCTCTATACTATAATTATAAATACCAGGTGCCCCAAAAAGGAGTGGTAACTTTTCCGAATTCTCTCAACAGATGTCACTTTATCTGAAGTACAGCGACCAAATACTTATAATTTTTAAATTGAGTTGGTATCACTTAATTTAAAAATTATAAGTATTTGGTCCCTGTACTTTAGATAAAGCGACATCTGTTGAGACAATTCGGAAGAGTTACCACTCCTTTTTGGGGCACCTTGTATACAATTCATTAAGTACCTATATAAATATTTTTACAAGTGGGGCCATTTTTATATTTGCTTAGGGGCCCAAGGTGCTCTTGCACCGCCACTGGGTGAAACGCTTTGTTTCACTGTTTAGGGGGTGAAACGCTTTGTTTCGCATGTAGAACGACAAAATTTTCATGGTGTTCACGGGAAACTTTGGACAGAACGTCGCAAGAGTTAGAACCCTAGGGCTTTATCGTAGTATTTGTAAAATACTTTCATACGAGTAATTCAAAGATTGACTGAGCCTAATCCGCTACGTTGTAGTTTGCAGGCTCGATTTTGAGGTAACCTGATACAGGAAATGAGTGTAGTTTGAGGGATAAGTTACCACTTCAGTTGGTGTGTGAATATTACGCGATCGTAAAGGAAGGCACTATAGATAACCATATAACTATATGTCTCAAATTGCGACGCCGAACGTGCATTTTAATGTTTGGGTATTAATACGGTTACTATGCGTAATTCTAACATTTTTCTAAATTTATATCTATGTCAGATAGAGTTATTGTTTGCTTTCAAAGGCGAATAGTCATGAGATGCGCGTTATTGATTTATTTGTATTCTAAGCTAATATATACTGCTCAAAAAATCAACTGGACCACCCATAAAAATTGGATTTGTTACATTACGTCATAAAAAAATATAAAAATTTTTGTTTTATAGTATACCCATGTTAAGGATATTTAATTGCACTGTCTTTAAATATTAACTGAAGAATTAACAAAATCATTAATAAAATAATAAAATTATAAAGAAAAACTATTTTTAACAAAAATAAGAGGAACAAAAGGAGAAAAATAATAATTTTTTGAGTCTCCTCGAATCATTTAAAACTGTATACCAACGATTTGGAATACTCTATATGCAATGTGCTATCATATCAATATTTGGGCAAAATTCAAAATTTTCAAATGATAATATTTTATTAATGGACTTTTATTTAAACAAAATTATGAAAAGAAATGCTTTTTATAGCGACACAATCCTGAAAGGTTACCAAAAATGTCATGGCTGTCTTTTTCGAAAATATTTTTAAAAATTGCACCAATATATGCAAATGGTCCAGTTCATTTGTTGAGCAGTATATTTAGGGATACTGAGCTAGCTAAGTGAACAGTAGGGCAATTAATCTAAAAAATATTAAGGTGTACGAGTTGCCTCATTTGCTCATGGTGGGCTACCAAACGACTTTTATGTTCCAAATTGTGTTTAGTTAATTACTTCATACCAGGTGGCCTGTTAAGGCTTTACAAATATATCCTTTAGGTATTATATCGATTTTGCTTAGGTATTTGTTTACAGAATTTGTATTTTAACCTTTTTAAAATTCGTATATTGGCAAGCGTTTGTCGACCTTGACAGTTATTATTTTCTCATTTCCCCAATAAACGATATTATATCTGCTGTTACATCATCAATTTCTGGAACTTTAATAATTTAAACCTCTTTAATGGTCTTGTCTAGTTCCATTTTGTTGTTTTAGTAAAGTCGTCCTCCATATTGTCCTTTTGGGTTTCTCACTAGCTTTGCAGTTTTCAATTGTTTCTTCCTTTTTATCTTCCATTACTAAGTTGTGAAAGTATTGTTTGCATATCTTCTTTATCACCTTTTCTATTGTTAAGATAATGACTTGCTTACTTTTAATATTCCATTGTTTTTATCTTTTCAGTTGCTTCAAGGCTCTATAAAATAGCTGTTCCCTGTTTCCGACCTCATTGCCGAATATTTACCATGCCTTTTATTTTATTACTTTCACCATACTTTTTACCTTCTTCCTGTTGTTCTTGCAGAGTTGTGGTTAAGGTAATATTTATTTTTCCTCACTGATTTTCATATATCTTACTACTTTAATTTCCAGAGTCTACTTCAACTGTTCGTATTTTCGCAACTTTGCGACTCCACAACTGCTCTTTGCCCATTCCAATGTAGACTATTTTAAAAGTTTAATTTGTTTCTTAATGGCAGATAAGAAGTTTGACAATATAAAAGAGAAAACATTTGAAATTGCTTTTAAGGTGAAAAAAATCGTAGACATTTAAGATCTCTAAAATTAATAGAAAGCTAGAGTTAAAGCACCGAAATCGGATTTTTAACGAGAATAAAAGAAATGGTGCATCTCCTTTACCCGGATTAAGATTTATGTCCAAGAAGTCTTTAAACAGTAGAATAGGAGGTCCTCACACATGGGAATTCTAGCGAGAGATACATGTTTCTTCAACCTCTTATTTGAGAAGGGCCAAATTCTTATTGCCAATAATGATAATGATTCCAGCTTTATGGTCAAACAACTGCTGGAAGAATATTCCAAGTGGGGCCTCAAGGTAAATTTAAACAAGACGCAATATCTACGTGTAGGAGAGACGAGAGAATGTGAATGATATTGAGTTAGGACGCGAAATAATAAAAACGTGCGTAGAGTATAAATCCCTTAGAAACATAATCAGCCAAGACAAAACTAGCGATAAAAATATCCAATCACAAATAACAAACGGCAGGATAATACGCCAGAAATAAAGTTCTCTGTTATGGTAAAAAAAAATAAAAACGAATACAAAACTAAGCATTTGAAGGTCAACTGTGTTACCTATAACAATTTACTCATCGGAATGCTGGTAAGTTTCTAATAGAAATAGACAAAAACTCGAAGCCGTTGCAATAGGCCTCCTACGAAGAACATGCAGAATATCTCGTCTTGAACATGTTAGAAGTAGTGACTATAAGGAAAAACGAATACGATAAATAAGTGACAATATCGAAGAACGGAAATTAAATTGGAATGGGTAAGTTATGACGATGAGAAATGATAGATGGCGTAAAATAATAGCAAACCGAAGGAAGAGACGTAGACGACAAAGAACATAGACACAAGAGGTAGACAACGCAATGAAGAAAAGAGACCTTCAGGATGACAACTGGCAAGATAGACTGATATGGAGCTTTAGATAGAAAAAGAATTAAATATATGGACATGAATAGAACAGCGAAAAAAGCATTCGATGCAAAATCGTACTGAAAGGGAAGATCAAGGAAAACCTGTGCAGAATAGGTAAGAAATGGAGAATCAAGTGGTAGGAAGTTAGAGAACTAGCAATACAATCCATTGCAATATTTCAATCTAAACATCATCATACCGCAAGGTAGCAAAGTCGTGGATTAAGCAAGTAAAGTACAGTACTAAAACTGTCGTCAAACCGACCTCACTATTGAAAATTTTTGCATTAGTGAGCGTCGTTCCATTCTATGATGTAATTAACATTTTTCTGCTTATTGTACCACTCCACGCTTATCTAACCCTCTGAATTTCATCTGTCTAAAGTAAATATTTAAACAGTTAATAAAGGAAATTAAAATGTGCAATAGGGAGACTTCAGTTTGGTTTGAGTAATCCAATTACAGTTTATTTTCTGATATGCTATGCAAATCATTGTTTTAACATGATTTACATAAAAATTATTGAATATTCAGTTGTATCTTTTAGAAACCTCACGATTATTGTTACATATTCATTTATCTTTGCAGAAACATTTTTTGAAAGTTAAGTTTATTGTGAAGCAATTTAAAAGAACCTTTTAAGAAATGACTTTTTTCTTGAAAATAATAATAACGGGGAAATTATGTTTCTGTAAAGTGAAGCAAGTGGAAAAAGAATCTGATTATCTCTTGAAAAATGAAAATGAATTATAACTCAGGCACTGCCATTCTTAAGCGTTCTAACCTGAAAAGCTGCATAACGTATGTACTTAATTCCTGAATTAGGTTTCTCTGTGACTCCAGGTTTAAAAATGGCCCAATACCTGAAGAAATCTCAATTATGAAGTTCTTTCGTTCTTGTAGCGCTGCTTTCAGATTCATTAGGACGTGTAACAGAGTTAAAAAGTTATTCTGGCAGTTTTGCTTTCATTATGAATACTAATGTAACGAAGTTTGAATTATATTTTCTAAATCTAATTATAAGTTGCGTAACTTGCTATTTGAGTTGGTAACCTGTGATTCCTTTTGTTGGCCAGAAGTTTTTATGCCTTACATTCTTGCTCCCCAAACTCGCATCTGCAGCAGACGGAGCTTATTAAAAGTGCTGCGGTAAACTGAGTATTTCTTTATTTATGTGCAGTTCTTTCCCGTATTTGTGCCCCAGAGTTCTCATGTCTTTAATTAAGATGTTGTTATGTCGTGTCACTCCTTGGCGTTTCTGTTCGTAAGCGCAACTCCAGGGATTTTGTGTCAAAGCGCACTGCGAGAAAATTGCTTCGCAGGTTCCGAAAACAAATGTTCTGCGCATTTCTTGGGATTTCAACTATAAACAGGTATTTATACAACTGCATAAAATTGCTAAATTACTTGCTGAATGTTGAAGGGGCCATTGCAGACTGAATAGACTTCGAAGAGTATTCGCATAAATACAGCTTTTGCCATTTTTATTTTTAAGGTAAAGGAAACTCAAGGTCAAGGTTCTCATTTAGGTTATCGCGCAGACCCTATTAAGATTCCATCACTAAAAGCACAGGCCAGGTTTATTTTTGGTTGCTATATTCTTAGGTTGACTATTCAACTATTACCTGAAAATCACAGTGCCTTGGATTTAAGTAAATAATAACCATCGATCGTGACCGGTTACCTTAAATCACCTTCAGAGTCTCTGTCACATTCACGGCTACTTTCTATTTAATTATATCTTTTTTCGTTCCATCCTTCCTTTGAACGAAAAACAGTTTGAAACAACGTACATTTACGAAGCAATAAAACCCAATAGTCTTCTCCACGATGTTCGTGGAGAAGACTATTGAGTTTTATTTCTTCGTATCAAGGCACATCCACTATTAGCATGATGGACCACCTTCCTATCTTCTAACGAACAACAAGAAAAATATTAATTTTAAATATGTAAAGGCGTTGCCGGTCGCTGTAAAAGGTGTGTTGCGTTAGAAAGAGGCTACGTGGCAAGCTTAGTAAATTAGCTTTTATGGGCGAGCCGGATAATTTGCAGGGTAAGCGACGTAGGAGCGAGCCCTGTAATCCGGTGAGCCCCAATAAAGGCTAATTGCAAGCGAGCTGCGTACAACGTTTTATGTGCTCTGGCTGAAAATCATAAAAATTAATATTAGTGATTAATAAAGGATGTGTGTATTAGAAAACAAGCTGCATGTAAAGTCGCCAGATTAATATTTTATAAGCACCGTGCCTGTAAAGAGTAATTTATCGATCCAGTTCAGACGAAAGTAAACGACCTTTTAACAAGTCATGAGGACATAACATATTTTAAATTTCAAATTTTGGTTGCTCCTATAGTAAGCTAAGAATATATCAATACACTTTCGTACCCTAGCGAGACCGTTTCTAAACTAAACTCCAGTTGTAATTCTTATAAAAGTTAACAATTTTGTAGTATATGATAATGAAGAAATAGAATTAATATCATGTGTTAATATGAGATGCAAGATGGTTTTACTGTATTTTATCATTGGCGACGGTCATAAGCCAAAGTTCAGAGCGGCTGAACTAGTAAACATTTTAGATCGTTACCACAGACGCTTCCTAACTGGTCCAGATCGAGAAAACCGATGACAATTCATGCGACTGCGGCGAGGGCTCATTTTTTGCGAAACACATCTTGTTCGAATGCTTACTGGAGGCGCAGCACAGAGGTCTAGTCGAGAACCAACTGGTGGCTGTGCTTGCAAAGGTGGCATCCTCTTCGAGATGTCGCTTTAGAGATCGAACGATTACAGGTAGCACTTGAATAAAATCGGACAAAGTGCAGAATGGTAGTTTTGTTACGGTAATTAGTAACATAAAGTATAAAGTCTAATCAAAATTCGAGTTTTGAAACATCTTCGGTGTAGTTGACAGCCGTATAGTACCTAAAAGTGAATAAATTATAAGTAATTTATTATTCATGATGATTCGGGTGGAGCACTAGTAATAGTTATTAACATCCGTGGTTTGTTCAATAGTTTATCGGTTGCAGTATGGTAATGGTTGCCTTGTACAGTAATAGTATATTGTGTACCCAGGGGGTTAAGTGGATATTTTGCAGGACGAAGGAAGATATGGACGGGCGTAGCACAGCCGAGACTGGCCACTTCTTGAGGTCTGGAAAACCACTTTACCGCCATGGTTTACATATATTTTTTTATCCTACACTATCAGAAAGCTAAATATTTTCAAGATAAACGTAGTTTGATTTAATAAGTAATACAAACACATAAATACGTAAGGGGCGGCTGTGGAAATTCAAATGTATGAATAATATGTTGGTGGCACTGTAAGTCTGTGTCAAATTTGAGGTTATCAGGTGAGGTTTTCTGTCAGTTTTGACACAGGCTGACGCAAAACCTAACCTTATCACCTCGAATTTGACATAGACTTACAGCGCCATATCATTGCAAGACTAACTGTGTCCAAATAAATCTGGTAATTGTCTTGGCTAGCCAACAAAATTTTGTGTCTTGGCTAGCCCGGAAAAACTGCCCTTTCTCGTTTCCATATAGCCGAGAAAATTTAGCTTTCTGATAGAAGGAATATTACCGTACAGATACAATTGTTTCAGTATGGTAATGGTTGCCATGTACGGTAAAGTAATATTACCATGCAGATACAGCTATGACTTAGCTACCAGCCTCATAAGTTTATAAGATAGGAAATATGTTCAATGGAATATAGGTGTCCAAATGGTCATAAAATATGACTTCGTTTTGTTTTCTTAACTTATAATTAACATTAAACAAATATTTGACATTAATCGAATACGATATAAAATAACCTCACTTTATCACACATAGTTTTTCATGCCTTCCTGGAATAATTTTGTTTTAATCTAGATTATATTATAAATAATACTTTGAGTTGCATAACTTTGTACGTGGCATTAAAAAATTGAGTATCGCTACTAACTCTCTTAGGTGACAATATTAGATTTTGTTGGAATGTAAACTTGCAATCTGCGTTTACCCTAAAAGAGCATGGCAAGGGAGCCATTGCTTTATTTCCACTTATATAGCTATTATTTTAATATTTATTGTTTGATTTGTTAGTAGGGGTGTACATTTTTAACATTTTATAAAATACTGGAATTATTACCTTAGTTTTTTCTAGGAAAGGTTTTAAGTCCTACATTTGAGACCGTTGGCATTGCATTCTGAAGCTTTCAAGAATTATAGTAAAGATTTCTGTAATGAGCCGCATCTCCTACAGTACTATTTTGAAATTTTTGCTTGGTTATTTCACAGGATACCGAGCGTTCTGTTGGAAAATCCTTCGTTTTGAACGCTAAAGTTTGCATCATCCCGTCTCAAACAAAGATAATTCGTTCCCAAAGCTTGAACAGCTATATAAGTGTATAAGTGACGGCTTTTCAAGCAGTTTATTTTACAATAGTATAATATTTGTGAAGAAGGCTGTATTTGTTTTATACAGAACTGTATGTCGAGCAATTTACGTAAGTACCCCCCTTCCCAACCGACAACCAGCTTTCAGCAACTGTAGATGCTGTAGAGTTAGGGTACCTGGCTAGACCGTTCGCAGTGGTGCCCAAAAATTAAAGGTAATACCATTCCTTTCAGACCAGCTTTAGTATAGTCGAATTATCATGATCTGGTAAACCCCACCTTAAAGCTGAGTTAATCGCCAGCTATTCGGTAACCACTTGTATCGTCAATCTGCTAACGTTAGCTGCCTAAGAGATATTTACCAAACCAGTTTGCAAAACTCTAATTAACTTAAGCAGTCTTAAATAGTTTACGTCAGAGTAGTGAAATACAGAAATCTATAATTGAACTACTAGATAAAAACGGATTTAAATTACGATTGTTGTAGACTGCATCTCAGCACACTAACATTAAATCTCTTTATAAGTACATTTTACCATTTAAATTTTCATGTAAATAATGGACAAGGAAGTTATAGATGAGACTGTTATTTCATGGGGTAGAAGCATGGTTGTGTGTGTGTGTGTGTGTGTGGTTTTCCACTCCGGCTAGCCAAGAGTCGAGCATATTATCTACTTGGTGATCCACTCGGCCATTGGTTTGTATAATTACAGTAGTATCTGAAAGCCAAACCACATGTGACGAGTATCTTTCTAGTTTATTAGCTTTCTCTGGGTAAATCTGGAAATTCCTTTATGGGCTAGAATGGGGAAATGACGGAAATGTTCTATTTATTTTTCTAGTACTATCGAAGTTTGCAATTAAATAAAATTCGCAGAAAGTACTGCTCAAGAGGACGAAAAGGAAAGAAATCGAAAGCTAATAATCTAAGCAATGTATCTTCAAGGGGTGACAGCATAAAACATGTTGTATGTACGTATGTATAATCTGTAACCTCATTTACCTTGCGGTGCAGCGGCTGGTGCTTTATGAGCTGGCATCTGGCGATACAATCCTCAACTCTCCCTGGATTCGGGATACAGAGTTGTGTGTCTTGGTGATGTGTTGACCTTGTTACTCTATCTCTTAGGTCTGTAGTTCTGAGTAGAGCACAGTTAATTTGGTGCCCAACTGTGAATGGTCTCACTGAGCCCGATTCTAATCGCCAAGGATACGGAAAAATTCCGACCCCAGCAAAATTCGAAACGAGGACTTGCTTAATGCAAGCCTGGCGTTTACCCATCTGCGCCACGCAGCTTCTTCAGCATAAAACATGTAAATTTTAAATATAATCCAGTTATGTCATATTTCACCGAAACGTAAAGATGTGGTATTTGTTCTAGGAATTCTGATGTTCAGCTTTACTCTATGGTTGAATCCAAAGTTGAATAGCGATTGTTATAATAGGCATCATAAAAATAAGTGAAGTCGGTTCTTTCCTGTTTGGGCTGATTATTCGAGGGCTCGGAGGTGCTTTGGCAGTCTGTGTGGATGCGAAAGCTAATCCACCGTGGGTGTCATTCCACCGCCATTATGTGTTTTTGAATGAAATGAATTGTGGTAGTTATATGGATTATAAAAGAGCGGATGAAAGGATGAGGTCTGTAAAAAGAAATACTAGTGCTTGTGTAGCTTTGCAAACGTAGTTATTATACAGAGGAGTCGAACATTCGTTTAGTGTTCGTACTGATGTTGATTGTAGACAGCTTTATTATTTGGGTCGTTGTTCATTGTTATGGTTGGCCTGGGGTCTAACTGAATCGCAGATAGCGCTATCGTGTTTGGATCCGCGACCGTTCGGCGAGATGGTCCATGATCCTTGACTAGATAAGAACCTTACGACTGGGTGGCTCGTAAAGCCCTTTTCCCAAAGATGCCTTGTGACCTGTACCTTTCGCGTGTGGATGCGGCCACCGTGATTGCGGATCACATTGAAATGGGTTCGACCCATTGATTCAGTTAACGTTCGGTTGATGTGCACTAGATGCGGTAAACATCCGTATTTTCAGGATTATTACAGGCACATCATCGGAAGTGCACCGAAGAATATCCCTGAACGATGTCTTCTTCGAGATGCGACGTGGAAACGCAGCGGGGGGACATAAAACCGCCTGTAAGTATTATGTAATAAGCACATTATTGCTAAAAGGTGAATGTTTGTTGTTTTGCTTGCATGATTGATTGTGGAATTGGCTGAATTTGTGTTCGCGGTCGGGCGTGTGTGACTACCTGCTACATGAAAGGACTCGGCGTTCGCCTTGCACCCCCAGTATCATGTTTCTGATTTACAACCCCCAGACCGCAGGGGCGTTATGGAATTTCTGGTAAGTCGCCAGTTCTTGTAAATTTATGCGTGTGAATCGATCTGAATCCAGGAAAAAATAAATTAGTCCGGGGCACCGCAAATATGTGCACTATCCTTTGATAGAAACATAAACTATACGCTTCGCTAATGGTTCAGAAAATAATCAGAATTAAACCACTATGTTTAGATATTTGATATTTTGAATAACTGTTGGTATTCCATAAAGCAATTCTAAGCTCCTTTGGATGAATTTAGTCAATTACTTTACAGCTTGAAGTAGGTCCTTAATTGAAAAATTATAATAAGTAGAGCCAAACTTAATTCGCTTCTAACCAAAAATTAATATAACCGCCGGAGGTGCTTCTGCCTCAGCCTTCTACAGACCATTGTTTTTTAAATTGAGCATTGTCTGAAAGAAATGTCCGTTTGGGCTTTATGAAGAAATCGCGAAAGACAAAAGCGGCATGATTAAGTTCAGTGTGGTGTACTAGCAATGCAGCCCTGTCTGTGTTTGCCCGTCTAATAAAATCCCTTTGATAATGAAAACCGTTTGCTGCCCTAATGAAATACTTATCTGAGTTTGAAGTTTCGACAGTATTTTGGACTTAATATTTGTCACTTTTTTGTTGTATTTGTTTTATTAGAGCCTTTAATGTTTTATAAACATGTACAGTATAAGCTTACCAATAGATGGCAATTATTACAAACAAGCTTTAAACATGCATAAAAATCCTAATAATTTTGAATGCACTGCAGTAATAAATTCGTCTGAATTTAGATTGATTGACAAAATTTAATGGGTAATTTGCAATTACACAAAAGGGAAAAGCTAAGTTAACAGCCAAGAAATAAATCAAAGTTGTTAATGCCGAGGAAATAAATCAAAGTTAGTGCTTAAAAACCCATTAATCATCATTCATGCTTGTACAACAACTGTTCGGCCACTGAACAGAATGCTCCAGAAAGTAGGCTGCTCTTTTTCAGTTCAGCGACTTGCAAAAACTGAAATAAGTAAGAATACATGGGAGAATTTTGAATAGAATAAACTGGGCGATTGGTATTAAAAACAATTTTTTTCTATAGCACATGTTAAAATGTGCTTTTATCAACTCAAAACAAAAGGTCAAGTTTTACTTTAACAGCAAGGGTAGATAAAGTAGCACTTTAACATCAAGGATAGATAATAGTAGTTTATTTATCTAGAACGAAAAGTGACATTTTAAAGAACGAGAAAGTTGTTTACGGCCGAGGCGTCAACCGAGGACGAAATTACTTGCGAGGTCCTTTAAAAATACTTTTCGTTCGTGGTGAATACAACTGTTTATTTCATACTGCAAGTTTAATGAACTTTAAATAAAAAGTTGTAAATCATTTCAAATTTTATGACGTATAATTTTAAAGTACTTGAACTTTAATATTTTACTTTAAAGTACTAGGACTTTAATGTTCCATTTTTGTACCATAACTAAGTTGTAAAGTACTTGAACTTTAATATTTTACTGTAAAGTACTAAGACTTTAATGTTCCATTTTTTGTACCATAAATAGTACGAAAAATGTAATTTTTGACATCAGTATGAAATAAAGTAATTTAATTTTCTAACTTTTGTTTAAATTGAATATGACAGCTTCGTATTATCGTAGCAACCCAATCTAGCTACTGACATTTTGAAATGTGATTGACTGTCATTATTTTCTTTTGACATTGTTAAAGTTCTTGCTATAGAAAAAAATATTGTATTATACACGACGATAAAGTTATTTCTATCCACTCTTGAATCATTAAACGATTCACTCGTGGATAAAATTTAACTTTATCGTCTTGTATAATAAATTATTATTGTATAATCTATTTAATGTATTCCTCAATGAATTGTTGCAAGCAATCGAAAATGTTTACGATATTTTGGTTACCGCTACTCACTTAGTAATTGGGTTAAGAAGTACAATAGTATTTATGGAAGCAATTATTTTATTGAAATGGTTTGAAGATTTAAAATTTGTAAATTTAATCGCATTGTTTAGATGACAATTCTATTATATCGAACGCTATAAGACCATGTACATATATGTATATGTGGGATATTTACCCACTTATAGAACGCATTAATACAAACAAAAAGTCCCAATAAAGATAGGTCCGGAAACACTTCGTTTCCGGGATACAGAGTGTTAAAAAAATCCCGGCCGCCTCTGGAATAAATAATTCAAATCTAAATTCGCCAAAACAAGATCCTTAATAGCACCAATAAACC
Source organism: Agriotes lineatus (assembly GCA_940337035.1). Lineage (NCBI taxonomy): Eukaryota > Metazoa > Arthropoda > Insecta > Coleoptera > Elateridae > Agriotes > Agriotes lineatus. The sequence continues at coordinate 15,062,931 of OW679200.1, forward strand.
TTCAAAGTTTCACTAAAACCGGCTAAGGGATTATTGAAATGTTGAAGCATTTTAGTTTTTGTCTTAGCAGGTATGCAAAAATATGGGCTCTATTTTTATCTTCAAAATGAAGCGCGATACGAAAAAACACTGACGCAACTCTTGTACATATTTTTAATACAATTTTCACACGTCTGCTGCATTTGCAATTTCTGAATTACTTTAAAACGCCTTTGGAGTGGTACCGTACATAGGCTTTCTTTACATATACGAATACTAAGTGCGTTGGTCTCTCTCTTTCTTTTCTCTTCTCTATCAATTGCTTGATCACAACAATATTGTCCCGCATGACTGTCCCGCAAGAAAGCACTCTGTTCTTCTGGATCCTCTATTCGTTTTTCAATGCGGTTTTTAATTATTCGACCGTACAGTATTCCAATAGAGCTGGTATTCCTCTATAGTTCGTGAAGTCCTTTTTGATACCTTTCTTGAATAGTACTATAATATACACTAATTTCCATTCCTGTGGAATTTCGTCATCTTGGAGTAAACACTTGTTAAAATATCTTTTAGTGCATCTATCAATGTTGTTAGACTATTCTTTGTCAGTTCTAATGGAATACCTCCCTGTCCCGGAGCCTATCCATTTCTCATTCCTTTTAAGGCCTTTTTCACTTCGTCGTTGTTTTCGAGTACTGATTCATATTAATCGTTCTCCACTGGATTAGCGTAGACGTATTGTATGTATTTTGTCTGTTTTCTGTGAGTACCTTTTTAAAATATATTTTCCACTATGCCATTTGGATGAGTTCAATTCCAGCGTTATTTTTTATTCGTTCTCGTTTGTTTAATCAGTCTCCATGCACTTTTGCATCTCTCACCACCTATTTGTGTTTCTATTTGCGCAGATCGTTCTTGCCAAGTCCTATTTCTTTCTTCTATCACTTTCTTGTTAAATTCGTAGTTAGCCCTTACATAAACCTTTCTATCTTCTTGGTATCCTGTCTGTAGCCATTTAGTATAACTTCTGTGTTTTTCATTTATTAATATTTTAATGTGTTCGGTCCACCACGACTTTTGTTTTCCCGCTGTAACATCATTCTGCCCTGCTGCTTCCTTTACTTCTTCAATGATATGTTTTTAAAGTTTTTCGTATATTTCTTGACCTGGCCCTGCTATATCTTTTTTTAATTTGTTTGCTAGTCTTAATTTCTACAGAAATCACGTACTGTCGTCTTTCAGTTTTTTTATATCAAGTCTTAGTTTCTTTGCTTTTTTCTGTTTCCTTGAATCTGTTGGCAATTAGTTTTTCCTTCCGAACGAAGTGATTAATATTGATGCTCTTATCAGCATATGATCTGTACCACATATAGCACTACTGTAAGCTCGTACATCATGGACTATTAGTCTTGGTTGCTGTTTCAGTATTATATTGTCTATGATTGACTTTAATTTCTTGGTTGGCTGGTTCCATGTAAATTTATGGATCTCTTTATGCTTGAAGTATCCATTCATTTTCTAATGAGTATGTTTCGCATAGTTCTATTAATCTCTCTCCATTGTGTTTGTTACATTTTCTCCATATCTTCCTACTACATTATCATTACGCATTTTCAGGTCCTTGCATTTAGGTCTACCATTAGCACAATTTCATTACCATCATTAACGCTTCCAGTAGGTTTTCTAATTCCCTGCAAATTCGTCTTTTATATTTGCATTTGAATTCTCAGTAGGTGTTCCGCTCCACCATGGTGGCGATGTTGTGGTAGACCCTCAGCGACAGTCCGACATCTTTGCCGACTCCTTGGAATAGGTTCATCAAGTTCCGAACGATGGGGAGCTTTTCTCAAGCTAACTATGTTCAAGTTCATCAAACCCTTGCTGGCAATCTCAGTATTCGTATACTTCGTCTCATTCCCCCAGCCCAGGCCATTCCTGACATTAACCTTCTTCTTCCTATCGAGGAGCAGGAAGTCCTCGACGACCTGGCTTTTGAAAAGAACACCGCTTCCGGGAACGACGGGCTCACCCGTCGAACTCTTCGTCAATTCCCGCTGTAGCTATCACCCTCCTCACTTTGATTTTCAACCGCTATCAGTATTATTTTCTGGTTGTCTATATCTAATTATAGTTCCATAAATCGTAATTTACTTCTTTCCAACTTGTAAGGCAATTTTTGAACTTTGTGTGTACTAGAATTGCTCTTTTTCCTTTATTAACTCCGCTGTAGAGATAAATGTAGTTACCTATCATTTCGCTGCCCTGGCCTTTCTTCTTTGTCTCTGTTAATTAATTATTTTATATTTTTGTAGTTGTTGAAAGACTTCCTGTGTTTTGTCGCGAATCCTTGAACTTTCCATGTGCCAAAATTAATTTTTCGTTTTCGTCGCTTTTGTCGTTCCCTGTTTTAACCGTCCAAATTTCTAAAATTTTTAGCATTTTAACGTGTTAGCGTGTTGCCAGTTGTTGCTGGCGTATTGTCTCATCCCCCAACCTGGAGGACCGGGTGATTTTATTTTATAGTTTTCTTCCCTTAGATTAACCGTCTTACAGAACTTAACAGAGATCAATGTTCCCCTTTTCAGGAAGTTCTTCCGTTTTCTTGTTCATTGGGAGTCTTACCTCGTTATATGCCCTTGAAACCGTTGACAGGATTAATTTTTTATAACGGTTTATTCCTCTATGCTTCGTGATGCCGCTACCCACCAAAGTAAACTTTAGTTTACCTCCTGCGGGGTAAGACGATATAAAATACTTAATTTAGAAATTAGGATATAACATTTTAAATTCAATATAAATTACCCTCAAAATGAAGTTTTAAACTGAAAGTAAGAAATGTGTTAAATTTGTAGACATAAGGAAATAATTTAACCAATTAGATTTAACACTAATTGTTACTTTAGATGTTTAAATTCGCTTCTATTAAAAGAAATCCATTTTTTTAAGTCAATTTTTTTACTTTTTAGAGACTCCATACGCTTGACGATATCATATTGATTAATTGGGGATAAGAAATTGTACAAATTGTGTGATATAATTATAATAATAATAATAATAATGGACTTTTATTTTCGGTCTAGACATAAACAAATAATAATAATAATGACAATGAAAATACTTACATATTACATCAGTTAAAAAAATATATTGTTGAGCTAACAGAGTAAAAATTAAAATAATAATGAACTAAAAATGTATAACAACATTAGACCGAAAATCGCAAGGCAGAGTTCAGTAATGTAGTGAAACTACTACTGATCTCCCACTCAAACCTTGTTATAACATTAAAACTATGTCGTGCAAACGCGAAAAAACAAAATACATAATTTAAAAAAAATAATAATCAACTTGCAACACACTAACATGGGAATTTAACTATATTAGACTTTTAACTTTATCGACTCTATTGCCTCTCGAAAAGATGACGGCGCGGCGCATATGTTTTTTAAACGAAATTACACTAAGGCTCTTAAAATCAGCAGGAACAGCGTTATAAAGTTTATAAGCACAGTAAGAAAAGAACGTTCGAAAAGGGCAGTTGTGTGAAGTGGAGGGGTGATCAGACCTTTGTTTCTAATATTCAAGTTATGTACGTCTGTTCGAAAAGATATACGCCTATGTAAATAAGACAGTTTTTTATGCAAAATAATTTTATGATATAAAGTAACAGTACTGTTTGAGGCTTTCGCGGCTAGTCGAATTATTCTCCTTAGCATAGAATTTCGGCTTAGACCGCGTAGTATTTGTATATGAATACCCAGCATTTTCTGGCTTAATGTGCCTTGCACCTTGTGAAGTCGAGCAAAAACCCGCGCGATGGCCATGCTCTTTGGTGGCTCGTGTTGTTTGAGTATCTTGAGAACGAGGATACTTAGGCAGATTTGGCCGTTTTGCTGTTTGTGCATCCATATTCACTAACGTTTCGCAAGACCTTGCAGCTTGCATCATCAGAGTGAAAGTCGCACTAAGAACCGAAGGTCGGTGTGGAGCTATTTATAGTCCTCTGTGCCAGACGCGCGGAGTGGCGTAACGCTGGTTGGTCATCCGAGTGCAACGTAATCCGTGGGGCGTGGCCGTATGACGCACAGTGGTTGTAATGCTTTAGATCAGGGCTGTCCAACATGTGGCCCGCGGGCCGCATGCGGCCCGCAAGGATATTTTTGCGGCCCGCGGATCGAATTCCCCTTGAGTCCACCAATCTTGATCCTGTCCTCTCCTTTTCTACCTGGGACATCCGATCTGACATGCTGAACTGTCTAACGGAGTAGGCCTCCAACCCTTACCAGACCAGACTTCAAGGGAGATGACGTGTTGTACTATCAGCCCGAGAAGTTCAAATTTTCCGCAAAAGCAAGACCGCTAGAATTCGATTTTACCTTGATTGTTGAACTTTCTAGGGATATCAAATCCCTGAGGCTTTAACCCTGTCTTTATACGCTGTACTGTCTTCCTGGGATAACTGCTTAAAAGCCATTTCCGACCGCGTATTTTTTAAACGCAAATCCCGGCGCCCCGAGAGGTGAAATACTCCTCATAATTTCATTTTACTAATAATTAAACCTATAACCTGTATGAATCGCAGCCTCTACGACGTTTGTGAGCGGCTAGAGTCCTTTAGCCGCCCTTCATAAACTCACCTGCAGGGCCCCTTTTTGGTCATTTAGAGGCGAATTCCTGGACTTCGAAGTTCGATTCCGCAGACCGCAAAAGTCCCTACCGGGGGAATGTCAACATCATTTTCCGGCTCAAGGCGAATAAATTCCATCTGCAGGATTTGACACCGCGTTCGCTCCAAGAACGACGCCTAGCAGCAATCTCTGCATCAGGATTTAGGCACTAACGCCCACCCCCAGGTAGCCCTTAAAATCGCTAACTTTACCAGAAATATTTTTAATTAATCATTGTAACTAGCTAAAAACATTGTATTTGTTTTGGTAATTATTTGATGTTTTACGTAATCGAATATATATTTGAGTGAACGTATTTCTCCGATTTGAGCTTAACGAGGGGTAAATCTTTGACGCCCTTGGTAAGGGGGTGAAACGTCTCATATCTATACGTAAATTTACATTAATTGATGTAATTTTTTTCTTTTGTTGGTATCTCAAGAACGGAAAGGAAGTAACCTAAAGTGAATATGAATTTTTTTGTTTAGAATTACTTCTAGAACATACGGTGTAAGTTTGTCGGTTACCTCAGGGAACACCCTGTATATCTATTATGTTTCAATGCTTTTTGTAATGTAACCTAAGCTTCTTGAATAAATAAAAATTAGTATTAAAATATACACGTTTTATATTTATTGCAAATCACTCACAAAGTCGCATACGACACATTTTATGATGCGGCCCTCATAACCTTCAAATTTTTTACAGTGGCCCTTGGGCCCCTTGAAGTTGGACAGCCCTGCTTTAGATCGTGTATCACAGGGGTCCACGTTTTACTAAGTTTAAAGCCATCTTCCCTGTTGATATTATTTGGATGTTTTTCTATTTCTATGGCATCACGTATAACTCGCGGGAAGTAATGAGGTATTCTGGCAAGTACTTTGGCATGCTCAAATTCTAGAGTGTGTCCATTTGTAAATGTATGCTCAGCTACGGCTGATTTTGTGATGCGTTTGTGTTTGCAATCGCCTTTATGTTCTTGGAGTCTTAGATCAACGGATCGACCAGTCTGTCCAATGTAACTCGAGCCGCAAGAACAAGGAACAAGATCGGTAAAAGACAAGATTCCAAGTTTAAAAACCGCTGGCGTATATCGCCATATTTGCGAATTCCAAAAATATATCGTAAGCATGAGTTCTGTACTCTTTGGATACGACCTCGATCAGAAGCATCCAAACAGGGACTATAAACAGGAGCGCAATACGTGAATTGTGAAAGGACCAGCGAATTACATAAAATAGTTTTAGTAGTTTTAGATAAGTAAGGTTTATGTGGATATAGGATTCGTAATGCAGCATAAGATCGCTGGACGTTATTTGCAACTTGCTCCCTATGCCTAAAGGTGTTGTCCATTACCAAACCCAAGTTTTTTCCTTGATCGACAACAGGTATTCTCGAACCATTAATAACTAAATTTATCGCGTCTTTAACCTTAGAACAAATATTTTTGCTACCAAATAAAAGTACCAAAGATTTGTTTGGGTTCAGTAAGAGAGAATGTTTTGATGAAATGTCGTGTACTTTTATAAGATCATTATTTATGTTACTAAGAGCAAGTTGCAAATCATTAGGTTTAAAAGAATAACATAACTGCATATCGTCAGCATACATATGAACTTTACAAGAATTAATACTTTGGAAAAGATAACTAGTATAGATGGAAAAGAACAGCGGACCCAATATAGATCCCTGAGGAATACCCGATGTTGTTAGCGCTTGAGGAGATATCTGATCCCATACTTTTACACACTGCGTTCTGTTACTAAAGTAGCTTATTATTAGATAGATAGAATTTTGTTCTAAACCTATATAATAAAGAATAGAAAATAATAATGAATGAATTAATGTATCAAAGGCTTTACTAAAATCAAGTAATATCAATAAGGAGAGTTCGCCATAATCTGTAGCTTTGAATATGTCATCAGTAACATTTCATAAAGAGGTGCAGCTATGTTCAGGTTTGAACCCAGATTGAAATTCCGGAATTAGGTTATAGTGTATGAGATGTTCTTGCAGCTGTTCATGTAAAATCTTTTCAAAAACTTTTGAAAGAACTGGTAAGATGCTAATAGGACGGAGGTCCTTATATGTTTTAGGTTCACTACATTTTGGCAATGGAATTATTACAGCCTGTTTCCAGGCATCGGGAAAAACATTCTCAGTAATACAGTAGTTTATAATATGAGTAATATATTGGACTATTGTTGGACAACACAGCTTAATCATATGAGTATTGAGACCATCACGACCAAAAGATTTAGATTGCAAGTTATTTAATATTTTAAATATAACACCAGCATCAACTGTACGGAAACGAAATACGGTATCCATATTATTTACAGTATTAGAATTGTAAAAATTTATTAAATCCGGATCGTACGTCTGTTGCGGTATACTGTCAATGAAATATTTATGTATTTCATCTGGTTTATTTAAGTGAAGAGGAATGTTGTTATTGTTTGAGTTCGAATTTTCAAATTATTCCAAAAAGATTTTGTATTACTGTTACGTAGTTTATGCTCAGAATATATTTGTCGCAATTTGTTTGTAGGGGGTGATTGGTTCTTAAGGTATAGTTTTATACAGGTTATCATTGAGTTCCTGTTGTTTCCAACAATTTTATGACGCTTAAAAATCCAGAAATTAAAATTTTTAAATATCAGTTTTTAAAATTCTAAACTGTAATTGCCCTTTTAGAAGCTAAGTTTAGAGACAACCAGAAAAATAATTAAGGTTAAAGCAAAAAAATATATAAAAACTCAAATTAACGAAAGAGTGTTGGGAACCCTCTCAAGAATGTAGCATACGTGACCTCTCAGAAATGCCACTTTTATGCAGAAAGTTGCAAAGCAATCACCCAGTAAGGCCACATTTGCGTTGTTTTGAGTAAAATATTTAACATATGTAAAATATGAGCTAATACAGCTTTAGAATATTGAACAGCTTACGAGCGTATTGAGTGTGTAGAGCTTATGCAGAACACGAATACTTTACAAAAACTGTTGTAGTTAAGGTACGTATGCCAAATCCTCATTTTCTGGAAGCTAGATTATTAGTATCAAAATAAAAATATGACCACAAAGTAAGTTAATCAAAAATACTTTTGTATAATCGCAGCTATTAAAATCACATAGCCTTGAAAAAATGTGACAGATATAATAAAACAATATTAAAACCACTTAACGAATTAAAAATTTGATAAGTAAACAGAAAATTATTAAATTTATGAATCTCCTGTTTAGTTTCTCATTTTACTTATTTTATTCACTTATGGTCTAGTCTACTTGTATACAACTCGACAATCGAAAATTCTTGATGCTTGACGCATTGCCTGATGAAACAATAGGTACGTCTCGTATAATCGATTATTTGCGTTTGTCTAGTTGTATAAAATATGACAATGTGTTTTATGAATAGACTTTCATTTAAAGAAATCATCAATTATTATAAGCCATAGTATCCGTATTCGTACTAACAAAATTTGGATCAGCCTTCGGGCAGACTCTCGCAGGCGAAAAATATACATGGGTGTCTAAGCAGTCTACTATTAGAAAATGCAACAATTTTTATGTAAATTAGAATAGTGCTTGCATTATTCACATTCATATTGTCTTCACATTCAAGACATGTAAAGCTAATATTCAAGGGCGTATATGCGGAAAAAGACGTATGGGAACTCAAGAACACTCGTTTAAGGAATGCGACATCGAGCAACATAGTGAATAACTAAATCATCCTAATCATCGATCGTAGTTTTATGACCTTAAAAGTAAGAAGCAAAAGATTTATAGAGGTACAGTACTATATCGTCATGATAAGCTAATCTATTGTATTTAATAATTGGTGCATTCTTTGAGAAGACAGATCTTCAAAAAAGTAATTAAAATTTACGTTAACTACAGGAAGTTTTAAAATAATTTGATTGTATTCAGTAGCTGGATGCTGATATGAAAATTAACGATTGTAATAGTTAAACAGTTATTCTTCTGCTCAGTTTCCTTTTGAGGATTTTCCGTCATGGTTAGCATTTGTGCAAGATATAAACAGAATGTTTCAGAAATAAGTACCGTAAATTGTTAGGGCGGTAGATTTTCACAAAACAACAAGAAAAGTTAAATAGAATTTTTCTCTAAAGTTTCTTTATTGGGTTCTGCAACGGAGTTACAAAAAATATTTTATAAAAAAAAATTCAGGATTGATTTCAAAATAAGTACATACATACATAAGTATTGACTAATTACTATACTTAATTTTGACAAATTTGATTAATCCAGAGGCTGGAAAGTAGAGATTTAAGCACAAATTTTTAGCCCAAGCTTTTTAAAGAAATTATGTGATTACTATTCTCCTTTCGATTTCCCAGAAAAGAGTTTCCTAGGGGAATAATATCATTGTGTAGGTAGCAAAGAGTTCCTCTTGATTTGACTCGCTAAGAGATCACTTTTTCAATTTTTTTAGTTTTTATCCACTTTCGTAGGGTGTAAGTTGGTGTAAGTAGCAAAGCTGTAAGATTTATTGAGGGAAATTAGAAATATTTAACTGTTTAATAAAACTTTACCGTCCTTTCTCCCCACAGCTCAATACGTGGAATTGTGTTCTAGACAACATTTTAGATATTGTAGATATGTTTCTTCGTTATTACATAACTGTGTATAATCGATTTCTTAACTGTGAGCGTGGATTAAGTTCTGTGTTTTTAGTTCAATGTTTAGCTTCTATTCTCTACTTTATTGAAAACTATAAACTTTGAACAGAATAGAATAGAGTAGACTCCTTGCTCCTCTTCATGGTGTAATAGAGACATTCAAATATCGTATCCTTTACTTTATGGTTAATTGGTGCAGTAACGGAAGAACTTAAAAACTTGTAAATGGGAAACTTTTAAAAAATCCAATTAAGTGTATTCATAGCTTTTTAAGATTTTCTAACTACGTCTTTCAATGTGCCCATCGTAACTCAACTGAGGTAGTTGCTATTAGATTGAATTTAATGTATCGAGTGTCAGTCCTAGTTTTTAACATGTATTGTGCACTTAATATGGTAATAATAGTATATTATATCATGAGGTACTAAAGTGCACCATTTAATCCCGCGAGTGGAGTTTGTTGTCTCGAGGCCGAAGCCCGAGGGCAATAACCACTCAAGGGATTTAGGCACTTTAGTCCCGAGGTATATACGCTATTTTTTGCACTTTTGGGAACATTATCATCAAACATTTCCAAAATTTGGAATCTGTCAATTTGGAAACTGACAATTATAATTTATTACAAACTGAATTGCAGCAGGTCCTGGATATCCTGAATCAGTTGGCAGTACTGAAGTGTATTGTCAGTATATGTCAAATTTGAGATTTGCAGGTTAAGTTTTACGTCAGTGTGTGTCAGATGACAAACAAAACCTAACCTACTAACCTCGTGTGTACATAAATTTACCATAGTTACGGTATCATTTTTACTTTAGTCCCTAGGGATTAAATGATCTACTTTAGTCCCTGTTTACGGGGAGTAAAGTATCAACTTTAGTCCCGGAACTGCAAAAAGACAATTATTCATACTATATTATTACATACATATACATATATCTAGTCGGTTCTTTTCTACGTTATAGTGTAGAGGACGAAAATGCAAGACGAAACTGAGAAAGGGTTACAGAATATAGCACTTAGAATGGTGCAATTAGAAAAGGAAAAAACATATGGAAGAATATTTATTGTGGGATGTGTACAGTTAGATAGCGATGATAAAGAGGCCAACGATTTATTCCGGGAGCAACTCTAGGAAGAAGAAGATAATGTACATTATTCGGCGATTTCAATGGGTGCATAAGTGGTAATGATGCGTGTTATAAAACTTTGAATAGGTAAAACACATTCTAAGCATAAATATGTATATAAGTACACGAGAGTAATAAAAAGTAGGAGTAAAAATTGATATAGAATATTAGTACAAAACCAATACAAAGGGGAAGTGGATGATGTACGAGTCAAAGCAGATGGTAAAATTGTAAGTGATCATTATCTAGTCAATCTAGTGGAAGTTAAAATAAAAGTCAAATCAAAGTTAATTAAGACACAGTTTTAGAAAATAAAAAACTTATGCAGCGAAGTATAAGAGTCCACAAGTTACAGGATGACAATTTCAAGAGTAGATACAGGGAAAATAGCAAAGATTTGGAAGAGCTATGGAAAAAAATAAAACGATAATCTCTAAAATAGCTGACGAATTGTATGGAGTTAGTGATCGTAGAAGGAGAAAAATCACTGTATAATGGAAAAACGAACCGAAAGGGGAAATTAAACAGATGAAACGTTTTTCTTCTACTGATTCTTTCAATCTTCCACCAGTGAATAGGATCCTGATTTGGCCGATCAATACAAATAATATTATATATTCTATATTCTTTATCTTTGAGTTTAACATTTATTTTATGTATTACTTATATTGCTCTATGCATTGAACAGCTAGGAGATTAATTATTCTCATTTACATCGCCTAAATTTTGCGATACCACTAGATTCATATTTTAACGATGTAACAATAGAGTGTATAAGATTCATGTTTGCCTAGACATTTCTGTAATTAGTGATGTTTTCTGCCTTCAAAGGTCATGTTTTTGAAGAGTGTCTCAACAAGTCATGCGACTACGAATGATATGCCCATAGAGGCTTGTTTTGACAAAGTATATGTTTTTTAGAGTTACGGAAAAGAACACCCAATAGGTATCGTACTACCCATAATATTTTTCATCTTCCATTAATACATTTTATAACGGGCATCTGGCTGCTTTTCCCAGATGGTTTACTATAATATTTACATATACAGCCAGTTTGTGTTATGCATCCTACTCTACTGTTAATGGGTTTAATTATCCTGTTCAGTGAAGCGTAAGCTACTCCTAGTAAATTTTGCCTGTCGCGAAATAAAGCGAAGCAGCTTGGAAGACTCGTTGTAAATAAAACTTACTGCATGAGTGTTTGTTTGTAGCAGGCAGTGTTTGTACTTCAGGTAAAGCGGAAATGATCATATACTAAGTAAGTACGATTCTACGAGACCGACAAAACGTTTTGCGGCGTCTATTAGCAGCCAGGTACTTCCTGGTTGCAGTATTTCCGGATAATTTCCATATGAGTCATTCAAGAAATGACGTAATCCAGGGCGATGCCTACACAGCAGTTCCCAGGCTTCAACAATAAGGTAACCTAATACAGGGCATGCTTGCAGTTTCGCAGATTTTGCAAGTAAATATAAATTAATGCGCACTATACACAAATAAATACTTTTGCACGTAAAGTCCGAGTTCGATGCGCCCAGAGACCGGAGTTTCATGCCGGTTAATGTTCACGTAGTAAGGACAGTTATTTCGACGTTATTTTAATATTAGTTAAATGTACATATAATGCAGATACAGTTGCTCTGTTAACGTTTACCTTGTAAATGCGTGTAAACACGAGCTATTGTGAGTCAATAATTTACTTTTATCCAAAATTAATCTGTTTAGGGCAGTTGATCTATAAATATAATAAAGCGTACGTCACGTCTCATTTGAATTTAACGTCCTTGCGAAGACTACCAAACGACTTGTTTCCATTTTTGCTATGTATATTAGGAGTGCTTTTTTGAATTTTACATTAAACGTATGTTGGAAAAACTGGTTATTACTATCAAAATCTAGTTAGAAAAATGCATATATTTTGGTTCTTTCGTTTTTTAGGAGCTATGAATACCCTTTGAAAAGTGCTTTGCAACGTTACTACGCACCATCGAATTTTCGTTCCATTATAAAGAATTGCGTCCATTTCACGCAAAATCCATATAAATAGTTGAATCAATGCCGCCTGCCAAACGCATTTTTCAGAAAGGGGCGAAAGCGAAAATTAATTAAACCGGTGAAAGGGAGATAATATTATAAATACCTTGATTACTGCAACTTTACGATACGGCTTTGTTTTTGCATGGGATCGGGGAAATCCTGAAATATCAGTCCATTACGCACCTCGCTTTGGGGATTTTTCCAACCCGTTACACCCTTGCACAATGTAAAATTCAGTTAATGCCAAAAATAAACACAATATAAACGGATAGTTGCATCAATCGGTTTTATCAGCGGAATTGTGTTTATTTAAAGAATTATTCGAATCTGTATACATTGCAATCGCGTTCGTTTGATTTGCGAATGAATTGTAAATGTTCGGCGTGCAGTTGGTGTAACTTTGGCAGCTGGAATGCAAACAGCAACGTCGACCAAAAGGTGGCAAGCGCTAATCCATGCCTGCGACATAATGGAGAGCGAGCGAGAGGGGGAAGAAATGCATTTGATATTTGTCAATCAGTCCAACACACTCGTCAGTCGCGAATTGCTTTAACGATAAACTCGTGTATTCTGCTCTGACACGTATCGTCCAAATGCATATTGGATCAATCACTTGAAAAACTAACGAAGCGCTACTGAATACAAAGACTAACGAACGCGTTGTGCTGTTTATGCGATCCAGCCTTAATAATCTGTTTAATGAAGCAGGAGAGAGGGGCTGCTGAACATGTACAGAGTATCTAATTTATCATTCTATAATATTTATTTTTAAGACTTGCACTAACGTGTGTTACTACATCGACAGACTTTAAAAATAGGGTCTAGGGCGTTATGCCTGCCCTCGAATTACCGATTAATTTATATCAGAAGAACTAGCTTACAACGCTAGAAAGGCTGAGGTAAATAAGACGAACAATAAATAGAAAAGTGCAAAACTCGCAACTGTTGCTATTTCGAGCAACGACACGTGCGCTTTCGCAGCAAAAGCCAATGTTATCGTCCGGTTACCTAAGTAAAGTACGCAGCTGAAGCAAGAGTACTTTACATAGGGTTGGTTTATTTGCAAACAGTTACACTTCGCTTTCACAGCATTAAGGGTGTTTACAACACCCCAAATTCACAAAACTACAACTAACCTAACGAGTACTGTCTCTTTACATTACCAGATGCGATTTTTGTATTATATTGACAATATTATTTTCACTGTAAGTCGAGGTCCGGTATAACGTCCTGAGCCCAAAAATATATTTCTTGTTTTCTAGCTATAGCAAGCTTAAGTAGTTGTATTTAGTGAATCTGGGTTTTCTATACATACTTGTAGTTTTCACCATTAGCAGATCGGCTTTGATTTTTCTGTATTAATTCAATCGCTATAAGTAACTTTCCGCCTCTGTAACTTTACTTCCCATGCTATAAAACGCCTTTTTGGGTCTTCTTTTGCTGATGTTTAGTAAATCGTTTTATAACAAAAACCCCTCGGTAATCTGGTTCAGATTTAGTTTACATGGTTTGGTTAATTGCTACACCCGTTTGATTAAATCAGGATTTCATAGTATTTAGAAGTAAAACCACCCATAGGTCTCTTCAAATGTCTAAGGAGCCACCCGTTGAAGTGACTCATCTGTTAGACTACAAATTACCTACGGACAAAACATTGCTACTTGGCAGTACGGATACGTTTTGCTCGACACTCCCCATGTCTTTTCATGCAACTGGTCAGCACTGAACTTCGGGGATTTTTTTGTTTCACTTTTTGTGCATCTGGCATTGCAGCCATCGTCTTTGCGTTTACCGCTGCCGTTGAAACACATACCATATCGAATCACGTTACTTATTATAGATATTATATCATTTCTGTGGCAAAAAGGCATAAGGGTATAAGTCGACTTATCTCATTTTTTATTTTATTGATGCCCCGTGTCCAGACCAATATCGGGCATCTAAATACAAGAGGATATAAGTCTACATACCATAACCGCATTGTTACAGCAAGTTTTCTAAATGGGATATGTAGACTTATTCCCTGAAAATTCAGTAAAAATTGATAAAAAAACAAATTTAGTCAATGGTAAATAGATACATGTGTACTAATACCCCGAGTCAAAGCTTTTCGTAAAGTTATCTGTAACGCCAGAACAGCACATGTTAACTTATACCCTTTTGCCATTTCATAACTTTCCGTTTTTGTTGGAAACAAATAACGTATGTACACTTATACTACGAGTGCATTTTCATGCAGGTGCAATAGCGTGTTTTAGCGGTCCAGTTTTCCAGTGTTATTATTAGTTATTATAGTGTTGTTTAACGAATAAGTGCCAAAATGGACACACGCTCTCGTGCGTACAAAGTTTTTCAGAACTTAACCGGTAAGTTTACAGATAACCTCACATTATTCGAACTCTAAACGACATATTCTTGTTTAGTTTATGTCTACATATGCTGTTTTGTCATAGTAATTATTTATTAGAAAATACATATTCCGGGAAATTGCAAAAAGTTATATGTCAGCTTATACCCTTTTGCTATTTCATAAAATGAATAAAAGGAAATGCGATAAGGTATAAGTTCCGTATTTATTTATTTTCTAGTAGAAATAGTTTTAGAATCAATAGCAAAGCAAGCTGTAGTCAATAAATCGACTTGATTCTTTTGATTACCAGCGAAAAGAATTAAATGTTGTTCTCAAATCTCCAGCAAAATAGTTTTTTGATGTTCCTGTAAAATGATCATTTTTGACTTATACCCTTTTGCCTTTTCACCACAGATTTATTACAATTTTGCAACCAGTAAACAACTATTAAGTGCTTACTAATTTTATCTGATTTGTGTAGTTTCCGGATTTATGCTGTCAAGAATAGTAGATTAGTAGGGTAATTTCGCTATCCAGCGATTGTGCATCATTTTATTCAATAGGTTTTTTAAATACTGGTAGCAGTTTTTTTAATTAGATACTTTTCTACTTCGCTAAATCGATTCCGAGCGCTTTTATTAAATCAAGTCTTTTTACACCTAGTATAGTATTTGACTCTTGAACCTTTTGTCATAATTTATATAACAATACATTGAATTAGTTGTGTAATAGTAATTCAACGCTAATAGTAATTTGACTCCCAAGCTAATTTAGAATATATTAAATTCGGTGTAATTTACATGTTATCTGTATTTTGAATTTAGTTACCTAAATACTCATGAAATTTTACTTACTTGGGTCGTATTTAATTGTAATAATAAATATGCTTTTAAGTTGAAACACTAATATTCTTTCAAATTCATTATCGTATCTCGGTTTTCGAATGAATGATGGTTTACCTTAAAACATGGATAGAAGTGCTGACTTTTATTATATTACCTCTGCGCGAGTTGAAGGAATCTTATAGAAAATTGTTGCCGGAACAAAGAGATGAATCGAAACCACGTAACCGCAGTAGGTATACGGTGAAAATATTGAATCTTGGATGTCGATTCGTAAAGATCAGATCAAGTAGGTGTAGGTAATCAACTGTCAGTGTTCAGCTATTCATTCGAGCCTGGTGGTTTCTCAATCCCAGTGAAAAGCTAAGTTGTCCTTATTCATTTTTAGTTTTAATTGTTAATCGTTGATGTGGCGAAATACCCATAAAATGAACGTGAAAGTGGATTTTGAATAGAGAGGTCAACAATAGCCAAAAGTTTGTCTGAAAAAACTGGTGGGATGTTTTAAAAAGTACAAATATAGGTAGCACCTGAAGAGTCCGATTCCGGGTCTCCGCTTATATAGTCAGAGCCTGTTGCCTCTACAAACGCTTATAAAATGTTTATAACAAACTGCTCTCATTGGTTAATTTAAATATGTCTAAAATTAGCGATATAAAACAAAAAAATCGGATATTTAAATATTTACACCTTAAAATTACAAAAATCTACAGCTCTAAACGTAAAACCAAATCGATTCTTAGGATCAGCGCCAAATGTAATGTTACTTTTAAATCAAAACCCGCCTCTAGATCCTTGTCGCTACATGAATAGCGTCGTCGCTTCTCGAAGTTGTTTGGGTTATTTGGACTGAAATATACTCGTATATTGTTGGAAAAGAGCCCTCTTTTAGTGTTCATGATGATACTGATGATACTGGTATTAACACTTTATAGTGTATGCAAGAGCATCTTCAGTGCTTGTTCTGCTCATCGGCCGTTAAATTTATTACTTTTACAGCGATCCTGCACTGTATTCGCTGGCGTGAAACCTCATATTATAGCACTATGTAAGTTGATAGTTTCAACGAAATTGTTTGTTGCTTTTGCTCCAAGGAAGACACAAGTAAAAATAGCAAATGTTCAAAAGAGTAAAAATTGTCTTAGACTTACAAAATGGTAAATATAGCAATTGTGTAATTAAAAATCCAATATTGGTACGATTGTTACTCTTGTAGTCATATGACGAGAAAGGAACTATATAATTAAAATACCATTAACCTTAAAATAATTCTTCGTTAAACGTTTTCATATTGCTAACACATTTTGTGTGTGAGGCATTGCTTTTATTAAAGCGTCTATTTATCGAGCGTGCTTTGATAAAGCACTCATTAAATTAGTACAATTATTGTCGCAGTACCAGTTAAGCACTAATTAGCTTTACATCAGTGTCAACCAGTTTTGTTGTTGCATAACAACACATAAAATCACAAACTGAAAACAACAGATGCTTTTGTAGCAGTCACTCACTTTATAATCCAAATTTAGCTCCTAGTGGTGCTTCTGTCTTTCAATTAAATACAGACTCAAGGAAAGAAAATATTGATACTATAATGAATTGAAATAATCGAGGATTATGTTTAACAACGATCTGAAAATTGCTTTAATATCTTTTTAAAAGATTTAGTGAAACATACCGTACACGTACATACTTTAGAATTTTTCCAAAATTCCTTCTTAAAATCATTGTTATGATTGGTGTAAAATGTTTCTGTTGAAAAGGATATGCATTTGCCATGAAGAAAATTTACAAATTTAGAACAGAATAATTAAATTTATAAATTGAAACGCTAGTTAAAATCAAGAAAGATCCATTATGAAAAGTGAATATTTTTGTTCTTTATCAGATTCGTCTTTATCTTTTAATTACCTTAGAGGTTTGCTTTTAATTTTAGTTATGATCTGTATTTTGATAGAACTAGACGATGGCGGAAAGTAAAAGCTAAAATGCCAAAATACTTGGGAAAATTGCTTAATATAATTTTCTATGCAGGATCGCGAGTAAATTTTCCAGTAAATTGGTTGTATAACAAGGCGAACCGCGCTTAACAATGTTACATGCATTTCGGATATTCGCATACCGATAACTTATTGGTTACCTTTAAAACGTAGTTTTATAATATTAAATAAGAATAGCTGAAAATATTTTTAGTTTATTAGTATTATTTTAGTAATTTAGGAAGGGCATATTCAAATTAAATATACATTGCTTGGAATACAATCTGTAATAATAACACTGTAGAACATCTAATAATTATGTTCTATAGTAGCTAGCTAGTTTCATTTAAATTTAAAATGTACAGCTTTTACGCAGTGGGTTAATTATTTAAGCGGAAGCTGTAGCCGCAATACGAAAGCTGTTACATTTTCTAAATTCTTGAGGTATTCTTGCTAGCTTTACTCTCCGACCGGCCCCGTGAAGCATAAACCAAAGGCAAGTGTCAGCCGTCGATTTTTCGGTTAGTTCTCGGTGAGAAGGCATGTCACTCCCGTAACCAACAGCTTAGGGTTTAACAAATACCTTGAAATTCCATTAGATTAAAAGGGGCTCGCTTGAAACCGAAAGCTTTGTTTTTTCCCCAATCGCTACAGATTATGCAATTTATTTTTGAAAATGATTGTAGTGGAAGTAGGGATATACAGTAATGAAATAACGTATCTAAACTAAAGGATTGCTAAAATAGAAGATGCGTTCACTGTCCCTGTACGAATAAGACATCGTACAAATACTAAAATATGTTGGCTAACAGAGTAATGGAAAGTCTTTGAAAGTTCATAAAAAAAGCTGTGGGAAATGATTACATATAGAATGCGAGAAAATTTAATTAATGTCAACTCATTCGATAAAGAAGAAACATTAATAAAATAATAGTAAACGTTGTATGTAAAAGAAGAGCCTCCAGGATAAAATTTCCTATCCAACCAATTCCTAAAAGGTGCAGACACAAATATGAATTCTATCAAATTTATTTCAACAAATAATAGACATCGGAAAAGTTTCACTATAATGGAAAAATGCGTAAATACACAAGGTTCCAAAAATGTATTCAAAAATAGACATTGAAGTGATTCAACAGTTCACAATGCTAATATGAAGCTATTTAATGATATTGGACATTGAAATGAGCAAATATAAATAATGATTTTCTAAAAGTCAACTCTGGATGCAATATAACACTTGTTGGAGAAATAAGTATTTCGATTATTTGCTAATATTTTATGGTTTATAGATCTAGGAAAACAATTTTATACTCGTGAAGTGAGATACAAGATACATTCAACTCGACAATGTATGATTAGAACTTAAAACAATGAATCGATTGACGTTAGTTAAAACAATTCTACTAGGAAAAATACTAGGAAGAATCGTGTATCTGTTGATGGAATAGGGGGAATCCCACCACAAAATTTCTGCTTGACGACGACAAATGTGTGTTCATCTTCAAAAAGCAAGACGGGAAAATTGCCGTCAATCTACACGCTGGTAAGAAGAGATCTGTACTGTATCGGGTATCTAGTATATCGGGGAAGAGCGTTGATATGCAACATGGATGCGAGACGTATAAAGGCGGGACGATACGGGTTTATTAAAATATATACGATCCGTAATTGAGACGAAATTCCACGCCATTCAACTTGACGGAAACGGAATTTCAGACTGATAAATTATGCTTAGGGGTATTCGACAACGTTGTAATAGTTCTAAAAATTCGAGGGTAAGACTTCCCAAGCAGCTTATTTGTGGAACAGAATCACTCAAAATCAAGCACTCCCTGCGTGACCAGAACAAACTCTTGTAATTGTTGATGAAATATGGTGAATCTTACTACAAAAATTGGCATCAATCTACATGCTGGTAACGATATGTTTCTACAGGTCTAAGTCGGGGAAGAGTGTTGATATACAGGATGGTTGCGAGACATTTAAAGGCGGGACGATACGGTGTTTCTTAAAATATACAGGGTGTCCCATAACTTATGGGTCATAAAGCGATTGGAGATAATAGACATAAAAATAGTTATTTTGAGCCAAAGTATCCTAAGTAAAATGTTACAGGTTAAAGAGACACAGGGTGTTGAAAGTGAAAATTTTGAAAACAGCGCAATTTATTCACAATAATAAAAATGCTTTAATCTACTTTTGAAAGTAACTGTTGAAACCGTTAACTTCAATACATCTTCTCAAGTTATTCACCAAACGACGTCTTACAGCCAGGAAGTTATTTTGATAATCTCTTATAACCGTGGCGGCATATTTTATCTTACGTTCAAAGGTATACCATCCAAAATGTCAAGTAAATTGTTTTGTAAAAAATGCAAATATTGTTCTGCATTAAGCCTCTGCGGAAGCTG
Organism: Agriotes lineatus; assembly: GCA_940337035.1. NCBI lineage: Eukaryota > Metazoa > Arthropoda > Insecta > Coleoptera > Elateridae > Agriotes > Agriotes lineatus. The sequence goes on from OW679200.1 coordinate 15,082,968, forward strand.
AAGAGCTGATCAAGAAATTGTCGATAATCCTGCACCAAATATTTATCGAAAACTCGTGCTGGAAATGTCTTTTTCTGGGTAGGCGTGGATTTTCCAAAGCATAGTGATGAAAATTCCGTGTCTTGTAAAAGTTGCCTCGTCAGTAAATAATATCTTTTTTAGGAACATGGGATCTTCGTTTTTTTTATTTAGTAGATTTTGATAAAATTCTGATCTGACTTGCAAATCTCCTGGCAATAAATTTTGAACGGGCGTAAAATGGTAGGCAAACAAATTTTCTGCATGAATGATTCTTGAGACGGTTAATTTACTAGTTTCCAAACGTCTAGTGCTTAATTCATGATTTTCCGCCATTCGAACCAAGATTCTTCTCTTATTTGACCGTTACATTTTTCGGTCGTCCACCAGAATTTTTGCTATAAAACGAACCTGATTCTGGTTGGGTAGAGTTCTTCATACATTGTAAGTGCAGCACGATTTTTGTAAATCATGGTTAGAAGCCGCGGCATTTTTAATTGAAAAGATTACAGTACTTGGATATTGCCAAAACTTGTATTTTACTACTTTTGACAGGAAAAGGTAGAAAAGTAGGACTGGTTTGTCAACATTCAAGGCACCCTTTGTGAATTAAATATTTTTCAGCCATCGAGAGAATGTGCAATGGAACGTTCAGCTGCGAAAGTCTGGGAAACGGCGTGAAAATAACTTTGACTTTCAACAACGTGTGTCTCTTTAACCTGTAACATTTTACTTAGGTAACTGTGGCTCATAATAACTATCTTTGTGTCTATTATCTCCAATTATTGCTCTATGACCCATAAGTTATGGGACACCCACGATCCGGAGTCTAAATGAAATTCCACGGCACTCAACAGGACGTAAACTGAATTTCAAACTGATAAATTGTGCTTTAGGAGCTAGGGGTATTCGATAACGTTGTAGTGTTCAAAATTCGCCGGCAAGGATTTCCGAGTAGCTACATCTATAGAACAGGATCTCTCAAAATGACGCACCCTCTGCACCATCCGCACAAATTCGTGTAGTTGTTAATGCCATAGAGGAAATCCCACTACAAACGTTTTCACTCGGTGACGAAAAATTTTCTATGCAGCATGATGGGCAAATTGTCGTCAATCTACATGCTAAGTTTCTTTAGAACTGAAGAGTTGGAAAAGCATTGATATATAAGATGGTTGAGAGACGTTTGATGACGCTGTTTTACTAGACGAATTGGCGACCCCTTCCTGGCGTCCATAAAGAAAGTGGCGGCGTTAATTCTCAACCTGTCCTGAACTTACTGGGAGAATATTGCAAATGCAGAATGGATACGAAGTCGAAGAAAACCATAGAAGGAAGCAACGTGGCTTTAATACTTGAAAACGATCAAATCGTTGAAATGATGCAAGTTACCTGGGAGGTCTGATTAGCAAAATATAAAAGTACACAAAAATTATACTGGATAGAATTAATAAAAGTAAAAGAAGAACAGGGTCACACTATGAAGTAAAAAATATTAAACAGAAACAAAAGATACGTCTATAGCGTTATATTCAAAATAATTCTAACATACGGACGTGAGATGTGGTAGAAGAAGAATTGTTTTCAATGAAGATGGACCTTTCAAGAAGATCAGCATGAATATTAATGCTGGAACAAGTGATAGATACAACAGTAAGAGAAATGATGAATATGAAGAACACAATCATCGAATAAATTAAATAACAACAGCTCTTCTGGTCTGGTATGGTTATGTCATTCTCAAACTGACTTAACAATTCCCGAAAATAAAGAGATTGTTATAGACCAGCGAAGTGGACTGGTTGAACTAGCTGTTACTTAACATATTGGTGGACTGGTGCAATGAAAAAATAAGTCAAAATGGTTAAAGATAGGAAAGGGGGAATTTAATATAGTACTTTACTCCGACGATGGTGTTATAATCCATAACGATGCACCTGCATAATTTCAAAAAGTTATAGATATCGTATATAAAACGAGTAAATTTGTAGATAGCGATGCAAAAGCAAAAATATTTGGCTCCAATCCATTGTAAATTCTTCGTAAATAGTAGAGTCCTCGAAGAAGTACCTAGCATCTGTAACAACAGCTAAGCTAGGCAGAATAGAAGAATTGCAAACTCAAATAACCAAACCCGAAAAAATTGCAGACTGCTTTAGGGATGAAATGTAGAACAACAAATATATGAATCAGCAGCCAAAGACCCGATTAGTGATGATTACGACAAAGACAAGCAAAACTAAACATACTCCACAATATAACAGATCATCATATTAAAGCAAGGTTTGAAAAAGAAGAACTGAACAGAAGAGTAGTGTTTCTAAACTGGCCAATATAAGGAAAATCAGCATAAAACCAGCACGTAATCAATATGGTGAGAAGGAAATGCAAAATGCATATTCATATGTCTGGAAAATTAGTCTTAAACAAAATAGGTAAGAGGCGAAGGAGCAAAGTAAAAAAATATCAATATATTAGAGCAACTTCTATAAGTTGCATAGGTTCGAACATTGCTGAATAGCGAGAATATTCTCTATGGCGTTTGATTACATTAGCATGTAAGGGTTACAATTCTTAGAGATTCCCGAGTTAAATACAATTGGCGAAAAACAGATAATCCTTCAATTTGTCGAAGTCAATTATAGTGTGTTATGTTTTGCGCTCTTATTTATAGTTATTTGCGCAATGCATGAAATTGTTATATGGCCTAAAGTACTAAATGGTGACAAAAAAATCTGATGGAGTGAGTATCATCAGATATTAAAATGAGGTCTCACATTGCTTCTGTGTTTTGTAGATTAGGTTTAAGCTCTCAGTTCAGTTTTAACAATCATTGCAAGGGATAAAGAGAAATAAAACGAATTTGTATATTTTCTAATTTCTTGGTAGTTCAATTGAGAGAAATATCTCGGAATGTTTAACATAACACAATTAACTCACCTAATAACATAGATTCGTGTTCGAGGTTTGTAAAATCAGATCTATAATTAATAAATTAATTTTGTTTTGTATATTCATAAACTAACCTTCTTTCAAACACTTCTACCTGTTCTATACATAGTACATCTATCAAGGTTAACAAGGGAATCGGGTTATGCTTCTACTTAAAATTCTGATTTGCTGACATTTTCTCTCCGATGTCGAGAAGAGGGTACATGTTGATCAGAAAAAGCTCAGCTTCTTGGACTTAGAGGTGGTAAACTGATAATTACCACGAATTGTCAATTAATCCAAGCTTCCCTCGGATGGTGTAAAAGTCTCCATCACTGCGCCAATAAATATGGAGAGACCTTTTCAGCACAGACTGTTGGAGTGATTTCGTTAAAATTTTGTACGTGACGGGAACCCAAAAAGCCAACTCGAAACAAAACAGACAACAAAAGACGTATATTACAATTACTGACTTGCTTTGTACGTAACAGAAGGGGAGCTCGAATGTCACTGCTGGCTAAAAGTTGTGCTGTGACCCTTCGGAACTGGGAGATAACGTGAAAAATGCAAAACACGTGCTATTCACGTGACTGGGGGTGCCTTTGAGCCAATCAGCATATGTTAGAAATTTTATTCTCAACATTTTAGCAGACTTACTATTTTCAGAACGTTTATTTTTGGCTCAGTTCGTGACGCCGATGGACGAGTTGCGGAAAAATTAACCACACCAATTCCGGAATGCTTTTGCATTAATTTATTTAATTATCTGGTATTTTTTTGTTTCGTCCCCTTGTGACTGTTTTCCGTGTTTACAGCGGAGAGAGTTCCTAAATTTTACAAATGTGTTGGCAGCAAACTCACGCCGAACTCCTTCGCCGCTTTTTATGTCAGCTCCAAATAACAATGTTTACGAGTTGTGCAATCTACGGACTCGATTCGTTGTGAAGGTACATTCATTTGAAGGAGAAAATGAGAAGTTTTAATCCCAAGCCAGCCGCAGCCAGCTCGGCGGTGAATCCGTTTTTGCATCTAGTTGCATTTATTCCCAGTTGGCTGTGTAATTCGTTGAGAGCGTTCTGAGGAATATCCGGATTATACGACCAGTTCTGTTGTGATTGGTTTCGATTATTTTGTGTGAGTAAATAGCGTTAACCGCTAGATATAACTTATTCATGTTTTATTGTGACCAACGGATTGAAATTTATTTAATTTATCATATACTTAAATGAAAAAGATATTAAATTGCTAACTATACGTTTTAACTACTAGATAATAGTAGTCCAGTTAGTTTGAGGACTGATAAAAACTTACAAAATTATTGTAAGAAATGAATTATAGGTATTATTGATTAATTTTCAATATATGAAAGTAGTAGGTACTATTAATAACGGCTTTTAGACAATGTTGCTGTCTCTCTGCCACATGATTTGCAATTCAGAAGTAATTTACATTCAGGGTTAATTAAATTGGCAGAAAATTGGAGAAAGAGTAAATTCACTGAGCGATAAAATTTTACACTTTCATAATATCAAACTCCTTTACAAAAAAAAAATCCAATTTATCCAGGTATCTGTCTATTTTCCACACACTCAATAAAAATTATTTTAATGGCTGAGATAGCAAATCACCATGCAAATTATGTTACTAGATTTATTGAATTTCTAGATACTTTGGCCACCAGTGTAAAACTTAAATTAGTCAATCAGCGACTCAAGTTTTAGGTGCAAATTATACCTTTTTCCAGAATTAAATGTGCGTTGCAGCACCGAAATTGTTCCTCAATCACTTAATTAATTAGTGACCAGAGTAAAGTCCAGGTAAATGTAATATATATAAGAAGAATTTAGATTATTAAACTTTTTACAATGCGAGATGAAACCTCGATTTACGCACAGATATCAAAATGTTGTGGGCAGAACGAATATCCACGTCGTTCGTATGACCAAACCTAATCTACATAGACTGATGCACAGTTGAAACTACATCTACATCAAACTATATACTATGTTAATACTAGTTGAACATGTATGCAACTGTCGGTCGATTACAAGCCAATCTACAACCTTCAATCTGGCTACGCTCGGATAAACCTTCACATAAGTAAGGCTCGGAATGATTGCGTTAAAAATCCTTCTACCAAAACTGTGCTGGACCCTGTAGCAAAAAGTTGATTCTACCTACTCCTCGCAGCAATTCATAACGGCAGCTACCTAGATTAAGGCTTCATAATTTGCGGTTTCAAGACACAGCTATGGAAAAGGCTAACGAAATGCATAATTACTTTTATAACCTTCATACTAAAAATACATAGTCAATGTGGCACGTGGTTTCAATTTGGTATGAGTACGGTCCGAGCTAAGAAAATCCCTCTACGGTACCAGACTGACAGCGAAGGCTTCCCTCTAGACACGATTTCAATTGTAGACTGGTGTTTCATCCTTCAAACTCTTGATGATCTCCTAAAAGGCCCTAAACCTTTCACCACATGTCTCGACGACGCCGTACGTCAATCTGTCAGCAGAGGAAAGAAAATTTCGTCTTGTGAACAAGCGAACGACATATCATTGGTTGCAAACCTATCAGGCGAAGTATTTCCCAACAATAACATTTTAATGCTCTCACAATAGCAAATCATAGAAGAGACCCAAATGCAAATATTCAATTTTTTTTCCAAAAGTCGTGGTACCTACCCTTAACCAAAACTTTACGTAATGAAAGACAACTACATTATGAATTATGGCCGATAATAGAAACTAAAGAAAAATTCGACATCTTTACAAAAGAAAATTAGCAAAAAAACATTTGCCTTTGTAAGAGCTCAAAAGGTCGCCAGCGTGGTCGAGCGGTTAGAGAGCTCGACTGCGGTGCCATGGTACGGAGTTCAATCCCGCCATCTGGAAACTTGCAGGTGGCCCATCCAGTTGCTGTAAAAATTGGGTACCGAAATCACAGTTGTTAAAGTAGGGAAAGTAAGGTAGTCTTCGAAGGCGTGATTGTGACCACAGCACCCGGTACGTCGTTAACGGTGTGCAGATTGACTGGGTTTCGGAAAGAGATATTTCGACCACCCTGACTGGCTTTGACTCGGACCATGTTCCTACATGGAATGAAGTGCCCGAACTTTAATTTAAGAGTTCAAAAGACAGGCAATCAAATAGAAATAAAATTCCTAACATAAGAAAGGGAAAGATGCAGAATTCAATAAAACGGTAAAATGGAATCGACTATGGAGTGAACGAAGAAGGGGGTAAAATAAAATTGAACAGGTTTTGGAAAAGGCTCAGTGTGGATATAACACGTAATACCAAGATTAACCTTGTCCAGGCCTTAGTATTTTCTGTATTTAAATACGCATCTGAAACCTTGGACTATTCAAGCTGCGGATCGCCGTCGCATCGACGCTTTTGAAATGTGGTCTTGGCGTAGGATGTTTAGGGTTTCCTGGACAGAACATAGCACTAATGTCTCGATATTAGATGAAGTAAAACCCAAGCAAAGGTTGTTTACTATTATTTATGGAAATATCCTAAAATTTTTCGGCCACATTACTCGAGCTGATAAGTTTGAAAAACTTATTGTTTAAGGTAAATCTCTCGGCAAACGAAAACGGGGCAGATCACCGATGCGCTGGATCGACACTGTTGAGAACCTCTTGGAAGCAAATATAGAACAAGGTGTCAGAGCTGCGTCGAATAGGGAAAGATGGCGCAGAACAGTACGAACAATAACAACCCGATTAGACAAGACTACATAACCATGATCACCTTGCGTCTGTCAAGACGAAAGGACTAGAGAAGAGAAGAAGAAGTGTGGATGAACTAAAAGTAGAAATATTTCGTACTAAAAGTTAACATTTTGGATGTTGTCAACCAGAATAATTAAGGGTAGAATAATGTGTATCCCAAACTATTAAATATGGACGGGTTAAGATAACACTTTCGGGTTAAAGGGTGGTAAAAGTGAGAGAAATGGTGAGAAATAAAGTTATCTTACAAAATTTGAGCAATCACATGTTTGATACTGGATTTGAATTTATCGGTTTAGGTTCGTTTATTCACAGGATAACAAGCTACAATACACTTCACAAATATATAGATTGAATTTCACCAAATTTACATTGAAATATTATAATTGAATTGTTGGACAACTTGCTGCACATCAGCGTCCCACTTGAAACAGCGTCAGTGTAATGCTTTTTTCAGCTGGCCGAAGATGTTCAAATCACAGGACAATAAGTCGAAAGTGTATGAAGGGGGTTATAATACTTTTTTGGGAAACCTCTTAAGCAGGCTTTCACAGGTTTAGCAACGTGCGGACGTATATCGCTCCTTGATATGTAATGGGAGTGTACTCTTAAAATCAAAGATAACTGTAACGCGCCTGACCTTGCTCGCCTGAGCGTATTTGTATTAGCAAATCAACATACGCTTACAGCCAATTTGTGCTTATATGTTTTTTGTTGTTTGCTATTAGGTACATATTTATAATTGTAAGCTTTAACCGCGCGTGTTTTGCGTTTTTTGCGCGTTTATGCGGGGGCACCTACTATATAAAAGAGGCGGAAACCATCTAAATTTGAGGAAAGTGTTAGTTTGAGCAGAGAGAGTGTCACCCAGTTTTGAATTTGGATAGCACCAGCCATAAACAACGTTCCTATAATTTCTAGGTAATTACAAACAACAAGCAAAGCCGAAATAACACTCTAGGTAAGTAGCACAGAGCGAGTTGAAGATTTGAAGACAGGAAAACAAAGGAAAGGACACAGAGTGACGCACTAGTCATGTTATCGCCGTGGAGGGTCACAGTCCACAGTCCAGGTATTGTTATAAGGGCATTCGTTGATCTTCACTGTAGGTGGGTGATTTTTATGCTATAATTGATGGCAGAATAGTGACAATCGGGACCGGCATCAAACGAGTCACAGCCACCCAATGGGTGGTTGGGCTCCCTTTTTTGTCTTTTTTTGCGCCCTACGCATGCACATGGTTTTTCTTAAAGTAGTCTTTATCGGAGATAACACACTTATATCAGTGTTTTTTCTAATTTGCAAAATCACTTTTTAGTATAGTCTTCAGTTTTTTGTCAGCGATTATGTCTTTATCTCCCCTATAGTCACAAAACCTTGGCCTTCCATGGTCTCTTCATCTTTGGGAACACGAAAATGGAGCAGGGGGTATGGCGAATCCGTCGAATGCGGTGCCTGAGGAATCACTATCGTGTTTTTCTTTGACAAGAATTAAAAAAAGTAGTGAGTGTGAGCTGGTGCACAATATTCGAGAGTTCTTTCTTTAAGTCCGGTCATTTTCTTCGGATTGCTTCACAAAGACGGCAGAAGACTTCCAAATAACATTCTTTCTGGACTATACTGTTATAATCACATACTACAGTAAGGAAAATCTTAACATTTTATTGAACTTGAAGCGCTTCTTTGGTCTTGGCCCTTCAGGAAGCGTGCATTGGGACAATTGGATTTTTGTTTCGATGTCATAACCATTCTAGGTCGTCAGCGAATGCATTTAACACTTTTTTAGCAGAATCTTTTCGATTATGTTTTTGTTCAAAATACAACAATTTCGGAACAAATTTGGTTGCCACTCATCCTGTTCCCAAAACGTTGGTAACAATTGCTTTGCATCTGCCGTATGAGTTAATAACTTCTTCAGCAACCTTGCTAATAGCGATTCGGTGATTACCAAGAGCAATTTTCTTATCTTTCCCATGTTGTCAGCGGTAGCTGATGTGTTAGACCGTCATCTCTCTCGCCATTTTCAACGTCTGCACTGCTCTCATCGAACCGATTGCGCCATTCATAAAAACTTGTTTTTCTCATGGCAGACTCGCCAGAAACCTTCTTCAAGATTGCCAACACGTCACTACACTTTATGTAATTTTTAAAACAAAATGCCAATTTTTGCTTCGTGATTTTAAAAATTATAAAATTGCTGAGCACGGCAAATGCGTCCCAAAATTAGTACATAAAATGGTTTCAATCGGCACAATTGAAATATTCTGGGAATATTTTGATCAAATTTCTTAGGACTAACTTTGGTATGAGGCTTTAGCTTCATGTGTTGGAATACGAGATTTAACAGTAACGGTAAGTTAAATATATTATTTAACTGCGTTATTTAACTATATGTCATGCTTCATGCAACTGCGTAATCAGCGTCATAAAATATTAATACATTCAGTATCACGCCATTATGTTTTGTTTCCATTTGCTATATGCTGTTGGAATATTAAGTTGACAATATCGTTGCTATTTGTATTTTAAAAATTAATATTAATGCACTAATCTTGTTGGACAGCACAACGTCACTGGAAAAATGTTAAGGGTATAAGCAAACAATTGTGTCGCTAAAAGTGACTTAGTTGCTGCTCTTGTAATGATAATGTGAATCTATCTTGTGCACGAACGTATATTTACTACCTTGTGTAACCCATTTAGAAAATCCGCTAAAAACTGTTAAAAGTTATTTCGATAATTCTTTGTTTCGCCCATCTTAAAAACTAAATCAAAGTTAAAACTGATAAAACAAACTTCCATTACGAACAAGAATCTAAGATGTTATTCGATAATACGTTGGGTAGGCAAGCAATGTGACAAGTACAGTGAACTTTTTATGCTACGACGGAGGCGCATTTGAACTTTTATTTTAATGTAATATTCCAAAATGCTCAATTCCACTTTCCATTATCTAAGCACACTTGTCATTTCTGTGACAACTTCTAGAGACCCTTCTCAAAGAAACTTTTGGATTAGCAGAAAGAGAGCAGCGGGTTCAATTATCTCGAGACAACTTAAAAAATGTCACGGCAAGAACAATGGTTTATATTTTCTGATTCTTAAGGAGAAAAGGAAGGTATATAGAATTTGGTTTTTAATAATTTTTAATTTTACTGTGTAAAAACGTGGTTAACAATAATACTAGTTTAATATTAAAACTTAATTATATAACTTTCCTAAAATTCAATTTGCGTCTAAAGGATTTTGGTCTGTCATTAAATATTTTGTAAAAAAATCAAGTAAACGTGAGACTAATTCTAACTTCCGCTTTAAAATAGAGTATTTTATTAAATTCGTATTGTGTTAAAATCAGGATGGTTAATAAACGAACAAAAAAAATTTTAATCTCCTTTTAAGAACAATTAGCCACGATCCCAGAGCGTGAGGTAACGTTTTATAAAATTAAAAGCCGTGTTTTGTTTGAAAGAATATTAAAATTTTAGTAAATATAGTTTTCAAGGGATGCGGAGTACTAATTATGCTAGTTACATTTAGTCGAGACCTGTTCTTTGAGTTCCTCTTCATTGTATATTATTAGAGTGTGGATGCGGGAAACATCATCTGCATGAACATACGAAAGATATATGTAGTTTTAGTTCTTGTTTACATTTAATTCCCTAACTAAAAACAGTTCACTCGACGAAAGACTTTACATCATATGTGTATTTATAAAAAGTATTATTTTCCTGGCTTCAAATATTCAAATTTACAAACATATATAAAGGATTAAAGGGCGGCAGTTCAATTTGAGGAAGATCAATTTCTTAGAAAGGGATATATTACGTTGTTTATAGTAATATTGAATATATCAGCTGGTAGTCAGGTCAAAATAGACATTCAACGTTACAATAATTCGCAAGAAGCTGAATATTGGTACACATCTTGAGAACACCATCATAAACAAATTGTGAAAAGTCCCCATCGATCCCACGTGTGCAAAAAAAATTATTCAAGGTCACAGTTCGCGAAAATGGGTTTTTTGCATTTTTCAGCCAAACTGTCAGTTTTATCATAAAAATATGTCAGACATAAATTGTAGATCATGCAATTATCTATAAAACTTGTTCTTGCACTTTTTTCTTAAAAATTTCAATTTCTGAGATATAGCGATTCTAAAAGTTGAAAGAGTCGTGTTCTCCATAATATGCACACGTTTCCACGCCACCTGTGAGGTAGTGTAATTGGCTCGTTTTTTTAACGTGGTTTCCCCGGTAGGCCTATTCTATGATGTATTTATGTAATGGAACTTCAAGTGCTGTCTTCTCTTTCTTCTCATTCTCCTTCTTTTTCTCATTCTTCTTCATCTTCTCCATCTCATTCTCCTTCTTCTTCTTCTCCTCCTCTTCCTCCTCCTTCTTCTTCTTCTTCTTATTCTTCTTCTGCTTCTTCTTCTTCTGCTTTTGCTTCTTCCTGCTGGGTGCAAGTGAATTGTTGTAACAGCGAAGCATCAGTTGTCTCATGGCCGATGTCGTAAGAATCCTATTCTGTTGGAGATTCGACATTAGAGCAGGACTGGCCTTGACAACTGGTGCATGCTGCTGAACAAACCAATCCGACTTTTTTGCAGCCGCATTTAGAAGTACACCCCTTTTTGCAGTTGCAAAAAATAGCTTTTTTGGTGCAGGTGGAAGTAAAATCTGGATTGATTCCAACTTATCGTTAGTTAACTTCCAACCCCAGTCTTCTGGGTTCAGTTGATTACCAAGCCACACATGAACTTGATAATATACTCGATAAAGATGTTGATGAGCAGAAGCAGAGGTTGGGGAAGACAAGCTAATTGTACTCGTTTCTTGTTCCGCAACTTAAACTATCAGAACGTCTGACAGTCAAAAATCCTTCTGTAAACCTTTGGTAAACACTAGGATTCATAAAGTTCTCTAATTGTAACAGATCTCGTAGATATAAGTGCGCAGACTTAGCATAAGGAAAATGTCCTAATGCGTGGAAATAAGGGTGCATTTCTTTAACGCTGTTCAAATGAGCTTTCCATTCTCCCATACGTTCAGCTCTAATAAACTCTTTTACTATCGACACCATATTAAAATATTGCATCCATAGTTTTGCGGTAGCTCCTCGTTCGTCTCTTAGTCTTTGATTAAACTGATAAAGTAATGCTTCAGATGTTTCAATATCATTTTCAATATCATTATATGAAATAGTGTTATTTATTACTTTTTCAACAGTAATGATAAGATTTGCATCCATGACGTCATCAATAACAAGTTCTTTTGATATTATTGTTGCTAAAGTGAGCTGAAGTAATGTATGAGCTCGAACAGCTCTCGCGTAAGCGTGCCCATTGAGCATTTTTTCTAATGACTTAGGTGCATAAATCAAAGAGAGTACTTCTTTCATGCCTCTTCCTTGCATAATGTAACCAATTGCTCCAAAAAACGACATCAGTAGATGAAATCCTGCGAGCCTGATTATGATCTTCGATAATTCAGACCCTTCAGGTGCAGCTGACACGATTTCTCGAGCTTTTGCATACAGAGGCTTATCAAAAGTAATAATGCATACATCGTGACCATCACGTTTTGCATTATCTAAAGCACAAAGTAAAGTAGTGTATATAGTATTGTAGTTACTGGCAGGTTGATGAATAACATCTTTATTACAAATGAAGCAAAATTGCGAAATTTTTTTGGCAGATCAATATTTTAACTTATACTATGGGTCCCGTAATGTATATAGGCGGCGTACCCGTGCATATTATGGAGAACACGACTTTTTCAACTTTTAGAATCGCTATATCTCAGAAATGGCAATTCTTAGGAAAAAAAGTGCAAGAACAATTTTTATAGGTAATTGTATGATCTACAATTTTTGTATGACATATTTTTATGATAAAACTGACCGTTTGGCTGAAAAATTTAAACAATCTATTTTTTGGAACTTTGACCTTGAATAATTTTTTTTGCACACGTGGGATCGATGGGGACTTTTCACAATTTGTTTATGATGGTGTTCTCAACATTTGTACCAATATTTAGCTTCTTGCGAATTTTTGTAAGCCTACCACTAGTTTTAGAGCTAACTTGACCGGACTATGGATATATTAATACATCTAGAAAAAATCATGGAATACGAAAAACAGTCTGTTTCTTTTTTATGCTAAACTTTACTGATTAATAGTATATTATGATACTAGTGTATAAGTACGCCTTCAAAGCAAGTGCTATGAGTTCATACGTGTATCATACGCTATTTTTTCTACAATTGTAACAGAAATATAAAAACTTAGTTCAGTGACACTTTTTCCGTCACATTGTCTTAGACATTTTAGGTTATGTTGACATTCAAATTTACGGCAGAGAGTGTTTTAATATAGTATTAAAACACGCCACAAATGGAAACGTGCAAAAAGGACGTAATTCGGGCGCTAATATTAAGAGTGCTACAAAAGTCACTTTTGACACTAGAAACTGTGCAAAAAGTTGTCATTTTGACATCATAGTAGAAAATAGTAGATTATGTTATTAGGAGTAAAAGTGATACTTTATGTGGCGAAGCTGAAGTTTATTTAGCCGAACGTTAGTGAGGCAAATAATTCAGCTAAGCCACATAAAGTCACTTTTACTCCGAATAACATATACTATTTTATCCGCAAACGTATTCAGGTAAATTTCAGGCGAGCACTGTACCCCTGCGCCAACCGTTGTTGTTCAAATAACGCGCTACAGTAATGATATATGAACATACTGAATCACCCGAGCTAATAGCACACGGCCACAGCAGCTGTCACACCATAACCCACGGCGACAGATGCTCCGATCCGCTGCTTAAAGGTTTATTTAAATTAAAACGTTTTCGTACTCTTTTTGAATATAAAAACCGGCCTACGATGTAAGTCTAAAAATTAGCAACATTTTAAGCCATCATACAATTTAATCGGTCCAGTATCTTCGGAGGAGATAGCGAACAAACATAGAAAGAAAGAAAGAGAGCAACGATTTTGTGTGCTTAGGCGGATAAAGTACGCAAAAGTCGCTATTTTGTCTGCTTAGGCAGATAAAGTGACACTTTTACCTTGTCAATAAAGACAAATAAGTTATAACTTTTTTGACGTTTGCGGATAAACGTTATTGAACTGATATCATTGACTAGGTACGGATAGGTACGAGAACAATTGATTATGTATTATGTACGTATATGTATATATATTAGCAAGCAACAGGAGCACGCCTCAGTTTAGATTTAAACAAAAACCCGCTAAGAAAACCAATTCTTCAAACTTGAACAGTTTGTTATTCAAAATTATCATTTGCTCAAAGTATGATATAATGATTTTAAAACTAATAGTTGTTTATTAAATGTGCTTCATTAAAAAGATATTTAACATTTTACAATTTGTATTTTAACGAGGTCTACTCTCGATGGGGACATTTACATTATCTAAACACAAAAGTAGTAGTGTATTATTATTAATTGTTAATCGGTATGCTTGCAAAATAAAGTACGCGTCAACTATACCATTTAATATGGTACTGTGCAACTACTGAACCACTGGAACCTTATCAAAAAAAGAGCCCAAGTACCTTACAAACATTTACACCGAGCACATAACATTTGTAATAAACACTAAAATAAAAAATTGCCAATAACCCCATGAAAGAGTGGGAAGCGACCAACTATACCAGAATTTAATCGCCTATTCAAATAGAGCTCCGGTGCTAGAAAAGTTAATATAAATGCAAACCATGGCTTGCAGAAAAGGTAAAGCTGCTAGCAGCAGAAAAGAGAAAATTATATCTGAAATGTATAAATAATAAAACTTCGGAGAAAAACCGGATAAGACAAACCTAGTAAACTCTAGAATGCAAGCGATAAAGAACGAATTCTGGGAGAAATGATCAATAGACATGGAGTATGATCTGTATGGTGGACAAAAAAATGAAACATATTAAGAAGCAGAAAAACGATATGAGAACTTTCAAACTAGCCCGATATTTCCCAACATTGGATCATCACCTGAAACCCACTTCAAAACTTAAAGGGAGGTGTCTTGTTAGGACGCCCTGACACATTCAAACATTCTTGGTTTAAAGTACTCGCAAGCATTACCTTTCAAATATTGGTCTTTACGGCCTTTTCTGTCGGCCTGTGGGAGTAATGTTTCGTAGAAAGGGAAGGTGGCAGCGACACTTGTTGAGCATAATCTACGTACCATAGATTTCTCTCATATCTTATCTGGTTTTATGTCAATCTCTTTGAGTCATTCTAAAAGCCGCCAACAGAGGGGCTCAGTCTTTAGTTTCCTTCAAAAAGCACGTTTTGTGTGGGCAATACGTTTTAAGCTGGCTTATCTTGTTTCCTCTTCTTAGACAGGCTGCACATTGTCTGGTTTTTAACAAGCAAGTTGAGACATGGTGTTTAGCTACGTGACGAAAGGCGAGTAGAATTCTTGCACAATATGGTGCAACCAAGATGTTTATGGGTTAGAGAGAGAAAGAGCTAGCACGCCTTCCCGGCGTTTTCCCGCTCGATTCAAGTTTCGTGTTTAAGTGTCAGTTAGCGACAGCGATACGAAAAGGTAGAACTGTGTTTGACCCCGCGGAAGCTTCGGTGACCGTTGGGGTCAGGTTAAAATTAATTGTAAGGTCGTTATTCCTGTGCCTGGGAACCGTAAAGTTTTGTAATTATTATGTGCTACAGTTACGTTTCGTTATTTAAACTTTTGGTTTGAACGTTTCTGAGTACAGGGGGCATATAATCAAGCCAGTTATTGGTTGGGAAATTTATCATGTAGTCAGGGTTGAAACTCGAAGCTTTGGGGCGGCGTGTATGTGTGCAAAACTTTCCAATACCGGTGAAAGTGTATGCTTTGTTGGCGAACCTCGATTTCAAAGTGGCCCTACTCGGGAGGTTGTGGCAGTCCTATGCCGTGAAGCCCGCTCCCAAGACTCGCTATCCTGAAGACAATTGCAAGCCATTCCTTAGTTGTGTCGTGGAGCCAACCCATTTCATCCTTTTCGCCACCCGTCGTCGCCAACGAGCCCCCTCTCCCAACATTGACCTGGATGCATTTCGTCAAATTTCAGCATTCGATTTGCCAAAAAAAAAAAAACAAAAGGTACTGTACGCAGTTGTAAAGTGAATTTTCCGGCATTTGTGCGTCGCATTACATTTAGTGCAACATAGAACGATTGGTTGTGCAAGCCAAACTAAAGCAGGTGTGCGTGACTCACGTATTGCAGACGGACGACTAAAAATAGCAGCTACACTCATATGCAGTGTGGTCCGTCAATTACAAATAGATTTGATCAAAGTAAATTAAGTTTCATTGTTTGTTCACCATAGTAGTATACTTTGTTCTAATTCTTAATTTATGGCCACTATTTAGGCTAACATTAGTAACCCATTTTGGTACTAATTACGTAAATCATATACTTGCTTGTCTAAAACTATTTGCGTCAATTATATACATGCACATTTAATTTTTCTAATATATACTAATTTAAATTCGACTTTTTATGCTTTTTGTTTATGCTATTCAGAGATCTTTATTTATTTGTGTATTGACCTGTGTCGTAAATTATGTGTGAGATACTTAGAATAATGCTAAGAAACCAGCAAAGGTAAGTCCCGAGCAAGTGGAGCCACAAGATCATGGGAAGAGAACAACGGCTCTTCCACTTTGAGTTTCTACAGGGGTCGTCCAGTAATTCTTCGATGGTAATAAGCGAAGCTTGTGGCGCTCATCCCCTTTCATCTTGATGACAGCAAACCCCTGTGTGACAGCATCTCGGCCTAAGTTACGTCGCGTTGATTCGACCCACCTCTTCTCCCTGAGCAATAGTCGGTCAACTGATTATTAACGTGTTCTAACGACACATTTAGACTGTAACAGATTCAGTGTCATGTCGAAAAAGTCCTGTAACAATACACGCTGGAATAAGACGAAAAGATAGTTTTCGTCCAATACTGTTTAATAATGGTAATGAAGAAAACAGTATAGGATATATTATTATACAGGGTATTTACTTTCTCCTCAGTAATAATCTTGTTCCTTTTGTAATTTCTTTGAGTTTGTTTCAAGACCCTGATCCGTTGTTTAACCAATAATCTTTGCGTTTCTGAATTTGCTCTCTACATTCGTCATTGATTGAATTTTTCTGTTTGCTTCTTTTCTGATTTCCCAGCACTTTCTCTGTTGGGCGTTATATAAATCTACTTATGGGAGTAGTTATTCATTGATGATTTTCTAAGGAGTTACTAGGCTCAAAGCACCGTACTGGTTTGCTAGTATCGAGTGACTTTATAGCTGGTTACAGGAGTTAGTTAATATAGTATCCGATGCGAGTGAGAGGTATAGTCCGGAACTGAAAGCCAAAAAGAGGAAATAATCATTAGTAATACTCCAGTTCAACCGAAAGCGTTATTGGCTAGTGACAACATCATAGAGAGAGTGAACAAGTTCGTTTGCCTCGACTACACTATTAATGAAAGCTGGGACCACTCGTTGAAGATTAAATGCAGATTCGAGAGAGCCAAATCGATGTTTAAATTGAAATCAATGCTATACTGCTGAGATCTCAGCCTGGATCGTAAAAAAGGATTGTATTACGTTTTCTCCACTTTACTGCATGGTCTTTGAAACGTGGACCATGTCATAATCCACGGAAAGAGTGTAGGCATTTAAAATAATCGCCGAATCCTTAAAATTTCGTGGGTTGAGATCGTTAAACAATGGCAGCTGGAATACGTTGTTCATATAATGATGATCCGACAGAGTTATCGCTTACTGCAGTTGGTTATTTAATAGAAAATAGAAGGACGACGAAGCCCCAGCAATAAAGGAATATCCTTGTTGATAAATAATATGCGGAAATGGTTTGGTATTACCTTAACGAAACTTTTTCAGAAATCATAGTCAATACAGTTGAAACGGGATTTGGATCAGCTATACCTAAGCTTAGCAACAGTAATTAATAATCTTTCAATATGCAACCAATTTGTAGGTTTATGTATCTTGTAATATCTATACATAGGTCTTGGGGTATAGTGGGTGTTAAGGGGTAGTACCTTTCGCCCAGTGTCGGCCACTTCTGCACGCATGCAGTTGGACACTGGGGTACTGGTCCCCAAACACTCATAACTCTCACCAGTGGCTCCAAGAAGCTGCAGTGCATGCAGCGGCCATACCCTGGTACACTGTCTTGGCCGGCAGACTAAACCTGGTAGAGGTGGATCCCAAACTATAGGGATCTAACATGGTAGTCCCACCATCATGCATAAAGTCTAGTATGGGAGGAAAGGCAGATTGTGTCGATAGGCACCTAACCACTGGCAGACGTCGCATATCTAGCAGAGCATAGTCGACGGCTTGGAGGGCACCAGCAGGGACCATAGTACTGGGAGGCCAGAGACTACATCTGAAGACTTCTCCAATCGCGTCAGTCTACTGTCCCATTGGACTTAGAAGCCTGAAGACTAAAGAGTGGATTTACACCTGCGCAACTGTTTATCCACTATAAATATATCCACGCGTCTTTGATCATTGCTAGCCCACGGACTCGATTTGGACAAAAAAAACCTTTGGCGATGGACAAATGGCGACGGGGTAAGGGCTGATGTTCCTGCACCTAGTCAGATGTTTACACAAAGGCGGTCATGGGAGAGCGGTCGCTCATGCATTTATTGTAGGTAAAAATGCAAGCTCGGCAGCACCTATGGCGACAAAGCAGCCATATTCAGGGAAGCGCTGCTTTCCCCAATTAGGGGAGGGGACTAGGAAAAGGTGTCCTAAAACCGCATACCTCACAAAAACTCAACGGGTGATAACCACCGTCGCTCGTGCATCAAATATATACGTGGTCGAACACTGAAAAGAAAAATTAATTCATCACTACTCTAAGTAGCCACTTGGAATGTCCGGACCTTACAAGACAATCAAAACAGCATTCACCCAGAAAGGAAGACTGCTATCGTAGCACGTGAACTACAGAGATATGAAATTGACCTGGCCTTGTTAACTGAGAGCCGCCTTGCAGGCGAAGGACAACTTACAGAACATAAAGGGGGTTACGTATTTTACTGGAAAGGTCGCCCAGACACACAAAAAAGGCAAAATGGGATCTGCTTTGCTATTAAAAAGAGCATAGCTACGAAATTGACAAACATACCCACAGGCATTTCTGATCGAATAATCACGCTGCGACTGCAACTACGCGATAAAAGACATATGACATTAGTTGGTGCCTACGCACCCACAATGGATAATCTAGATGAAGTTAAAAACCAATTCTACGAGGATCTTGACAGAACATTGCACAAAATACCGCAAAGTGACAAATTAGTACTCTTGGGTGACTTTAATGCCCGTGTTGGCTGTAATTCGCTTGCCTGGCCAGGCATTATAGGCAAGCACGGGATAGGTAAAGAGAACGAAAACGGTACGAGACTTCTATCCCTATGCGCCCAGTACAATCTCTGTATCACAAACACCTGGTTTAGACAAAAAAATCAGTACAAGACGACCTGGATGCATCCCAGGTCCAAGCAATGGCATTTTATAAACTATATAATTGTGCGCAAGAAAGATATATCAGATGTATGCATTACTAAAGCTAAAAGAGGAGCACAATGCTGGACGGATCATACACTAGTGGTCTCAAAGTTACGCCTTCACCTTAGGAACCCCACAAGAAACTCTCAGATCACACCCAAGACATTAGACGTAAAGAAATTGGAATTGATAAATGTAGAGACCAAATTTAGACAGGGCATGGAAAACCTCTGTGACGTACCACAAAATGATCATGAATTTTCTCCACAAAAATGGACGAGATTCGTCAAAGTACTATACGACGTGTCAAAATACACGCTTGGATTTCTCAAGAAAAAACACCAAGACTGGTTCGACGACAATAATGTAGAACTAAACGAACTACTTGGTAAATATCGAACTGCACTGCAGAGAAGGGAGGTAAATAAGTCCTCTGTAATACTCAAACAACAAGCAGACCAACTACATGCACAACTTAAAACTGTGACAAGATCGTTAAAAGAACAGTGGTGGAAGGACAGAGCCCTTGAGCTACAGCAGCTTGCTGACACAAATCAAACTGGGTTATTCTACGACAAACTGAAAGAAGTCTGTGGACCTACAATGCGCAGAACAGCGCCACTAAAAGCACTGGATGGACGGCGCCTCACAGGAAAAGACGAAATATTGGAGCGCTGGCTTTAACACTTTAGGAACTTGCTAAATACCGAAAATGCACCTAATATGGAATTCATTACCAGTCTACCAGACAGACAACCTGCAGAGGATCTTGACAATCTGCCCACTTTAGAAGAAGTGCAGAAGGCAATTTCTGAAATGAGAAAAGGTAAAACGCCAGGGAACGATGGAATTCCTGCGGAAATCTACAGAGCAGGTGGAATAAACTTACATCAGAAAATACACCACTACTTATGCCAAATGTGAAATACAGAATGGATGCCCCAAGAATTCAAAGTTTCCATCATAACCACAATCTACAAGGGTAAAGGGGACTCTAGCTATTGCAATTCCTACCGGGGCATATCTCTTCTCGATGTCGCTGGAATCCTTTTAACACGTCTGCAACCTTAGCCGAAGAAATATTACCGCAGTCACAGTACGGCTTCCGTGCAAACCGTGGAACATGCGATGCTATATTCACCATTCGCCAGTTGCAAGAAAAATGCCTCGAGCAATATCAGCCTTTGTATGCCTGTTTTGTAGATCTAGAAAAGGCATTTGACAGAGTTCCACGGGAGGCCCTCTGGCAAGTTCTGAAAAAAATGGGCTGCACACCAAAATTCTTAAATAGGTGCGGCAACTACATGATGGCATGATCTGTAGGATAAGGAAAGATGGACAACTCTCAGATGAGTTTCCCGTAACAGTTGGAGTAAAGCAGGGCTGTGTGCTTGCGCCCACCTTATTTGCTGTATACTTCGCAATTACCATCAAGCAGGCTCTACAAGGAATGTTTGATGCTCTACATATCAAATACCGATACAACAAGGGCCTTTTCAATCTTTCTAGACTAAAGGCATCAACCAAAGTAAATCTAACCAGGATAATCGAAAGTCTGTATGCTGACGATGTATGTTTAGTGGCAAACTCTTCTGAAGCACTTCAAGAATGCGTTACACGGCTACACCACGCATGTACAAAATTTGGTCTGAAAATTAACTGCTACAAAACCGAAGTGATGCAACATGTAAGGAATCAGATAGATCCTGTACCTATGAACATCAGTATAGAACAAACCAAACTTATAAAGGTTGAGAACTTTGTATACCTTGGTAATAATATTTCAGCAGATAATAAGATTGATGTAGAAGTAAACAGAAGAGTTGCGCATGCAGCCATGACTTTTGGCAAGCTACCAGGGCCGTAACTAGGCAAACTATTATTGTAGACAAGCCAATATTTTAGCGCCCCTCAGTACAAAAACGATATATGTGACAAAAAAATATTAATGATACTGTATGACTTCTATATTTATCTCCGGATATATGATGTAATATATTCAAACAAACAGGTAGGTATTCAACAATAAATCCAACATTTTTTATTCAAACATAAGAATAAACAAATAAATGTTAAAATAAGAAAATACAACAAAAATCAAATGAGAACAGAAAACAAGATTAGAAAACACGATTCTAATAAAAAAAGTACATATTATTATGTAGTCAGCAGAACATTTTACAAATCCCTATATATAAACATATGGTGCACCCAAAATCGGAACGCCACTGCGTCGTTTATAGCGCAACAATAAGCATATGCATTTATCAGTGAACACGGGTTCAAATCCCACTAGCTGCAATTTTTTTTTAAATTTCCAAATTCATGTATATCGCTTTACTAAGTGTTTCTGTATTATTATCAGCATGAAGGTATTTTTTACCTATTTTGTAGAGAATTTTGAAGACTTCAACCATAATTCGATCTAACAACATGTTTTTCTTGCAGCGCGCTTTCTGTATTAAAGACGTTGAAAACGTTTTCTTTTGTAACTTTTTTATTTTAAACATGCAAAAATTATTTTAATTAGAATAAGACCACCTATGTGGTGCGTTCAAAAGCTTTAAAGATATATCAATATGTTAAAATAATACAATATAAACAAATAATTACATATGCGTAGTAGCATGTGAACGTAGAATAAGGTTCTGGATTCGCAAGCACACAGTTACACTGTTTTGTAATAATCAATATATTTAAAACGCAAAGCTTCTTTTGTCGGCATGATATTTTTTTTTTTAATAAATTTACCATCGTGTAGGGTCGCAGAAGTGATTTAAATTGAACAAATTCTACCGGGAAAGTGATTGTAGCGAAAAATGCCATAATAGTGGAACAAGTAAGCTCTCAAAATCGGTCTGTGGCATTCTGCTGATTGTTGCAATGAGCGGCTGTATCAGCGATGAGCCCAAAGCAGTGAATGTATATGTAATAACAGTGGTCCTGCTCCAACAGTTGTTAAAAATTTAAGTTAGTTTGTCGCCACTGTTGTATTATATTGTTTTAAAAATGGAAACATTTTTATATTTTGAACAAGGCCACTTATGCGGTGGGCAAATAAGCTAATAATTCTAATGTTTTGATTGACATAGGTGAGAACTATAAAATAAATCTGGTAGACATATAAATTTCCTTTGCAAATTGTACAAGACAATGTAATGTATCGACCAGATTGGGTGCAATTCCCACATTATAATTAGCATTATTTGGACTTAAATCGTCAATATTACAAATTAATTTATTTACAAAATTGGCCACTTGCTTATTTATCTTTATTAGTAGGTTAGGTACAAAAGAACTTTTTTCAGTGCCATTTTGGCGCCCCTTGTCGCTTGCGCCTGTAGGCGGGGGCCTATTCGGCCTATACCTAGTTACGGCCCTGCAAGCTACGTCAAAAATTATTCAACTCCCACGATGTTACAGTACAAACGAAGTTAAGAGTGTATAAAGCAGCAGTTATTCCCACACTTATGTATGGGTCTGAAACCTGGTGTGTATATAGACGTCACATCAAAAAACTAGACCAGTTCCATCTGAAATGCATTCGTTCTAACGGGTGTTCATAAACAGTCGTCATCCCAGTAGGTTTTGACTTCAGAAACGTATGTCTATTAAAATTGAGAAAAAATGCGCTATGACAGTACTCAATGACGTTTCATTGTGTTGCACGAATTAATCAAAGACATAACATTTTGTTTTTCAAAGCAACTGGGATGACGACTGTTTATGAACACCCGTTATAATGAACATAAAATGGCAGGACTACGTTACTAACACAGATGTCTTAAGGAGAGCTCACATGCAAGGCATGGAAGCCATGCTTATGCAACAACAGCTACGTTGGTGTGGACACGTCATCCGAATGCCCTCTAGCAGATATCCGAAGCAACTACTTTATTCTGAGCTACTATATGGAGAACGGGAAGTAGGGGGGCAAACTCTTAGGTATAAGGATGTGATGAAACGCCACATAAAACGATGTAATATACCCTTAGCCACATGGGAGGGCGATGCTACTAATCGTAATCTCTGGAGGAGGTACATAAACTCCAGAGTCGAAGAATATGAGCCAGGGCGACTTCAAGAACTAGACAGGAAGAGACAGGACTTAAAACAAAGGCAGACTCCCGTCATTATCTACACCTATGATGAAAACGGAAACTTGTACTGCTCTCACTGTGGCAGAGTCTTTAGAAATAAAGTGGGGTGGCATAGTCACCAGAGAACACATCAGGATATAGACTAAAAATTTAGCTATGATCGCTGTGGCCGAACCGGCTAGGATCTACATACATAGGTCTATCTGTTTAGTTTATTTACATTAGAATAAGTTCACCAGGCGATAAGTCGATTGATCAGTAAATCTAACAATATAACGGAAGTTATGGGTTTTGCCGTTAAGAAACGGTCTGTGCTAATCGCGGGACCAGGAGATGATCATTAGCTGTGCAAACATTGAGGGGAACGAATTGTTCCTTTATGCTCCAACATCGGACCATCGCCCAAAAGTGGAATTCAGTGCTGGATTCTGTAGGAAAGCTGCGTCGTCAAATTTTCGGGGCTTCTAAAAGGCATTGACTTACTCTGTGAGTCCTAAATGCAGCAAGTTAAATTTAATCTGCAAGGGAAGCCTGTCAGAGCTAGAAAATAAGTACATTGCGTACCTGTCCGCAATTACTATAGGTTGGTGTTACTACAGTTTGAAATACGCGAAATTAGTAAAATTCCGCCAGATTGCGCCTCTTCGCTTTCCAAAGCGGTTAAGTTTTAGGGACGATGACGTTTGTAGCACCTTGTGAAGCCAAGCATCAGTTTATCGTTTGAGTATCCGATTACAGTGCAAAACTCAGCAGCATACCGTGAGCAGGGCCGGCTTTCAGGCTTTTGTGCAAGTTGAAGTTTGCGTATAAGACAATTCGTCGGTTTTCTTTTATATTGTTTAATTATGTATGTATGTCAGTCATAAATACGCTAATTAATTTTTCAGATAAATGCTAGTACGCCTAAACTACATCAGCCGTATTTTTGATGTTATTAATTAACACCTTCTGGATTGCCAATGCGTTTAGAGCTAATATTTATTTGTATTGGACTGATTGTGAGCAAATTGGATTTTTTTTGTGTTGTAGCTTGAAGCATATAGATAATTAAATATTGTACATCCGTAACCCCGACTGAGAAGAAAGAAGAACATTCTCTGGTAAACCGAGCTAGCTGGCAACAAAGGGGCATTATGTAAATTAAACACAACAATGGGCAACAATGGGCTAATAAGTGCCCCATTACAGCGTGTCTTGCAACGGTGTCTTCATCGGCATTATGGTAACCAAATTCCGGATCAAATAGGTATAGAAAGTAGAAGAAGTATCTAAAAATGATTAGCATTGTGATATCCGATATTCCATGTTGTACTAAACTGTGTATGATATTTGATTTGCGTTAGTTTTGCAGAACTAATTGCTGATCGCAATTACAGACATTCTAGCAACGAGTTGAAGACAAACGCAAGCTTTTGAAACTTCTATCACATTGAGCTCTCCAACTTTGACAGGTTTAGACTTATAGGAATATTATTAAATGAGAACAAAAGAACAATAAAGTTCAACTTTTCTGTTGCATAGATCCTACTTTCCCAGTGATTCTTAAATACAATTCGGGGTATTATCTATAATTTAGACAGAAGTTTAATTTTGAAAATCATAGTAAGTAATTTGTTCTAATATCAGAAAAATATCTCAACAGACATACGTTGAGCGATACCCTTTGTTTTATGTTTGCCAAAATTATTATATTTAAACTGAATAACAGCGAGCGCCATTATTTTAAGAGTTCTCATATTGTTGTGTAGCGTAATGTAAATTTAAATTTTCCCTATTGTTAGTTTTAGTTGAGTAGTTGTGGTTAGGCATAATGATAAAAAAATACAATTCCGGGTTGATTTTTGCCATAATTGTGTAAAACGAACTTTGTTGATTGTGCTGTTTTGGTTTTATTAACTGTTATGTATGAACTTGTAATTCAAAACCAAAGTGTACAAATGTGTTTAAGATTTTTCATTAACATCCATTATTTAAGGTTAATATCTATGGCACAAATATTCTAAACACTTAACTAGTTTCTAAGAAGGCACTTAAAATGTAACCAAACGAAGTAGTAATGAAGAGGTACCCTTCGTTACCGCAACGGCGGCATGGGTCGATATCTCATTTATTTAATTACGTAAACCCTAATACATGGACAGAATATTAATTGCATTTCGGTGTTTTAATAATCTTATAATGGCATTAGCTATTAGACATTTTCTCCTACGGAGTACTACTATTCGTATTACAAGCCATGTATTTCTAACGAATTAACGAATATTGTCATGTTTACTACTGATTTTATCGGGGATTTCATTCCACTCCCCCGTAATTTAAGTGGGCTGTTTTAGTGACAAGAAAATTGCCCTACAAAATGTAGAAGTTGCATCCAGTGGAAGGTTTAGTAGAACCAAACTGCTGGTTAAACAGCCAAAAGCGCGCCTCATTAGCCTCATTTGTATTTTTAATGGAGCCTTAAGAGGATTAACGAAATTAAACAGCAGCAACTTTCCAATTTTCCTAGGTCCCGTAAACAGTTCCATTAATTTTTACTCCACATCCAGATTATTGTTTGCAGTTCATTAATTAAATAACCGCCGCAACCCGAGTAGGAGAGCATTTGTTGTTTATAGGCGCCGGAGTCTTCAATTATTTGTTAACAGGGTTAATTAAATTCCAGCGGTATCACCGCGATGTGTCAATCACAATTCCTATGTGAATTGTATTGACACTACATCAAACTTCAATATTTTGAGTAATGTTCACTGCTAGCTGGGGGATGTAACACGTGCCGTCGGGATTCGATTGACTGCGTTTGATGTTTTCGGCAACAGCGAGTGTTTATGATGGGTGAAGGCTAGTCGATATTTCGAAATAAAGCTGATATTTTCGATGAAAGGAAATTTAAAAAATGGGAATTTATTCACATAATTTAGACGGCTGCCAAAAGCAAGCATTTCACGGTTATGCGGATATAATTTTTATTTTTAAAGAAGAAAGAGTTAAAGCTATTATTTGAAGCTCAATAATTCTAAAACATACTTAGACCTTTTAATTAAATATTAATGTTGTACGTATATGTATCTGCTAGATGTATCTTTTAGTTGATATTCTTTTTCAGTATTTTCACAAAATATATGAAAAATGTGATTTTAATGACCAAGACGTTTTGTACTTTTCTGCCCCTCCATTTAATAAATAAACGTTGGGATTTGTAATAATAGCAGAAAAAATTCTATAATAGCTCAGTAAACACCAAATGATTTTACAATTATATCCGGAGGAGAGGCAGTTGTAGATATTCCCGAGGGTTGATTATTAGATAATATACAGGTAGAATAAGTAAAAATTATATATTTGGTTATTCCAATTCGCATGTTGGAAACATATCCACATTATATATTATATTTTTTTATACTTTGAAAGTTTGCAGAAATAAATAAATATTGTTAGCATGAAAAGACTAAGGAGTCGATACTAGCCACCATTCTATTATTTGGAAGATGAATTCGAAGAAATAATTATATATATACAACTATATTTGTCATTTTTTGTTCTGCCTCGTTTTACCTTTCAAAAGCAGAATGATATGCACTCACGTTATATCAAGGCATATTAGATTACAGTATATCCTTATAGGTTGGCAGACTTAAAATCGCCGAAGCGAAAATATGGGGAGAGTATAGAAATTATTAAATCCGCCAAGAGAAGACGAAGTCAGTCAGAAAATTATTATTAGGGATTGTATGTACAGATAGGCGAACGTAATTGGGACAAGATGGTTAGGTACAACTTAAAAATAATAAAGCTCCAGGTGAGGATCCTACACAAGTATACTATTTAGTCAAGAAATATATGGTGTAGTGAAGAGATGTCTGCCGATTGGAGTATGGCCATGATTCTGCGAATCCATCAAAACCTACCGGGAAATACCTTTGCTAAGTGTTACTCGTAACATATTAACTAAAATTATTTCATATAGGTTTGCACCACTCGGCAAAAAAGTGGGGATCCACAAGGGATCGTACTTCTGCTATTCGAAGTATTATGGAAAAAATTTACGAGTGCAATATAAAGTACACTGGGTAGGTACACCTTAAAAATCATGTACTTTTATTTAAGTAATAATTATTTGCTACTGCTCTTACAGACCATCCATCCTTTAACTTACAAATAAAAAAATTCTCGTTTTATGTTAATTTTGGGATTTAATGGTTTTGAAACTGGCAAATCGACAAATCAAGACCGACTTAATTCAACGAAAAACAGGTGTACAGACGTTTTTTGCAAAACAGCCACTTCTAAACTTTAAATATACGTATGGCAATGTCACCATAAACGAACTATTCACTACCTTTGTATTCCAAACCCTTACACGGTTTAGAATACTTAAGTAGCTTCTATACTTAATAATGATGACACTTTGTTACGATATCAAAACGACTTAACGACACCCATCCAAGATGAGCGTCGCACGACTGGATCAATCCTGAAAAACTGGCGCACTTGCCCTGAGATTCGTTAAAACAGACTAGAGGCCTCGGCTGAAGCTCTCAGGGAGTCGGGCGTGGTTCAAACGATACGTCGTTGGGCAAGCGTGCTAAGACATATACAGGGTACGTTGAAATTATAAAGGCGCCACCAAGCCTGTAATAAAGGTGTGACCGAATAACCGGGCATGGACGGTCATCGGTGGTGAAGTATTCGAGATACTCCGTCGATAAAGGTACTCGCGAGCGGTAAGCTCGAACAACAATTTCGTAACTGAAAATACAAGAATTGCAATATTGGGACCTTTTAGCCGCGGCGGTGCAACGACCAAACTTACCTGCACGCTCCGAACTCTCAAGTCCCGTCACACTAATCTTTACACTGAGGGGCACTATCTGAAACAGAGCATGCACAAAGCGAACAAGAATAGTACGTCCCTTAATTAGTTATGCGTCTATTAGTTGATTAATACATTCGGGCAGCAAATCGTGCCGCCAAACTTATGTTATCTCTTAAGAAAAATACGCATCAGCTGATGGACGCGCTAATGCTACGGTACAAACACACAACATGTGACTGGCCGCTATCGGTTCGTCACTTTATAACAAGCAGTACAGTGAAAAACAACGGGCGTTAGTTCATAATAATGAATCATACGCCTGCGTAGGCGACGGAAGCAATATAGCTATTGATAAACACGGCGCCGCAAAGGTATGCGACGAATTAACTCGCGGCCTAATTTATTAGGTAGAGGGGGGGGGGGGCAGCGTAGCTGCAATACTTGGCCAAAAAGGGGCTAATATAGCCTCGCACAAATAGGTGAATTTTGAATATACATTCCAGCCAGTGCCACGTCGCCCATGCATGCGATAAATGAACTTAAACGAGGCACGAAGCCAGCGCACATATGAAAAGTCTCGAACAAATCGTGATATAGACGGCGTCGCTAATTGAATGGTTAGGTATAAACAAACCCTCACACAAGCAGTTACTAAAATGAGAGTTAGTAACGGCCCTTCACACAAACATCTGCGAAGAGTTCATGAATTTCTTTGTACGGTCAAACGCCAAGCTCGCACCTTGGCCACATTTAAGGGCAAGTTAGCGGCGGCGGCGTCACAAGGCATCGTAGCCCCAGAGCGACGCATAAAATAGTAATAAGCGAGCAAGAGGCACAAGTACGCCCCGCAGGAAAACCACAAACCACAAATAACTACGATTATGTTCAAATGGTTCTATTACAGGTACCTTAATTCGGAGACGGTCCTTGAGAATGGCGTGCAGCTGACTGCAATCCGTGGCGTTGAATCAGCCGCGATACGGCATTTTTGGGGCAAACGAACTAGGATCCGTCAAATATGGCGGCCATGAAAAGCGCCCCTACGAGCACAACGACTGCGGCAAAAGCGGTCCACTACGTCCTGCTGGATAGATCCTCGAGCATCGAGTTAAAGGGGACAATCCCTTACTTACGGAAGCAGAAACGGACTCGCAAAGCTCATCGCACCCACGCCTAAAAGTGATCACTGCCACTCGCACAACACACAACCTCTCTTGTCTGTAGTCCTGCCGGGACTCGCGTCTGCTGCTAGCAAACATACCAAAACCCACGGGAAACACAAAGGGCCTTCACGGCAACGACAAAAACATCAACGGCAGGCGCCCTCAAGCGCCGGGACGCAAGAGGACGCCGCCCACGGTAACACAATAACTAACCAACTGTTCTCTCCAGCGGCCTGAGATCAACTGCCCAGAAACGACCGTTAAACTCGCACAGCTGTGGTAAAAAGGATGCGCGCGACATCAACCAGCCAATCACACGACAAGATGCCAAGGCAAGCAAGTGGCGGTGACAAAGAGAGCGCGAGGCCTCGCAGTCACACGCGTTCAAAAGGGTGTTCCAAAAGATCCAAGCGCGTCTACATACAGGGTGAACGGAACCAAATGCGCGGGAAATGAGATTGCTCTTGTGACTAAAAGTTGAAAATTGGTTTTCTACATTACTAAACTGCCCTAAAGGCGCGAAATGTAATTAAGTGACTACTGAGGGCAAAGTGGCTTAACAACTTCAGAACACAAGGGCTCGATAAAAGTACAAAATTAATAGACAGAAAGCTTTGATAGAAACACAAATCTACACCAGCCAGACATTACATCTACACAATTATTTAATGTGTGTAGGGGACAGGTAATAAAACATGTTCGAGTAAATCGGTTAGGATCTAGCAACAATCCGGGCCTACAAGTCTCCTTGTATGGGGATAATGCGCGAACTGCAGACATATTAGGAGAATGTGTTAAGTGAATTTTAATTTCTAATGCTACTAGTCGTGGCCCCTTTAGTTTGGGAAAAGCATCCCCTCTCCGTTTGTTTTCACGCAATTAGCCGAGAAATATTAGCTCATTCCAGGGAGACGCTTGCTAAGGCAGCTAACGTATTCATGTTCTTTGGACATTTTTTGTCGCTCACTACTTTTTCTTCCGTAACATCGGCTACATGAAAATTTAGTTTCTTGACGTGCAGTCGCCATTTACTATTACTTGTGTGGCTCTCGACTCTCCAAGCTGCCGCGGGGTTAGCTTGGTAATTTATCGAAATTCAGCCAGTGGGGTATTATTATGTCGGAATAAAGTTTACGGCTGGTGGTAACGCTGTTGATTCGCAATTATAGTATTTACCACCATAACATTATCGGCCGTAGGGCACTCGACTTAATTCGGATTTAGTCAGTTAGGTTGTGGATTAATAAATATTTGGAGTTACTTTAGTTTATCCTCTTCTTACCGTTGGTTCCTCCAAGGATTGATATTATATTGGGTAAAATATCACCCGTCTGCAAATTTCTTCCATCAAGCTGGCTGCCTCTCTGTGCTACCGGTTTCCTGTTGTATCTTTGTACAGGCGTCTTCTCGTCACTTATGATCATTTCTCGCAGACCGGTAATGATGACTTCTTCTCGATTGTTGTATGTGTGCCGTACATTTGGTGAGCGAATTGCTAAGCAGTGCTTCTTTCAATAGTTTGAGATATCGTAACTAATTCTGCTTTTGCGCCATATTAAAATGTATTTGAGTGAGTTTTGCATGCTGTTTCCCGTGTCGCCAATTTATCGTTCATGTTGAAGTGTTTGCATGTTTAGATTTTGGTTTATGCTCGAATTGTTAACGTTTAAATTTGTGTACTACTCTATTTAAGTATTAGTAGGCCCTTTAGAAAATTTAAATGCCCTTTGGCTATCGTCTGCATATTTGAAGTCAATCCCTCCATATTAGCTTGTATTCTCGTGACACTACAGGAAACAAAGTAGCCCGATTATTACTAAACATAATGTCGTGTAACTTGATGGGCTCGTTGTAGCGTTTTAAGTATTAGGTTGACTTTTACTATTCTGTTGTAAAGCAGATATGCAGATCGTATTTTTGTAGGGAAATTAATAACTGAAGAGAAGTTAATTGAACAGATGAGGTTAGGTTAGGGGTCCACACCAGACTAATTTGTTTTCTTTTATCCAGCAGCGAAGACTTACCTTAGTTCTTGAATTGGAAGCAGCATCTTTGTGGTCGTTCGCTTTGGTTTCTTTCCGTTTTACCTAAATTTAGATTGATGGTGTTTAGGGTTTGCATACTGGGAGTTATCCCAAACTTTCATTATTTCATTTCTTACGTGTTCAACTTTGGAACTTTTATTTCCATGTTTTAATCCATTTTGGCAGTAGTTTTAGGGTACCTACACTACTGCTTTGCTTTGGTAAATTTTCGTAACATGGGGTTATTTAAACTTCTACTATAGTTTCTTTTAATTTTTGTAGTTGTAAGTGGTATTCCTTTTCTTCAAAACCGTATACAACTTTCACTTTCCGTTTACTATTGTTTGACATTTTTGGAGCTTTAAATTTCTTTCTGTAGCTGTAAGACCCATTATTGGTCTCCTTTAATAATCGCTTAATAAACGGATTGACCCTGGAAGTCATCAACAATCAGGTTCATATCTGGTATGATTTGATGAATTACTGTACTCAACTGTTCTAATCAGGATTTTATGGTATTTTGGAAGTAAAACCACCGGTTGGAAGTTTAAAATGTCAGTTATGCCCTAATTTGCGTGGTCTGACGTGTTGTCGTACTATTTGAAGCCACACACAAGCAACCATTACACACTGCGAAAAACCATACCACTTGGTATCACGGATCCGTTTAAGCTCGATTGCAATTTCTCCGACGTATGGAGTTATGGTAGGTTACGGGTATTATATTATAACCGCATAGTTTGGCGAATCACGTTCGTCACTGATTTCTTTATTGGATATTTAAAATTGATTATAATTTTGTAACTAGTAAGCAATCAATTTTATCTGATCTCGCTGATATTTGCTTGTTATTTAGTGCAAAGTGCCTGCTTCTGAACGCGATAAATTTGGCATTTTTTGTGATAGCATCCACTCCAGACCTCATTTCACATACGGAAATCTGTGAATCATTTTATTAAATAATATTTCTCTAGTATTGTATGACGCTTATTTCAAGTATGCGTTTTATTTCGTTTAATCGATTCCCGTATCCTTTACTAAAAGCAATTCGGCTGTGGTTACATAATCCCTGTATACTATTGGTTTATTGAATTTTTTGTAATATTTTATATTATAATAATTTTGAGTTCTAGGTTCGCCTTGAATCCGACGAACTTGTTGTTTATATAATAAAATATTTATTTGAACTCCGGTTTTTTTTTCATGCAATGAATATGATGTCATTTACATATTACTCTTATGTTTAAATTTATTTAGTTGACCCACTTACGTATAGTTGCTTTCTGGCGTTAAGGTATTTAAGTTGATTTCTTAAAGTTCTTCTAGTTTTTATTTAACCGCGTGTTGTAGCTGTACGTTAACTGGCGCCCATATGATTACTAGTTAGCAAGAAGCAATTCGTTAATTTCACTAGCCAAACTTACCGAGACGGTTGAGCTGACCAGGGTAGCCATCTAAAAAATCTAAAAAGCCAGAAAAAAGTAATCGGAAGTTTGTCATTCATTGTAAAAACTTACAATATTTAGTACGAAAAAGAGTAACGAATGTGTTTTTATTCTAATAATTGGCTTACTTAATTAAAATATTGATAAATGTTTGTGTATGAAAGGCGTATACTGAGTTAAACAATATTTGGCTTTTAAGTTGTAATCACCTATTTTATCAGGTAGTTCACTCCGGCAGGTATCGAATTTGTCATCTTTTGATCAGCTGTTGACTATCCATCCCGATTGTAAGTTGTTAGAGTTATTTATTGAAATAGTTTTCGGTGAAAATGATATTTATAGACAATTTATTGATTCATGGAATAGGGTAAAAGTATATAATGATACTTAACTACTTTGTTGAGCTATATAAAATACGAAATTACATTTGCTTAAAACACTTTTTAAAATAATACCGAGTGGAGTCGTAGGATTGACCAGATTGTAATAACATGTTAGAGATTATTTGTTAAAATAGTGATGGTTAATATCAATATCTAAGTGAGTCCATTATGCAAATTATAAAAAAATTAAGCATAATGTAATATGCAGGAGCCATGCGCAGCATCACAGTCTGTGTAAATATTTGCAATATTTTTCTTCTTTTACTTAACATAGGCTGATATCCTGTTATTAATTACACAAATTTTGGTTCTAACAACCTACCATTGTCAAGATGTGGGGTTTGAACTCACTATCTGCCAACTAGTAGTACGGCGATGTAAGTTTTTTGAAGTGATGTGATAAATTCAAAGGGAATCTATTTTCACATGTGGTATTAGTAAGTAAAATAGTCGAAGTTGCTCAGACAAAATTTCATAAATGAAGCAGTTTAATGATCAGAAGATTACAATGCTGTACAGAATTTTTATTTTTGGGAGTGATAAACAAAATAATTGAGATAGAAAGTGCGGAAGAAACAATATGTTATTTCAAAAAACTATGGATCTTAACATATGGATGGGATGAGAATGAGATTTTACGAGTTATACAAATGGACGGCATTTAAAAATGTTTGGTTATTAAAAGGTAAAGATATGCCCATATGCGGTTGCAAGTTTATAGTTTGGGTGTGTTGTTAAATTCCTTCCTCTGGGTATCGACCTCTTGTTATTGACGTTAAAAACCAATATTGGCTGAAGTCGTCAAAGACTTTTGCGTAAGTTGAAGCCATTGAGTGCCAAATCCAGAATTTTTGCTCTAGAAGCGGTATCTCTGGACTACATCTACTAATTCACGAATTACTACTATTTATATACATTTATTTGCGTATTCTTCTAATTTCTTCGTTTTTCTCTCACCAAGGTGCTAATTTCTAATATCAATTCTTTTAGAAAGACATGGCCAGTCTGCGATACGATTCATTGCCGATGTGGTATGTTCTATTAGTCATATTTAAATGTAGCTGCATCGTAGGAATTCGGTTCTGCTGGCACAGGCAGCGAACGTCCACTTCACCCATGAGCTACCGCCGAACAATGAAATCGAATGCGCAGGCTTGTTCGCAAACGCCGAAGTTCAAATCCCATCACCGGTAATAATTTTTTATTTTAAAATTGATGTAATATTATTAGAAACGTGAAGATATTGGTACCCCTAATTTCCTTTGATTTAAAAAAAAATTAAGTGTTACAACTTTCACTTGCGAGGGAAGTTCTGAGTAAAGCCTTTTGCAGATTTTTCTACATGTGGTTATAAAGGGTTTAAAGTGTCACACATCCATGTATTTGATATTGTCTAAGGCTCTTCAAGAAAGTGTAACACAAGATACTGTATTGTAATTCAACCACACTTTGTGAGGTCTATATCTCATCATAGATATAGTAATTTTTTGACGCATAATTGACTGTTACTTCTTTTAGTATTTTACTTATTCATTTTTTGGAATAAATGTGAATTAATTTGAAATCAAGGATACTTGCAGTAACTTTGCTTTGTAGCAACTTCTTGTCAGTAGCTTCCTTAATTGTTTTTAAAACCGTCGGAGAGTTGACAAGAATTGCCAGGAAGTTTGGATCTTCGCTCAACCTGCAGAAACTTTTACATTTTCGTGTAGTTTCACTGGTCAGACAGCAGCAAGCGAGTTTGAAACTCGTTAACTTGATATCTTCGACAAGTTGATGTCGTAATTTAAATTTTCCGCCCGGACGGCTTAACTTTTGAGTGAATAATGAATTAGATCAAATTTAGCGTCACTTAGTTCATTAACTTATTAATTTGTTTTGAATAGCTAATTGTAATTTGAAAGACCGTTGAGTAAGTCGCCCCTGAAGAATTAATTTCTAATTTTCCCGTGCTGATCCTGAAGGAAATTAATTACGGTCCCGGCGTTTAAGGTATGTCAATTTGGCTTGAAGCATGATACATATGCCAGGTACGAAATCAATAATAAGCGTATGTGTAATAACAGCGGGTAGATAACGTTAATATGTGTGAGGTGTTTTATTCGAGTTTAAACCATAAGAGTTAATAATTGGGGATCCGCAGCAGAATTTAGTGCTGATTAACAATCTATAAGGAAATTTGACGCAGCCCACTTAGGTTTTGCCACATCTGAATACAGAAAATTTTTGTTTTTAATTTATTGCAAGCCTCTTGCTTTGGTTTCCTGTAACGTTAAACAGTTGTGCCAAATTTATAAATTATTTGAAGTCATCGTCAATTTATTTTTGGTCTGAAAGAAAATTGTGGAAATAAAATTCTCCACGATAATTTTACCAGAGGAAGAATCCCAAATCTTAAATGGTTTCATCCCATTAAAGCAATTGGGTTATTTTTAACATTCAATTCCATGTATAGTGCATTTACTAAAGGGAAAAGGTTCTAACTTCGTTGAGCCAAAACCGATTTTGATATATTTTTCTTAAATTTCAGTTTATAGAAAAGTTCCCCATAGGTGAGAAGGGGTGATTTATATTTTTTCAATTGTTATTAACAAATAAGCGTTGTTTAATGCATTCTTAATTAAAAAGAAATTATAACTATTTTATTTATTTAAATAATTACCTGACATTTGATGTAATACAATTTTTGCGTTGGCTGATTACGAATCTGGCCTCAAAATGGATCCTTTTCTTTTTTTTAAATTTTTATTACATGTTTTTGGGATCGCTGATTACGAATTTGACATTAAAACTCAACTAAAATCCAAAATGGATGCTTAGTATACACATAACATTATCTTTATTTCTGAATCTGTTGTTTCTATGGTTTCTGTCACTTTATTTTTCGCTTCTTTCCCAGTAAAGTAATACTATCGATGTATCGCAGTATGCCTATGTTTTACCATCGATTTTAATTCCATTCTGTATGAGCAATCTATAATCTTGAAGTGCTTAGTTGTTGTATGTATGTTTGATTATAGTTTGATGTATTTAAAACAAAGGTACTTTATCTGAAAAATATAAAAAAATGTTTTCCGGTAAAACGAGAAGTCTGCCATTTTGTTTCGAAGAACAGTAAAGTGTTTACTTCCACATTCTTCCACCTTTTATTAGCCACAAATATGTAAATTAACTTGTATGCTGCAAATATAATCGTTACGAACTGATTGAAATTTATAATTACTTACAATTTTTAAAATGTATTTCTTATCTGTAGCGTAAGCTAGCGAAACCAAATAGTTTTCTATTTATAGTTATAACTTACAATCTTAAAGGGATAAATCTCTAGTTTAACAAAAACTAACCCAAAGTATACATTTCTCACCTTTTGTTTACTTCGAGTATATTTGAAGAGAAAAAGGGAAACGTGCTGTTTTTATAAATGTCATAATCAAACCTCCAACATGAATTTTTCCTTAAGAAGTGCTCTTTGTTGCGTCTTTTAGGAGGAAAATTTTATTTCAGTCAAGACTCAGTAGAGTTTTTCGAAATAGACATAGCACTATTTCAAGCTTTGCGCAAAAATGACCTGCATATTCTACGTATATCTTATAATCTAAATTGTTACGATTTGCGTTCTTGTGTGAAAATGAAGTATACGCGGTTGTGCTAATTGAATTTCGTAGGCAAGTTTGACATATAAAAGTTATAACAAGCGGCTGAAAACCGGTATTTACAACGTGCCTTTCTCTGGGAAGATGGAAGTATTTGAATCTCACGGAAGTACAAGGATAAATGTATGCAGGGTTAACCTCGTGGGCCAAAAAATAGAGCGAAGCTATATTATTAGTACGTGATGAGAAGCGAAACAATTGCCACTCGGGCATAAAAATTAAGCTGAAAATATGTACCGGTTGGGGCAAATTACTTTATTAAAGATCATTTGCGAGGTGTCAATCGCTTGACAAATTTTGTCGTATGAAACTTACAATTTTCAAGAATACATAAAAGTATGAAGCAAGTATGTATTGTCACGTTCAGGTACGTTACTTAGACGTCTGAAATGAAAAGTTGCTCGGATAGGTTTATTGGAAATTTTGAGAACGCCTACCCAGTTTTCTTGGTCAAACTGAACTGCGACTTTAGTAGTTAATAAGTAACCTTATAAGACTTAAGTTGTTCTGTAAACGACAAATGGTAAACGGTAAATGCAAGTATTTGTACTTAAGTGTTCATCTCGCAACTGTAGCTTTAATCTTCGTGTACACGTGTATTTTGACTAAAAGAATTGTTAGTCACCTCTTTAGACGAATTCGCGACAAAATTTTAATAAAATCCCATTAATAATCAACTTGTTGCTGATATATGTAACTTGGGTTACAGATCTTACTGTCTCGTTTTAGTGAACGATATATAATTACTAAGAGCATCAGCTAATTAGGTTATAAAAAATTCTAAACGATAATGGCTTTACATGGTTTGATTTAAGGTTACTCATGTACTTTTTTGCATTTCTAAGTGTATGTGTTCCATTCAATTGTACAGCAGTAATGCTGCTATATGATCATGTAGCATGTATCGACTATTTACGTTTGATGAAAGAAATCATTTGATTAGGCAGCTACGACGATATATAGTATGAGCATTTGGGCCTTATTCATATTTAAAATTATTGTTTAATATTCGATAGGACTGGCTAAAGTAACTAAATCTAGTTCTTTCAGTTGTGTAATAAATACTTCAACCTTAATAATATTTTTATGTTGTGATGCAAACTTAAACTGTCGGCTGTAGAGGTTATGCATACAAACTTTCATAGTCAAAATAAATCTGTTACAACCTAAAAAAGATTAATAGTTCATAACGCTGCTCTTTTAAAATCATTTTCCGTTTAATACTTATATCCATTTTCATAGACAGATTTTTTTAATAAAAAATGCATTAGCATTTGCCAATTAAATATTCACTTGAAGTTATTTTTAAAAAAGAGTTGAAATGAAGGTAACCGTGTCCATAACAAAAATAAATAACAGGATTGCAATCAAATAAAGCAAAATAAACTGATGGTTAGTCTTATCGAAGGTGTCGCTACTTTACATTTAAGTGAATATTTTTCATTCATATGGGAATATGTTAATAAAACAATATTCATAATACTGGGTGTTCCGGGAGGAATCTGCCAAACATTGGGAATACGTTTTTTGAGTAATTTTAAGCAAAAAGGTTATATCAGCATAGATCCGATTATAAAACGTAACTGAGTTATGGCTTGCAAACATTTACCCTGGAGGAATATTCTAATTTTTAGGGATATTTTTCTTGAATAATGATTATAGCTTATTTAGTTATTAGATCTTTACAATTTTAAATTTTTTTAAATAAAAAGAATTAGTTATAGAATCTCTTCAAAAATCGCAACTCAATTACGTTTTATAATCGGGCATATGTTAATGTAACTTTTTTTGGTTAAAATTGGTCAAGGAACATATCCCTTACAGTTTGGCAGATTCCTCAGGAGACACCGTGTATAATACTAGACTGCAACGAAATGTAAATCAAAAATAGTACTACTAATACTTAAGAAGATAATAACAAATTGCTGATATTAATTCCTTAGAGCAAAATAAGGTTTTTTGGGTCCTTAATTTGAAAATGTTCATTCGTATCTTACGCTAAGTATTAATTTCTAAAAAATTAATAAAGCTTAGCATCAATCTTTAAAAAATAAAGATTATTTTCCAGGAAACCATCCAAAAATGTCGTGTGTGCACTAGGATACCGTATTTGTAATTCAACCGAAAAGTTTTCGAAGAATTAGTTATGCAGATGCACCGAAAACCTTGAACAATGGTAAGATACAATCCTTTGCATTGAGAATAGGCTTGTCTTCTTTTGATTTACATTCGTGGGAGAAATTCGCTAAATGATATCATGTAACTAGCAACCTCTCTGCAGCAAAACATTATATTTTATACTTGATTGACATGCTTGCGTCAATTAACAGCGCCTACATAAAGCAAACTACAGCAAACTGTAGTTAACGTGCGCATACATGAGCTTTTATCAAATTACCTTCGAACAATGAAACTTTCTGCTTTTCGAATAAATATCTGTTAGCATATTATGTAGGACAATTACTAGTCGCAACTGCCGTGTCCAAATGAAAAATCTCACTTGGCATATTCTCAGAACATTCTTTTGAACTACTTTGTGTTGAGAAAAATATCTATAATGGACTAGAATAATAGATTTGATTTATGTTTTTGGGTAGGACACCAACTGCGTTTATGAATATGGCTAAAAGATAATTTTTTTTGTCCCATAAGTTTCCACACCACAGTTCGTTTATCCTTAGACTGGTGTGGTGACGTTTTCAGTTACAGCTCTTTATACAATACAGTTGCAAATCAGCATACATTTTGATAAAACTTGGTCAAACTATTTGTAATTATTAGAGCTATATGCTTTATTTGGCATTACTACAGAGCGTTTTTAGGAATCCATTCAAAAAGGGTCGTAGGCCGATTAGAGCTAGATGTGGTAGTTGAAGAGCCAGAATAATGTGATCTACGTTGAGAAGAATAAGAATATTCAATAATAGATTAGAAATGTATAAGACAGTAACTAATATGTCAGTTAAATAGATAGTTTCAAACGTGTTCTCCAATTTACGAAGAAAGTAACTAAGATCAATTTCTCAATCATAGTCTAACAAATGTGGCATTCAGTTGGAACTAAGGTTTCAAAGTCTGGGCTAGAAGTTTGTAAATGTTATATATTGCTAAAAGAAACAGCCTGAATTACAGAAGGTTACAAAAAAATATCGATTTTTTTCTACTTCTCCGTTATTTGAATATAGAATGTAACATGTTTTCTATTAATATTAATTTGCTTCAATGCTACGTTTTATGGAGCTTAATTACCTCGTGGTTTATATTATTTTTTTGTAAGACCCACTAGCGTTACACCAATATGATAAAAACTATCATCTGTTCTAAAGTATTCCACTTTCTACAAACAAAAACATTGCAACATTTGTAGAGGAATTGACTAATCATCATAATAATTTTAACATATTGCATTTGAAGAGATGACATAATAAGTAAGTATGTATTAGTATGGTTATGCACGTTATATTTTAAATTTTGTAATTATAAATATTTTACTCAGAATTATCTATCTCAGATTTTATGACTGTTTAAGAAATACCTTGTATTTTTTTTACGTTAAATCAAATATATTTTGCCCTAATTCGTATTTTATTCTGTCTGCAATTTTATTTTTATAATCCTAGCTCCGGTTCGAGACTTGACTCAAATCAAAGGGTGGGTTCCTGTTGAATTATAATTTTTCTATTCAAAGATACGCCACTGGCGTCCTAATACTTTAAAACTACTCAGCAGCGAATATGGCTGCTGTCTAATTTCAACAAGTGGCTTGTTTATTTTGCAGTGAACGTTTAATTGACTTGGAAATCAAAATTGTGAACAAACTACAGGTATTTTTTGAATTCTAATATTTCGCGCTTTTATAGCGTCACTCATTCTCTTTTGTTTCAGTATTTTACGCGGACAAGCTTAGCAATTGTTTCTGATGGCGTTATTTTTTGGAGAACACATAACCTCAACTTGGATTATTGCAAATACTGCGAAAATTTGACTAGCTAGAGGCCCTGATATGCCTGCTTCGTCTTCACCACGGTAATGTCGGTCTGAGGTACAAATATCTGCTTCCTCGCACTGATAATAAAGTTTTTACAGACCTTAATAATTTTCGGTCATCCGACGATGCTCGGGAACGGGGCGAATTGGCAGGAAGCTCTTCTGGAAGTGCAGTCTTCGATGTTTGTGATGCTCGCTGTGTACTTGGAGCTCCCTTGACCGCGTCCCTGTAGTCTGCAAAGGTCTTGGGTCCTTGAAGTCGCAGCTAACCGCCTTCGTAGATTTGACAATGTCGAAAAACTAAGATAGGAACCCTTCTTGCCGTAAAAATTTTAATGTTGCGGAAAGCGCTGCCTTTATTTCCACAGGTGCACTGGAATGTGCTCTACACTGTATTTATTATTTTTGTAGGTATATTCTTAATTTAATATAAGAGCACAAACTACATGTCAAAGAATTAATTTTTATTCTTTTTTTTTTCTCCTCGCGTCCTTTTGTAACAAAAACAAATCTTAAAGTAAAGACAGGGCATGAACGAAGTTCAAGTGAAATACTTTTTTTTACATTTTAAATTCTTATAACTACCTAAAACTAAACAATGTACAGTGTGTCCCAAATTGGACACTTTTGATAGGAAACATTCATTTCTAGAGGAGATAGTAAAAAACTAACTTACATGTTACGGGCTCGTTTTTTGTGTAAAAATGAATGGCGAAAACCGTACATCGATATCTTGATCGCTTTAAAAGATACAGGGTGATGTTCAATTTGGTGCATTTTTGACTTACCCCCGTAACTTGCTTATTTGTGAATATTTTGTGTTTCTGCAAAAACATTCTTAAGGCACTTTTTTAAAAGGAATCGAATGGTATGCTTAGCGTTTTTGTAAAACAAATGGCGGGGAAGCTGTGACATAAACTTTCATTTTTCTTATGGTAAATTTTCGACTCACCCCCGTACTTGCTTATTTGTGAATATTTTGTGTTGCTGCAAAAACATTCTTAAGGCACTTTTTTAAAAGGAATCGAATGGTATGCTTAGTGTTTTTGTAAAACAAATGGCAGGGAAGCTATGACATAAACTTTTGTTTTTACTTATGGTAAATAAAAATAGAAGTTTATGTCACAGCTTCCCCGCCATTTGTTTTACAAAAACACTAAGCATACCATTCGATTCCTTTTAAAAAAGTGCATTAAGAATGTTTTTGCAGAAACACAAAATATTCACACATAAGCAAGTTACGGGGGTGAGTCGAAAATTTACCATAAGAAAAATGAAAGTTTATGTCACAGCTTCCCCGCCATTTGTTTTACAAAAACGCTAAGCATACCATTCGATTCCTTTTAAAAAAGTGCCTTAAGAATGTTTTTGCAGCAACACAAAATATTCACAAATAAGCAAGTTACGGGGGTAAGTCAAAAATGCACCAAATTGAACATCACCCTGTATCTTTTAAAGCGATCAAGATATCGATGTGCGGTTTTCGCCATTCATTTTTACACAAAAAACGAGCCCGTAACATGTAAGTTAGTTTTTTACTATCTCCTCTAGAAATGAATGTTTCCTATCAAAAGTGTCCAATTTGGGACACACTGTACATTTATAAAATTCTTGTTCACATTTTAATATTGTCACTGACTGTCTTAGCGCCACTACACGAATTAATAGGCCGTTGCATGCTCATATTCGTCACTAATTTGATTAATTCCTTATTCACTTTTTTTCAAATTGTTTATTGGTTCATAAATGCGTACTTTTCACCTATAGTTTTTATGCTGTTTCCTTTTCTGCAAATTTCTTCAGACAATGCATTTCACATTTGCTAGCTTACAATAATTCGCTCTTTGCGTATATTATTATCTTTCTTGGCTAATACCTTTTAGAATCGTTCACAAATTATGTGTATTTAATTGAAATGAACTCTACGCTCCAACAACTGCATTTAGAAAACCTTTTGTAATAATTTAACCTTTGTTTAGGCTATTCATTCAGCCTTATTTAATAATTAATTGATAGTAATTTAACTAGTAACCCTGTGAAATTGCAAGTTATTTCCTGTG
Source organism: Agriotes lineatus (assembly GCA_940337035.1). Classification (NCBI taxonomy): domain Eukaryota; kingdom Metazoa; phylum Arthropoda; class Insecta; order Coleoptera; family Elateridae; genus Agriotes; species Agriotes lineatus. Next base: position 15,125,843 of record OW679200.1, read on the forward strand.
CGTTTCTTAATCAATTTTGTCTCTTAACACAAGCATTCCGTTATTAACGCATTTACGATAAGACATTTACTTTAGCATTGCAGCTAGATACAATACCTCTACTCTGTGCTTTAAATTTAAATTTAAACTTTATGCTGCACCCAGAGCAGAGCCGTAGGGCCCAAAACCACTGCAGTATGACTGTAGTTAACTATATGAATGCCATTTTAACAATGATAATCCTGATAATATTTCCACTAAAAGAAGTCCAACTTCTGGTTCTGTATAAGGCTGATGTTGAATATATTCCATTTGAAGGTACGGGGTAACTTCTATTAATAACAATAACCAGAGAGTTCTAAGCTGCGGCGAACTGTATCATCATCATTTTGGCATTCCACTGCAGACCAACTTGACTAGACAATTATCTCTCGGCGTAATTTTCTAATTTAGGCTAACATAATACGAGCGGCCATGAAGTTATTACTTAGCCACGTAGAACAAGAAGTTCGAAACAGTAAAGGGATTGCGAGCTCGCATTGAATTACAAATTCTGCAGGTAGCAGCTAACACCTGCTAGCTTCGTTATAGTGCAAATAGCTTCTGCTGCAGCCATTGTATCAGCATTTCCACTCGGTATAATAAAGCTGTGTTTGAATTGCGTCTCGTCTATGCAGCGAGAAACAAGCGCGACAGAAGATATCGGTGCATGGTTTTCAATGAAAGTAGCAAACAAGCCCTCGTCCCATTCATCATTATTTGTTCTGAGCAAATCTACAGCAGCGATACGCGAATTCGAAGGAGAAATAAATTAGGAGTTGGTGGCTCTGAAAGTGCAAAAGTTGCCGGAATAAAGCCTCATTCATCTCTTGCCATTTATAATTGACGTTGTGTTCGCTAAGGTACTTATGAAATGTATGGAAATAAGCCCTCATGTTTGTGTTTTGTTCTGTTTGTGGCGGCTAAATTACATGAAGGATACAATTATGTAACGTTTTACGTTCTACCCAACACAAATGGAATCTGCAAAATAAAGGAATTTACTTGGGGACATTGCAGTTCCTCAGAAGGTTTGAATACTAAGAATTGTAAAAACAGACTGTGCAAGTTCCTACGTTATAAGATTAGTATACAAATAGAGCTGCTTGAGATTTTCCACCAGAGGCACATTTAGCTGCCAGTTTGGAATACAAGGAGATAGATATTTACAACAATAATATCTTGCAGTAGAAACGATATATTTACAATATTCATATAGAAAAAAATGAGACTTTGATATGACAGGGAGAACTTAAAAAAATATATATAGAAAGATATTAATAATCAATAGTTCAAACATCTGAAAACCCCCAGGAGTAGTTTTCTATTACCAAATAAATACGCAAAAGTTAGGAAGTACGAAATGGATACATAAAATACGACTTTACCAATAATTTTGAAAGACTTGAAGCTAAATCAAAAGGTTTTCTGAACATTGTGAAGCTGTTAATTTTAGTTTAATTAAATGTGGTATGTTGGTTATTGATACTTGAGGATACGCAATCTAAAAATAATTCAAAATTACTTCAAATATATATTGTTCTGACGATTCTACCACGTTGTAACACTTTTGTTATGTTATAATCCATTTAAACCTTAAACCTAGCTTATTCTCAATCAATTCTTTTTAAAATTGAATTTTAATTAACTTATTTGCCCTTTTTTAATTATGGATGATCAAGATTATTAAACCGCTAGCTTCGGTAGAAAACACTTGACTGAAACACAGGTCGGATTCTTTATAATCTAGACTGCTTCTATTCTGAAATTTGACTTTCTTATTTTATGATACCCCTTACGTCTGTCACCTGACACTTCAGATTAGTTTTTTTCAAAATTAATTACAAATACTTTCTCGTTACATTTTCCTCATTCAACAGTATCAAATAGTAAGTACTCTCTTAATTAGAATTACCTCATTTCACCCTTTCTATATTTTCTTTCAGTTTTTATTTAAATACCTGTATTCTGTTACCTGTTATTGGACTCGACACTCTCCTCTGTCAAGCCCAATGCATCCAGCAACCTCACCAAGATCTCCCAACTTCCAATAACAATGTCTGCACGAACTCTGCCAAAGCTCCACCTGTATCCTCAAAGACTTCCTTCCCAAAACCACGACAAAGTACCTAACAACCCTTTTTAGCAGCAATGCCAGCAGCAATTACCATCCACGTCGTCCCACCAAAATACTGAAGCCACCGACGATCTAGTATCACGAATCTCGACTAGATGCAAGTTATAAGATGTCACTTCAATGACAAGCTTGTCGAATTAGAACTCCTTCAGATGAAAAATCTCTTATCCACCTCATCACACGCTCACTCTACTAATGATCTCAATGTAAACCACTTCCAGTAAAAACCATTCCTTGTTATCCAATTCAGATGATGCAATGTATTTTGACAATAAACTTAGTTCAGCATTCCCTTCCAGAAATTTACTTTTGTAGATTATAACTGTATTACTTTCTCACCACATCCTTTATCTTCATCCATATAGTCTGCACATCGTTTATCCTTTTAACATTTTACTTTTATTTTTACACCACGCTAATTTTATTTCAATTTATAACCCTTTCATACACCAAATAGCTTTTTAAAACTTTTATAAAGGGTTTATTTTTATAATTTCAACCGCTTACAAATTGTATTACATCTTTTTGTATCAAATTTCTACATACTAATCAAGAAAAATCTCCTTAGTGATTTAGTTTAGCATCTTTTTCACAGTCCAACACACTATAAAAGCTTTATTATATTTGTCTAATACCCTCTATGTTAATTAGTATATCTTGAAAAAGTATTTGCCATTAATTCCCCTTTTTATTTCAGATAAATTAAATTATGTTAAAATTCTACTGTATCTAAAGTAGCTTCATTTAATTGAATTTTAAATTCTATTTCCTTTCTTTACCAAATACATTTCAATAATTTTAATATCCACTTCACACCTAAATTCATCTTAGTAATTTTTAATACTGTATTCTTTTAACTTTATTAATCTAATTTTAAACCCCTGTACCAATACCATAACAATATAAATTTTAAGAGAGTTGTCCCCTTTTTTCGAAATTTCTCTTTAATCGGTTTTTCAGTAAGATTAAACACTCACATTTTTCAGTTATTAGATGATGTTAATGTTTTAATGTTATGCATTTATAGAATTTAGACCTTGCCTTGGGTTTCAAATTATCACTGACTTGATATGTTAAATGGCAAAATGTATGGACTTCATTTTAGAACGTTCTACAAATTCATCATATTATTAATTAAAATCAAACATTTGATTTTCCATTTCTATCTTTCAAGGTTAGTATTCATTTGATGAAGGAAACTTTAATCTTGAAGGTGCAGTGCAATTGTACATAAACTGTATACTAAGTATATGTAGGATTTTTTAAAATAAAAACTGTTGCCAATTTTTGATATTTTCTTAAATGGCAGAACGTTTGAAATGTTGACTACTGGGACCACTGAATGCTCTAATGCGCAACTGCATTAGAAGAAACTAAGGATAATCCTACAACACCTCAATATAAGCCGTATAGCGAGCTGTGAGTGCCCAAAACAGCCATGTAAGTAATAGCGTTCCACAGGTCGGCTAAGTTACTGCGAAAGAAGTTAAAATTAAAGTAATCAACACCGAATACGGGCGCCACCAGTTTGATTGTTCAACACCAAATTGATTGTTCGACAACTCGCAAATTAAAGATGGAAGATTTCCTGGCAAACTGGTAATTGCAACTTACATTCAAGGAAGAAAATTTAGCAATACGTTTAGCAGACGCAGGCTCTTTGATAATATATAAGCCATACATTCTGCGCAATTAAAGTGATTTTTACTTACAATGCCTACATGTAGATAAGTAATATAAGATGGTACTTTCTAGGGAATGCGGAAAGTTCGTTCCCCACATTTCGTTCCCCCACATTTCGTACCCCACATTTCGTTCCCGGGATATTTCATCTCCTCACATCTCGTACCCGGAAACTTCGTTCCCGAGCGAGCTCAATTTGTCTCCTAGATTACAGGATGTTGAAAAATGAGTCCAGCGATCGGAATACAGTTAGATAATGAACTTATAAGAACAAAATAAATTGTATTACGGTTTAATCTAAGTATTTTCCTTATATCTTGTATACGGCCATAATTTCCCATTCTCAACAACTTTTGTTAGTAATATTTTGCCGTATTATGAAAAGTAAGGGTAGTTTACCTGAAAAAAAAATTTTCATTACTGTCAAGGCCGACTTGTTTTTGAAAAACTGAAAATTTTCTTAAAATTCTCTACAAACCAAGCATGAATTTTAATTCCTATAAATTTTTTTTGTAAAACTAAAAATAAAATTTATTTCCCTCTTGTAAACTCAATCCGGGGACATACTGTTCTTATAAGTTTATTACAATAAATAAATTTATTAAAATATCTTTCATTTTTACTTCCTTTTACTACTATAAAGGAAGTATTGGATTCACCCCAAAAATTCGAAATTGAGTTTTCAACAGATCTTCACGTTTTAGAGTCCCCTGATCCCAAAAAACATATTTTTTTTCATTGGTCTGTCTGTCTGTCTGTCTGTGTGTCTGTGTGTCTGTCTGTGTGTGTGTCTGTGAACAGAATATCTCAAAAACGAAAAGAGCTATGGCATTGAAACTTCATATATTAGTTTTGTGTACTATGTAGATGAGACAGCAAGCGTTTGAAGAAAATCGCATAACCGGAAGTAGGTGTTTACTCTTGTGATTTTTCAGTTTTTTTCGATTTTTTCAAAAACGGCTCTAACGATTTTTTTTAAATTTTACATTTTTCTTACGTTTTTAATGTGTATTGATGTGAGATAGGTGATTTTCCAGTTGAATACTTCTAAAGTGGGTTTCTTTTGTTTTTTTTTCTATTTTTTTTATTAACTCCTATTTTAAATAAAACACCCGGTATATTATTACATTTTTGAATTCACCTTAAAATTCTAGAGAAAATTTGTCTCTTCAACTAACACTCGATTTTGTACCGTTTTTGTAGAATTTGTAATTTTTGAAAATTTTTAACAAATGGTTAAAAATTAAAAATGAAATTTTTGACTAATTATAAGATCGCTGTTAAAGGAAGTTGTGTGAGTGTATCACACCAGATTTTTCTAACTGCATTCCGATTGCTGCACTCGTTTTTCAACACCCGGTAATCTCGGAGACAAATTGAGCTCGCTCGGGAACGAAGTTTCAGGGTACGAGATGTGGCGAGACGAAATATCCCGGGAACGAAATGTGGGTAACGAACTTTCCGCAAACCAGTTTCTAGTACCGATATGAAATATTGTATCTAAGGTATTAAAGACAAGGTACGTATGATACGCTGTGTTCACTGCATAACCTATGCAATTTACAATTTCAAAGGCAAATATAATGCACAAATAAACAAAGCGCAAGGTATGTAGGAACATGTCAGTACTATATTACATAAATGGTAAAACCAGCATATGCAAAAAATCAACATCGTCAATTGCAATGGTTTAATACTTAAAGTAATTCTGGTTGTCTAGGTAACCTAAACTGAATATTCAAAACGAGCACAGAACTAAAGATTTTAGTTATTGCAATGAAGCCATTAATTTTACAGTAATAAATGTATTGCATTGTATTGTATTGTATTTTTATTCATCATAATATACACCGTGGTGCTTAGATATGTCACAATTCCAGTTTAAATATAAAAATTTAAAAAAATACAATGCATTTACAGAAATAGTCAACTACAAAAAAATACAGTAACAACAAAAATACTAAAGTCAATAAAACAAGACAGTCTTAATTTTCAACAAATCTGAAATCGGAAAGTTCATAGTAGACATTGGCCAGAAGATGTTTTTTAAACTTAGCTTTGAAGAGTTTTGTTGGGGCATTTTTGAGAGTACTAGGAAGCGAATTAAATAATAATACTAGATATGAGCAGCAGTAAATGTAATTTGAGAAAGAAAGGTTGGCATTAAATTGACAGAATTCGAAAGGATTACGTTCACGGTTTTAATAATAATAAATGATTGGAATGGCAAATGCAGACTGAATTATGTAGCTGAAAGGTTTTAGTTGTGTGAACTCAATACGCTGATATGAATTTTAACATCATACAGAAATGGTGTGCGACGTATAGAAATTATGAGCGTGTTGTGGTAATTAAAGGTTATTGTATCAATGAACGGTAAGATGACTGAAGTGCAAATAAATTAGGCACAACAGTACGAGGAAGTAAGGACGTTATAAAAGCAATTACGCTATTTAGCAAAGAACACAGATTCGTGCAGTGTCGGTGCATTTAAAACTCATGTGTAAAAAGCAGAGCATAAAAAGTTGTGTTGCGTTGAACGTTTACAATAAAAGACAATTTTTAGCATTTAAGAAAAGACAATTTAGAATTTAAGGAAAGAACAGTGCATCAAAACTTTAGTCTATAAGTAAAAATTGTACATCAGAACTTAATTCCATAAAACAAATGTTATTCATAGTTGCTAAGTAATGAGATTTTCAATTGTTAAAAAAAGAATCAACAAGCCTTAATTTAGTTAGCTGCGGTTAATTGCGCTCCCAGAAATGACAAGTTTTTATCAATAAAAAGTTACGATTTGTTACCCAAGGAGTGTTTTAATTGTTCTCCAAGTCGTTTTGCATATGTGGGTGTATAATTTGTCCAGATAGTGAATCCCGCTGAAAAGAGAAATCCATCCGCAGGAATTGCCAGAGTGCGTTCCACTTCGGAGGCCTTTTACGAGGAGGTACCACATCGGCCAGCCAGAAACTCAGGTGCAGCCTTTAGAGCAGTCCCTCAGGATAGCCAGGGTGCAGAAATTAGCAACGGGAAGCCATCAGCAAGCCGACAATTGAGTTGGCGTCACCTGAAACCATTGCCCGGCGAGAAAGCCTCCAGTTGCCAGGTATTTACCACAATTTCCAATGGCCGCAGGCCTTTGAAATCATAGGCTTCATCAAAAGCAGGTTTTTTGCAAGCTGTACGCGCAAATTCCAGTCCCTAGGCCCTTTCCAGAATTTCGTAATTTGCTTAGCGTCCTTTGAAAATGCAGTTTGGACCATTAAAGCGGAAATCAGACAAATAAAAACCACCGCGTTCTTTGGCGTTCTAAAACAAAAAAAAATCCTGAAAATGACGTAACAGTGATCCGAATAAATTACTTGATATAGTTTTGGTCTGTTTTGAATTCAATTTGCGCTGTTTTTTGTGCGAGCAAGCCATTTTGAGGTTGGATTAAATTGGAGGTTATAAACGTGTTTGTCATACAGTCATGCATCTGTCATACTTGTTAATAATTATAGAGAGTGGAAATTGTGCTACAGATTTGGTGAACCTAACCTACATAATTAATTCATTATTGAAACCATTTAATATTTTTATGTTATCATTCATGGTGGCAATTCGATACATTTTTGAAATAGAGCAGTTAATACTCCAAAATTCAACAGAATACTTTGACAACCAAAGCATCACGAGGCATGACGCTCGGATTCAACCAAATACGCTATGCACTGCATTAGCGAGAATGATATGTCAAGTAGTGTCACTACGGAAGGCCGTAAGATACCGACTCTTCACAATCAACACATACCTAACCTCCAACATGTGAAAATAGGCATTCGATTTGTCAGATAAATATCGAGCTTCTCTGAAACTTCCCTCCAACTGAGAGTTACACCTATAACTTTCAACGTAACGTCCTATATATTTAATAACCCAGGGCATAGTTTAAAAATCTAAGATTCCATTTCCCGTCCCGTTGTTGTGTAGTGAAGTTTTATTTCGACCCTTGGTAAGATATTGGAGGAACTCTGATCGTCCTACCATCAATCGTTCTGCACACATCCTGAAGAGAGTTGCTTTACGCCGACTTACTTACCGACGTTTTGAACTAAAGCTGTCAAGTTTTGCTTCGTTAATCCAGGACTGCCTGCTCTATAAGCCCGTGGCTTCGGACAATTCAAAATGCTCTTCGGTATTTTTCCCAGTTTTACGTTCATTCATAAACTGCTGCATTTCTAGCTACGCTGATTATATTTTACTGGTAGTAGTAAACAATAGATGTTGTTATGTGAATACGCATTCTGAATATATTATAGGAAGTTAAACGGTGCATGTTGTGAATTTATCGCTTGGGGGCTTAAGTTTTGAACGTATCACCGTTAAGGGCGCAGTAAGACCTTAAACGAACAAGTTACCAATATCGTTTTCTACGTAAAGTATACTACTGGCACCTATTAAGGAGTTTGTTATGGGGCGACGTGACGTCACGAGTAGGCAAAATTCTTACGAATTCTTTTGTTAGCATTGTTTGTTGCGGTTCTGGCTTTCAGCTGGGGTCTGCCTAATATATTTTATCTCGACCACTACTAAAAGTAGGCCTTTTAGCGCTAGCTTGTTTCACTAGAAGTGACGTTTTATAGTTTACCGTGGTTTAAGAAATCATCTGTTTACTTTTAGCTCTAGTGCTAAAAGTGAAGTGAGGTTATAAAACTACAATTTCGAACTAGAAGTGAAGTTGTAAAGTTATTCTAGTTGCTTCTTGCGTTACAGGTAAAGTGTTTTTGAAATAATTAAAGCGTTATGTAATGAATACACTCAGATGTGGAGTATTAAGAATTACATTTCGTATCTGACCTTGACAGCACTGGCTTCGCAAAACATTCGCCCGCGCATGGCCTACTACTTATTATGACATAAATTAGAAGTGTCGTAGATGCAAACATTTGTTAAATCAATATTTATGGATTAATAACGGTAAAATTAAGGTCGTAGATAAAATATTGTATGCAACGCGTGCTAAAAGTCGTTTATGCACGAGACATGTTATGAAACTCAGCCTTCGGCTTCGTTTCATAATTTTCATGTCTCGTGCATAAACGTCGACTTTTAGCACTTGTTACATAAATAGCTATTATCTGCGTTGTCTTAATATACTTGTTCTCAAATTAGATGATGTCTAACATATTTCTGAAACAGAATGCAGATACCAACTCTAGAAGTGAGATGTGCATTTCAGAAATGACTGAAAATAAATCATACCTGGGCTGAGCACAATTCGCGTGAGCAAGGAGAAATCTTTTTGGTGGGAACCCCATTCCATCCTTGGCGTCTAACATAAATTACGCAAATCTCTTTCAGTACCTTCAAAGTGCAATTAGCTGTTACCATCACGAATGAGTTTTTTTCAATCTGCGATCCCACTTTTCGACTTAGCTAACCCTTTTCTCTTTTCACTCATTAAATTACAAAGATGAATTTAAGTATTAGAAGGATATCAAAATTATTAATATGTATTTGGCAAAGAAATGAAATAGAATTAAAATTCAATTGAATGATGCTATATAAGAAACAGAAAGGTTTCAACATAATTTAATTATTAGCTGTAATAAAGTGAAGGATTAATATCAAATACCTACTCGAAAAATATCATTCAAAATATTGGGTGTTAAATAAATATGATACAGATTATATAGAGTGTTGGACTTTAAAATATATGCAAAACAATATCACTAAGGAGATAATAATAATTGTTAGCATGTAAAATGATTTTGGACAAAAAGAATGTAATACCTTTGTAAGCGGCTAAATTTTCTAAAGTAAACCCTTTATAAAAAGTGTTTAATCTGTTTGGAATGTAAAGGGTTATGCATTAAAATAAAATTTGCGAGAAGAGACTTAAAATAAAATTTAAATATATTTGAAGATGTGGAGATAGTAAAGAGAAGAAAGGACGTGGTGAGGGTGCCATATGTAATATAGGTATAATCTACAACAGCAATTTCTGGAATTGGATGCAGAACTAAGTTTATTGTCAATCAATTACATAATATGAATTGGATAGCCGGGAATGGTTTTACTGGAAGTGGTTTACATCGAGTTTGTTAGTAGAGTGAGCGTCTTGTGGTGTGGCTAGAAGGTTTTTCCTCTGCTAGAGTTGTAATTCGCCAAGCTTGTTATTGAAGTGACATCTTGTAACTTGCATCTAGTCTAGGTTCGTGATACTGGGTTGTAGGTGGCTTGGGAATTTTGGAAGGAAGACGTGGAAGACGTTTGCTGCTGATCAGTTTTTGGCAGTTTTGTTGGAGAAAAGTGATAGATGCCTTGTTGTGTTTGGCTGGGAAGTAAAGGCGGTTCCTAGTGTTGGGTTGAGTTCGTATTGGGATTTGTCTGGACGTTGGGAGATTTCTGAGAGACTTATCGGGGGCATTTGGCTCTGTAAAGGAGAGTATCGAGCTCCATCGACAGGTGACAGGCTACAGGTATTTATGTAAAGACTGAAAGAAAAATATAGAAAGAGTGAAGTGAGGTAATTTTAAAGAGGGGAGTACTTACTATTTGATATTTGTTGAATGGCAAGTAATGTGACGAGGAGGTATTTGTAATTGATTTTGCACTTGCATAATTTAAAGTGACATTGACAGGCTTACAAGTTGTTACGAAATTAAAAAATGAATTTTCAGGAATAAAAGCAGTCTTGGTATGGGCGAATCCGACCTGTGTTTTCAGTTAAGGGTAAATGAGGAATATTTAATAGTATTGATAATTCATAATTTATAAAAAGCTAAATGAGTTACTTAAATTCATTTTAAAAGAGTATTGATTGAAAATAAACTAAAGTGTAGTAAAAGTCAGACGTAACAGCTAAAGTATAATAAATATTGTTATAACATAAAACCATTTACATACATAAAGACCATTATCACATAGTCAATTATAACAATACATACCACCATTTCAAGTTTACTGAAGTTAGTCTTAACACATCAAACTTGAAAATAAAGAAGTTGTATTGAATGACGCTAGGCGAGAGTACATTTTCTTAATTGTAATTTTAAAATATTTTTTCTCAAGGTGAAAAGATTTTGAAACGTTAATATTTTTTCTATGCATAACTTTGAAACACGACCAAAGCCCTGAATTGCAAGTTGTATATCAATATTCAAATAGCATTTTCTTTCTTATAATTAACTCTCTTTGAAATAAATCTTAAATGTTTTATGCTCACCAAGTTCAGAACTTGTGTTATCGTTTTCCAGTGTAATTAACGTAAAACATTAACTGTTTCCATATTTGTCAAGAGCAGAGAAATTGGAAAAGTTAAACACGTTACACGGCAGCTTAACAGTGTGGAAACAGAACTAGCAACTCTAAATTCAAATATAAGTCTTGGTTTAATTAATGCAGGTAATTTATGCATTATGCCACTACGAAGGCGTAGGCATCCGTGGGGTGTAACAGATTTAAATTAAATTTAACAAGAGATTTAAAAAGCGTTAGGTGCGAAATAATTATACATAGCGTGAAAAGGAACGGTGTCATTTTTGTTTAAAACCACGCCACACATTGCTATGCAATTGCTAAAGTAAACTGCACATTTCAATTTACAATTTAAATTTACACAATGCAATTTGTAACATCCAATGTGACATTACATCGTATATTTCGTAGTATTCAGGCTAAATATTGCTTTCCTGAATACTGCATGACTTGATTATTTGTTTTTCACCAACGGGGGTTGAGAGGACCGACAAAAAGAATTGACTTTCTGAGACTGTGTTCACCAGCGATTACAGTTTCTTTTTGCAGTTTGTTTTTATGTCAGATATAAAGTGACATGTGAATTGGAAATACTATTTCAAAAAGAAAGAGAAGAAATTATACCAAAAAGGTAAAAATTACTAGCAGCAAACAGAGCTTCGCTTAAGGTTATAAAGAATTTGTACGAAATAGTAGCAATGATGCTTCTTCTGAGTCTAAAGATTCTGCAAATGAGGATTTTTCTATATCAACCCATTTCTAACAACTGAATAGCAAACAAATTTAGGGATGCTTCAGTATAAGTACAAAAATATACTGCAAGCTAAAATTGTATTCAAGTCGAAGTACCCGCAATATCGGAAAACAAGATTATTTAATCAACGTATTTTACCTATACTCACTTATGCGTCTGAGACTTGGTTTCTTACAGAGACTATAGTATGTAGGCTAAGAATAACAAACGGTTGAATACCTAGAAGAACTAAGGTGGAAGCAGTTGTAAAACGCGCAGCATCCTTAAGAGTTGCAGTGGACTGGCTCATTGAGAAGAGAGTACCACAGATGGAGTTGCAAGAATGCAGTGGTTGGGAGCTGTAGTGCATGAAAGACCACGGCGACAATAGGGGAGGCGTTCTGTCACGTTTACGGCAGTTTAAATTAAATTTACACATTAATAATGTTAAAAAATGAACACCGCCATCTGAAACCAAAATTGACGCTTGACCTCCAGCACGCGGCAATGGCCCACGAGTAGTTACACACGGCGCATCCCTACTTGAATTCTCTCAGACGAAGACTCTGCTGATAGACGCCTAGAAGGGTATAAGGACAACATGATCGGCTTTTTTAAGACATTTGAGTTGGGTTTAGCGACTAGTGCAGTCTATCTCCACCTGGAGCTCTAGCACCCTTTCCATGGGCTTAGGCGGAACCGCCTGCAGTCGAAGAAGGCTTTTCAGTTGAGCCCGAAATCGTCGCTTGATCTGGCAAAGCGACTTTCTGCCGAAGCTACGCCGATTCGAACTCTGCTTTACCCTGAAAGGCGATCCACCGCTGTCCGAGATACTGGAGTCTACAAACCTAACAAAAGTAGTCTTTTCAAGCCATAACCACTCTTTGGAATCTGAACCGCTCTGGAACGCCGGTTTTTGGTTGCAGAAAATATCTCCCAAATCCGCACATAGGCGGCCGTTCTCTCGAGGGCAATATCGGTACAGGGTCATACCTCAAAAGCTAACTTGAAAATACCCCTCTTCACTGATCTTCGATACCAAAAGAGACTCCTGAAAAACCAGCTCTTTGTTTCCCCTCTCGGTGTTTTTCGTCGGTCTGATCTCGGTAGAGAAGGCCCTCACCCACTTTTGCCACCCTGCCCATTCTAAGCTGAACTACCACCGCAAATAATTAAAGACACCACTTAAGTAGAATGAGGCACCCTCCTGACCATTGGCGGGGTTTTGCGATGTTGTCAGGGAAAATTACAACTCCAGCTGAGAGCTCGAAAGCTGCTTCAAAGTCTCCGACCCGCACAAATTGGTTGCAGACGCATTATAGCACCTGCACTACACCCTTACACCTGGGGAAAGACTTCTAAGGGTTAGTTGCCCTTTAATTAGCTACACGTAGTCGTCTCAAAACTACAAATACTTCGAACGCTTAACGCTTATCTATGATCGGATGGTCTAACAAGAAAAGGCTCACTTGTCAAGCGGTCGGCCCTGGTTCAAATCCCGGCGACTCTAGAGTTTGAAAGTCGTACGCTCCCCGGTTACAACGCTAGCACCTGCAGTAGTCGTTAACCCCTAACAAGGGGACTCTTCTTAATTTGAGACGGGCAAGGCTAGTCACCTACCCGGCCTAAGGGCAATGAGGATTCATAGAACCACTTTGTGGTGAAAACGGCCCTATAGTAAGAGAGAGAAGAGGAGCTTATCTTTCCCATTGCCACCTACGCTGCCGAGTCTTGAACCGTCAAGAAATCCGACAGCGGCAGAATAGCAGCGTTTGAAATGTGATGTTACAGACGGATGCTGAGAATCCTGTGAATGGCTTTCTGAACAAAAAAGTTAATAGATGATAAATTAAAAATAGAAAAAAGTTTTCTGCAGCAAATCAACCGACAATATCTTAGCTACCTACGGCACATAGCTAAAAGAGATAACACTTTAGAAAAAGTGCTCATGGCAGGTAAAATAAAGAAAAATAGACCTAGGGAAGGATTTCTCATGAGATGGTACGATTGGACAAAAACACTCATTGAACAAGGACTTCACGAATGGATACAATAGGCACAGAACATGGCAGCATGAGAAAAATGACATCTCCCATGATGCCACTACGCTTCTACGGGGGTAAAGGATGGAAGAAGAGAAAGGTCGCCTCAACTGTAAGCAAATCGACCTTCATCGATGTTTAACATGTTAGTTACCGAAGCAGTTGCAGCGATTCAGCGACTTCTGGTTTTTCAGATCATAGAACCGGCCTCACAAGAGTGCTGTCCGGGTTGCAGCTTTTCTAAAGTACTAATCAGCAGCCAGTAACTCGTATTCGTTTCATTTATCATTTATATTGTAAATATGTTCTATTCTTAAATTTAATTTAGAAAAATGACATGTAATAGGAATGCCAATATACTTAAAATGTATCTAACGTGTTCTGAATCTATTCAATCGACCCTATCAAAGAACTTCTGGCTTACTGAGCTACCGCACGAGGCACTTAAATGCGAAACAGTAATTCAATTAAAAATAGCATACAGCATGCATGCCGATGAAGTACAAAAACGCCAAACCAGGGGACAGATTTGTGTACTAGCGAAACAAATGTGCCTTTTTAAGGTCTTAACGATTTCAGTCAATACATGTGGTTTAACTCAAACACTTTCAATTTTGTATTAATGAAAGATTTAATGTCCTTCTTTCAGAAAAAATTGTCGGTGACTTTATAGATGATCTAATAGACAAATGGAACAGAATACGCTGACAGCTAGTACAGCAGGTTGTAATTAATAAAATCCCTACGAACAAGTATCCATTTACTAGAATCTCGGTTTTCTAAAATCAAACACGAATAATAACCCTGTAGACGTGGTAAAATGAAAAATGAAGAATAAAAAATAGAACGAAGATAAGGTAATGGCAGTCTATTGAAACGACAAAAGAAATGCCGCAATGTTGAGTACTAAGAGTGACATTTGTTTAGAGGAGCAAATCCACGAATATAAAGCAATGGGTGGCAGTAAATCCTAAATGAGTGGAAGTTAATGATCAGAATTATTCACTAGTAGGCACTCAACGTATTAAAATACAAACGGGTTGTGATTCCTGAACGGCCCTCGTATCATATTGGAAATATGAATTAGCTATTCGAACGCGTTATAGTTGAGCATGTCCGCATCCAAAAAGAAATATAGAACTAGCAACGATCAAAGTGCTAAGAACGAGCTCTTTGTTTTAGCTTCTATTCATGACTGGAAAAACGACAAGAGCAGAGCTTAAGTGCGCTTGCTTTTTGTCACGAAAAGTTTTGTTAGTGTGGAATGCAGAATCAGGCCGCGCATTTTAAGACGGCTAAGCTGTTATGCATACACCATCGCATTTGTTTCGCGGCTGAAAACGCTTTAAAAATACGTTTTTATCAGATTTATTTAGGCCTTTCCTGGCCGGAAAGATTTCTTGGGCAGAGCAAACATTTTAAGTATGTAAAGCCTATTTGGGGGCCTCTAGGGAAACATCCCCGTCACTGCGAGAGAAAAATATTGCCGGAAATGCCGAGCCAAATTCCGACTGCAAGGAAAACCGTACGTCTATGAAAATCTGATTATAGATGCTTATTTTAACACTGAATTTAAATGCCAGAAAGTGTTTTGAATGCGGAAACGAGAACTTTCCGAACGATAATGACAAAAGTTGTGAAAAGGCTGTTGAGGTATGCTATAAATAACCGAGTAGTTATTATGCTTAACTTTAGTTGCAACTTGAGAGTTATAGTTTTTCTTATACTCACGTAACCTATTTTGTAGCCAATATTTGTGATTTTAGCACTTCAAGTAATTTTTCACAGATTCGTTTTGTCATTAACTGTAATTTTTCTAAGATTTCCATTTGCATGTTAACATTGCTTATATTTTATCGACAGAAGAAAGATTTATATCTTAAAATATTTGTTTGACATTTTGGCAGTGTATACGAAATCATGCAGTACAATTATTACTTACAGGTCAATGTTGTTAAACACAAGGTTTCTTGTCGAAAATTATATATTTATATAAAAATTTATTTTCATTTGTATTGTAAACATTGTCGAACATACAGGAATATCGTACTTTGTGGTCATGCATTTTTAAAAACTTTTCTCAATTTTTTGTAATACGCCATATTCTTCGTGTGCTTTTATATCTTTACAATACTGCGTCAAACCGATTAATCTCAAAACTATTGAAAGTTTAAATCCAGTGCAGTTACGTTCTCATCCTTCAAGTCAATTTAAAAATACCTGATTTTGAAAATAGATGTCTAGCACGTTTACACAAGAAAGATTGCATAAATATTTCGAGCAAACTTAACAAATCATCTACCTGAATAGCTAAATAAGTATATTCCAACGCCGCTTGAACTAGGAATTAAAGACAAAATGTGCAAACTGCCAAAACATCTGCAATAGAAAATATAAAATTCTAAACCTAAACAGAATATTCTGCCATTACTGAAAGATGCACAATAATAACTTTATCATTGGTTCTATTCTAAAAGCTAATAATGAAATTAGGCCAACTACAAATTTTTATGTTAATAATAGATTTCTGAAGGAAAACATATTAATTGATGTGAATGAATGTACATTAATACGATTAAAACTAACGCTAAAGGAGATAATGGGCATTCTTACAAAAATCTTACACAATCGGGTTTCCGACCTGCTTTTGTGAATAAGCTCTTTTGAGTGTTTCTTATGGTATCTTTATGAAAAATGATCAAAATAAATGAACTCTTCTGACATTGCTTTGATACGCTAAATCACGAAATGCTGTTGTAATCTCGAAGCATATAGGACTTAGCACTGTACCCATTCGTTCACTTAGAAACTATATGTTTACGAGACAGCAATTTGTTAGTGATTTAAAACTAAGCTTAGGAGTGCCATAGGGGTCAGTGGTAGGACCTCTATAGTACATAATCTATACTTTAAAAAAAATTCTAAACACTTGAAATTTTTCTTCTCGCATTAGCACCATTACGACACTACTATCTTATCTTGTCTTTTAGTGCAAATGAGTTCGAATTGGCCTCTTCTCCTATCAAAACTTCAAAACTTTAGTGGACATTTTTCGGAATCATTCTTCAGACATAAATGCTTCTATAACCACTTGTTCTTTTGTTTGGCCCCACTTTGGATTTTCGTTGTACAAAATGTATATTATATGTGGACAAGCACAATGTTCCTATTGTTAATGTGGGGGTTGACGATTAATAAGGATTACTATTTTCTGAATATTTATGCAGATTCACAGAAAAAATATAAATTTATAGCCGGCATTATTAGTCAACTAGAATTAAAATTTTGGCGATGTAATCTACGAACCGCGTTTAACAACTGTCATTGAAAAACCAGATTATAGTAGATTCAACGATGGTGCCTTAGCTGCATCTACGGCATTGGGAAGTATTTCATAAGGGTACGGGTGGGTTGACAATTTGTATCTTAATAGTTATTTATGTATTAAAATCTGTAATCGTGATTATGCAATTGGTACATTGGACATTTTATATTATTTTGATTCTCAAAATAGACAAAATTCGGGATTTCAGTAGTTTGGCTACAGACCACTGCATCATTGTTATACTGGTGTTGTCAATTTGTGCTATGGTTTCTATGCAGTTTTTTGGTGTTGGTATACTACATTGTTGATATTTGTTATGCTGCTTAGCAACGTTATTAGCCATCAAGTCATATAAGTCATATTACGCCCGCTATCGTGGGCCAATAAACAAGATTATGGTTCTCAAAACTTATGGGACATACGTTAATACCATGCCCATGAGTTCTGCGTTGGTGAAGTTAGGTGCCATATTTTTTTACGAATAAAAGAAGCTCCAATTTGACAACTAGTGACGGAGAGTGACAGACACAATTCAAGGTAAATGCGATAATTTTATATTTTACTTGTTCCCCATGCTCAACAAAATTAATTCGTTATTTCCGTTAATAAACAAGTTTTACTACACTTTTTTTTTACCCATCACCACACATCACGAACTATCATTCCTTGCAATTATACGTATAAGTCAAGAATAACCCTGTATAAGGGTGAGCAAATGGTAATGATGGATAGTGTATGAACTAAAGCAATCATGCTGAGTTTTGAAAATTAGACCGAGAACAAATTTAAAAAAAATCTGGTGCGATACAGGCACACAACTTCCTTTTACAGTGATCTTATAATTAAAAAAAAATGGTTTTTAATTATTATTAAGCATTTGTCAGCAATTTTAAAAAATTACAAATTCTACAGAAACCCTACAAAATAGAGAGTTAGTTGAAAAGACACACTTTCTCTAAAACTTCAAGCCAAATTCAAAAATGTAATTAATATACCGGGTGTTTTATTTAAAATAACAAAGTTGATAGCGACTTTCGGTATAACAGGAAGTGATATAGGATATAGGATATAGGATATAGGATATAGGACCAATAAAAAATAAGAAAAAGGACCCATTTTAGAGGTATTCAACTGGAAAATCACCTATCTTAGTAAACACCATGCTTCCGGTTATGCGATTTTCTTCAACAGCTTGCTGTCGCATCTAGATAGTACACAAAACTTATATATGAAATGTCAACGTCATACCTCTGTTCATTTTTGAGATCTTCTGTTCACACACAGAGCAATGAAAAAAACATGTTTTTTGGGGACTCTAAAACATGAAGATCTGTTGCACACTCAATTTAGAATTTTTGGGGTGAATCCAATACTTTCTCTATTACAAAAGGAAGTAAAAATTAAGATGTATTACCAAAATTGGATTATAAAGTTCAATTCTTTTCCTTAAAGCGATTCCAGATATTTTCCTCATTTTTACGTTTTAAAATGTAAAAGTGCATTTTGCTGTTATTATATTGTTTACATCTTTAAATTGTTGGAAATGAATAAGTTAATGTAATATAATATATTACAATAATTGAACTCCTTTTTCGCCTAGCGACAACAATAAATGATATAAGTTGTCATAGTTTGTTAGCAAGAGTACGACATTTTTTATTGCTATTAATTACGTCTATTTTAAACTTTATTTCTACTTCAGTAATTATACTTATTGTTTTCGATATATTCAATTATGCTTTTCTTTTATTTCTTTTAGTCAGAGATTCAACGTAAAATATGAAAGACTAAAATTAAATAAATTATAATACAAGTTAAACGTTTTACTAAGAAAAACTGACAATACTAGGTCGAATTAATTATTCACTACTGACAACAGATCGACCCAGCAGGAAAAGTTTAAGTTTTTGTTGTTTTCCGTGTACGTCGCAGTAGTAGCATACATTTGTTTTGTGGTGGCCGGAGCTCAAAGTGCACTTTATACGTCAAATAATTTAGTTCGTTAGTTTGATTAAATTGGGTCACCTTGTTTGGGTTCGCAATTTGCAAAACGCATTTACCTAATTGTATATTTACATGTAAAACCACTTGGAATCGTTGTTGATTATGCACATATGGCGGGCAGTAATGCATGTCGCCGGCTCCAAAATTGTCCTGGAAGTCAAAGGAGTGTTTTATGATAATTTTAGCAGGAAAACTGGACCGTTGCTCATCTTTTATTGACACTGGCCAACCCTCTCTTTGCTTTGACGGTTCTCTATGTCCACGTATCATTCTGGTTTGCCCTATTATTTATGACCCATGACTTCTGCCATGGGGAATTACAGCACACGTATGTTTCCTTAGAGGCTTGTAAACATTTCGAACTAAAGGAAAAGGGTTGTCATTAATAAGATAGCAATATTAGGATTGGTCGCGTCTGAAAGCATGAGTAATGGGTAGGTGCCATGAAAATATTGAAAAATACTTTTAAAATGTTCTGTGATGTTATGGAAGGTAAGCATATTGCGAGATATTTTATCATAAAGGAAATTTAGAATTCGGTTCAACGTATCAGATAAAATTCAAATGCGCAAGGATCCGCATAATTAATTATATTTAATATTAGTTAGCCTGCTCCTACCTAAATGAAATGACACGAAAAAAACAGCAAATAAGTTAGTACGGAGCTTGCATACTTTAAAATTAAAATTAAAAGTAATCATGACAATAATTGCTCTGTTAACCTACATTTTACAATGTGAATTATTGTTCTATTAATACTTTATGGAATTCCTGACCACTAATGTAATAATCGGGCGTGCGATAAACGTTAATAATACAGTATTTGCATCATATGCTACACAAATACTTGTGAATGGAAAATTTATCTGCTATGTACTAAGTGCTTTACCCGGGATTCGGAGTTAAGAGGAGGGCACCTAGAAGATGCTGAGAGGAAGTACCACAAATATATGAGAAAGGGATCATCTGTGCAACAAAGAAATACAAGAAAAACGCCACAGCTCTGGGTAAAGATGCATAATAACAAAGATGCTGAAGGAAGGAGGAATAGAAGTAAAAATCTTAAAAACCTTATTCAGTAGATGCTTAAACGAAGAACGAAGTTCTAAAGAATCAAATAAAGCAATACAGTTCTAATATTCAAGAAAAGTGACAACATGAAACATAAGAATTATTGACCCATAACATTACTCATACAGATGTAGAAGAAACTATCACAAATTAGAACAAAACGCATAAAAAACTGAATAATTACCAACCAAAAGATCAGGAAGGTTTTATACGTAGCATTTATTGATTATGAAAAAGCTTTTGACAACGTGGAAAGGTGGGCTATCACTACAATATTATAGAACAGATTACAGGTGTAGTCAGTTAATTAGACAAGGGGAGTTGATAGCCTCAAAACTGCTTAGTTTAGTATTTAAAGCTTCTGTTAAAGTACTAAGTCTATAAATAAAAAGAGGTGACACACAGATAATGATTGACAATTAAGAAGAGACAGGAAGACAGGAATTAGATGGTGACTAACTGCAATAAAATGAAAATTGTGACGAATGTAGACGAAGAACAGCTGGGCTACCTTTGGAACTAACTGCTGAGTGCCTCAAAAGAACCAAAAATGTCAAATGGGGTTTTAACAAAGATCACATAATGATAATAGTTGATACCTTTTAGGTAATAGCAAGTAGAATATTTATAACATATATAATTACTGGTATAAACAAGATCTCAAGACCACTTAATTGTATAACCTAATATTAAAGTAAACTTCACAGATCATGCAAAGGATGGCTTATATCTAACATATAAAATTGGTTAGGAAGCCTCGCTTCCAGTACGATTCTTACTCAAAATTTATACAAGAGCAATCGGTGCTAAGTAAGAGCCTGAAAATTAACACAGTAAGTAATAGTGCTAATCAAATATTTAAGTTCCTGTAATTAAATAATAAAAAATAACATTCACTGGACGATGAAAGTGTTTTACATCTTCCCAAATACAACCTATTTCTTTAGAATTGGGGGTTATATATTCAAGTACCTGCATATTCCCACACGTTACTCAATTATGTTGCTGGGATAAGAAGTCAGCATGCAATGTTAACGAAGAACGCACAGCGCTTTAAGAACTTTGCAAAATGTGTAAAGTTTAATTTTATTTTGTGTTAGCCACTCAGTTACTCTAGCTGACATAACTGTAGATTTCAACTTGAAATAAAATATCTCTGCGCCAGAATTTGCTTCGTAAAGTCGACAATAATATCGCAATGAAATAATGTTTATAATTGTTTAACTATTAAGCTGCGCTGCGTGGTACACATAAAGAAAGCTACTCGAACCACATCTCAGACGATGGCTAAAATAATAGATCTCCTGCAGGAAGGAATCCAGTCCCTGATCTCGCCTGACGAAGCGTCTGGGATGCTGCTAGACCAAAATCCCTCTATCGAATAATTCTTCTGGACGTGGAGTAATGACTACAGTTACATGATTCGCACAGCAATCTCTGATCACACAATCCGAAGTCCGAGTTTTCCGCTCAGGCTTCCGCCAGAAAAATGCTAAAGGAAACATAATAAGGGAGTAAATCCTCAAAAGACAATAATGATTACCAGAGCTCTGCCACCTGACTGACTCTAAAAACTTCAATTTCCTCGCCCCCACAGCACGTGGTTTTAGGTTATAAAGCTGTTACTGATTTTCTAAATGTCCCAATCGATAGCACGGCCAGCAAAATACCTCATCTGGGATTCTCCCACTGGATATTCCACAGCCATACAAACCAATCAAGTTCGTGAAAACTAAAAAAAAAGCTCAAGATTTCCTAGTGCTTTGCTGTTCAAAGTGGAAGTATGACAAGATGACTAAAAACGGGTGGAAGAAATTTTTCAAATCCTACAGCGCATTAACGGCTGCGAACCCATTAGGTGACAAATTCCATATAACGCATTAAAATGGTCTGTCTCAATATGAAAAATAAAGTTTTCAACTGTTCTGCGAGATCCGAGGTAGAGGAAGACCACAAAAGCGTTAGATTAGTGATATGAAAAGAACAGAAAGACTCAGATGGATACAAACAGTCGCAAAATAAAGACCAATGAAAAGCTTTAGACGGCTATGTGTAAAGTTGGAATAGAAGCAGCTAGATGGAAAACGAAACTTAGAGAGTTTCAATAAATAGAGCGTACAAAATGTACTTGGTGGTAGATGTTTTTTTAAATTGGATAAGGTGGTTTCAGATCCTGAAGCTAGTACACCATATTTTCTGTTTAATGAAACTTCTTAGTCTGGGTTGTTTCTTTAACCAGGTATCGCTAGATGATGTCCTCGTCCATGGGTGACCTGTACTGATGACCCATTCAATTTCTAAAATACTGTACGTATTTTTCAGTAGCACACAGATAGACAGATTTCACGATAAACTTTCTATGAAGATAGGATCAAGAATTTTATATTCGGTATTGTATTTCGAAACCAGTTGCAAAACTTAGAACCTTTGCGATCAAAAAGAATGTTGTTTCCTGAAAAAAACATGTTATTACTGTAGGTGGCAAGGATTTCTCAAATATTAGCAAAGTATGTAAAGGACTTTTTCTGTGGAAATATCTATTTGCTAACTGTTACCGTTTGAATTACTTCTTAAAAGGGTATTACCATCATGATGTTGGAGAATGAATATGATATATGTTGATTTAATTGCGTTGGATGAGTTTTGACAATATGTCATAAGAAAAATGAAAACGCTGATATAATCATCGCCTTGAATACTTTACCTTATAGTCCAGAGAAATTAGACATTGCTCTTCGGAAAAATTCCCGGAAAGCTGGATTTTCGTATGAGCCTTGATATTGTGGTTCTAAACAAAATGTCAAAAGTCCTCATCGATCCGAGTGCCGCTAAAAATTTTAAGGAGGGGCAAAGGTCACCAAAAACGGTATTTCGTGAATATCTCGTTAACGGTCACTTTTACAGAAAAAATATGGATTATCAAATTTGTAGCTTATAAAATTTCTAACAATAAAGATATCATGACTTTTATTCGTAAAAGTAACCTTTTTGGAGATAATTCGATTTACAGAGTTGTAACGAATAGATGCACTCCTCAATGACGTGTATATCTCATTGGAGTTGCGACTTGAAATATTCCAGAATTTCCTTGTTTCAGAGCCCATAAAAATAGAAAAAAACACATATATAGTACACTGCAGTCTAGATAGAGAAGGAATGTGCTCCGAAAAGTTCCCCTCCGTTGTCATAAAACCTCAAGGGACATCTGCTTGCTATTCGTGTAGGATCATAATAGTATATTATGTTATTAGGAGCAAAAATTATACTTTATTTGGAGTGGCTGGACTGTTTATCTGCCGTGCTTGCGAGACAGATAACTACAGCCGAGCCACATAAAGATACTTTTGTTCCGAGTATTTTTTCTTCAAACGTTTATAACGAATTATTTAAGAAATTTTAAGAAACCTGGAATTATTTTAAGGTCGAGGATTGGGTAGACTGATAAATGTAGGGTGCTTTGGTGACTACACTATAAACAACGTTGTGAACAAAATCCGAAAAAAAAACTTTATATCGTCAGTCTTGCTTAAATGTAACACGCGATATAAATGACGTCGATACTTGCGACTCCACTGAAGAAGTAGATCTATCACGTTTCCTGACTGAAGCTATTGAAATACAGAAGACAGCAGAAGAACAAGAACAAAAAGAAGAAGAAGATGAAGAGGAAAGCATACCGATTGAAATAGAGTCTGAAGATGAATATTAATAACTCCTGTTTTGAATTCAAAATTGATTAATGAACAAGTTCATAACAATTTTTTTTTAAAGAAACATTTTTTAAACAAAAATAAACATGGAATATGCCTACTGGGGACACCACATGAAAAAAAACGCACCTTGTACTCTACCTCGAAGGTGGTGTGGAAGAGTGCACGTTTCAACCCTGTACATCGAATTATCTCCAAAACGGTTACTTTTACGAATAAAAGTTATATCTTTATTCTTAGAAATTTCATAAGCTACAAATTTCATAATCAATATTTTTTCTGTAAAAGTGACCATTAACGAGATATTCAAATGCAGTTTTTGGTGACCTTTGTCGCCTCTTAAAATTTTTAGCGTCACTCGAATCGATGAGGACTTTTGCCATTTTGTTTAGAGCCACAATATCAAGGCTCATACCAAAATCCAGCTTTCCGGGAATTTTTCCGAAGTTTTGCTTTTCTTTTGTCTAATTTCTCTGGACTATTAGGCTTTGTATGTGCTTGTACGTATTAGTACAATTACTATAACCCGACTTAGTATCTACAATGATTCAAACGGGATTTCAACTCATTTCACCCGAGCTCAGTGAGAGTAATTAATATTGTTTCGATATACAGTCAATTTCTACGTTTGGGTGTTATAATAGCTACTTGTAAGTAAAATCAGTTAAGTTTTGAACTGTTATCAGTGTGGCATCATTAGTAAGCGGCATAATTTTGTGAGTGTTTTTTCTTAGAATGTTGTAAGAAGTGGCTTGATTATGCGGGAAAAAACACTGAGGATGACACACATAAGATTGGTTATTCGGTGTGCAACATTTGCGATTAGTAGTTCGCTCATCCCGCTGCCGGATTGTGCCAACGACCAACTATGTGCATTCAGTGCGTAATTCCGGCTCTGAATAATAATCAGCTTTGAATACAAGCTGACAGAATCTACAGCTAGACGCTGCGATCCAGGAGCTGATAGGCTTGCATAGTGAGAGCCACCCCATCGAACAATGTAAAAAACAGCTGCATTGCGGACAAACATGCAATTATTAAAGATGGACGACTGGCACATCTTGGAAATTTCGAAAATGGCAGTTGGTATCATACTGCATCAGATCTCAAACCCAGAGACGTCTCTGGGCGCGTCCTAAAGTAATTGTTTCGACTACGATCGTCAAGCGTCACTCGCCGCGTGTGTATCGGATTACCGAGCGAAACGCGGTGAACTGCACATGCCGTGTGGAGCCCAATTTTATGCACGAAATATCGACGTTGTCATATAAGTGTCTCACCTGTAAATGCGAGTAGAAATCAGATAATGCTCGTAGGTTATACATTCTTACTTAACACTGTTTTGTTTAGGAATGGGTTTAATCCTATTTGATTTGTTGTTTTATATGTTAAGTTAAAAGCCAATATATCGGACGCATTTGTTCGTGCTTCTTTAGCGTAGTGCTCGGCGAATGGTGCATATTGAGTGTGTGAAAAGGCCTGTAATTTCCGTGTGATAGTTGGAGAATATTTTTCTGCTAGTGTGCGGTATAATAGAACAATGTCGCTTTTGTATCTAATATTTCTATGTTTAACTGAAAAACGTCTAGCCATAATGTAGTATATATACAGGGTTCGGCAGAATGACCGACTCTATTTAAATTGTCAATAACTTTTTCAAACTTTAAAATATTTTTAATTTTTTTTTAAATGTAAAGAAAAAACTTGCCAATTTTAGTTACAATATAATTTATTTATTAAAAATATTAGGTTTTGAAAATAACATCACTCAAACTCAAACTTCATTTTCACACTAATACACATTAACCTAATCCTTAAATTCATCAAGTTGGGCATATCAGACAGGATTTACAATTATATCCTTACAAAGTTCTAGTCGTGCAATAAATACCTAATACTACGAGATTTAGAAGTTCGGGTTACGTTTTGTGAACAATTCCTTCAAATAGTGAATAATAATCAAATTAATTTGGAGCAAGTGCTAATAGCTTTAATAAATAGATTATATTGTAACTAAAATTGGCAAGTTTTTACTTTACATTTTTGAAAAACAATTAAAAATATTTAAAAATTTTAAACAGTTATTAACAACTTAAATAAGGTCGGTCTTTCTGCCGGACCCTGTACATACTCGTATATGTTTAATTGTCTTAAATTGTAATGTGCGGTTTTTCTATGTTATTTGTTGTGGGTTGTGCCCTTCTATTTGATTAATAATAATAATAATAATAATAATAATACTTGTGCAGATTGGCTTTGTCAGCAGCAGTCTAGAGTATCTATTTACAGTGTTACGACCCAGATTGGGTCAACCTTCCGAGCTTTGTTGTAATAACTTATCCGTAACTTCGTATGGGAAAAAGGTAAGAGATAACTTGTTGTAAACTGAGCTAGCTGGCAACAGAAAAGCAAATAATTTAAAAAAATTAAACATAAGGACAAGGCAACGAGCTTGCTTAGCAAAAATACTTAAATCAAGAGAGCACTTGGCATCAGAGTGCATGAAATGATTATTGTCATATACATTATTTAATTGCAAAGATCCATAATTTTGCTTTAAACGTGCCATGATGTTTTAGCAACAATAATCTAACGTTTTTTGTTTATCCAAGCATATTTCGCATCTATATTATTCTTAGAAAAAAACTGCACTTTTAAAGTAAATAATTTTGTAGCTTAACCCGTCTGAAGAAAATCTGTTAGCGTGTCTGTACAATTTTGCTTTTAAATACATAAAAACGAAATACAAAGCTGTTTTGATGGAATTTTCAACAATTTTGCTTCCCTTAAAATATATGCGCAGAACATTTTTGTAATATTCGATTTAAATTCAGTTTTGCAGTTATCAATTTGATAGTACGTTGTCCAAAGCGTCGGAAATACATTATAGTACAAAAAATTCTGAGATTAATTAGTATTATTTAAGGATATAATTAATGTTTTTCTGATACTGCTTTTTTTTTGACGAAAAAAAAAGAACGATATCCTCATATCCAACTTATACATATAAGCAAAATGCTATTTAGAATAATTTTTAAAATCACATAAATCTCTTTAATAGGACGTATAATATTAATTTAACCCATCATTACTTTCTCATTATAAATTTGAAAATGTGATTTTTGCAGTCTGCACATTTATGAAATGACCATGTATTTACCACACGAGTTGCATCCAATTCTTTGCGTATGAACTAAACAGATGGCTAGAACCGTAGTGGCAGCAGCTCGAACTAGAATTACTGCAGAGAGTTAAAATGACGATATACTGCTATGATATGATATGTGTGTTTTTATTATTATAGAATAAAATAAATTAAATTAAAACTGTCTACCATACCAATTATTTTTCAAAGATCGGTAAATGTTACATTAAACTGACTAATCTTGGGTTCACCAAATTAACTAGTAATATCTATGGTATTTTGCCCTCTTAAACATTGCATATAACCGTTATTGATAATATTTGCTAGCTCCAAAATTAAGAACATGAAAACTCAGCTCTCAGGTGTCGGGTTCCTTAAATTTATTTGAAAATGGCAGCACGCCACTGGGAAATAATATCAAACTGCACTGCGCCGGTGCTCGAGTTGACAGTTAACCTTGACCTTCATAAATTTCAGTTTGTGCGACTTTCTGCGTTGTGAAATGACTAGTAAAATCAAATTATGAGCAAATTAAAAATCAGGTGAGTTATGAATTGATTTTCGCGCCTTTGTGGTAGCGTCTGTACATTATTTTGTTCTAGGAAAACCGGATCTTCGTTGTTTGAGCCTACTCTTTTGTGTCTTGCATTCTAACCTCCAAATTTGGATTAAATTGAGATTTTTGGCTGATTATCGTTGCCTGGACAGAAACTAATGCTGGCCCTCGGTTGTGAAGCTCACGAGACACAGGTAGGCTCATATGTTTCACGCCCTTACGGTCGATTAATGAAAATTCCCACACTAACTTCGCTCTTGCATCGGTAGCTGTTGCGGAAAGCCTTCCCTGGTGCCTGCGGTACCTGCGGTACCTGCGGTCGCCCTTTGATGCCGGTATCGCTGCTGGAACCCTCGGACAGCCTGTCTCCACCTTCTGGACCCGTTCGTAGCCCTCCGGAACGCTGGGATCTCGATTGCAATCTCCTCGGGTGCCTGCCGTTGCTGGTTCGTCGAAGGAGGCGTGAAATTTTTTTTTCTTTCAAGATGGATCGCCCCTTTTAACACCACTGGTTACACACATAAAACTGCACACTTTGGTAACGTTTCAACTCTGTATCTTTATTTTAACCATATAAAAACTTTAATTAATGGCAGAGTAAAAGGCAGATGCTGCTGGTGTCAACGTTTAATAATAATTGAATATCCAAGCTTCTAAAAACAAATGAACATCAAAAATCAAATACAAGGAAATCAGCTTAGTACAAATTAACAACATTTAACATTAAGTTCATATTTTACAAACATTTAACTAGAACTCTTAATACTAAAATTATTGTCTTTCAAAGTAAATTGTTTATAACCTATCTTCTTGTCCATTAAATTGTTTATAACAAATGTCTTTTTGCTCACATCACTTCATTGACTCACTAATAGCACTAAACTTGTCTATTTCCTGTTTACTGTTTCATTTTCTTCAAAAATAACTAACTGTGTCCTTTTTGCCAAAATCTCTTTTATGCTAATCTTGCTTGCATTATCCAATTCGTAAATCCTTTCTTACCTTAATCAAATAAGCTCACAACGTCAGTTTTTCTTTAATTACTGTACTAACTAACGCTTCATCTCAAGTTCTGCACAATTTGAATTCTTGTGTCAATTTTAACTAATTCATGTCTGGCTTCTACATTTCCAAACTTTTGAAATTATAATTGAAATTCTTTTATTAACTCCAACACTTGAAATTGAGTTCCCCTATTTGTATACTCATTTGAATGCTTTTAAAGTTAATCGTCCATTCTACCAGTATTATTCTGATTTAATAAAATTACATGACTTTTCCCAGTTATTTGCATTGCCTCGACTTTGTGCCTTTGTGACTGTATTTTGTATTTTCTGTATTGCAACCAGAGCCGAGTACAGGGCTAAAGACCATCGCAATACACGTTCGAAAAATCATTTGTTTTATCCACTTGCTTGGAATGACACTCATCATCAGTTGAGTGAGACATGTGGTAATGTTGTAATTGACGTGAAAAATGTGCCCGTGGATGCGACAAGCCAAAGCAAGTGGTTATGGCGAACTCTAGATCGACAGTGGAAGAGACCGCCTCGAAATTCGATACTTCCCTAGAATCTGTGCACGTCAACATTCTTGAAAACCTGAAAATGCGGAAGGTGTCCTCCAGGTGGGTTCGCTCTTTTCCATCGGATGGCCAGTCGTCATGACATCTTTGAAGTGGAATAGATATTCCTTTGACCTTGCACCTAGTGATTTTTGACGTTTTCCAACGCCGGAGGAACCTCTTTATGGTCGGTCATTTTCCAGTAGTATCGTTTTTGCATCAGTGTATTTCCAGTAGGGAAACTTGACCCATAAGGATCGTTAGCAGCGCCCATGTAATCATTGCGCCGAAGTGAAAAATATGTACCTGTAGAGGGAACTTCAACGCATCTGGACATTTAGTAATCTTGCAGTATTGTAATAACCCCTGCTCCTTATAATAAATATAGGGGTTTTAAATATAAATTAATTACTGGCAAGGGAAACTACACTTTATGATTATTAAGTTTCAATTGAAATTCACCTGTCATACTCAGGGAAAATTAAAAGAATGTAACAAAAATTGCGACAAATAAATGGTTTAGTGCCCTTTTCCTATTTTATCTATTTGCAATAAACATTCGCCTAGCTCCGGAGAACATAAAACAATCTTGGTTCAGGGGTGTGGATTGATAAACGTTAAGGAGAAACTTGGTATAACAAATAACTTGTTGTATGACAAATGCTCTCAAATATTTCGGGAAAATGCATCTGACATTTAGCTAACTTCTAAATTTGACTCAACAAACACAATGATCTGCTAATGCACAAAACAGCATAAATTGAATTCTAAAACTACCAAAATGGCTAAGACGCGTCAGATAAACATTAATTACTGTGACGTAGCAACTGCTAGGTTTGTTTTGTTTCTAGCTGTGACGTAGCAACGAACGCTCCACCACTTTTTGTTTATATCCGCCCAAAAACTAAAAATTGCAGCGTTATTTCGCATTTTCATAGGACGCTACCTAAATTTCTGGAAACTGGACAGCTCTGGACCACCTCGTAGACAGTCTGATCTTAAAGATCCGCGAATTAGGGCGCTGCAGAAAAGGCTTCCTGTAAAATCCTACCTTTATCGAAGATCTTATGGATACTGGAAACACTCCCCAAATGACGCCACGGCGATTATGGACTTGGGAATCGCTTGTTGGTTGGGATTTTCACTTGTACTGGTTCGTGAATGTCATCCCTATTCGTAACAGGCGCTATTTTCGCCGGGCGAAGCTGCTTGTTTACAGAAATGGGCCCCCGAAGTCAATCGCACTTGAACGAATTCTTCTGCTGGCTTATCTGCTTCACCTGGGCCTTGTAACACCTGGCAAATTACACCCACAGATGCACTGGATACAAGTGAATAACTATACCCAGAATTGATACAACTAATAACTTTTTTATTTACAATTTGGAAGATAGTTGAGATCAATGTGGTCCCAACACACAATTTTCAAGCTTGTTTAGTTATTATTAAAAAATGACATTCAGGTCCTCTAGCAACCAGACTTTCAAATGACTATAAAGTAAATTAGCATTAATAACATGTTTAACCTTATGGACTACAGTTTTGATGTCATGTCTTTGCCTAACCACTAATATTGTCTTTTTTGGAATAATTATTACTACATTTGCTGTGATTTTAATTCACTTTTGTTTATAATTCACTGATACACTTGGAGTTCATTTAATGTCTCATTAATTGTCTCTCAATCGGTTGCGTTCCATTTTCATTGCTCTTTGCAATTATTATTTTGCTAGCACGGTTTCGTTTACTTTTCAGCTAATCTGCCTTTTGCTGGCTTAAACAGTTTTACTACATAACGCTCATATTCTTTCTGTATTTAACAAATAATTTTGTATTATTTTGTTCACATTATGTCTGACATTAATAAGCTCAATTCCGTCAGTTACAAATTAAATTGCATTAGCCCTTCCGAACATTTATCATATCTGAAACTCTAAATGTAACCCTTCTAAAACCTGCTTTGTTTCATGCTAACTTCTATCCCTCAAATTATTAGTTATTGCTGCTCACATCAAGTGCACTTATTAATGTAAAGTATTGATTATCTTGCAATAGATAAAATATTTAATTCTGTGCTCATGTTGACCTTATTCATTTAGTTAATTAGGCATTCAGAATTTCTGTGGGCAGTGAAACATCACAGTATGTATATTATTTTCGTATACCAGTTAAGAACCTAATAGAAGACCATAGAATAAACAAAATTGAGTCTATTTTAATTTAAAAAAAAGTGGTATTGCTAGGTCATATCGAACGTATTAAATTACTACTGAACCGCTTGTGATTCGGTGCTTTTCAGTACGGGTCGATTCAATTCGTACTGATCGAATCTAATTCGATTTGACCCGACTTGTGTTGCTGGTTTCTTGGTGACTGAACTCGATATTTTAAATTTGTTTGAAATAATTTGTAGATAATTAATGACATATCGAATGGTGATTAATTATGTTGATATATTTTATTATTAAGCATTAGAAATTTTCTTCTAGCATTTACCAAAACTGTAAGCGCATTTCAACTTCAGCAGTGTTCAGAATTCAACACATGCGATTGTAACTCTTTGAGCAGTTATATTTGTTTTCTGTGATTTATTTCGAAGAAAATTTTTGGGTTATTTTAATTCAAAATATTTGAATAATGTTGATATTTACATGCATGTACCCCGCACATGGGTTTAAATCACACGAACTCCAAGCGGTATCATTGCTACAAAGAGCAGCGGAGACATAAATATAAATTAACTACATTTTTGCGGTACAGAGAAACGTTTTAAAAAATTTATCGGTCTAATTTAAATAACGATGAATAATAAATATTTTTATCTGAAAGTATGAAAGCGAGTAGTTAAACGGGGTCTTTAGGGAAAGGCGGCCGGTACTAACAAATGTTCGTGCTGTACCCCAACAAAAAGTTAATTCTGTTAGCTTAATAAAATAAAATTATGCTCCTTTTTGTTAAGTCAAATTAATACCAAATACGCGCCCCTATTTTATGTGCGTTTGTCACGAATCTCCGACTACAAAATTCAAAACGGAAAGTTCGGGAAAAGCGCTGCACCCTCGACTGGCCTCGAATTGAAAAACATTTAAAATCTACAGCCAACCCTACTGTGTTTTTACTTCTGGCGCATTCTAAAAACATTTTTCAATCCGCAACATTGAACATGACAATCCCAAAAACCTTTCTGCTAAATTATAAATTACATCGCAGACGTGCGCGATATCGTGACTCACGGCGTTTTGTATACATTTTATTACATAAAGTCATAGAAAATAAAATTATACTCCATAGCCCGCAATTTGGGAAATTGAAAACCTTTTATACCGATTCTAAATTTACTCGTTCGGAGCGTAACTCGATCGCACTGACGCTTGCGGACTTGTTATATTATATTACATTATGGTGAAGTGTATTTTACATTTCGCAATGGTAACAAGGTGAAGGATGGCGTATCATAATGGAGTTTATCTTGTAAAACCTGCCGCTTGGGCCTGTGCTCTGTGAGCTACAGTGATGAGAATTGCCGCTGCAAGGGGTCGTATCTAGTTTCATTTAAAAATTTAGTGCAGGGTAATTTTTATAGCCAGACCTCATAACTACAGCAATATCAAGGGATGCGCAGGAACATAGAATGCATTTAATGAATACTTTAGTACAGGTAGATGAAAAGTATTATTACGTCGAATGGGCTTGGCTTAGACTACGACCACATAAAAGTTAGTGATTACAAATTTTCTCATTACGGGCATTTCAAATCAGCCGCTGCTGCAACGACATAATATTGTGTTTGACGACGTGAGTAAAGATGTCATTGTGGTCCCAGTTTAAATAGGAAAGTTTCCCGGTACGTTCTTCTTGAAGTAATCGTTTCTTGGAGTGCTCTAACGAGTATTTTTGATCAGTCTGAAAATACCAAAGCGAGATTTTTGAAAATTAAGAAGCAGCCAACACAATTCAATGAAAAAGGCTACAGGCAGCCCCATTTTTACAATTCAATAAGGTTAGCGGACTGGTGAGAATCGAATAGATATAAAGAAAATAAACAGAAGGATGCAGAATAAATAATACCCGTTTTTAAAAGTAGGTAGGTGAGAGATCGCTTTGAAATTCAAATCTAAATGACGAGAAAAAGAATAAGTCAAGTACTTGGTCCGATTTTAGCTGTTATTTTTAAACATTAGGGTTGTTCTACATACATCGTTAGTGTCCGTAAAAAGTCGGCATAATATGGAAAAAAATTATTTTTAATTTAAAAAAAAAACTTTTTACGTCAATAATTTGTGCTTGTCTAAAAAGTTATTTAGCCCCTATCATATATACCGAGTGATTTTTACTTGTTTAGAAAATGGAGTTTTTCGAAATTGTCAAAATCGAAAAAGTGCTATTTTTCGGAAATTAAGTAATATTTCAATGAGATTTTTAGAGTGTGTTATTTTTAGCTAACTAAACAATCTCAAGGCAAGAAAACCCCTCATTTTTTTTAACTTTAACTGTAAATGTTCCTTTACAGTTCTCTAAATAAAGAGATTTTTTATCCAATTACATGTTCTAAACAATTTCCTCATTTAGACAACTGTAAAAGAACATTTACAGGATTTTTGTAACAGTAATTCATTAACAGGGCTAGATTAAAGTTTCTTAAATCCATTTAAATCGATATATTAGAATTGAAAAATATTTCTCCTAAAAAGCGCATTGCATAGAAAACGTAAAAATTATGCAAACACTACTTTTCGGTAAATAATAAAAAATCTAAAGAACTAATTCACATTTTATATTATATTTACCAATTATAATTCTTTAAAGTGTTCACATAAAAAAATAACTTTAATATTATGTCTTTGTATGTGAAATTTTGAAAAATATTTAAAAAATTGAAAAATTTTTAGCTAAAGTTAAAAAAATATGGATTTTCTGGCCTTGATATTGTTTAGTTAACAAAAAATAACACACTTTAAAAAGATCTCATTAAAATATTGCTTAATTTCCGAAAAATTGCACTTTTTGGATTTTGACAATTTCGTAAAAACTCCATTTTCTAAATAAGTAAAAATCACTCGGTATATATGATAAAAGCTAAATAGGCTTTTAGACAAGCACAAATTATTGACGTAAAAAGTTTTTTTGAAAAATCAAAAATAAAAATTTTTCCCATATTATACCGACTTTTTGGCGGACACTGTATATTTGTCTTCCTTTTACATTAGACTAGTGGCCTGTTTAGTTCCACAAAGTTGTGGCTGTATGGGCCCTCTTTACTCGTAAGTCGGGTAGGCGACTAGCTTTGCCCGTCGGAAATGAGGAAAAGTTTTTTATCATCAGTTACCGACTACCACAGTTGTTAGCGTGGTAGCTGGAGAGTGTGCTATTTTTAAAATCCCTCTAAAGTCGCCGGGAATTGAACACGAACTGGCCACCTGAAAATTGAGCATTTGCTCGCGGAGTCATCCGCTCACCATAGTTAAATGGAGTTGAAAATAGAAATGAAGAGCAAAATAAATTAATTTTAATCTTTAGTTTAGGGATCTACCAATTGGTAGTTTAAGTTTGAACTTCCTCTAAAATGTTTGAAATTGATCTAAAAGGTCGAGCAATTTGCACTTTCATACGAAAGTTTGTTTTAAAGCATGTTACTAGCAGCACTGTGTACTACCAACACCACCTGAAGAATAAGACCGCAAGGTCTCCGGCGTGACGTCAGGGCAGTAAGTCGAACGTCGGTTAAATCGCATAGGCGTAAATGTTAGGTTAACTATAATTGGTTATTGGTCGGAATACATTTATTCTTCGAGTTCTCAGTCCAGGGTGGTTGTGTTCACTTTCTTATATAATGTTTAAA
Source organism: Agriotes lineatus (assembly GCA_940337035.1). Classification (NCBI taxonomy): domain Eukaryota; kingdom Metazoa; phylum Arthropoda; class Insecta; order Coleoptera; family Elateridae; genus Agriotes; species Agriotes lineatus. The sequence continues at coordinate 15,160,912 of OW679200.1, forward strand.
AGCATGACGCAGCCTCCAAACGAGCAAAGCCGGAAAGACCACCAGTTCAGCAAAAGGGACTTTACCGTCGCGTTTATATTCCCCACGATGAGAATTGTTGACGCTGTCGATCGGAAATGTAATTTTCCTATCTTTAGTCGAGGTTTACTAACCTAGCGGGCATGCAACATCCCTCCCGACTCTCAAAGCTACCGCGAGAGGTAGCTTCATGGTTTATCAAAATTCAACCAGACGTGTTTTACTGATTCGGGATAAAATTGGCGTAGGTGGTAACGCTGTGCATTGTGCTATTTTGCAAGCAGAACATTACCGGCGGCCGTAGGAAAGCTCGATTTAATTCGAATCTAGAAAGCTGTGCTGTGCAAATTATTTGGGCTTTCCGTGTTTTACCGTATCATCTTTACCGTCGATGCCAAAATATCGGTATTATATCGGATCAAAATCACACGACTGCGAGTTTTCTCCATGGAAGCCCTTTACCGCCTGCGGTTCATTCCTATCGCATATCCCGGCCCAGACATCTTCTTGCTATCTAGGTCATCTCTCTTTGAACTGACAACGACGCCGTTCTCTTGACTATTCCACCTATACTGAACACCGCTTTTCTTTCCATGGCTTGAGATATCATAACAAATTCTGAATTTATGCTATATTAAAATGTATATGCTTCTTTTGCATGCTGTATAAATTTTATGTTTCCCGTCGCCAATTTACCGTACCTTCTGAAAGCGCTGCAGATTATTTTTCAGTTTATGTTACGATCTAAATTTGTATGTACCGTATTTGCGATTTAGTAGCCACTCCAGAGAATTTGAATCTCTTCTTGTCTGTCTTTTGCGCATTTGACGTAAATCTTTCCAGATTATATTAATTTTCGTGAAGTCACACAAAAAAGATTACTGCGCCAGCATTTGTGTATTTTGGTCTATCATTATAGCGTTTTAAATATTATTTTGTCGTTTTTATTATTCTGCTGTAAAGCGGATATGTAGAATGTATTTTTTATAGAAAGATTGATAGCTGAAGGTGATATAAGTAAACAGAAGTCTATTTCACATTTTGATGCGGCTCTGTTGATGTTTTTAGAGGTTGGAGACTTCTCGAAGACCTGGAGCTTTATTTCCCCTTGTCTCGAATTTTGAAGGAGGGTAGTCATGGTTTTATGTAAGAATTTCTTATTAATTCTCGTCGTACGCCTATTTTGAAGTAGCAAACGGACCCATTTCAGATGCCTTAAACAGCAATTGTCTCCACTGAAAAATAGCTGGAGCAAATCATTGTTACGGGTTGTTTTTTATGTGTTAAGTACCGTTTTCGCCTTTAACACAGGAGTTTCTATATGTGCTTATAACTTTAAAAAATAAAGGATTTCTGTAAAACGGGGCTACTAGTCGTCAACTGAGCATTCATCGTACCCCGTTCGATTTTCTTGTAATTGAAAATAAAGGCTCAAAGCAAACACCATAATTTTCAATGCTAAACTCTAGTGGACATACGTAACCCAATATCAGTCTCAAAATTTAATAAGTAACTTTTCAATCTACGTAATAAATAGAAAACTCGAAAACATTTGAAGTAGTTTCTAGTAGACAATTAAAAAAAAACAAGGTAGGTGACAGCATCAATGCATCTATGTATAGGGTGCCTTGCTGTCAATTTGACGTATTTGTTTTTTCAGGGTACAGACAGACCGTTGCTTTCTATCACTCTAAAGTGTCTTACTCAATGAAATGAGATCTCACCATCGTCTTTCAAGTCCGCCAAAATTTATAGCTATTTATGCAACAAGTGCTAACAGTCAACGTTTATGCACGAGACATGAAAATTATGAAACGAAGCCGAAGGCTGAGTTTCATAACATGTCTCGTGCATAAACGACTTTTAGCACGCGTTGCATACAATATTTTATCTACGACCTTAATTTTACCGTTATTAATCCATAAATATCGATTTAACAAAAGTTTGCATCTGTGACACTTTCAATTTATGCCATAATAAACAGTAGGCCACGCCGCGCTGGCGATTGTTTGCCATGCCAGTGCTGTCAAGGTGAGTTACGAAATGTAATTATTGATACTCCACATCTGACGGTATTTATTACATAATGCTTTAATTATTTCAAAAACACTTTACCTGTTACGCAAGAAGCAACTAGAATAACGTTACAACTTCACTTCCAGTTCGAAATTGTAGTTTTATAACCTCACTTCACTTTTAGCACATGGGCTAAAAATAAACAGCTGATTTCTTTAACCACGCTAAACTATAAAACGCCACTTTTAGTGAAACAAGCTAGCGCTAAAAGGCCTACTTTTAGTAGTGGTCGTAGATAAAATATTTTTTGGCCACATAACACCACATAACACACCACGAGACTGTAGAAAGACTCATTGTGCAGGGAGTGCTAGATGGACGTTTACTCACTATATGGATTGACGCTGTCCATCTGTTAACTGGTTCTGGATTGGAAGAAACACCAAGCATTGATACGAATCAAAACAAGTGGCATCAAACGATTAAACGTCTGACTAATAGTCTAGATAACTATATAGATTAACACAAAAACGTCGCTTGAGACACTGGACTAAAAAGAGATAGTTAGTTAATAAATAGTAATTTAGAGAACCTAGTTTATTGATTGAGTGAATCAGGTTAATATGTTTAGTAATTATTAAGTGTTGAAAACGTGTTGAGGTGATTATTCAGATGGTTACGGTTGAGGTAATGTGTGTGATCAAGAAGGCCAGGCCAAACTATCTTGTGTTAGCAATTGTTACCTACGTTAACTCACACATTGAAGTGAACACAGCGGATGTTAATAACTGTATTGCATTAAATGACATACAAGTTCAATGTCGAAGCTATCTTGCTGGTTTTGCTAATTCGCAAACCACTGAAATGCTCTTTATTGTTAAGCGCTGCGTATACATAAAACTATATTTAAAATTACAAATTGAGTCAAGATATTGCAGTTCGGCTTGAAAACATAGATTGGAATATGCGAAAACCCAAATTAAGTGTGCCATATTTTTATAATTTTGGTTGTAAGTGGTTTTACATAATTTCCTTGTATACCTCAATTCTATTACTTTTTTGAAAACGTTAGTACCCTCAACCATAGATGGTCCTCAATAAGTATTAATAAAATTTATCTATTACAATATCAGTCCTTCTTTACTTCAGCAATAAATCATGTAGCCAAACAGATTAAAGCCATAATGTTTACCAGTTAAATCTTAAAGCAAGAAATAAAAGTTGTACACCTAGAACGGATTGCATTAAAGAACAAAAACAGATAAGAGTAACGCGTTTGAATTACAAAAGAGTGTGGTTGTACGTTTTCTTAAATTCTTGGAGATTTTTCCTTTGTAATTAACAAATTACAGGCGCGTTCTAGAATGCCTCCTAATTTGTTTTCTTAATGAAAACAAAAAATGCTTGATTATTTTAAGTCGCGGACATTTGACATCAGCATTCGTAATGTAAGATGACATTTACTATGTCATTGAATGAAATTAATTTAACGATGCTCCTGCTACGCTTTGCTTAAGGTTGTATTATCGCTGTAATTTCCTCGTACAGCTCTGGTTTGGCTAAATATAGCTTTGCGTTTTTTGACATTTCCTCAGGTTACTTTGTGTGCTTGTACTTTTACTCGATTTTTCCTCAGTTTAATTAAAATATTCCGAGTCGAGTGCCATCGCGATCAGTTCTGACAAAACATTCATTAAGCGAATGGATCTACAAACTCGTGCAGGTGCAGCTAACAATTTTAAAGTTTGTTTTTGAATCAAGATTACTGCATTAGCTCAAAACGCGGAGTGCATTAGCCAACTTTGCACTAAGACCGCTAATTCCTACTTCGATGTAGTTGCACGATATATTGTCGCCTTTGAAGGCGCAAAAGCGTCATAAATATTAACGGAATTCCAAAATTTTACTGCACAGCTTCAAGAGCAAAGTTTAAAAGAAAATTATCAAGTTTCTTTTGGACTTTTTCCTTACAAATGAAGACGTATCCTAAAACTTATATAAAATATGTCTGCGACGCTTAGCTGTACTTAGGGATTAAGATGGGCGCGGGAAGATCTCTAGTTGGTAATTAACTAACTATTCATTAAAACGAAGTTATTTTGACGGGCATGAAACCTTAAAATCGAAATGAGGAAATGATTCTGCATTCTGCATTACCCAAAATGCTAAGAACTTTCCACCTAAAAAATTGTTAATATTTAATATTTGCATTTGCATGGTTTGAAGAATTGCTACAAATAATATTACTATTTAAGCGTACATACTTGAAATGCCAAGATTTTTTTACACGGTTTTGCTTTTGATTTGTAGACCTATTGACTTCATACAAGAGTTTCTTTCCGCATTCCATGGACTTAGACATGAGTTTTAGTAAATATAAACATAGCAGGCTATAAAACAAAGTACCATGATTTCAGTTATTGAAAGCATTACATTAATAATGTAGTTGCAGCAAATGCGTTAAACGAAAAATGGGCTTACGTAAAATAATAATTTTAGGTTATGGAACTTCATTGATTTGTATATACAGCTCTTCCAGACTTTGCACGCATCTCTATGCAGAAAACGTGCTAAAATGTCCCAGAATCCAGGCTATGATGCATGGGAGAAGTGTTTTAAAGATAATGAAAATAAAACCAGCTAAACGTCAGCTACTTTATGTGGAATGTCTTTACAATATATTAGGGGTATCTTTATGGTCACCAGCAAAGGATTTTGTCTTGTATCCAGCGCCGCTAACAGCCTGAAAATATTAAACTGCGGAGTCGTATATTATTCCCCCTGAAGACGTGGGTCGGCGGTTCTTGCAGAAAATGAAAGTCGCGAAAGCCGGGTATTATTTCGTATTGTGTGTTAAATATAAGTAACGTAATAAACCAACTCTGTATTAAATGGAGTTTCTGAGTTTCTAGAGCGAACCGATAAAGGATGAAATTGCTAGCTTGAAACCGTTCCAGTTTTGAATGGAGTAGCAATCCTGTACCTTATTTATTTGTTTGTACATCTTAAATTTTCTGCTCCAAATAACCAAGCTTGATTTGATCCATTCCGTGCAGTTTCATATTCTTGTTTTAGAAACTGAAGCAATTATGCTATATGTGCCATGGCCGATCGCACATACAAGCACCCACCCAATAAGTCACTGCAGGAGAGATATATTCGGAAAATATATCTTGTCTTACAGTATTTAACTGGACAATATTATTTTAAATAAACTTGACCTGTTCGGTTTCAGTATTGGTATAATTATATTTGATTTTCTTACTTAACAGCGTTATTCGGTAATTAGCAAGTTAGTACTGTTGAGGATCCTAGTAGCCTTATTGTCACTAAGTCTATCACACACCAACATAAATGAAAAATTCAATAAAACGTCTTGAAGCTTCACCAAGCATTTTGATACTGTGTTCGAAATTATAGTGATATTTTCCATTAATTAAGGGATTACTTACGCATCCCCTTATAGTATCATATGTCAGCTTTGACAGTTAGTTGTTTAGACAGTTACTGGATTAAGTTTAACTTGATGCTTCATTTACAGCTAAATACAATAATCAAACGTATACAATTACACAAATGGAGAAACGAGCAAAATAACGCTACGTGATTGCCTATGGATTAAATTGTATTTAGAACAAGTCTAACTTTGCAAACTCTTTAATACAATGCTGTCCATTGTCTACTCCATAGGAATTTGGCAATCTCAGACTGCCTTAGAGAATGTTCAGTCATTGAGTCGACATCCTTCGAGTGCAGCCTGGTAGATGTTTGTGAGACCCTAGATCCAGGATGTTGGCAGTCTTTGAGGTATTACAATGGTTCGTAAGCTGCTGCAAGGACGTTACTACAACTTAATTCTCTCTCTGACGTACTTGATCAGATTAGTTTAAGTCGATGAATTGAATATGGATCAAAAGCTGGTTGTACTTGAGTAATATCTCTGTACATGCAGAGCGAGTTACTTATTATTTCAAATTCAAATTCCCTCGTTTTAATGAAACACAAAGCTCGTTCCTACATGGTGATATTTTATGTTTTAGAAATCATAAATTCTTTTGTACATTTAAAGTTCTTTGTAATATTTTCTCGTTGTACTAAATTCGTTTCTTCTTCACGGGCCAAGAGAATGACTTCTATATTAACTGTCAAAACTTTTGACATATAGATGGAGTGTGAACTAAGCTTACGTACATTTAGGACTCTTTATTGTTACTCCATTGTGCTAGCTCAAAGTCGGTTACGTGTGGCCTGCTTATTCATCCTCAAACACCGGTCTATGGAGGAGAGCGCCCAACGCCGGCTCGGTATCGATTCAGTAAATTGTGGGAAAAAATCTCGTATCCATGAATTAGAACCGTGGATCTGCTTGTTGCAGCCTGGCGCTCTACCCACTGCGCCACCTAGATGGTATTTAGTATTGCGTTATAGGCTTAACCACAATGTCAAAGAATGTGTCGATAGAAGAAGGTTTTGTGTAATTTATTCTTGTCTGCGACATGCAGTTGGTGTGCACACTTTCAGTAATTAGATTCTTATGAAATCAAACGATAACTGTGCAAATCCATGCATAAAGTATCGAATATACAAAGACCAGGTTTTTCAAGTTTCAGGAAAATACCTACATATTTTGGTTTGCAGATTTCCACTGGAGTAATTACGAAAGTGTTCCCGTCTACGGAAATTTTCGATTGCTTTAGATTTTCTAACTGAATACAAAACCACTAACTTACACTTTCAATTATAAGGTAGCAAACATCTGGTCATATTTTCATGTATACATGGAACAGGAATCGGACTTCTTGCCTATAGGGTTAGTTTTTGTTTGCGTTTATAGCCAGTTTGTATTTATATGCTTTTCTATTGTCAATTCGGCTTAACGTTGCAATCATGCATAACGAAAAGTAAAATCCGACCTCGTACACCGCAGTACGAATTGTGAAGCTTGATTTCGCGGTTGCAGCAATAAACGTAACTTAAGTAAATCATGAATCTTTTGCTAGGAACGCTTCATTAGCCAGCGGGCTTTGCTTCGAGCTACATGTGAGGAAACAGTTTCGAGTGCATTGCGCGAATGAAATACAAGCGGGTTAGAAAGCTAGTGTTGACGCTCTGCATAATTTTGGATGCAGCAAACAGCGTTTGCGTGCCCAGCGACATTTTCATCGCCTACAGAGCAAGTACAAGAATTACGAAATAACCAACTTCTTTTGGAGAGATTGAGTCACCCTGCCTTACTCATCTGTGACTCAATCTCTCCAAAGACTTTTACATTAACCCTAGAAGAGATGTTTAGACAACTGAATTGGGATAATAAGGGCATTACTATTGATGAAGTAACATTTAGTCATTTACGTTTTGCAGATGATATAATATTATTTAGTGAAACCAGAGAAGAGCTACAAGAAATGCTAAATCAACTAACTGACAAATCCAAAGAAATTGGCTTAAAGATTAATATCACAAAAACAAAATTTATGACAAACGACACGACTAATATAGGAAACCAAAGTTTAGAACTGGAATAACAACAAGTAGAACGGGCTACTTCATACATCTACTTGAGCTAACAAATCGAATTAAATAAATCTAACTTAAAAGCGGATTAAAAAAAAAGAATTTCTGGGCGAGTTTTGGAAAACTACAAAAATATGGAAATCTAAATTACCTAATACCACTTAAGTCAAAGTGTTTAACCAAGATGTACTGCCAGTCCTAACATATGGCACGGAAACTTGGGCCCTCAACAATACCAGAAGAGAAAGACTCTAAATAACACAGAGAGCGATGGAAAGACGTTTTGTGGGTGTAAAACTAACAGACCGCATACGTGTTGACGAAATTCGAAGAAAATTTAAACTCACAGTTGTAATGGAACGGGTCAGCAAGCTGAGATGGAATTGGGCAGGACATGTAGCTCGCATGAAGGACAATTGCTGGACAAAACGAATAATTGAATGGAGACCAAGGAAACAAAAAAGACCGATGGGACGACCTCAAACACGTTGAACAGACGACCTAAAACATCTAGCGGGAACGGAGTGGATACATCTAGCTAATGATACAGAAACGTGGAAGAATATGGGGGAGGCGTACATCCGACGATGGAGATGAATAGCGATGACGATGATGATACCTCTTTCAGCGTGTAAGATGCACATATGATAGATTCAAAGTTTGGATTAGGCAACCCAAGGCGAGGCCAATATGTTATACAGCAAAACAGAGGCTTCGCTGGTTTCTATGTAACCTGTCACCTACGGAAAATTATTGCAGTTATGCGATAAGTGTTTAAAAGCAGCTTTTGTGAGCGCAAAGAAATGCGAATTAAAAATACGGGTTTTCATGCACTAAATCCGACGGCGGGCTTTTATGCACTTTAATGTTCACGCTTTTAAAAGAGAGTTACTTCAATGTTATTTTAATGTAGTGTTCCGTATATCTAAATATACAAGCGGGTAGCGCCAAGCTATATCGTTCGTACATTGTTGTTTATTATTTTATATGTGTATTTAGGACTGGCCAATCATTCTAAGATTAATCTTATTTTGTTTTGGTTTTCTTTATATGTGTTTTAAGATCAACATATTTGGGTAAATAAATTGGATTTTTAGTAATAATACCATGAGACGACTGTGAATTATCAAAAATACTTTTGTTTTCTCACGAAACGGGTTGCTTAGAAACAACAATAACCGAAGGCGAGTGGTGTTTCTACAAAACAACCCGTTGATAGTTTGATAATTCTTAAAGTTATCGAGTGAGTATTCGATTACATTATTCCATGAATATCAACAAGGGAATTACACTAAAAATGTATTTAATGCGTATCATAAAAAACTTGTTGAAAATGGCATGACATTGAGAGCTGCCAGTTCAAAATTAAAAACACCAAAACGATCACACCACGGTGTTTTCACTTATTTATGAGTGGCCTGAATGGGGATTTTGTGCATTATGAATGGTATAATCATGTGTATGTTGTTTGAAGTTAGTTTCAACCCGAAAACACTATAGGTGCAGAGCAGCGTCCTGTTTTTTGTAAATCGTGATTCTTCATAACCACTGGGAACTGAACATATTTTTATGTATACTGAGCTAGCAGGGAAACAGACAAACTAAAGTGTGCGAGGCGTCACATTTAAACTTAAAGTTTCGACAAAGGGGCTAAACAAGGGTATGGTTACAGAAATAAAGAAAGTTTTCTAGGTTTTTTTTTCTAATACAGGTATAGGATTACGAACATTGTAATGTTATTTGAACATCTTTATTATTTTATCATTAACTTCAACAAACTTAGTATATCACCATTCTCTACCAATCTTGGGACATAAGCCTTCTCAAGGTTCTTGTGGACACTTCTATTTTGAGTACCATTATACCAACTTAAGACACTCGTTTTCCTTAGATCATCTCTCCATCTTTGGTGTGGCTTTCCAAAATTTTTTCTTCTTTTCGGGATTTTCATTTTATAAGTTTATTGCACTGTAGAGCAACATGCACAGGTTCATAGTAAAGAAACAATTCGATCCATAATGCCTATTACTTGCATATTATCTACAAACCAGTTATTTATTTTGTGATTCTTGCTGGTGATTGCCAATATTTTTCTTCCAGGAGCGCTTTGGTGGGGTCTCACTTTAGTTATAATTCTTTTGGTAGAAACCAATAGTTCTGTTTCATATGTTACAGCAAAAAGTATTTGTTTGCGTGTAATGGTATACGTATAGCAGATTGTAATGATGTCCTTAACTAATGTAAGGCTTCAGTAAAAACATAAATAATAAACAGAGTAAATGACCACAATTTATAAATATTAAATACTTTCAATCAAGAATTTTCTCAATCTCAGGGCTAAAAAATGATGTAATAATTATTAGCTCAATAAACGGTTTATTGCTCTTTGCATTGTGTCTATTTGCAACAATTTATGGCCAAACTCCGGTGTGGCATAAGAAACCATCTAATCTCCGGGATAGGTTCAACAAAAAACTTTGTATTAAATGCTTTGGTGTATGAAAAATTAACCAGTGCAGTATGACAAATGCTCAAATTCGTTCTCTTTAACCTCAAAATTGACTGCAACAACAAATGATCTTCAGGTTCAAGAAATCAGCATAATCTGAATTTAAATACACCAAAAATAGCAAGGATACATTAGGTAAATACTACGAATTCTGTGACGTAGTTTTAGCTAACCTTGTATTGTTTCAGATGACGTAAACCGACGCTCTGATTTTCTTTTGTTTTATTTCCAGCAATGTCAGAAAATCAGCTCCAATTCACCAATTTAAGGGACGCTGCCTTGATAATTCGAATCTGAATAGATCTGGGCAGCTGGAATCACGTTTAACCCCTCGAGCAATGTCCAATGTTGAAGAACCCCACGGTTTATGGGGCTTCGGCAACGCTTTCCTTAAACCTTAAACGGAAAGCTTCATAAGCTGGATACATTTTCTAGTGACGCCACGGCAATTACACACTTGGAAATGGCTTGTTGGTTCCAATTCCTATACCCCGGCACTCCTGAAGGTCTTCTCTAAATGTAGTATACACGACGTTCGCTGGCCAACGTCTCCAATCAGTCGAAAAGCGGCTTCGAAGTTGATCGCACTTGGGCAATTCTTGCAGCTGGCTATGCCTCTTCACTGGGCACTGTTATTACTTGAAAAATTAGCCGCAAAGACTACCTGCACACTGGTGAATATGAACGACACTATTTGACTCTCACAAATAACTTTTGATTAAAAATTATTACATTAAACTGTGCAGCTCAGCTAGCACACAACATACAAATGTTTTAGGCTTGTTTTGAATATCACTTGACACACAATTGACATTATCGTTAGCTAGTGATTATGATTTACATTTGGGTTTAAGATATGAGTTTTTATATCATGTTTTAACTTATGAACTATAGTTTTGATATATTGTTTTTGGTTAAATATTAAACTGTTTTTTCTTGGGAATTGTCACTTTAAATTTTGCTCTGCTTTAATTACTTAGTTTAATTGCATTGTTTTACATGAGTATATTTAACACTGCACTAATTGTTTATGTCCTCTCGATAAGTTGCCTTCTTTCATTGTTCATTGCATTAATTGCTGTGCTCGCACTGCTCCTTTACCCGCCAGGTACCTTAGCGTTTGTTGATTTATAAACTTTTAATACTCATAATGCTCATGTAATTTCCGTACTTCATAAATTATCTTTGTATTATTTCATATTCACATTATTGTATTGATTTCACCAACTCAAATCTGTCAGCTACATAGATTAAGCTATGCTTGCCATTTCAAACATCAATTATTACTGAAACTCTGAACGTAACCCTTTCGAATTCTGCCTTCTCTAATGACAGTCTTTCTCTCCTAAATTATAGTTACTGCTGTTCATATGAAGTGCATTTATTAGTGTAAAATATTGACTATCTTGCAATAAATAAAATATTTAATTCGGTGCTCATTTTTAAAATATTCATTTTCGTGTTAATTAGGCAATCAGAATTGCCGTGGGCAGTAAACCATTATAATATGTTACACGTTTTATGTGCGAGGTTCTCTCTAACCGTATTTTTCCCTCTAGTCTGTTTATTGGTATTCCTACTCATTATTGCTGTTTGCTTTAAATATGTGTATGAATGTCTTCTGTATGTTTACACCTTTTCTATTGTATTACCGTTTATCTAGATATTTGTATATCTACTTTTTCGTTTGTCATTGTTAATTAAACGGCAAATAAATATAAAATAAATAGTTACGTGCAGAATATGAAAGGTAACTTACACGAACGACGACATCGAAATTGCTAAATAAGAAATAATCGATTGCACTGCAACCAAATGCTTAAGAATTTAGATTACGTCTTCTTGGGACCGATACTATAAGCAACATGAATTTTGTTGAGTTACAAGGTTCGAAACAGTGAGTAGAATGTCTAATTGTTCAAGGCGATTAGAAGAATGTCCACAAAAGTTAGAAATTTAAGAAAAGTACTCGAGGAGTATTTGGAGGGTAACGATACAAAGAAATTTTACAGCAGGTATGAAGGGTAAAGTTTATGTATTTACTAGCCTATGAATTGCAATTTCATTTAATCTTAACATTAATTAAAATTATACATTTCACAGTAATATACTTAATAGTTTTACCGAATATGCGCGTGTTCTTTTGTCATTTTTTCAATTTCAATTTTAGCAATTACCACCAAATGTTAGATTGTAAAATGTTTGTCCTTGAATGATTGTACTTTTATTCTCACATTTCAGTTGTTTAAATAATGTAAATAATATTATGTTTAACGTTTCTATTTACTATTATTTTGTCTGCGTGCTCTTGCAGTCGTAGCTGAGGTATTAGTTTTCTATAAATTGAATCATATATTTAGCAAGTTAGAGTAAATCTGAACAACAAGGTAAGTTATTTAGATTCCTATTATTACATTAAGATCCAACCATTTTTTGTAGCACTTAACTCATTGTGTCACGCATTTATTATTACTGAACTGGTTTTCCAAGAAAAAATTGACGAAATTTATAAGCGCATTGTACAGGCAATTCTCCAATAAAAGCTCCCCGAAGCGCCTGCCTAAACATATCGAAGCCATGAATAACAGCAGGATAAATGTATTTAATTTTCGAAATTCCCCAGCAACTGCTTTTTGTTGATAAATTATTTCACGCAGGTCACGATCTGGAGAAGAACTAGAGAGAAGGAGCAGGCATCGAATAGCACCAGAACCTCATTTGCTGGCTCTCAAAGTTTAATTTGGTTAATGAATTTCTTTGAATTTTCTACGGACAGGTTATTTTGTTATTCAGGTAATTTAGGAACTCATTTCAAAGTCATTTACAATCCTGCTAATTTGTTTAGCTCGAGAATGTTGACTAGTACTGGAGAAATTGAGCTAAAAATTTGTTGGCTCATTTGTAAATCCCCAAACTAAGAGTAAAAAATATCGATACAATGGAATTGTTTGCCAATGTCTTTCAAAATGGTAATGTAACAAAATGGGTAGGACTTAATAACTTCAAAGGTGTGAATTCAAATATTATTCATTTAATACTGACAATAGACAAAAAAATCATAAAAATTGAATTAGTTACTGCTTATAGTTATGCTTTACCACTACGTATTTAATTATTTCCTTGAAAAATTATGATTTAATGTGCACATCAAAAGCTGCATATTACAGATGCACCAAATTACAGGTGTCTCAACCCGCAAGTTTATTTCCTTAATTTACAACTTGCGGTTATGGATTTGCAGATATCCCTTGTTACGATTCGAAGGTGTCTTTTCGATTTTGCGATAGAATTCAGTCATGAAGTATTCGCTGTCTAAATAGTTTTTAATGACTTGTGCTTGCGTGATGGCGTTCTTTTTTTAGACAATTTTTCGTATGCACTTTTAGAGTTGGGCTGCTTTAAGCCTCAATTTCCTTTTCAGAAATTTTGGGGATTCTCAATTTTACTTTAGAAGCTATGCAGCGTTTGTTGAATCTTGCGGTAACGCTTTGTGAGCGGGTTTTCTTCTTAAAAAATCGTAGACTTAAAGTTTTGATTGCAATCTTTGGATTGCAGCAGACAACCATCAGTTGTTTACCGATTTAAATTTGTTTTTTGTAGCTGGTGAGCAACAATCTGTCATTTTATTTTTAGTGCTACATGCGAAATGAAAGACATTATGTTTATATAGAACTGAAAACTTAGATTGAAAGAATTGTGCTGTGGTCTTTAATTAAGAAAATATTATTTGGCATTCAAGCATAGTGAGACTTATCCAATGAAGACCGAACAATAGATAATAAACCTCTTAGACAACACTTAAATGGAAAGCGAATGGCCTGCTGGTAAAGCGTTTGCATTACATCATACGCTCTCCGGGCACCATTCTAACACCTTTGGTTGTCATTACTTCCGCCAAATACCATTTTCCCCCAATTCAACAGTTAAGCTAGCCACCTGCCTGCGCCGCGGCCGAAGAGGGCTTATAAAACCAGATCTCCTGTGTTAAGAATAGCCTCTCAGTCTATAATAATAGGAAGAAGATGAAGAAGAAGGCTGCATTTCATATTGTATAAAAACTATGAGAAAGGAAGTTTCAAGAAGTTAGTCTGGAGTATATAATGTCTCGTTGATTAACACTTCAAATAATTAGATTGGAAACAAGAAAATCGAGGAGAGGATTGACTTTGAATCAATTGAAGTAAGGGAAAGCTATTAATTACTTCACGAGCGATTCTATTGAAATGACCCGACAGTGCAAATTGCATTGGCAGATTTTTCTGAATTTAACGAAACTGTCTGTCGTACTCCACCAATTACACTAGTTAAATTGGTATTTAATTGATATATTTTACCATTCATGACGTACTGGCACTAAATTATCCACCAATAAAATACTGTTGGAACAGTGATTTATGAGGGTTATGGTAGTAAGCGAAATAAATTACTGAATAAGAAACAAAACTATACCATGTCAAACATTATAGACATAAACAAATGCTATTTGGAAAGGCATATATTGACAGTGTGTAGCCATGATGTATTAAACTATTGCGCTTGTCCATGACTGTTAATCTATTTTCATTTTTTATGGATTGTGTATGGTTCTAAATATTTATTGTGCATGAAATAATTATAGTTAAAATTCCAAAATTAACAATTGATATGTCCGTACTTATGAATTGCATGTTTCTTTTGCAAATAACTATTCTATTTTTTAAATTATATAATTATACACTATAAATTAATAAAATAATTTATTGATTCCTAAGTTATATGTTAGAAAGCTCCATAGATTGTTCATATTGTTTATTTTGCTCTATATCGAATCTTAATTACATAGTAACATATATAAATCAGAGACAAGAAAAAGAAGCTAATAAATAACTAAATAAATGCGACAAAAAACCATATAGTTTCAGCTAATATCGTATTCGAGTAAAAGTAACAATACACTGATTCAATCCATTTACGACTGATAGAACTGTGTTTATACTCCGTAACTTACCACACATTAAGTAAAGATGTAGATATAAAAGATGTTGTTTTCTGTGTACTGAGCTTACCTGAAACAAAGAAATTATTACAGAAACAAATCTTGAAGATGTTCAAATTTGTGAAATAGTAGAAAGAGAATACGGTGTATTGTTAATACAATACAGATTTCCATCCACTATATATAAGGTGTTATTCTAAAAAAAAGTAGTTTTTGAATGTTTAAAACTGAATTGTTATAAGGTAACTGGTTACACAAACTCGTAGCTGTAAATTTGAATAAATTGCAGTTAGCTGGCACTGAAAAGGGGATATAACTTTACCTTTTCAACTTCAAATTGGGACTGATCAATTTCAAAATGGGAATAAACATATTCAAAATGAAATAAACAATTTCAATTTGAGAATAAACAACTTCAAATTGGCACTAATCAACTACAAATTGGGAAAAGCGTTTTGTTAACGGTAGTCTTTGGAAAATGACAATTACATGGTTGTGACAGGACGGAACTAATTATTGTTAGTTGTTGCTGGTGTTCGATCCTGCCACAACCATGTAATCGTCATTTTGCAAAGACTACCGTTAACAAAAGGCTTTTCTCAATTTGAAGTTGATTAGTGCCAATTTGAAGTTGTTTATTCTCAAATTGAAATTGTTTATTTCATTTTGAAATTGTGTATTCCCATTTTGAAATTGATTAGTCCCAATTTGAAAAGGTATAGAGTCCCTGTATATAGTTACAAAAGAGTTGAGAAAACGAGGGAATTCATTGTGATTGGTGGATCACGCGCGTCGTATATTTGAATACTCATTGCCTTAGAAACAGTTTTCCATTAATCAAATTTGACCAATTGTTCATTTAAGTCAAAACTTGTCACTCTTATCTAAGTTCCTGAAATGACCGAACAAGGTTTTCTATGAAAATACCATCCTAAAAACGAAGAGCTAAGAGCAGCATATCAAAAAGAGTCCATTTTAATAAAACCAGTGGGAAGAAGTACGCGTGGATGACAAAAGTAAATTAAAAGGTGCTGCCGTTTCTACTTTATTTTCATATCATATAACCAGACCTGAAAATGAAATTTTCTTTAATCCTAAAGATGACTTTTCCGCTGAACCTTTGTCTGAAAACCAAGAAATTAGGTAGGTACACAATGAAAAGAGTAAAAACGAGCAACTCGAAAAAGCTTTCAAAAACATTTTTACTAAAGATCAGTTCGATGCTTTAATATGCAGAAAACATCGTTTTAGGAAATGTTCATATATCTGCTATACGAAATGTGTATAGATATTTCAGTTTTTTAACACTTGTTACTTATTTCTGATACAAACAGTACTCTACGCTATGTTTTGAGTGCTTTGAAGCAGCAGTAGAAATTTAAATAAAGGTGTTTTAGATAAACGATCTAGTGACTTTTAAACAGTATTTCTGCGCATGCATGCATGATGCATGTTTTGGATCAAATTTGGCTGCTGACGTTTGTGTTTTCTCAACTCTTATCTAACTATATACAGGGTCTCAAGTATAACTATATTCTATAGGAATACTAGATATAACATGTAGGGTGACTTGTTTTGGATCTACAAACCATGGAGTACCCGATTTTTGCCGATTTTAAAGTTTATGCATACTTCTTTCAACCAAAACAAATTAAATATATCTTTGCTGCATTACGTGGTCCTTGATTTGTGGATCCAATGGCTCAACGCTTAGTACATATAGGAACTCTACTATATATACTACGGTTAGTAAATTACCTTAGCTTCGCTAACTCAGGTAGGGAAACGCCCTTTCTTCATGTCAAACCAAACTCGGTTTTTCAGGGACATACAAAATTCGTTTTTATTACGGCTGAAAACGATCATCTGTCTACTTCTAACCTAAAGAAAAGATTATAGCCTCACATTCCGGTAACACGTAGGTTGGCAACACATATTACACCTGCTTGTATTCCATAGATTTTAATATATTTTACATTGTTTAGGTTTATTTAATAGTTTTATTGTGGTTACTTAGTGCCCTCAATAGAGCTACTGCCTTCAGTGTAATAATTTTTCCAAGGTAAGTATCAACTATTCCTAAAGTTTTGTCATTCACCTGACGACATTGATAATTTGTTACTCTAAATCAGCGTTTCTCAAACTGGGGTCCGCGGACCCCCGGGGGTCCGCAAACGCAATCTAAGGGGTCCGCGAGTTAAGCCCAAATAGATCTATTATAGATCAATAGGTATTCCTATATGTATAATATGGATTTATATAAAACTGACACAGATTTAAAGATTAACTTTTTTGTGCAATTATTTTTGAATCATTTCAGGCATGTTTTTCCAGCCGGTAAAGTTCGACAAACCTCCCCAAATAACTGCACGTGCGCTTAATCGATAACTGAAACATCAGTGGTTAAAATTTGGTTCAATGTTAAAACGTGACGGACTTTTGGTTACGACTGCGATTTGATTACGCGTTATCACAAAAAGCTTTGACGCATCTAATGCCAGTTTGTACGACATATTTATGTGAACGAGCGTCCTCTACACTTGTATAAGTTACATAAAATCAAAATTCGGAAATTGCTTAAAAAATGTAGAACCACAACTACGATTAAAACTTTCTACTTTTGAGCCAAACGTTTTTAATCTTATTTATGTAAAACAAACCATCCTTCGCAATAACAATAGTTATTATTATGTATGATTAACAATTCACATTATATCAATATTATTATTATTGTACGCCTGTATTGATACTACAGATTCTATTAGTTTTGTAAGTGTTCTTATGTTTTTACTATCCCGACTTTAATAATAAAAATATCGAGCTCTCAAATATTATTTCATTTTAGTACCTATACCTAATGTAGCAGCAAAGTAAACTGTTTTCAAGGTCACAGTTGAATATAAGTCATACACTATCTAAGGTCGATAAAATTGTATGGGAGTCCTCGAATTTTTGTAAGCAAATAAGGGGGTCCGCCGATGTCTACAGTTTGAGAAACACTGCTCTAAATCATCATCTTGGCCTTATTCTGTATTTAGACCTTTTGTGTTTTTATTTATAATAATAACAATAATATTCGTTCTAAGTAAGACGTCGTCTGCAAATCGTAAGTTATTCAATCTCCCTCCATTCATATCTAATCGTTTATCTTCCTACGTGCAATTTTTAGAAACGTTCTCCAAAATATGGTAAACAATTTGGGAGAGATTGTATCACCTTGGCTTAGTCCACGTTCCAACTTTATTGCACTTTGTGTTGTAGTTTGAGTTTTCAAGTAGCATTTTGATAAATATTTTTTCTTTGGTACAGAACGTTCTCACTTTCCGCACGCATTTGGATGCAGAAAGTAACCATTTTCTGCACTTTTATGTCAATACTTTAATGCCAAGTGATAATCATGTACTAATTGGCCAATACTGACAATTACTAATTTTTGTAGACAAATATTAAAATTAAAAAAATTAATTCCGTGTAGACTGCGAAGCCGTGGTAAGAAAAGTAGTATGTAACACACGTGTTGAAAGGCTATTGCAAAACTTATGCACATCATTTTTCACATGCGTTTTGCAATAGCATTACAATGTACTATTTTCTAATTTTGATATATAAAGTGCGACTTTTCAAAATTGTTTGAAGTTTTGAAGCATCACACTTTTCGCAACTGGTTAGAAAATGAAAACTTTTCATAAATGGTGATGAAAAATTCATTTTCTCACGAAATCTATAATTTCATTAGTTTAAAGTTTAAAGAACTTTTTTTAGTATATTAAAACACGAGTTTTATAAAACTTGTATTTCGACAAGAGTCCAGTTTGCAGCACGACTGCCGAAAGAAGGAGTGCTGTGAACGACGAGTGCTCGGAAGTTTAATAGAACGGGATTTTTATGTACTTTTTTCTAATTTAAATACCGTTTTACTACAAATAAAATCAATTTTGGTAATTTAGGGAATTTTGTAACAGTTGGTAACAGTTTTATTGTAAATCATACATTTAAAGCAACATTTTAAATTTGAATCAAGTAGACTCACCATAAATGTAATTTTTCGCAAGCGTTCGCAAGTGAAATTGTAAAATTAGTGTTTCACAATGAATTTAGAAATTTCCTGCACTCCGCCAGAAATACGGCAAATTGCCGAAAATGCTACTGTTAATTTACTGTCATTAGTGTCATTGGCTATAACTTTAAACTCACACTGACATTTCGTGCAATGTCACCAACCGAAAAAAAGTTGATTTCGGGTTTGGTAATGGTTCATGACCGCACTCAAAATGGATGCGGTAACGGCTTTGTTAAGACAGCAAATTAGAAAAAATACGTTATTTATTTAATTCTCAAACAGGCATTGCCTAGTTACATGAGAATGAGTATTCTACATTAATTAAAATGAAAACTAAAATTAAAACTAATTAACATTATAAAAAACTTAAGAACTAAAAAAAAAATAGCTAACGGCTGAATGAAATATGGCTGAAAAACATAATAGAAGTGAGCTATAAATCAATAGTTTAAGAAGGACTTAATAACTCAAAATGACATTTAAGAAATTTTGTGAATGTTTTTAAATTATAGGCAAAATCCAAATCACTAGTTACAATAACTTCTTTAACAAGACTTAGAAAATTGGTTATAGGTGATCTTCGCGTATATGTTAAGAAAAGATTCTTCCGTTTTTCTAATCTATAATGAAGATTCCGTTCGCATACCAATGACGTAATTGTATCTCTCAATTGTTTTAAATTTTTCCATCACTTCGGTTTTCCAGTATTTTAATTACTCCTTAGCTTGGCTCCATGCTTTTCGATCTTTTTTATTTTTCTTCTTATTATTTTATTAATTTCTTTAATAGGTCCTATATTTTTCCCTTCGTTTTGAATAAATTTACTCTCTTCCAATAATCTCTTTGTATTATTGGTAAATTTGCTCAATTCTTGTTCAATGTCCTTTAGGCGAGGCAGCTTTAATTGGTGTTGTTATTTTCGTGGTCGGTTCTTTTATTTTGTCTTCTTCTTTTATATCCACTTAAACAGTTTCTTTGCCTAATTATTCGTAATATTCTTTCTTATCTGTTATTATGTGGTTTTCTTTTGTTTTTAATTTGTGTATATTATTGACTTTTACGTTTGTACAGTCGTGTGCAAATAAATCTGGGACAGTGTTTTTTCACATGCAGATTCAGTTAAGAATTTGAAGAATATTCCCATGGATTTCCTCTTATCAGAGAGAGTTACGGGTTTCAGTACCTGTCAAAGTTTAATGTAACTCTTTCTGATAGCAGGAAATCCATGGAGATATTCTTCAATTCTTAACTGAATCTGCATGTGAAAAAAACACTGTCCCAGATTTATTTGCACACGACTGTACTTCCTTCGTCTAAAAGACGACGGAAATATTGAATTGCAAAAAATCACTTTCCGAGATTTTTCAGATCTTCACGTTTCAGGGTCTCTAGGTTTTCTTAATTCCGTCTGTTTGACTGTCTGTCTGTGGATCTGTCTATCTACCTTTTGCTGGTATAACTAAAACACTATTTGTTGGAGAAAGGCGATATTTTGCATGCGTATTATATGCCTTCCGGGCATGAAACCGAGAAAATTCGATAAATATATACCTACAGGGTGGGCACATCAAAAAATATTTTATCTACGATAGTGTGTAAAATTGACTTTTAGTTGGCAGTTTTAAGTTTGTAAAACGACTGTTTAATAACATGTTTTCATTAGTTTACGTCGTTAATAGCAACGTGCTTAAAAAAATTCATTAGGCACGTAGTTAGTAGCAACGTGTTTTAAAATTTTTAAAACACTCAAAATTAAGACCAGTTGCTAGTAATTCTAATTTACATGTAAAATATTTTTTATATTTACCGTATTTTTACTTCTTTTACTACTATAAAGGAAGTATTGGATTCACCCCAAAAATTCGAAATTGAGTTTTCAACAGATCTTCACGTTTTAGGGTCCCCTGATCCCAAAAAACATATTTTTTTTCATTGGTCTGTGTGTCTGTCTGTCTGTGTGTCTGTCTGTGTGTCTGTCTGTCTGTGAACAGAATATCTCAAAAACGAAAAGAGGTATGGCGTTGAAACTTCATATATAAGTTTTGTGTACTATGTAGATGAAACAGCAAGCTTTTGAAGAAAATCGCATAACCGGAAGTAGGTGTTTACTCTTGTGATTTTTCAGTTTTTTTCGATTTTTTCAAAAACGGCTCTAACGATTTTTTTCAAACTTTACATTTTTATTACATTTTTAATGTGCATTGACGTGAGATAGGTGATTTTCCAGTTGAAAACTTCTAAAGTGGGTTTCTTTTGTTTTTTTTAAATTTTTTTTATTAACTTCTATTTTAAATGGAACACCCGGTATATTATTACATTTTTGAATTCTGCTTAAGATTTTAGAGAAAATTTGTCTCTTCAACTAACGCTCTATTTTGTACCGTTTTTGTAGAATTCGTAATTTTTGAAAATTTTTGACAAATGCTTAAAAATTAAAAATTAAATTTTTGACTAATTATAAGATCACTGTAAAAGAAAGTTGTGTGAGTGTATCACACCAGATTTTTTAGATTCTATCGTAGATAAAATATTGTACGATACACATGCGTAAAGTATCTTTAGTCACTCGCGGGGCTTAAAACGCTCGCCCACTCGCGTTTTAACTCTACCCCACTCGTGCCTAAACAGTAGCTTTACGCACTTGTATCGTAAATTACTATTCTGCCTGTTTTTGCTTTAACTCAAGAACTATTAATTGCTTAAATGATTTTGTACATAACTCAGGTTTTTATTCTTGACGAAAAAGGGTATATTTTGAACCTAACATATACAGGGTGAACACTTTCAAAAAATAGATATTGTTTATTTCTGCTTCAATTGAGGAATAGATAAAGGTGATAATTTGCACATAGCTCAGGCTTTACCCTTGACGATAATGTGATACAACAGATACAAGTAAAGGTTCTAAAAAATCTAAAAAAGTCAACAATAAATACAACGCATTTATTGTTGCATCTCATCGATGAAAGGCGCCTTCGGTGGCTGTGGCAGCGAAAGCCCGCTTTACCTGCGGGCTACCTTAGATAATTGAAACACATTCGCAGGGTAATTCGTAGTGAATTTTGAATTTCATCGCCTGTACTGTTTTTTATTTGAATATTGATGTAATTCGCATTACTAAGTGTTTCCTTTTATTGTTTCAGTATTATTACGAACGTGAAGATATTTTCACTTTTCTTTATTTTTTAAAATTGTTTACTGTCGGAACGTCCACTTGCGATGGAAGTTTTGAGTAGAGCTCTTTAGAGAGTTATTTATAAGTGTTGCTAGTTTCAGCCTCTTAAAGTCATACATAAAAATTAAAATAAAATCTTTATAAAGAAGTCTGATATTGGTAGAACGTATCTGCCAATTTTCACGTTAATACCCTCAACGTCTCCGATAACTATTTTAACTTTGGCACAATCTTTTTAAAACACCATGTAGTATATGCATAAATTACGATTCCACCAAACTGTGGAGAAAAGTGTTTGGTATTGGCTTATATTTATTAGAGAAAATAAGTAGATTATAAGTTAGATGATTCGATTAACCACTTTCAATACAATGTTAACCAATTCCTGACTTTTGCCAAGACCGTCTTTAGACCTTAATAATGGATGCGTCTTTAAAACAGTTATTTTAGCCTTCTGTTTTATGCAGTTTTATGTATGTTCTGTAAGGCACCCGCGAGTAGCTTTAAGCTGTATCGCACGTAGGTTATTTTAGAAGCTAATACTATTTTCTTTTGGCTTGCCTTGTGCTATTATATGTGTTTTAAAGCCAATTTGTGTAAACACTGCTGTTTTATTAAACTGGGTGGTAAAATTGACGACCAAAATGACTGATTCAAAAAAAATTATTAAAATTGTTCACTCTCAATCAATCAGGTTGCATTTCTGGGACACCCTTATATTAAGTATTCGCGATTAATGCAAAACTTTAATCATTAATTTCATTCTTGAAGTGACCTTCAAATTTTGTCTGCAATACTAATACAATGTAAACTTCATCTTTTGAATAAGATTTCCAACCTCCATGCTTGTTCGAATTTGAAATTTTGTAATTTTATTTGGATGTAGATGCATTCTCAATTCATTTATTACATGAATCTTCGGTTTACATAATAATAATTGATGTTGCTGTTAGGCCTACCTTGCCACATAAATAAGTTTCAACTGACTAGCTATATAAGACGGATGAACAATGGAACATTCCGAAGGTAGAAACTTATTTAAGCAAACGTCAGTGAATTTCTTCAGGAACAATATTGTAGAAATTTTCTACATTAAACTGCCCAGAGTGAACTACATATATCTTGGTCACAATGGGAAGCGCAGCTTTTGTTGCTGAGGCGGTGCAACTACTGGAAGCGCAATTTCGCACTGGCCGCGGGATTTTCTACGTGAGCTGAGCCGAATTAAAGGAATTATTGAAGTGTCCCCGAATAAACGTGGCAGTTTTGTGCGTTGGCGCGAAAAGTTTGTTTTATTGGCGGTGGATACACGAGTTGAACTAGGATTGGAGGAGCGGCTGCAAATCGTTTTCCTGTATAATTTCCGCCGCGCTGCTTATAGGAAGTCCACAGTGAGATGAAATGCAATTTGAGAAAGCGCTAAATGCAAGACCTGCGAATGCAATAAATTTGCACCAAATAATTCGATTTCCTTCCGTGGTTGATATAAGCAGAGAGGCTTTGAATTTTTCGTGCACATTTATGTGGGAATATATGAGTGCAGTTGGATGGGACAACTCACTCACATAACCTACCAGAAAAACGTAGAAAGGAAAACCATTTCCGTTTAATCTAACGCCCTTGTTCAATTGTATTGCAGTATTTCTCCGTTGAGGTACAGGAAACAAGCATACGTTCTTATTGAAAACAATCGAATAATTTGTAAGAGCAAGAAGAATGATGTAAAAAGGTAGGAGCAACCATTGAAGTACCTATATTTGATTGCTCATTGATTTCCATTAAAATGTTGGTTTGAGACCTGTAAATCTGTGTTATTAAGATTACACATATATTCTATAATTTTAATATATCTGCCCTATAAGTTAAAATTACTAAATTATTATACTTAATTCGATTGTGCTGGACTCAATCAGGCAACTATGGGAAACTCAATAGAACTAAAATACAACAGCTTTAATTTGCGATACTTTGTGATGTACTCGTAATTCCGTGAAATGTCCTTGAAATTATAATTTAAGCATTGTTGTACTTCAGGAGACATACAATACAATTAGCTTACAACATAAATGTCAATAAAGGGCCAGCGGAATAGTGCTGCTATTAGAGTTGCAGCCCAAATCACTGGTAATGTAACCAGGAATATTTCGTCTTTCTGGGTCTTATTTACCACAGGTCCTTCCTTGTACTATACGATGGAGGAATTCTTATTTATTAAGCCTCATAGTGAAACGAGTTGTTTCCAAGAAATTATTAGGAGCCCGCGAGTTTTTGTCTATATTTTTCTTCATTGGCCCTCTTTGATGAGCCTTTTTTTGAATCTTGTGTAGTAGAGTGGCTCACTTCGACTACAAATTCCAATACAGATTTGCTATTGTGCTTATGTCCTTTTCAACAACACTAGCTTTTTTCAGCATAGATATAAGATGTTCACGTTTCACTTAATCGAATAAATTAAATATTATACATTATGGTTCACGTCCCTATATAGTTGACTAGGTACTACTTCCAGTACAAACAACCTAACATATCTACTGTTGTGATTTACTTAGCTGTACATTTTTTGTTATAACGTGGATTAGGATAATAAGTTTGAGAGAGTTGCAAGTTTTTCAAGTTGGATTTTTTGGAATCATTATAAATACAGACTCTAAGTACATTTAAAGGCCGAACAGTGAAGAACACGTGGTTTAGTTACAAAGGCTGAATTTCATTAATCATTACAAAAGGGGCGCCAATAAGTCTTGAATATAAAAAATATGCCCGAGAATGTATAAATTCAAAGCTTAGCCAAAATTAGAAAAATCTGAAACGCAAGTCAGTTTGCAGCAACTGAAACACACATGTTTATAATACACTGTATAATGATCAATAAAAAACAGTTTTAACAACCTTAGAACGTACATTAAGCAGACTACATCCAAAAGTCATCATTACTACCACAGATCCCCCAGCTTAAAGCGGCCAGCAGAATCACAATCACATAGAGCATAATAAGTAATGCTTCTATGCGGCCTTAAGAGTGCTCATCGAAGGTGTTGACCCTGCCTGCAACATTACAACGTAAAACGTAATGTACGAAAGCAAAGAAAAGTAGTTAAATTTGCATCGGCAAAGGGTAGCGTTCGAATACGCTGGCGCTTGCCTCAGCAAAAACTGTCGATAAAAAACCGATTTGATGAACCCGACTAGAGAAATGCTAGCACTTTTCACAAGATTATTGTCCCTTCACGGTGCTCAAATGATCCTTGGGCGTGGGTATGCAACAAACGCCCGCAATAGATCACAGCAGAATAGCAAAAAATCACCAAAACACCAAACAGATACATGTAAAATGGGGCAGCGCTGTAGTTAAAGAGAGCAGCTATGCGGGATCAGAACGGTCTAGCAGTCAAAACTGGGCTAATAAAGAAGGGCATCATAGCACTGAAAGCAATCGGGACCAAAATAGTCAATAATTCCAGAGACGAGCGTTAGAAAGAAAACTCGCTTGCTGCTACACAGCGGTCAGAATGAGAAACACATTGCGGACAATTCAGTTAAACCCCAAAGTGATTAAAGTTTGAACTAAACAGCTTATTATAAGAGCCAGTCGTGGGGTATCATGCCATTGTCATGAAATTGGTCGAAGAGCAAGTGAAACGAGAAATTCAAGATACCGTGAGTCGACTTCCGAAACCATATTTCGTATTTCTGTAGGAATGCTATAACGACATTGGATTATTTTTTAAAGCCTCGGTATTCAGAAAAATACTACTTTTCAGCATCGATAGTTCTCATGTCAAAAACATTTACCACCTAATATAGTCTGGCAGAGCTAAATTTATAAAGTAATCGACATAATCAACGGAATAACAAATGTAACAGCAGTAGGCAAGCAGTTTTATAATAATATTAATTTAACAAGGTTTATACGTTGCTACAATTATTAACAAAACGCCTAAGGGTTGATCTAAAAATTTGTTCGAAATTTTAATAATTATATTTCATAATTTTGATGTTAGCGGTTATATCTGTGTAACAAGCTTGGCAAACAACTCCCAAAATTCCTTATACTTCAAAAAATGTCGATATCCGGGACTCTAGGACCTTGCAAACAGGTCAATATCCAGAAGAATCGGCATCCGTAACTGCTCATTGCCTGGGGAGTATCAGCAGCCAAGCAGTTGAAATATTATCAAATTCCGATTGAACATACAATTAGCAGCACTGTATGGAAAGGTTTACGAAGTTAGTATTTCTTTCAATTTACACACATTCGAAGAGAGTTTAGAATTTATATTTCGAATTTTAAATTACTTTTGTTAATTTACTTGGTATTTTATTTATTTACGTATAACTGAAGCAAAAAGCTCAATATGCTTTATTGCGGAAACGACGGGGCTGAAATAAATGAGTAAACAATATAAATATTGTAATAGATTGCAATCAGATCAATGGAAATCCGTAAGGTATGTAGACCTTGTTTATATAGTCGAGGAGTGATTAATAAGGTCCGTCAATAGCAAAGATTGGGAACAAGAATAAAAAGTAGTATTTTAGATAAGACTGCATTATGGGTAACTCATTAAAAGCATTAAGCGCTACTGGTACCTATACTGGAACGCAATACTTTCTTCAGCATTTAATATTAGTTCTCTACATTTCCTAAGACCAAGGATATATAGTTTTATTATATTTCTGGGGACTATATAGATTTTCTATGTATCTATTTTATTAAGATATACTTAGTAGATAATCCATGAATGTATTTTGGCCCGTACAGGTATTAAACGATTTTGAATGCACCAGTATTAAGCCCGCCCCGAACACATCGCAAATATTTACCAGTTCGATTATTTACGAATATAGCCAATAGCCAAATCTCCCACACTACTTGTACATACTTCTAGTATAACATTCGGAAATATTTGTGATGCAGCGTCGTTTACTACTTGCGATGCTCGGCGAGCTAGGAAAAATACCTGCAAACCGAAAACCTAACCTCAAAAACATAAAAATGTTGAATGTTGATGAAGTGTAATTTTATTTTTCATTGATATTTTAAAAATGTTTAGTTTCATAAGTTTCGTTTCTGAAGAAACTAGCGTGTAAAGCGTTTTAACAAATTTATAAATGCATCACAAAAGCAGCCCTATCAGTACAGACGAGTAATCGCGAGTAGTCTGAGAGCTCCACCTCTTTACACGTAGCTCTTTAAAAGAAAATAAGGAAGCTGCTAAAGCTGCTGCAGTTTTAACTGGATCGACTCATATGTAAATGTTAGGATTATAAAAAGGAGTAATTGTTTAAGAATAACTTTTTTATTTATTTGTACCAAAGCAATTGTTTTTGAAGCATCGACAATGCTAGTAATGAAGGGTAACGTTATAAACTTACAAAAAGAACAAATAACAGTGTAATCTAATTGCTTTGGCGTACTATAGACGTTCGCTAAGTAAAGCAGTGTTTTACTTTCCTTGTCTAAAAGGCGAAGGATACATTGTAATCACGAAAAAATCACCTTCCGAGGTTTCTTCAGATCTTCACGTTTTAGAGTTCCTAGATGACAAAAAAAAGGTTTTCTCATTTCCGTCTGCCTGTTTGTCGCTTGACGGTATAATTCAAAAACTATTTGTTGGAGAAAGGCGATATTTTGCGTGCATATTATATGTCTACCTCGCACGAAACTGAGAAAATTTTGGAGAAATATATACAGGAGAGCATCTTAAAATAATAAAATTTTCTGCTTTGCCTGAGAAATAGATAGAATTAGTAATTTGCGCATAGCTTAGGCTTTATCACTGGCGAAAATGTGACCTAACAGATACAGGGTAAATATCACAAATTGGCCAGAAGAGTAGGGTGCTTTATAATGCAGCAGAAACTCGTACACTTCGAGCACGTCCGTTGCTCAGTTATTTTAGCGGCTTAGCGCGGAGTGCGAATTCCAACGGATTACATTTTTACTTCCCTCGTCTAAAACGAAGGCATTTTTATTTGCAAAAGTTAAAAGTAATAATTTGCGTATAGCTGAAGCATTATCATTGGCTAAAATGAAAGCTAGCAGATACAGAGTAAACACCACAAATTGGACCGAATGGTGCTTTATAATGCATCAGAAATTCCAATTCAAATACGCCCGTGGCTCAGTTATTCTAGCGGCGGACAAGAAAATGACTCGAAACATTCGCCTCGGAGGGCAAAGTTCGAATTCCAGCGGACTATATTTTTTATTTGCGAATTGATCAAATTCGCGCGAGGGAAGTTCCGTGTAAACCTCTTTACAGATTTTTTCTTCTGAATTATATATTTCTGACATTAACGTTCATACCGGAAACATTAAGTACCTTACGTACTAAATTTATTGCTTTATTTAAATACTTTTTAGGCATAGTGTTAGTACATATACTTTTACTATGTTGATAGTAGGCGTAATTAACATACAGAAATACTACGATAGTGAAATTATTTATGGATTCGAGATAACAACATATTAGTAAATTGAAGTTTAGTGGTTGAAAGTACCTTCAAAAATCCTATGTGTTTGCAGTAATCAAATACATAATTCAGTTATGCGAATAGCAGGTATAAATATATTATGTAGGCATAATGGATATCGCTACAAACAAAATTGAATAAGCATAAATTAAATCGGAAGTGCTTAGAAATATTTATAAAATAATTTAAATTTTTAACTTCAAAAGGTCCTAAAAATCTTATATTATAGATATTACAGAACATTTTGAAGTGTTGTGCTAGTTATACGCTTAAATTATATGATTTTGCTGGTAAAGAACAGTTTAAGTATAAAAAAATTAGTAAATTTATTAGGTTAGGAGAATTTTTTCAAGGATTGCGAGAAAATGTAAGTCTAAAATTTGAATAACCCTTTTTAAATCTTTATATTAAAAAATTTAAACTTGAAGGCCTGCAGTAGCTAAGAATATTACAAAAATTTAAAACCTATCTCTGAAGACACTTATTAGGTCCAGTGGCGTAACTTCAAATTTTGGGCCCGGGGGCCGTGATGTTCACCGGGCCCCTTAATTGCCAAGTGTAAGGCCTATTCTTGCCAAAGCATTTTTAGTTATCATTTTTCAATTATTTTTTTTTTAATTAATAAACAGAAACATTAAAGCAAAATGAACAATAGCGAGTGTTTTTCTCGAACTCATTGAAACTTTATACGGGACCGAATTTGGACCTGCCGGGCTTTAAACTTCAGGAGGCCCGTTGGGCCCCCTGAAGGTCAGGGCCCGGGGGCCGCTGCCCCCTTTGCCCCCTCGGTAGATACGCCACTGATTAGGTCCATGTGGTTTTCCGATAACGCAGTCACATTGTTTGTAATTCTTCGAAGAACTTCGATCTCACGGACTGATCATTGTCTGGGGAACCGAGCAGATAAAATGACAGTCTATGACTTAATCGGTAGTTGCGCGAGACGGTACTGTGGTTGTTTCAACAATTCTGAGATCAAAATGCACATTGGTTTTGTTAATTTACTTATGTGTTTTATTTATTTAAGTTTGAGTGAAGCACCAAGCTAAATTTATATTTTAGAGACTGCTCAACATAAGAATCTGATTGAAAAGTTGATTTATGTAAGCGTTTAACGACTAAGGTTAAATTGCAGTTTCATATGTTTTACCTTAAAGTTTGCACTACCTCTAAAAAATGTTAAATTCTGCTGCAGAATTTATTTGAAAAGAACCTGAAATCTGTTTGAAAATGCACGAACGATTAGCACGTGTTGATGACCTTACCGCAAATGTATTTTCCCAACCCCTATGAGGGCGAATTTGTTGTCAATGCCTCCTTTTACACCTACACAAATGTCCT
The DNA here is from genome assembly GCA_940337035.1 of Agriotes lineatus. Taxonomy (NCBI): domain Eukaryota; kingdom Metazoa; phylum Arthropoda; class Insecta; order Coleoptera; family Elateridae; genus Agriotes; species Agriotes lineatus. The sequence goes on from OW679200.1 coordinate 15,190,997, forward strand.
AATCGGTAGAGCAACCGGTTGGTTTTAAACTGGATCGTCGGCTACGGCTATTTTAGAATTGAGGGAGTTGTTTTTAGATATCGGGTTGATGGATGGTTCGTCTGAAAACGTTTGTGGGAGGGTGGCACGCACCGACGTGTTTAATGGATTGGAGAAAGATTTTGAGTTAGAAAATTTATAGGAATTTTTATCAGAATCTACATATTAAAGATGTGCGCATCATATTTTTAGAGAGTAGACGCAATGACGAGTACAGACAATATTAAGAAGAATATTGAATAAGCTTGAAACAAATGTCATAACTTGAAAGATAATAACCATTATTTTTTAAATAAACAAATGGCAATTCATTGATAAGCTGGTGACCACTCTCCACAATTTGCTATAAATTGCTTTGCGGTTGACATTTAAACTTGACAAACACAATGAGATGCTTGTGAACAGAGTCCGCACTCACGTTTAGTTTATCGTTGCTTATCATCGCCTGCCTACAATGAATATTTATTAAAACTAGTAATAGATATTTTCACATCGTTCTAAAAATGATGTACAATTGAAAAGCACAAAGTGGGTAACTGCAATGTGTTGAAGATAGGTTCTAAATTGTAAACAGTTAACAAGAAGCCTGAAGCCTATTTATAATTTATTTTTTAATATTTGTCTGTATTTTATTTATACAGGATTTGGAAAATCAATATGTAAACGATAATTTAGTTTGAACTATTTTAGCGTTCTCATTAAATGAAAGTCGGTTAACCAAATAAAAAATACAGCTGCTTTTTATATTCCATTTAAAGTTTCAGCAAGCTGTTGTAGTTGGCAGATTCAATAGTGCATCGAAAATAAAAATTATTTTCGCTCAGAGCACAGCAAAGTTTCCTCAAAGCAAAGTTTACAATATTTTAATATTCCGTAACAGACGCCGTCGATACGGTTCAAAGAAAACTTTCTGATGGCTCGAAAACTATGGAAAGCAAATTTCAAGCGATGCGTTGCAGGAAAATGAGTTAAAAGCAGGCATTCTTAGGGAAGACTAAAAATCCTCAAGATAAAGGAGAAGCGGAAGTTTGATTGGTACATCCGAGATCATAAGAAATTTATGTAGCAAAGAAAGTCGACAAGGGCTGCGATCCCTTCTGTTGTACGTTATGGAACGAAATTGACGAACAAATTTTGCAAACAAAGGACTTCACCTGGGAACGTTGCAGGAGCGTGGGCATTTCCGTTGCGATTTCCGAGCTCGTTAGAGAAGTCCTCAAAGCTAATTTTAGTAAATCAGTGCATGTCAAAAGTGCATAAATAATTGAGTCCAGAATATTTTAGCTTCTTGAGAGCTGCATTCATCTGTGGCCATACGTTGTGCAATAATATAATATTAACAAATAGCAAATATTGTAGTCTGTAGCGGTTTCAAATTACGTATGTATAAAAGCACTAAACATTTTCCAGTAGTGAAATATTCATAATGATGTGTTCATATTCTCTAATGTAGAGTTTCAATTTAAAGTGGTTTTCAACTGCAAACAAACTAATTTGTAAACCAAATACTAATTTTCTAACTACCTACATATATTTGATATTGTTGCATGTTGTGTATAAATACAGAGTAGCTTTTTCTGTTTACCAAAGTCATTTTAGTGCATTTAAAATTTTTCTAACTTGCATCCATTTACTGAGTGTTTATAAATTTTGCTCTCTTGACGAGTTCTTGTTTGTCGATTTAATTATTTTGCGTATTTCATGATTTCATATAACGCTGTTTTTAATTGTTAGGATAGTAGATGGCCTCATTCTTTGGTAGCGCACCATGTCGTCCAGCGGAAAAGCTTCTGTGTTATGCGTTGTGTAACGTGATTTACATTGCACATTGGCTTCTTTTAGTAAACACCTAATAAAACTCCAACTGAATTAGTTCGATTTTGCAGTTCGATTCCAATGCGTAAGTACTTTTTTTAATTACTAGCATGATTCCTGCATACTATTTCACATCGTGTCTTGTAGTGGCGCTCAGTTTAATAATTTAATAATTTAACTTCGAAATTTCTTTTTTGAATGTTACGAAAGTGGTGTAGCGTATATGTGTATATATTAAGAATTATTTTATGTGTTGGCTTTGAATTGAACGAATTTCGTGTACTTTTTATATACCTATTAGTAATTTAAATTTTATGTTCACCTATAAATATAAGTGTATGTTGTCACATGGATTTTACATATACTTTCATATTTCAAAACGACACTATACAAAATATGTTTGAAATACCAAGAAGTAGATAGTATGATCAATTCTTGGAGCTTATGTTTTTCTCCCAACGGAGAATCTGCAATGAAGGTCTTTACATGCATATCGTGTTTGGAAGAGGTTTATCCTAAAAATCTTCTTCCCTAAAAGATAATTTTTTGTACTAGTGTTTCACGATCAATACGGCCAGTAACTTTAAGTCAGATGTAAATTTAAAATGATTAATTATTGTAGAGCAATAGCACATTAACATTTTCCTATTCATAATAATGCGGATGTTAGTCTTATTTCGTTTTACCATTATACAGGTGGTTGTGCTTTGTCAATAGATGGACCTCAAGATGCTTGCCTCATGATGTCGTTGATCATTGCTGTATCGCAATGGTTTAATGCTTAAAGTAATTCTGGTTGCCTAGGTAACATAAACTGAATATTCAAAACGAGCACAGAATTAAAGATTTAGCGCAATGAAGCCAGTAATTTTACAGTAATAAAAGTACTAGATATGAGCAGCAGTAAATGTAATTTGAGAAAGAAAGGCTGGCATTAAATTGTCAGAATTCGAAAGGTTTACGTTCATGGTTTTAATCATAATAAATGATTGGAATGGCAAATGCAGACTGAATTATGTAGTTGAAATGTTTTAGTTGTGTGAAGTCAATACGATGGTGTGCGACGTACAGAAATTATGAGCGTGTTGTGGTAACTAAAGGTTATTGTACCAATGAACGATAAAATGACTGAAGGGTAAATAAATTAGGCAGAACAGTACGAGGAAGTAAGGACGTTATAAAAGCAATTACGCTATTTAGCAAAGAACACAGATTCGTGCAGTGCATTTAAAAAACTTAAGTGTCGGTGCATTTAAAAACTCATGTGTAAAAATCAGAGCATAAAAAGTTGTGCTGCATTAAAATTTTACAAGAAAAGACAATTTTTAGCATTTAGGAAAAGACAATTTAGAATTTAAGAAAAAACAGTGCATCAAAACTTTAGTCTGTAAGTAAAAATTGTACATCAAAACTTAATTCAATAAAACAAATGTTATTCGTAGCTGCTAGGTAATGAGATTGTCAATTGCTAAAAAAAGAATCAACAAGCCTTAATTTAGTTAGCTGGGGTCAATTGATCCCAGAAAGTAACAGTTTTTATCAATAAAAAGTTACTCAAAGAGTGTCCTAATTGTTTTCCAAGTCGTTGTGCATATGTGGGTGTATAATTTGTCCAGATAGTGAATCCCGGTAAAAAGGGAAATCCATCCGCAAGAACTGCCAGATTGCGTACCACTTCGGAGGCCTTTTATGAGGAGGTACTACATCGGCCTTCAGAAACCCAGGTGCAGCCTTTAGAGCAGTCCCTCAGAATAGCCAGGGTGCAGAAATTAGCAGCAGAAAGCCATCAGCAAGCCGACAATTGAGGTGGCGTCACCTAGAACAGTTGTCCGACGAGGAAGCCTCCAGTTGCCAAGTATTTACCACAGTTTCCAATTGCCCCAGGCCTATGAAATCAAAGGCTTCATCAAGAGCAGGCTTTTTAGTAGCCGTACGTCCAGCTTCCAGTCCCCAGGCCCTTTCCAGAATTTCGTAATTTGCTTAGCGCCCTTTGAAAATGGAGTTTGGAGCATTAAAGCGGAAATCAAACAAATGAAAACTACCGCGTCCTTTGGCGTTCTAAAACAAAACAAATTTGCCGGAAATGACGTAAAAGTAAATCGAATAATTTACCTGATGCGGTTTTGCCGTTTTGGTCTGTTTTGAATTCAATTTGCGTTGTTTTTTGTGCGAGCAAGCCATTTTGAGGTTGGATTAAATTGTAGGTTATAAACCTGTTTGTCATACAGTCATGCATCTGTCATATTTGCTAATAATTATAGAAAGTGGCAATTGTGCTACAGATTTGGTGAAGCTAACCTAAGATGAAAAGTCATTTCATAGTACACCGGAGCTTAGCCACATTTAATTTGCAAATAAATAGAATACAAGAGGCAATAAACCATCTTTTGGCAAGTCAAAATTATTAAAATATTTTTAATTAGACCCGGCTTGATATAATTCATTATTGAAACCACTTAATTTATGTTATGTTACTGGTAAATGCACGGAGAAATCAGCAAATACTCATAGTTAAAATCCCCCTGTGAGTAAACATTTATATTAACTTTCGAAGTTAGAGTTAAAAATAGCTATTCTGATATATAATCTATTTCAACGAAATACTATACAGAATATCAAATGGAAGATTCTTGAAAATCACCAAAAAGTCCACATAGTATGTTTCTATAAAAATGATAACTGAAATTTGCAACTTTCTGCATTGTATGCACAAATTGAAATCGAATAGTCGAAATTTACAACCAGAGGTTTAATTTGGAAAAGTTGCAGTGGTGAGTGCATTGTTTCACTACTCGTACTCATTAGGCAAAAGTAATAAAAGCTAACAGAAGTAAATTAAGTTCATGTCCGAAGTGCATTAGCTGCATTAATCCGAACAAGAAACCCAGCAATTTTCGAAATTTTCACCCCAACTTTGGCAGTAGCTCTAGCAAAACATCTTTAAACTGCACTTTAAAGGGCGCTTGCAGCAATGCCCTGAATTATATTAATAAGCATCAGTAAGTTTCTTGCGGTTATGGCCGGTTGTAAAAGTAATAATAAAGTATGAAATACCGAGCCCGATACGGAAAATATATAGTGCCCTGGTGGTTGAAGCAAAACTTACTTACTGGCCAATGAAAAATGCAACTTTATATACACGCTTACGTACATTGCCTCATATCTCAAGTAATACGCCCAGTTGCGAGTGGAGATGTTCGGCGGCTGACGTGCTGATTAATATCTGTTCCCTGTCCGATAGTTGAAATTCATGGAATTATCCGCCCAGTAAGGAAACGACATAAATTCGAAATATAGATTTGAGGAACGGCAGGAGCTACAGGACGGTCATTTTATTCAGAAATCGGGGCATAAGCTGGCGTATCTTTTACGTCCTGCCTCTGAACGAACGTTGTGAAGGACTTTATGTGTTTATCTCTCGGCCGAATACTTGACCTGAAAGATTAGATTTGACAAATAACCATTGATCTCTTTCGCATGTGGCAGATCCTTTTACCTTTGTTTAGTAAAGACATCCGAATGCTATTTTTCCTCAGTATAATTCAATTGCTGATACCAGAAACACTTGCTTTTATTAGAGAACAGTGGTTTCTGATATAACTGCAGCGAAGCTGCATTTACAAGACAAAGGATGCGAATTTCATGATAGAAAATAAACAGATATTTAATAACAACGTACCTATGGCTATGTCTTAAGAATTTCGTTTTTACTTACAGCTATAGTAGCAAAAGTGGTGCCAATAATAGTTATTTGTATATCACGGCACTCAAGTTTAACTTTTTATTACAAATGTGAATTTAGTTGCAGTGGCCGCAGGGCGAAAGCAAATTTGCCGCATGAGCAATAAAAGGGAACTTCAGTGCCGAGGAGTACATCACACTCTTTTTAAATAGGATAATCGTTAAATTACAACAATTTAACCCATTCTTCTAGATTATTTTGACGTCGGTTGACGTTCATCGGTCGCCCTGCTATCTACAAAAAGTCTTAAAACCATGGAAGACTTCACTGCCGATTTCTTATACTTTTATTACGACGTTCTTAATTGCCGATTTAAAAAAATTCTTATTAAAGTTATATTGACACGATAATAATAGCTTTGGTTCATTGTTTCCACAGGGATTGCAAAAACCATAGCAGAGAAAGAAATACAAATGAAAAAAGTGTAGTGGTATGAACTTGATGTAATATTACTATTGTTGTTTATGATACGCTGGGCGTAATAGATCGTTGCAACTAGTCAAACATCTTTCTTTTTTCATTTCCTTTCAATACTTTGAATGGTTTACACCTCACTGTAGAGCATGTTTTTAATTTTATTCAATTCCAGGTAGAGATTTGCTTGAAATCTCGTATGGCTACTGCATTTCGCGCGCTCAAAGACGAAAAGGGTTGCCGCTTTATAAAGCTTTCTTACCAAATTCAGTTGCGGGAAACAGATCTTTAGTTGGCCAGGGACGGCAGAAAACCGGTTTGTGTGTGTAATGGGAGCGTTATCGTGTTAAGATAATTTACCCTCTAACACAATTTGTGGTGGGATTGCTTTTGTTCGCGATGTTTTACGCTGGAATGGCGCATGATCCAATTATGTGCACGATCAAACCGGTTTTGGTGAGCTGTAGAGGTGGGGCGATTCATGAACGAATCGTTCATTTGAACGACTCCGACCAAAGAATCGTATGAATCGGTTCTTTCCTGTCGCGATTCGTCGTTCAATTGATTCGAAGTTACGTTTTGTACGACGCTGCGCAGCGTGATTTAAATCTGAATAAAGAATCGTGAAGCCTATGAATCGGTTTCTTCTTGTCTCGGTTCGTCGTTTGTATTAGATTTTGATCATACGACGCAATGCGCGATTCAAAAATTGAAACCCGAACGCGAACGGGACGAACTAAACGAAACCGAATCTTAAACTTGGTTGGTGCCACTGTTTCATAAGTAATACCTGCAACTGCAATGCAATTAAACTGATAACTGACCAAGCGGCAAGCGCATTTTAGCAAGCACAGCAAAGATAGTATGGAAGATTCATGATTCATACATACCGTCTGGTTTCAAGAATGCAGACGCGCTCGGTACAAAACCTAAAATTCAGGGGGACCCAACCGAACGAAACTCAATCGTTCAAATGAACGAATCGAATGAATCGGTTCATGTTGATTGATTGAATCGTAAGAATCGACTCCCAAAAATGAATCGGATTGCCCACCTCTAGTGAGCTGAAGTATGTGGTGAATAACCGCTTCTTAATCTTCATAAAGTTGCTGCGGTCAAGGCCTACGTATTTTACAAGAAAACGAACTGTAATTTTACCGTCGTGCACCTCCCGTTAAACCTCCGTTTCATGTCAAGTACATTTTGAACTATTTGCTGACCTTCGCATCTTGGTATTGTGACGCCGGCGAAGGCTGTAGTTATTCATCGCCTCACACCATACCGAATTTTGACGTAGATGTAATTTTCACAGACCGGGATTTACCTAATTTCCCCCCAAATGTGAGATACAGCTCCCAGACGCAGGTGTTACCATCAAACTCTGTAAAAGTAGACTTGATTTGTTGCTTACATATAACCCAGGGCGTCTATGAAAAGGGCGTAATTTTTACGGAAAGTACATCGGTTATTTTAAAGGTAAACTACTCAAGTTGCCTGTTATATATTCGAAAATAGGTAAGTGACAAGCCCCGTCAGGGTACTTCCTCGTCAACTTGTTAAATCGGCACTTACTGGTAGATGTTATTTTAAAGCTGGAGTGTTTTTACAATATCACCTGGAATCAGTGTTCAATCCACGGAGGTAACCGAAAGGAAATCTCTCCCCCCTCGGGCAGTACAAAATTCTCTTCCGGAAACATTACCACATAATATCCATGCTCTTTTAATATATGAAAAACTAAGTGGGTTGTTCGGAAATAAGTATTTCCATTTAAATCTGCCTTAATTATGCAAATTAAGTAATCACTATATCCTTGTATTTTAATTTACAAAAGAACAATCCCAGGAGGTTTGCTTTCTCCCCTGGTATGAACGGTTTGAATTCAATACTGATTAGAATTCTACTTCTACGTGATCTTGTGCAGGCATAAGTTTTGAATTACGAGATTTTAAACTCTCAATATATTTGTCAATTAACCATTACGTACCATAAGACGATAAAACCAGGTTGGTAGAAATTCGCTGATCCCTATTTCGTATTTTGAGGAATCTACAGTTCGCTTCAGGTTAAAGACACGTTGCGCCTCTGAGCATACATATTTTAAGCTACCATCTACCCACAACCTATCGTTAACAATCCCATCCGTGTCTCGATTAATTTTAGCCGGGACAAAAGTGTGCAGGGATGAATAGTTAAATTTTGGAGACAGTTGGCATCAAAACGTTTCATATATAAAAATACCCATGCTTCCAGCGAGAGTCTTTCTTTCACGTTGTACTTGCTGTTAGTTCTTTAACAACCATCCTGTTTATGTAGCTGTTTGTGAAGCTTTTTACCGCGTCTTTTTCCAAAAATTACGACGATGGTCGAAGATTTTCAATTCTCGAGATGTAGGTTACCATTCTGAAAATTTAATTTCCGTCTCGTTTGAGTGCCGCGGAGTTCTATCTCGACCATCGCATCAGATACATTAAAATGATTCCTTGTATCGTCCCGTAATCTAGCGTTTGACAATAATTCTGTAAAGCAAAGCTCGTCGCCGACGCAGTCTTGGAGAACTCTTCCGTTACATAGCTTGTAGATGCACGCAAACTGCTTTTAGCTAGTCTATTCTTCCCGAAGAAGCTCTGGGAGAAGCTTCCTCTTTATGATGCGTAGACATACGTTTACTGTTCGCCAAAGCATGGCAGTCAGAAACGGTGTTAGCAAGGGGCGATTGACCACCTGTATTTCCGCATTGGTTAATTCGCTGCACCCAAATTTGTATCAAAGAGTGATTTACCAGCAATTGGAAGTATATAGTATACACTAGGCGAATATTTTGCACACGTAAATTACTGCCAATTTTGTATAAGTTTTAATAATTAAGTTGCATGGTGTGAAATAATTTTTGGAGCGTATCCCGCTTTCTAAGAAACTTCTGTTCAGTAACACATGCAACGTTTTACGTCAGAGTATCAATATTTATGTTTTCCTGCGAGCCTGCAATACATACGAATAGCTGCTAGGAGCTTTACCTTTCGTGTGACGCTACGTCACCAACAGGTAGAGGTATTAGAAATTGTTTTGTTCTCCGTTTTTGTTATGGTCGCAGCTGCAAGGCTGGCTTGCTTAAATGTACTTTTATGAGTCCTTTATCTAATAGACTTGTCTGTCCGGGACGCTGGTCCGTCCGGGACGCTGTTTCAGCAGCCAAACCGTAAGAGATAGAAAAAAAAGTTATGAAAGTTATATGTTTGGAATGGTCATGTCAAGTCAGTAACCGAATTTCAGTCACGTGACACTTCCGGTTTTCGAGAAATCACGTGATTTCCGTCCGTCCGGGACGCTGTTTCAGCAGTCAAACCGTAAGAGATAGAGAAAAAAGTTATGAAAGTTATATGTTTGGAATGGTCATGTCAGGTCAGGAACCGAATTTCAGTCACGTGACACTTCCGGTTTTTGAGAAATCACGTGATTTCCGTCCGTCCGGGACGCTGTTTCAGCAGCCAAACCGTAAGAGATAGAGAAAAAAGTTATGAAAGTTATATGTTTGGAATGGTCATGTCAGGTCAGGAACCGAATTTCAGTCACGTGACACTTCCGGTTTTCGAGAAATCACGTGATTTCCGTCCGTCCGGGACGCTGTTTCAGCAGTCAAACCGTAAGAGATAGAGAAAAAAGTTATGAAAGTTATATGTTTGGAATGGTCATGTCAGGTCAGGAACCGAATTTCAGTCACGTGACACTTCCGGTTTTGAGAAATCACGTGATTTCCGTCCGTCCGGGACGCTGTTTCAGCAGCCAAACCGTAAGAGATAGAGAAAAAAGTTATGAAAGTTATATGTTTGGAATGGTCATGTCAGGTCAGGAACCGAATTTCAGTCACGTGACACTTCCGGTTTTCGAGAAATCACGTGATTTCCGTCCGTCCGGGACGCTATTTCAGCAGCCAAACCGTAAGAGATAGAGAAAAAAGTTATTAAAGTTATATGTTTGGAATGGTCATGTCAAGTCAGGAACCGAATTTCAATCACGTGATTTTAAAAAATATTATTGTTTTTATTTAATACGTGTTCTATTTGAAAAACGGTCTTTTTTGTTTTATTAAATGAGACATTTGTCTCACTGGTTGCTAGTATTATCTTAATACTGTTATTAAAATTACTTTACAATTTTTATCTGTAAAGCGCAGTGTTCTGTGCATTTTAGTGTCAGCTAAGATATTTCAGTGGTCACGACATAAAGTAGATACATATCCTGGAGCCGAGGAACATCTGGTACTAATGTTCCTATTACAGCACTGCCATGTATACCAGGTAGCGCCCATAATATAACCAGACGTTACTCTCGTATCTTTTCAGGTACAATTATTTTGATTATCGCGAGCGAGCACTCTCTCTTTTTCAGTCTGCAACCCATTCCCATTCCACTGAGCTGCTGTACCTTTTATCAGGTTTGCTCTAGGTCACAAACGGGTTGCTTCTCCTGTAACATATTTTTCGTACTGTATTCCTTTTAATTAATACTTTGGTAATTACTTCGAATACTCCCATTTATCAATTTTTGCTTCTCGTTTTGTGTTATCTTTATTTTTCACATATGTCACACCTTCATGCTTGTCAGTCCACTAGTTAGTTTGTTTTTTTAGTAGTACTGGTTTCAACTATATCATTAATATTTTCGGCTTAGGGATTTCCATTTTTCCCTGAAACAAGAACATCAACTGCCGGAGCTCCGAGATCGGTCACGCCTGTCAAAGAAGAAGATTTTTTCAGAGTTGCGTTAATCTCTTAGCTTCTAGTAGAATATTGTGTGTCGTTTATTCAACGCCAATTATACAGGGTGATTTTAAAATGTTTCGCCAAATTTCGGGGTATTGTTCTACACACCAAGGCAAGTAAAAAAGTCCATATAAACATGTGTCCGAAAATCACGCGTTTCCGAGTTACGATCAATTTTTGAACTTGGGAAGTACTCCAGTCAAATGGTGCTCAAAAAGGGCGAATAGGGGAGAGTTAAGGTGAAGTTCTGATATTTGGTTCCTATATGTTTTTTGGGTCGCTGTACACGAATATCAGGTTTTCCAATAAAAAATTTGACCGGAAACAAGTTTTTTAAGCAAAAACCTTGTAAAAAACCGATTTTTTTGGTTTTTCTAAAAGTACCTAAAAGATATCCATTTTTCATAAATTTGGAACCTATAGGAAATAAAAGAGGACACAATTTTCTACACTTTATGTATGTGAGGTTTTTTTCTCCGATCAATCGTTCAGCCGCGAGAGCGCCGCAAAATTATAGTCCAGTCAAATGGTAGAAAATAGGGGAAAGTTTTGGAGTTTTGATATTTGGTTCCTATATGTTTTTTGGGTCGCTGTACGCAAGTATCAGGTTTGCCAACATTTCAATTATGAAGATTCATTTCATATACCATTGATGATTTACGAAAAATAGATAGTTTTCGAGTTATTTTGAAATAAACTGGCATAATTCCCTTTTCTTGCTTTGAACACCTAACTTCGCGGGGCTCTCGCGGCTGACCGATTGATCGGAGAAAAAAACCGCTAGTACATAAAATGTAGGAAAGTTTACTCTCTTTTATTTCATATAAGTTCAATATTTACGAAATTGGATAGTTTTCGAGTAATTTTAGAAAAACAAAAAAATCGATTTATTACACGGTTTTTGCTTAAAAAAACGTGTTTCCGGTCAAATTTCTTGTTGGCAAACCTGATATTCGTGTACAGCGACCCAAAAAACATATAGGAACCAAATATCAGAACTCCACCCAACATCTCCCCTATTCGCCCTTTTTTGAGCACCATTTGACTGGAGTACTTCCCAAGTTCAAAAATTGCTCGTAACCCGGAAACGCGCGATTTTCGGACACATGTTTATAAGGACTTTTTTACTTGCCTTGGTGTATAGAACAATACCCCGAAGTTTGGAAAAACATTTTAAAATCACCCTGTATATCATACATTGCTTTTTTTCAATTTATTGGTGTATTATTTTACTTTAGTTGTTTTATAGAAGACATCCACAATATGTTCTAGATCATCTTATCATCTACGAATACAAACTATGTTATCTTTCCATTTTCTAATATTCTTATGCATATGGTTTCACTTTGTGCATACCCTCCTCTATTACGTCATTTAATACTGCTGAGAACAAGAGCGGCCTCAGCATCCAATATTTGCATAGTATTCTTACCAATTTAATTAGATAATCTTCAATTACAAAGGTCCAAACGGCTTCCCGTAGTACTTTATCGAAAGCGTTTTGAAGATACGTCTACTATATGTATATTTTTTTGTTTGTCCTTGTTACTCCTATGTAATTTGTTTCAAGGGGAACATAAGATCTTGCGTATTTTTTGTTTTGTTTTGAAACTGCAGTCTCTCTCAAATATTTCTCTAGCTTATCTAAGAATTCAGATTCTATTATTTTCAAGTAAATTTTGCTGAGTATCCTACGCAGGGCAATTCCCTGATAGTGTTACAGTATCTCGACTTTTCTTTTTGATATGCAGAAGGCTTATTGTGTTCACCTTAAAAATTTGTCACATCCAATCCGTGATGTTGGTTTCCTGTAATGTTAGGTATAGGTCTCTCACTGAGTAATAAATTCCTTTCGTCCCATATAGAGTTGCCTGAATATTCCTTGCAAAAGCGGAGAGATCCAAAGCTCTCTACATTCTCACTTCGCGTGGAACTACTGAAACTAATCTGAAATTTTAGGGACTAACTTTAAGGCTGCTCTCATCGTTTCAAGTATTTACAACATGTAAGGCCCATTGCATACCTTCTCTGACTGTGTTCGTGGATCTCCTTTCCACTATAATGAGGATGTCATCCACGTACACTGAGGAAGTCAATTCCTTGTTACTATAGGGTTTCTTATAAGTCCTACAGCCCGTTTATTACAAGGTTCTACAACAGGAGAGGGTATGTGGTTATATTGTCAAGCGCTCCTATGTCCAGAAGCAGTGCTCGCTTTGCCTCCTCCTTGAACATTTTACAATTTTTGCAGGTACATAACCATATCTCCTTTTTTATTAAAATAAACAATGTTAGAAACATTTGGTGTTTTTCTTCGAGATGTTTTTAACTACTTCAACTGTGTATGTATAAATATTCTGTTAATCCAGGGTGAATACGTATTCGTTGTTGTCTATTATTGTTGGTTACTATTTGTTAATTGTAAACTTTTTCAATAGGTAACTTTTATTACCACCATTGATAAACTTGTTACTATGTAGCTTCTATCTGAATTTATTTTGATTATTAAATTATTGATCGAATTATTTTGAACCCTGGAATAAGATGTGTTTAAATGTATTTCGCATAAATCTAACACCGTTGATGAATGAAGAGCACTAGTTTTACAAACCTGGATTTTAGAATAATAACTATTCGATCAATAGTCTTATAAACATGCCATAAACAAAAAAATCCGAAGTGAAATAAAGAATAATTAGTGCGTTACAAAGCGTAAGATCTAAAACAAGCAAATTCATAGCATAATAATTGCAATCCATTTCTGTGACACTAATCTGACTTAAAATTAGAAATACCACTTGGATTAGTATAAAGTTTTCAAAATTACAATACGAGTATCAGGACCAAAGCCGTGTTCGTATCGATATGAGCTCCTGACCTCAATCAAGCGTCATTAACTTTTGAAATGAGATATTTTTAATACTGCACGGTTTCACTTTTTTAGATTGCTTTTATAGAGACATGTTATTTCCGCATCATATACTTACTAATCCGATTTTCGTATCAACCGCTTGCCTGCGGGCTTATATTGAACGTTGATTCACGTGTGAACGATATTGTTGCGTTTCCACGCCATATACCTATTTGAAAAATTTTTCCGTTCCTGTATGAAACCTTGTCAGTCAATAGTTAGAGAGGGTATCGGCAACTTGCCGGAAATTTTAATATTTCTGTATTGCACGTACTGTGAAAGGACAGATATAACCCACACCCTTTAAATTTCTTCTGAAAAAACAACGACCTTCGAATGTCCGTAGCACTAATTCGAGAACAAACTTAGTATTAGGTGCAATTTACATTTTTATATTTAATTGTTTTTAATTGGCCTCCTATAGAACATTTCAATATTAGAAGATGGTGGGTATAGTACAGTCGGTAGTTCACTACCCTTCAGTAGAATATTTTGTGGTTTAACTTGATACTTTTGTTATAAGATGGGTAATATGTCTATAGTGGAAGATGGCTAGTACTTAGTAATGTAACTTCGAAGGCCAAATTTTTAAAAAAAGTCTAGAATTATAGTAGGTGTAGGTGTAATTACAAGCGTTTTTAAAGTATTTTGTCTTTGTGAGTGCCAGATAGTCGCAGCAATATGATGCAGTAAATGGAAAGCAGATACAAATCCAAGAAGTGACAGAAAAGACAATCAAGCAAGTACTAATATTAATTAGAGATGGTTCTGTTAACACTTCAGAATTCAATTTCCGCCAGTATTAAGTAGAAACTAAGCTCGACTTGAGCCATATTGCTTATTAAAAGCATGAAACGATCAAGGTGCTAATGTGATTAGTTCGAAGATGAAGATTTCTCAGAGTCGAATGTCATTCAAAATTAAAACTCCTTATAAAACCAGATATCGTTCAAAATAGCAGGTAAACAGAACTTGCAAAGTTAAAGCAGAGGTTGTAAGAATAAAAAAAAGCATATAATATCAAGCATATAAATAATGAGGTTCTGGCGAAAAATCTAAAAAAAACTATACAAGAGTGAATTGGAACTATAACTTCCAAAAATATTGAATGCAAAGGTAGAAGTACTGGTACAAGAAAGACAACTGGGATGGGTAATACATCTGCGCAAATGGGAGAAGATACAATGGTGCAACAAATATCTGAAGCAGAGTAGTGGGAAGACCAAGCCGTTTATGATTAGAAGTGACAAAAATAGCAGTAAAACAGATAGGGTTAGAAAAGAACACAGTAAGATAGAATCGAACAGTGTGGGAAAAATGGTGTCAAAGACTCGAAGAAATGAAGATTGACAATCCAACTGACATCAAAGTTAATGATAGGGTATGTACGTATGTATGTATGCATACCAGGCTTCCACTCTCAAAGTCGAATATAGGTAATTAACATTGTGCATTCGATTTGATGAGCAGGAATCAGCAAAAACGTTCAATACCATGTTAAATTGCAGTGTTCGAGTTTGAAAACGAACATCCGGTATATCGGGTAAAATCTACGCCATATTATTTATTAAAAAAACGAAACTGCCGAGGTCTTAATGTGATTCGTTCGAACACAAGCATTGTTTGAAGAGGAATCGGTGGTTGAGTGGTCTTGTTGTCTGCTTAGCAACCACGTGGACATGGGTTCAAATCTGGCCGTAGCCGAGAATTTTCTCGGAGCGGCAGTAGATTTGAATCCATTAGTTAAGTTAGATGTAAGTTGTGTGTGTGGTATGTTTGCATGCGGGGGAGCGTAATGTAAGTCGCGTGCGGCGCATTAAATCCGTTGCACTTCCCGCGAGGTATGAATGGTCCTCGACATCGAAAGGTAAAAGGGGCTATAGATTATGAATGAATTATGAATGAATCAATTCTTAATATGTACTAAAATAAATACATTTAGCTCAGCTAGACTCACCAGTAGTTCTATGTAAATGCGGATGCAAGACTCTAATTAAAGAGAGATGCAGAGATAGAGAGAGAGGCGCACTACAAAATCATATACCGTTAAATTTGTTCCGAGATCAAACAACGGCTAAACTAACATCTTTTCACTTTTCATCATAGCCCGCGTCTATTTAGTTGACCATTAGCATTATACACCAATACAATCAAATGATAAGTTGTAAAAGACTACAATCGGTTGGCAAAAAAGCAATACTCATGTGAAAGGAAATACACCTACGCTTCATAGACCCTGACGAAGGTTTTAACAGGTTTAAAAAAGGTGACATATGGAGAGCACTGCTATATGTAGTAGTGCAGTAGAGACAGAAATAGGCATGGTATTCTATAGCAAGGCAGCAACCGGAGACTCAAAGGAATTTGAAAAACCAGATGATTGCGATAAGACTGCTTAACGACCCCGATGTCACTTGCATCGATCATGGAGGTAGTTAACGTAGACAGAAATAGGAAGCAGAGAAGTAGAAAATTGAAACTGTGCAAATTTATAATTTGTATACGCAGACGATATAGTAATAGCTGATTACTAGTAACAGCAAGGTCAGAGAGAGGACAGAAATTGGTGTACCTGGTTCTAGCTTACGACAGCAAATCGTGAGCGGTTACAAATAGAAGAAATGGTACTTCAAAGATAACTGGGATGGCTGAGACATGTGTATACAATGAGGAAGATAGAATGGTCTGGAAGCAATAACCTGAATATATGAAAATAACACTTATTCGCTTATACACAATTTGCACATATATAATGTGCTAGAATTTGAAGGCAGCCAACTTAAGTCACACTTTACTGACGCGTGACCTTTAGCGCGCGGGAACTTTCTGATAAGAGTAACAGTTCACAAGAAGCCAACCACGGCCCACCCCCACTTGGATCACCTCCAAGTGATTATCCAGATAAAGAATATAAGAAGACGATGTTCAGCCAGGTCCAAGTACGTAAGTCGAGATCCACCTGGAGAAGCCAGCACCCCCAAGCCTCCTTGGGGTTTAACTGGCCCAATGTTGCCAGAAAAAGTTGTGTCATTTGATTCCAAAGCCGCCGATCTGGAACTACTGATCTTGCAAATCGAGTTTCCGCCGAAGTCGACACCGGAGGTTTCGTTCCGAAACGGACTTTGCGTTACCCTGAAAGGCAAGCCGCTTCGGGTTTCAGATTCAGGTCTATGGATCTTCCAGTAAAGGCTTTCCAGAGCTCTAACCATTCTCCTGCACCTAAACCTTTCTCATTGACCCACCGATTTTCGATACCATAGAAAACTATCTTTACAAACCCGCCTATCGAGCCATACTTCATCGATCTCGGTACCAAAGGTGCACACTTTCTCCTACCACCATTCGGCCAAGAGCTTTGTAATTATGCGTAAAAACGAATAAAACACAACTTACGTGGGCAAAACTCATCTTGGTCATCGGCTAGTTCCTGCGACGTCTCCATGCGCAATTATAGCTTTAACTGCAAGCCCGAGGATGGGGCCAAAATTATTTGAAACGTAAATTTTGGTCCGGTATGAAGCTCACCTAGTAGCACAAATTGGCGTCATCAGCAAAACTACATCCCGTACGCCAAGAAAAGCTTCTAAATAGCGGCACGCGTTCATACTGAATGGTCCGCTCCGCCATTTAACACTGTTAGTTTTATTTCCAATCACAATGAAGCGCAGCATCGTAGCTGAGGCACTCCTACCTGAGAAACCCCTTCGCTGATGTGCCGCATACGTTGCAAACCACGTAGCCATTTGGCCAGCGCCTAGTGACTCTAGTTTTCGTTTATTTTATATTTTTACTGTACATATACATTTTAGATTAAAGTTTATTTACAATAATGAAGTGCAATATACTTAAACTTCCTAAAGTGTTCTAAATCTAATCAATCGAAGCATTGAGCGTACTCTTGGACAATGACTACTCCAAGGCATTTCTGTGAGAAAAAGAATTTAAAAATAGAGGAATTACGTCGCATTGTAACCCTACTGTCCCACGTTTTCCTAAACGTATCTCTAGTTTTTTTCCCTGCAGTTTTTTTTCTCATATGCATTAGATCGGTATTTCTTCATTCGTTCTGACTAACTGGCTTAACCATTTACGTTTCTACTGTTCGAATTATTTTGTGCTCTTCTCTTATTTTTTCATTGTTTAATCTGTCTTTTCTGGTTGTTTCTTAGTCCCGATGCAATTATTTTATTTCCATTGCACGGATTGTGCTTTTGTCCATGTTGTGTAATACCTAGCTTTCGGCTCCATATATTAGAATCGGCCTACAGCCATCAGATCATCGTATACCATTGTCATTTTAGTCTCTAGGACTTTTACCTATTTGATTATGAATGTGCAAGCGAGCAACGGCTTCACTTTCACGTGGCCGAACTGGGTGCAATTTGTGGTGACATTCTAAGTTCTCCGGCTACCACGGTAACACATTTGGTAGATTTCCCATAACAAGAAAACTCGTCTTCGATTTCGAAGGGTAAGCATTGCCACCTACCCGGCTTACGAGCTAAGAGGGCTTAAAGAGTACCACAACTTTGTGGATGTAAAAAGACCGCTAGTCTAATATAGGGAAAAGAAGGAGCAGATTATGAATGCTTTGTTAAGGGAATGAAACAGTTTTGCTGCGCTACCAATTCTTTCGATAACAACTTCGTCCACTTTTACAGTCTCCCCAAATATTTAAAACTTTCTATCTGGTGTAGTCTGGTCTATAAGTTGTGATGTCAATATTTGCTTCTCCAATTTTCGTAGCATTGGTGTTCATGTTATTTTTTTAACCAGTTGCTCTTTCCATTTTATTAATTTCTGACTTGATTATGACTTCTCTTTAGATATCGTAACATCGATCGAGAATGCACAATCTGCTAACATAATGAATCTTACTTTTCTGTAATCTATAGTAACTATGTACTTTTGACTTGATTTCTTTTATCGTATCATACATGGTAATTACAAATAGTCCCAGGTTATGACTTCGCTTTGTTTTAGTCTCTCTTTTACTGGAAGGTCTTATTTGTTCTTCTAAACTTTCATTAGAATTTCAGACACGTTTTATTTCTTTTCTCACTTTAGCATTAATGCCTTTTCAATTTAAACTTTCTCATAGTGTTTTTCTTGGTATACTATCAGTTTAACGACATTTAAGAATGCTAAGAAAACACCTGTTTTTGTTAGTTACTCCTATAAGTTGAATTAGAAAAATCATGTGCTTTTAAATACTTCGGCCACTCTTGTAACTGTTGTTCGATTTCATTTTGAAGCTTTCTTGTCATTTTAGCTAACACACTTAGTAGGGTTATATATCCGTTATTACCGCAGTCTCTCGAGCCCCCTTTCTTAAATATTGGTATAATTCTACTTACCTTCCAGTCTACAAATACCTCAATCATATTCCATGCTACATTAAATAGCTTTTTAAGCATCTCTGTACCATTTTCTCTCATATTTTTTTATGATATCGATTTCTTCTTCTTCTGAGATTGCAACTCTATGTTCTTCCTGCATTGTATCTCCATATTTTGCTATAGTTTCTGTGTTATTTTAGTTCTATTCCGCTATTATTTCCTCTATTATGTCTTTTCCCGTTGTTGATAGTTCTGCTTTACCTCACTGTAAATTTCTTCTTTTCTTAAGGTTTTTAAAGTTTTTTAGAGTAATTACGATTTTCTTCGTCGTCTTCCTCCATTTTTCAAATTCTTCTCAAAATACTTCATTGACCTGCCCGATCATACCTTTGACCTTTGCTCTTTGTTCTTAATATTTCATGTACTTTTGCTCTACATATTAGTTAGATATTTTTCTACACTTTTTTCTGTATTACTTCCTTTGTATAAATGACGAAGAAGGTATTGTGCTCACGAAAAAATCACCTTCTGAGGTTTCTTCAGATCTTCACGTTTCAGAGTCCTTAGATGACGAAAAACAGGTTTTCTCAATTCCGTCTGTCTGTCTGTTGGCGGTATAACTCAAAAACGATTTGTCGGAGAAAGATGATATTTTGCATACAAATTATATATATACAGTGTGTCCAAGATAAGGAGGGCCAGTATGGGGATCTCGGTAATGGTAAGAGATACAAATTTGGTTAAATGGGAAGAAAGTTGCGCAATTAAAGGACTAAAAAAATGAGGTCTAGAAATCCTTGATATGATTTTTCGTTTTTGAATTATCTCAAAAAAACCGAATTTTTGGATTTTATTTTTTATTTTTTTCTGGCGTTAATATTAAAGTTAGAGCGAAACTGATTAAACTTCTTTGTAGCAACTTTTAGTGGACTTAATGATTACGTTATCAATTTTTTTATCCGACGTTTCGTCTTCGAGAAACCATCATCAACTTCATTTTTTTAAATACGGTTCTGGTTTTTTTATGCCAAATTTGCAAAGCCCTTGTTACTCTGAATTCAACAATGTGCCACATATTATGGTTTAATTACGTTTCGAGCTTTTTTCTGATCATCATCAGAAAATTTTTTAGATACGGACCTGCATTTCTCATAATTTTGTAAAAATAAGTTCATACAGTAAGTTAGACCTTTTTACATGCCGTTAAAATATTAAAATGCACATCATAATGTCATAATTCTGATACATTAATTTAATAACCAACCAATAACTATTAACAATAAACAACAAATAAATGAACAAAAGATAGACAGAAAGAATAACAAAACGAACACCGAAACCATTTAATAGGTATTAAATTTACAGAAGGTATTCAAAAAGGTTGCCATCATTCTCTATGCATAAATAACATTTAACTGTAGAATCTAAAACATTATTCAGCAATACTGGCGTTATACTTTGAAAGGCTTCAAGAACCAATCTTCTAAGTTCTTCTTCTATTTCAAAACGTTAAATACCTATTACATTGTTTCGATGCTCGTTTTCTCATTCTTTCTGCCTATCTTTTGTTCATTTATTTGTTGTTTATTGTTAATAGTTGTTGGTTGCTTATTAAATTAATGTATCAGAATTATGACATTATGATGTGCATTTTAATATTTTAACGGCATGTAAAAAGGTCTAACTTACTGTATGAACTTATTTTTACAAAATTATGAGAAATGCAGGTCCGTATCTAAAAAATTTTCTGATGATGATCAGAAAAAAGCTCGAAACGTAATTAAACCATAATATGTGGCACATTGTTGAATTCAGAGTAACAAGGGCTTTGCAAATTTGGCATAAAAAAACCAGGACCGTATTTAAAAAAATGAAGTTGATGATGGTTTCTCGAAGACGAAACGTCGGATAAAAAAATTGATAACGTAATCATTAAGTCCGCTAAAAGTTGCTACAAAGAAGTTTAATCAGTTTCGCTCTAACTTTAATATTAACGCCAGAAAAAAATAAAAAAGAAAATCCAAAAATTCGGGTTTTTTGAGATAATTCAAAAACGAACAATCTTATCAAGGATTTCTAGACGTCATTTTTTTAGTCCTTTAATTGCGCAACTTTCTTCCCATTTAACCAAATTTGTATCTCTTACCATTACCGAGATCCCCATACTGGCCCTCCTTATCTTGGACACACTGTATATACTATTATGTAATGGCTATATAAGCTACACATTGGACTATCCATATATTTTATGAAATGTAATGCACCACTTTAAACTAGCCCTTTATTAATGCAATGCCCTTTCTAATTAAATAATAATCCCTTTTTAAAATCAAGTTCTCTTATCTCAGGTGGTTCGCCAAATCAAGATCTCTATTAATTGAATTTTAATATTACATTAATGACAATTGCTGTCAAACCGATTTTCAAAACTCATCAAGCCAGGTATTGACAGTTGTATATTAGTTGAATACACATATTAATCAATTCTCCTAAGTAAGTAATAAATCAATTTTATTTGAACACCTTCTACTAATTGTTATTTAAAAAACTTTCATTAACTTTCTCTTGCTTTTTCTGCCAAACTCCAACCAAAAAGGGATCCCAATATCGTCAGACTGCAAAACTTACTGTTCACTCCTCAAACATTGGCACCCAGGATGGCACGTGAACCCTTTTGACTGCATCCATCCAGAATATCACCCACACTGCTTACAGAATCTAATCCTCCCTCCTTGCAAACGTCACCATCAAAGCATTCAACCTCTGGTAAGTTCCAATCTTACGAAGTTCCAAATCTAACCTTGTTTTTTATAGCTATTCCGATGTCTACAGCAACACTTACAACTTATCCAAATCAATTAGTTACTTGTAAGAATCTCCAATAATATCTTGTATACTCTCCAATCCAAATGTATTCAATTCATATAACCTTCTGTATCTTTATTTCCAATTGACTGTACGTATAATCTCTTGACCGATTATGTACCTCCATAAGTTCCAATTAATATTTTCATTTTATCTCACCACGCAGATTTGTTTAAGACCCTTTTTAAATTTGTATTTACCAAAATAATACAAATTTAGGCATAACTTTCTAGTTTTATTTACAAAACGCTTTAATTCAGAAAATACATGTCTGTTTTTATGAGTTGTTTATATAACTAACCTAAACAGAATTTTCATTTATGTTACATACAATTCTCATACACACTTATTTATTTTAAAAATCCTATTATTACATGCTATTAATTATTATCATTCCAACAAATACATTTGTCAATTGTAACCTTGGCTTGAACTTTATCAAAATTTTCTGTAACCATTAAATTAGTATTCAATTAATATCAAAATCTCCTCTCTCATTGTCTCAATTAAATTTATTTATAATTTAACACCCATCAAGATTTAATAATAGCAATCTTCCGAATTTATTCGTTTTAAATATTTATTTATTGTATTTGATTACACTGCCTCATGTATCATAACATAATTCCTCAATTAATAAAAATATTTAAATAAACTAGTTTTATTTCAAATTTCTTTTCTTAATTCCTTTTTATTAATAAATTGATAGTCCATCCTACTATCCTAGTATCTACCTTCATAATAATTAATATCTATTTACAGCTATCTATTTAAAATCACCATAGAAACAAAATATTTAAAATTTCCAACAAACAACAATTCTTGCAATATCTACAGATCTCTATTTACAAATTGCAAATATTTAAATTCTGCTATACTTCAAATCATTCTTTTACCATTTTAATGTTCTTTTAAAATGATTATTAATTATTCAAATATTCCAATCTTTAATATTATTTTACTTCTTTAAGGATTCCTTCTTCTATCAGATAAGTTTTACTATTAAATTCTGAAGATTCGTTTGTAAAATTTCCTGGATGTTATCTTCTGCTTAACCTGCTTCCTTATTAATCATTTTAACACATCTTGTTATTCATTCTTAATATCATACTTTCGAAATGTAAATTCTTCTTCAATTATCCTATTCATTCAACAATTACCTACTTTGGGTACAACTATATCAAATTCATTATTATTTCATTATTATTTATTATACCTTCAATCCATTTTTAAATCGTCTCTGGCTCTTTTTAGCTCAGCAACAATTCTTTATCTTCGCAGCCCACATTAGGTACTGA
This sequence comes from Agriotes lineatus, assembly GCA_940337035.1. NCBI lineage: Eukaryota > Metazoa > Arthropoda > Insecta > Coleoptera > Elateridae > Agriotes > Agriotes lineatus. Next base: position 15,214,183 of record OW679200.1, read on the forward strand.
AACCACGTTTTAATTACACCTTATTGTTGAATTATTATTCATTTCTCATTACAAAATTCACATTTAAAAATACTCAATACAAAATTCTAACATCTCGTTTATATTTTCTGTCACTATTAACATTCAACATTCTGCTGCTTGCAGTATAGATTTTCCTTTTATTTACTGATAACAAATCTTTTCATTTACTTTCATTCCGTTTGCCTGTAAAACGTATAAATATTTCATATTATTTTATCCTTCATTATTAAAATTACCATACTGTTATTAATTAAGCAAAATATTTCCAATTATTTTAAATTGACTTCTATAAATTGAAATAGAAAGAACCAGTAATTTTCACATAGGTCAGGCTTTACACTTGCCGAAAATAGGACTCAACAGATACAGGATAATGTCACAAAAGAGTCGAAACTTTTCAACAATGAAACCGTTCCTTAAATAGAGGCGCTCGCCGCACTCATTTCGATAAGTCTCGATGGCGCAGACGACTTATCGATGCGGTTATAATCTTCTACCCAGATGCAGCATAGTTCAAATCCTCCCAGAGGGCTAAATTATTTTATTTGAAAATGTACTTAATATGTTACAAACGTTAAGATATCTTTAATCTTGTTTTTTTAGATTATTTAATTTCACAATGTCAACGAGGAAAGTACTGGGTAAAGCCATTTACAGATTTTCTTTATCTGTTCCTTTATGTCATTGCTCCACCATCAAGTATGTAATTTATATTTATGTATGCAAATTATTTCACATATTTATCTTGGCTGTATTTAGTAATACTTTTTAAATTCATCCCATGTCCGTCCCATATTTTTTTCCTAATAGTGTCTACCTAGCGACTCCGTTATGGATTTTAAATCTTCCCTGTGTTCGTTTGCTAAGTATTCTTTTTACTTCCCTCGTCTGAAAGACGAAGGAAGTATTGTAATCACGAAAAAATCACCTTCTCAGATTTTTTCAGATCTTTACGTTTCAAGGTCCCTAGATGACAAAAAACAGGTTTTCTCAATAACTGAAAACTATTTCTTAGAGGGAGACGATATTTTGCATACTTATAATGTATCTACCTGGCATGGAACGAAGAAAATTTCAGAAAAATATATACAGGGTGAGCACCGCAAAAAATAAAATTTTGTTAATTTGTGAGAAATACATAAAAGTAATAATTTGTACATAGCGTAGGATTTATCCTTGACAAAAATGAGACCATACAGATAAAGGATAAATGTTCTACTGCTCAAAAAGGTGCAAAAAATAAGTGCGTTATGTTGACCTTTTTAGGCCGCAAGCCGCTAAAATACGTAAATCGCTAAACCTTCCAGTACACGGGAAACGCATATTTGGGCAAGATTATAAATTCAATCATAGAATGTGAATTAGAAGTTATAGTTTTAAAAAATGTATACTATCTTCTGGAATTACCTTGCAGATATAAATGTGAAGGTCTCCATTCTGTTTAAGATTGCAAAACCCAGAAAAAAATATTTTACTAATATTTTTTATTACTAAAAATTGATGAATTTTATGCGTACATCGCATTTACAGGCGTAGTTTTGAATATTTTTTAATGATCCTTAAACTAATAAAAAGCTTATTCTCTATAGATTTAGATGATATCAAACTAATATCAAAATAATTTTTAACAAATGCTACAGAAATTGTTTAAACAAAGTATACGGGGGATCTGTTGTTTAAATTTCAGCATCGACGTATCTTAAAATTATTGCACATAAATATATACATCCTGCGCATGAAATGATGGAAAAAAAATGAAGAAATTTTTAGTGAAAGAATTATCTGACTTGATTTATTGTTGTAAAAAATATAATTAATTTTCCATTGCCTGATTTGGTTAAAACGCACCTCCCTTAGGCACTAAACTTAATGAATGACCGGTATAACGGTTAAGCCAGTTGCAACGCAACGATATGCAGAGGCCTCCGTAGGCTAGCAAGAGATTGGTAAACGATTAGATCGCATTCGCAAGCGCCTGGGCTCAAATCCCGGTGGAAACTACTTTCTTTATTTGAAAATTAATCTAATTTGCATTCAAGGGCATTCAATGTTGCCGTATTATTTAGAACTTGAAAACTTATTTACACCTAGTTTCCTTTGATTTTTAAAATTATTTGGTGTCACAATGTCCACTTGAGAGGGAAGTTCTGGGTAAAGTCTTACACAGATTTTTTTGGTAGCTTTTATGTCTTTATATAACTTTTTCCGATTTCCTCCCTTATGAGTCTTATTATCTTGCTTTTTAATTTTCTAGTACTAGCTGAGATATGTACAGAAAGCAAACCGAGAAAAAGGACGAACAGAGCGAGACGACCAAGGAGGGTATGGACAGAAGAGGTAAAAACAAACCAGAGTCGGGTAGAATGGAATACTGTGAAACAAAGGGCGCAATATGGAAAATGATATATAAATATTCCAAGAAAGTGTGACAACCTAACCGACATCAAGCCAAACACCTCACTGTAGAAGGGCTCAGAATTATGTATGCGTGTAGCGAGTGGAAACTTTGAGCGAAATTATCTACTAAGAGTCGATTCGAGCGATATTGTTTATTAAAAGACGAAACAGTCGGGGTCTTAATGTGATCAGTTGGAATACGGGAATCGCTTAAAGCCGAATGTCAATTCTCAAAATTAGAATCCATTTCGCTCAGCGAGACCCATTACAAAATCAGATACCGTTCAATTCGTTCTGGGTCCAAATAACGGCGAAAACAGCAGGAGCAATTAACGTCTTCCCCATTGATCCCGTATCCCGTGTTTGTTCAGTTGACACTTAGCAGTAAGTGTCCCTGATTGTTAAATTGTTTCCGCGTTATGGACCAATAAAAGCAAATATCGAGCCCCGGCGGGGAGCAGCGGGCATTTTTCCAGTAGTTTAGCTTGGTTCCATTTTCAATTTTGTACGTCAAATTCCAGGAGATAACGCAGTGACGCGTTGCATCACGGGACAATACCCCAAATTTAGTTCGGCCGGGTGAGCGGTCAGCGAAGCGTGGCAGCTATTTTTTACCCCTTTCTGGTTAATCCCGAACACCGACAATTTTTAATTAAGTTCCTCCGTTTTTGCGAACTGTACTGTATGGCGTAATTGGTTAATACGGGCGTATTTCGACATAGGTTCATTTCGTTTCATTTGTGTTTTTATGGCCCTGTCGGGCTCAACTTATTTGCTTCATTGCGATCTTTCATTAGTGGTTAGTGAGGGAATCGCGTATGTCAACTCGCTTACTTCTGGCTTAGGGGTGCGTTTAATAATGTTTGTGGTGCGTGCTCCCGGCGGTGCTCATATCTCCAGTTTAATAAAATTTTAAATATGAATTTTCACGAATAAATTACCGCACTAGACATTATTGCCTTGGTATTTACATACTGGACCAATAAAGACATCAGGCACAAGTACTCAACAAGGAAAAAATAATTGCAGGCTCCTTATATTTTACAGCATCTCAAAACTAGGATGCACAGTAGGTAACAATTTTTTTTTTGGCTCAAGACAAGTAAGCAACTTAAATTTACTGTTCTTCTTTATCCACTAGATGTCCACTACTGGACATAGCCCTGTACCAATGATTTCCATGTCGATCTTTGCTGGGTGATCTGGATCCAGTTCTTTCCTGCATGTCATTGGATGTCGTCTCTTCACCTCGCCTGCGAGCGTCCGACACTTCCTTTTTATTTCCTTGGTCTACACTACATCAGGGCTTTGGTCCATTTAGAGTTGTTCCTGGCCACGTGGCCTGCTCAACGCCACTTCAGTTTCGTTACCCGCTCGACGATGTCGGAGAAAATTTACTGCTCTTACATATTTGGTGAAACTATGAACTTATGATGGAATATAACTAGGGAGTGCGTTTATATCATATGTTAAAAAAGAAATCACATAAGGGTTGGCCATGGAAAATAAAAGTAATGTCGGCAGCAAGCTTTAATGGACTATACAACCTGTATAAAGACGCAAAACACAGTTTCTGTGTGTTCCTTTGAAATAGCATTTGAAGACCTAAATAGGTTCACCCTTAATTCACGAACAGATCAGTGCGAAGTGCGAAGTCTGTAAAAAATATAATGCAAAGCAACTTAGTAGAGAAGAAAACCACTCTTAGAAAATAAAAATCGAGTTAGAAAGGAACGAGATTATATTAATTTTACAATGGACAGTGAGACCATTAAATTATGTCCATAGTTAAACGATTTATGTATGTATAATCCTTGACGTATGTTTTTTTAAATTGCGATTACAAAAGCTGTATGTGCTATAAATCAATACAACCAGGAATCTTTTTCAATTATCCGAAAGTTGTAAATTTACGAACACTGGAATGCATCACGGATGGAAAATGTAGGTATAGAAATGATTTTGATGATAATTCGTTTTTGTAATACTTTACACATTATTACTGGCGCTTAGAATAAATATCCTATGCACATTTTTTTACGTCCTGTGTCGAATAGTGAATATTCTGTGTCAATGCAATCATTTTAGCTGTGTTAAATATTTGATTGTAAGTCTCAATAATTTTAGATTTGCTGTGGCAATAATGGTAATGCCTTAATAAGTTGTACTGTGTTTGCATTAATAAATGTCAACCAATTGTCATCCTGTACAACTGAAAATGCATCTAAAAGAATTACCCAGCTACGTATTAAAACTAACTTTTAACATTTTTAATGAATTTTATACCTAATTTTCTAATAAATATTTACTCAACATTTTTACTTTCGAAGGGAGGTATTGGATTCACCCCAAAAATTCTAAATTGAGTTTTCAACAGATCCTCACGTTTTAGGGTTCCCTGAATCCAAAAAACAAGCTTTTATTCATTAGTCGGTGTGTCTGTCTGTGTGTTTGTGAACAGAATATCTCAAAAACGAAAAGAGATATTGCGTAGAAACTTCATATATAAGTTTTGTACACTATCTAGATGACACAGCTGAAGAAAAGCGCATAACCGAAAGTATGGTGTTGACTCTTGTGAGTCTTCATTTTTTCGATTTTTTTAAAAACTACTCTAACGTTTTTTTTATACTTGAAGTTTTTATTACATGTTTAATGTGTATTGATGTGAGATAGGTGATTTTTTAGTTGAATACGGCTAAAATGGGTTTCTTTTGTTTCTTCTCTTTTGTATTAACTCCTATTTTAAATAAAACACCCTGTATATTACTAAATTTTTGAATTCAGCTTAAAATTTTAGAGAAAATTTCTCTCTTCAACAAACGCCTTATTTTGTACGGTTTTCGTAAAATTTGTAATTCTTGAAAAATTTTCACAAATAAAAATATTTGGCTAATTATAAGATCACTGTAAAAGGAGGTTGTGTGTGTGCGCCGGTCGAAATTCGTGTATTTACGCATTGTAATGTGTTCAAATTTGGACGTTGCTAAAGCATCGCCACACTCGGGTAACTGTATCTCGAGGACGCACGAAAGGATATAATTCAAAGCAAGCCTCGCTGTGCGCGAGTACACGACTTTCCGAGTTTCACGCATCCCTTCCCAAACTCCAGCCCGAATAATGAGGCACCAGAAAGGTATAAAACCAGGTAACTCAGACGGTTAGAGGGCCTAGTGCGTTGCACGCCTACTTAGCATTCGGGAGGTCGTGGGTTCGATTCCCGCGGCCGTCTGCCATGATTCAGGTTTTTAGGTGGTTTTCCAGAGTCAACAGAGTACCTTCTCTGAGGTGAATGCCGGGGCGGTATTTCTCCACATTTCCTAACCTTTCTTCCAGTCTTCACCCCTCCTTTCTCTCACCCATCCCGAGTTTCCTGTTCTTGGCTGAAGAGGGACGGAAGGTCCGTATAGCAGCCCGCCCCCAGTTGGGGGAATTGAAATAACCTCTACCTTTGTCCTTTTTTTTTGGTTAGAGGAACTTGCGTCCACCGATCCAAACCAGTAACTGCTCTAACCTGGAGCTTTCCGCTCCAGGCTCTATTGAGCCTAAACCCTTACGCTGTCCGACCTGATACTTGATTCCTGGGACCAGACTTTCCTAGAAATAATCCGAATTCCCGTTGGAGACCAAAGTGGTACGTCAATTAGGCGCCTGTGGGCTTCGAATATTCACCTCCTTCAAACCGATCCCCAAAAATTGCCCGCAAATTTACTTAAAACAACGCACAAGGTTCTCCAACATAAAATTAAGAGCTTAACTCAGTGCCCTTGTATCAAAATACGAGCTCCCAGAAGCAACTTCGATTTGTAATCTAAAACTTAGGTTATTGCTGTAATTACACGAAAAGTAACTAAATTCACTGTAATTATCTCACTTGTTAAGATCTTCCGGGCATTGTAGTTTACCACGAGCAAGGTCTGCTTGCCCGACATAAAGTTTAAAGAAATGACGTACGAATAAACAAGAAATTACAACCCCGTTATAAATCGCCATTTCATAACAAAACTGACAGTGTTATTCTTGTGTTGCTAGCTTTGACCGCAACAAGGATGCCATGCTCCACGCCGTTTGCAGACTCGCTTCGTTCCCGATCGGTTCGCACATAACCAAGTAACCGTAAGCTCGTTATTATGGAGACATAAAATGCCAGAGATCGTAACCAAATAATACTTTTTGTTACACAACTATTTAATGAAAAAGCGTTGGATGAAAATAGAAAAATATTAACTCAATCTTGTGCTCAGAATAAAGTACGTTTGAATAACACCGTTTTCGATCATAAGTCTAACAAACATATGGGAACAAGTCTTATAGATTATGTAATTACAAACACACAAATTATTGAGGTCAGAACTGAAGCAAGTTCGGTCACAGCTTAGAATTATGCAAGATGCGTATAAAAGTGCCGCTGCGAAAAAGGAAAATGCCAAATCTCATTGAAAAACTTAATATAGAATCAATAGTAGCAGCTAGCACTATGAAGCTATATTAAATCCTATTAGGACAGAGGACCCAATAGCACAGGAAAATCATGACGAAGTATAAAGGAAGTATACTAAAATGATATCGAAACTGCAGAGAAAATACTTGAAAAATGAAAAATTAACTTAAATCTAACTCGAAACTGTGCTAGCCGAAGAAAACACGAAAAACTTATAAACTAACGTTGAAAAGCAACAGAACCGAAGAGAAATATCAATCGCACATTTGGAGTAGAACATAACTTGAAATTAAAATAAATAAAAAAGGGCTCTGGCGTAATCACTACAATTTATCGTTCAGGTGGTCTAAATTTGGGGTAAGTCACATGGAACCTTTTATTAGCTATAGCTACAGTGAATTGCAAAACTGACCAATTGTCCGATGTTCTCTTTTGATACACGGACTTATAACCTCATTTTCTGGAAATCTCCCTTTTTATGCGCCCTTAACCTATTGCAGACGTTTGTTACTGCCCAGGATTAAGAAGCCTTTGATCTCCGACAGAGGAACAGGTATTTATTTGTGCACGTAGCGATTATGTAATATATTAATTTTGTTAAGTGCTTCCAATTCTCGGGCCGAATTCTTACATTTCTCTGTAAAGTTTAATTTTTGTGTATCTATTTTATATTGCTGTGCCGAGTGCCAGCGTCTTCGATTGAAGTTATTCACATGTCCTCGAACGTCACATTTGCTTAAATTTATAACTTTGCTTCGTCTTTGTAGATTGGGTTTTGCGTTGCGCTGTTGCATCATTGTTTCAGCGTAATCCCCATTTTGAAGACGGCACGTAACATACCGTAGCACAGGTTTTTGTGTGCCCTCCTCAAAGAAAGTTGTCGTCTGGTCACTCAGCCAACTGTTGGTTTGTAGCTTCTTCTTTCTGCATTGTTTGCGTAAGTTGTCGCTCATAAACTGCACTCGTCTGACAATGAAGAGAATCTATATTTTCAGCTAGAAGACAGCGAATTACGGCATACTGCGCCCGCTAAGTCTGAACTGCGCGCCGTAAGTACTAATTCTCTTTCTTCTAGCTGTCCCCATGCTGAAGGTCACAATGCAATGGAAAATTATTGTCACGAGAGAACAGTTTATGAGCGACGGCTGTGTGCGAAAATGGTGCAGAAGATTTAAAGAAGCTATAAATCGATGAAAAAATATTTGCTTGACAAATCAGGAGGCAACCTTCTTTGAGGGAGGCATACAAAGCTTGTGCCACGGTATGACAAGTGCTTCAATCGAAATGGCGATTATGTAGAAATGTAGCCGGGAGATGTACCTACATTTTCTACAATTTTGTGTTTTATTTCTACCGAATCGGGGGTTGAAAGAAATAACCCAAGTACATTAGTTACGGCTTGAAAACGTGTCTAAAGGTAGTAAATATACACAATACCATGGTTTGACTTCTAATGCGACGCATAAACCTACATATTTATCAGAAGTACCAAAGTGTATGAGAAGAATGTCGATAGCAACCTACTTATTAGTTTTTGCGTGATTTTGTCGATAGATTGACGTGAGGCGGCATTTAGTCACGCAGCATTATTATAACTGAGGTGTTTTCTTTCCCATGTGGAATTCCAAATATCGCGTTTTGCCGTGATACCACATCATTTGAAATGTGCAAATTTCTGTTTAGCTCGATAACATCACTCTTATAAATGCCGAAGAAAACCTAAGTTAATTCTAACCGTGTCAAGTCAACATTTTTCAAAATATTTGTAGGCCCAAAAACAGTCTGCACTAATTTAATCTGATAACAATTTACAACGTTAGTAGGAAATGCTATTAAGCAAAAAACTTTGCAATTATGGCTCAAGTTTTAAAACGTTTGATTCTAATTTACCTCGCCAGGACCGAACGTCCGCAAAAACGAGTGCTTCGTCGGTAGAAACTATAAACGTTAGCATCCTGCTGGGAAGTAGATTAAATCTTGTCGAATTGGTCGGTGGAAGTTCGTGAGCTAATACAAACCCAATGTCGAAAGAAGTAAATTACGGCGAATTCATTTCCTCATTATTAAAAAAAGAATAAGGTGCCGGCGAAATAAGTCGCATAAATCATTCCCAAATTGTTCCTAAAAGTTGGAAATTTGAATCTCCAGTTATTTGCTGAAATTCGAGTTAAGCAAGCAGCCTATACAAAATTATGATTAACGCTTTGTCTGCGAATAAAATATGGGGCGCTAACTTTTGGGGAGACGCAAAGCGATAGCTCAAATTGGTTCTGAAGCGAGCAACTGGTAAAAGTTCCTCTCATTTTGTTTATATTTTTTCTTTTCAATTAGGCAGTTTGTTAGGGAAGTTAGTTTGTAATCTTGTTAGCAGCTGACGGTGATTTCTATTCCTTGCCCCAATAAACCATCATATACAAAATTAAAACCTATTTTCACTACCTTCTTTGCAAGTGATCCTTACACTGTCAGATTTGAGGATGTAGGAAACATTTGCAAAAATTGTTACGGTTTCCATGACAATGTACTTACTTTCCGAGAGAAATACATTATTTATATCCCGCATTTATTACAACTGACAAAATGTCATGTCTGCCATTTGGTTAACACGAAGAAAACCATTATCGCTAGTACTATTATCCATTTTTAATCAGAATATAATTACAACGCTCACAAAACAGCACTCGCAATCGTATTCATGCATTTTTTCCACAGTGCGTTTATAACTGTCAAACAAAACGTCACAGCCCTATAAGGCTACTATAATTAAGAATATGTAATAATTTTACGCTATGTAGTACCATTTACTTTACATAAAAAAATACGGCAGTGAAAAAATTATGTACTTTACACAAGATGCAGGAAGATTTACACTATCTCGCACCTTGCTACCGTCGTTCGCTTCGCTCACTCAGGCATCAAACGGTCCTCGCTAGTGTAAATCTCACCTACAGCCCTTGTAAAATAATATACTATTATCGGTTTCAGGATATTAAGCCTTTGTTTACATATATAAAAGTAGGCTGATATCTAAGTCATAAATGTATCTATACAGTAATATTCTTTTACCGTACATGGCAACCAATACCATACTGCGATAAGCTATTGAACAAACCACGGATGTTATAAATCATAACTGCGTTAGATGTCTTAAAATCCTACTAGCTCTGCGAGCTCGGATTTCAAAACTTTATCTGCGGCAGTTATGATATTCATATCATGCCTAGATATGTTAATAGCTATAATTGTAAGAAATAAATTAATAAATAAAGGTAAATACGGTCAGACTTCAACAACGAAATAAGATCTACGAAAACAGTAACAATGAAAACAATTTAATTGGTGTTAATGTACATGATAGCCAGTACAGTGATACCTACAAATAATTCAACGCAGGGTGCACCTCAAATATCACTTATGCTACAAGGTTGTACCAGCATAAATTATCACAAACATAATTTAGATAAAGAACAATTTGGTTTATGCAGTAAAATTAAACTTAGATTAATTCGACAAACTATAAACCAACGGGAGGATGGATGGCGTGTTTAAACTGAATATCATTTAAGTCAGGGGTCGGCAACCTTTTTCGGACGGCGGGCCATTTTCAAAATAAATTTTTTTATGCGGGCCGCACATTCAAATGTAACTTAAATAGTGCTTTTATATCATATACGAGTATAAATATTATTAAAAATAAATATAGAAAAAATTTATTTTTTATTGACAATAACAACAATAATGTTAGAGAACAAAAATTTTACAATTCTTAAAAGGGAAAAAAAAAGAAAATACAATTCCAATTAAATATGTATAAATATGTAAATATAAAATATATAAATATAAAACATATAAAACATTGTAGTGAAACGTCATACGGCTGTCAACATGAACGCACATATGAACATACAGTAGCAAACTGGCGAAATGAAAGAATTAGTGATGGGCCTATCCCAGGGGTCGGCAACCTTTTGAGACGAAAGAGCCAAAAGTTACAATTTACAAAATTTCCCAGTTTTTAAAGAGCCACTAAAAATTTTCGTTTCAATATTATAGTATTTGCTTACATATATTTGATTTTTGATTTAAAATAAACGACTTTAAATACGAAATAATATTTATTCATATAAAAACAGACAAATGTTTTTGGCATAAAACATATTAAAGTATTTTAGCTAAAATAATAAAATAATTAATCCAATAATATAACTACAGTTATTGAATAATAGATAGTTACATCAATGTGAGCATTGGCTTTGCATGCCTTTTTGAAAGTTTGGTTAAATCTGGCTCATAACTTGTTGTTTTAAGTTTCAATCACGACTCTAGATTTTTATTTGTTGGTTGACTTCTTACTTTACTTTTTATTATATTCATGCAAGAGAACGCTGGCTCACACGAATATGTCGACCAGAAGATCGTTAGCACTCCAAATGCCGACTTCTTCACCTTACTGTAGCATTCTGGAAGACTATTCCATGCGCCGAATATGAGTGCCTCAACTCGCGGCATTTCTTTTAGAGCTGTCCACTTGTGCTGCGGGACGTGCATGCATTTCTGGACCTCCAACTCTTCCAACTTGCTCTTCAGTTCTGTGAACTTGCCACTCCACAAGTCTTTGCTTTTCAAATCCAGCAATTGCATTTGAAGCGATCCAGCATCAATTCCAAATGGCTCAATGTTGATCTCATTTGTATTTATGTTGAGAGGATTTACTATGAACGCGAGAGTACTTTTGTGTGTTTTGAATTACTCGAGCTCTCAGCGAATCCATCCTTCATTTTTTTATAGCTATGCTGAGTGTGAATAGTTGCATTGGTTTCATCGCGATATTGCTTCAGATTTTTAAAATGAACTAATTTATTTTTCTTCATATCTTCAACAAAGAGAAGATTTTTTATCGAAATAAACCACTTCTTCCAGCAAAGCATAGGCTGGGTTTCCCTTTTCTTGCAGTTTTAGATTTAGCTCATTTAGTTTCATTGTGATATCTAGTACCATGTAGTTAAATTTTTGCAGTCATTTGTCTTCTTCCAATTCGGGATGGTCAATGCCTTTTTCATTGAGGAATGTTTATATTTCACTCAAGCACAAAGCAAAACGTTACATCTAGAAAGCCATCGCACTTTATTGTGCAGAAGTTGGTCAGAATACTGGCTCTCTATTGCTGCAAGGAATTTTTGAAACTGGCGATGGTAGAGTGCTTTTGCCAAGATGCTGTTAATAATCTTAATTGCCAAGTTCATGACCTCAACTATTTCGGCCGGAAATGTTTGGGCACAAAGCGCCTCTTGATAAATTATGCAGTGAAATGTTAGAATTTCATGGTTTATTTTTTTCTGAAGAATCGATGTTACCCCTCTATGTATTCTTGTCATACTTTTGGCTCCATCAATTGCTATGGAAACGATTTTATTTAAATCGATTACATTGTCTTCCAGGCATTTTTGCACAGCATTTGCTATATCTTCCCACGAGTTTTCCCTGAGAGCGGTAGCAATCCTAGCAGTTCTTCTTTCGGACCTTGGGGCGACATATACCTGACGAAAAGGGCAACTTGTGCCGTGTCTTTTATGTCGCAAGACTCATCTATAGCAAGTGATAAGGCAGAAGCCAGTTGAATGTCTTCCACTTGCATATGTGTTACATTTGAAGACATTTTAGCAGCTCTATCTTGTACCGTTTTAGCAGATAATGACAAATCTTTGATTTTTTTCATGATTTCTGCTTTGTTTTTGAAATCACGAAACAGTTCTTCAGATGCATGTATAAAACAATACTTGACGTACTCACCATCTGTGAATGGTTTCCCTCTTTTTGTAATTTCTAGTGATACTGAAAAGCTTGCCAGATTTACATTATTTGAAGATTGCACCCAGTTACTTAGCATGGAACTTGACTGCTGTTTTTTTTAAGCTCTTTAACGCCCTTTTTTCGTGCGTCACCGGTGGGATATTTACCAGGGAACTGGATATGTTTTGTAGTGAAGTGTCTCTCCAAATTTGACTTCTTATTATTAACTGGAGAGCCGCAACTTTACATCGAAAGAGCCGCATGCGGCTCGCGAGCCGCAGGTTGCCGACCCCTGGCCTATCCGGAATGAATAATCGGAAAGTTTCCGATCGTTCAAAAAATTGGAAGGTTCCTATTATTTCGGAACTTTTCGGAATTCGATTATTTTACTGTTCGGTGCACAAAATTCGGAACTTTCGGAATTCGATTATTTTACTATTCAGAACACAAAATGAGAAATAGAAATGCCAATTTGAACTGAACGGAATACGGAATGTTGTATTGACTCACTTGACTGCTATATGCTGGTTGGCGAATGTCGACGGGTCGCGCCGTGTGCGCACGTGTATGATACGTGAATGGCACTAATGGCAGTGGTATTTCATAGATTAATTATTAGATAGTACACCTAGAGACTTCAAATTCAAGTATTGTTTTATACTATCTATTATGTACTTTATGTGCTATTAAACTTTAAAATATTACTACCATTTTCCGAAAGTCTATTAACGTAACTACTGTAATAATTTGAAAAAATTGTATTTCCTCATATCCCACTGTGCGACTCAAACTCATAAATTGTTTTTTAGGATACTGCATTGCTAACTAGCATTGCCAAACATACAGGTCTCGCCCTACGATTCGACCTGTAAAGTATTGGCGCGGTCATAAAAATGGTGCTACCGGTCTAATAACGTAAATAGCTATTACTGACCGTCCTACAAACCCAAACAATAGATGCCAACGCAGATAAAGGCTTACGGCGCGACGGCGAGTGCTCTCATCGTAAATTTGCACGCACTTCATCTTCTTTCCGCTTGTTGTTATTTTGCTCGTTTTCCCTTGCTTGCATTTACGGAATGTAAAATAATCGGATGATATTCCGATTTTATAAACATTCCGAAATGGAACATTCCGATTATTGAAATCATCTGATTATGCCCATCACTAGAAAGAATGCTGCACTTGCTAAGCGAGACGTCGTATTCGCTGGGGAGTGGAGATTAAACTTGCGCAGTAAAATAGGTTTTCCACTATGCTTCTGTTTGTCGCGCATTTTTGTCACCGGCCACATTTCGGCACGCTTGCGCTCTAAGTTTGTTGATTTTTCCTAAAGTTATATTGGTGCTTTGGCGGGCCGCGCAAAAAGTTGCAAAGGGCCGCATGCGGCCCGCGGGCCGCAGGTTGCCGACCCCTGATTTAAGTAAATAAAAACCGGGTGTTCCTGACGGGAACCACTCAGCGCTGCTGTGATCGTCACAGCCAAAGTAGTCTCAAAATGTTTAAAATACACAATCAAAAAGTATCACAGAATTAGTACAACGCCTTAATGAAAAGTTTTTATATTTCGGTGGCTCTGCTACAGATAGCGACACATGTAGTTATGTAGGCCAAAGTCGTTTCCGGCGTAGAATTTCATCATCCATTTCGGAAAATCAGGAATCGCACGAAGCCTTTAAGCGGCGAGGGGAACTCGAGAGGAACCAACGTCAGCCAATCGCTCAAAACTTAATAAAGGCCACGGAACTAAACCAAGCGTCCTAAAATGGCGTCTGACAGGTGCTACTAATTAGTTAACGAGAGTCACTATAGATACGGGAACAGCTGGTAGCTACAGCTATAAAATTGCTTAAATAAACCACATGTGCTTCACGCGACAGCCGACAAAGGAAAACTTCAAAATAACTCACCCCAAGAATATGGGCAATTTGCACGAAAATTTGCAGAAGATTACTTGCAATTTTAACTTCGCTAATCGGTGCAAACTTACATGTCCAAAAATTTGCTTCTACACCAAAACTCCACCAAACGGGGTGGTACATACAAACAATCAAATGAAGACTAACTCGCCCATCGAATTATAGAACGCAAAATACGGTTCGAAAGCAATAAAACCTACAATGTCGTCAAAAAAATGAAAAGGCTGGGAACTCATATAATGGGCATAAGCGAAACACGATTGCCCGATTCTGGACAGTGTACAATACAAGACCATACACTATACTATTCAGGCAACAATAATCCAAAACATTGAAATGGGGTTGGTATAATTGTAGATAAGGAAATAAAAACAGCAATGAAATTCTTTGTACCTGTTTCTGACAGAATAATCCTGTTAAAGTTAAATGCTGTACCACTGAACATCAACATTATACAGATATATGCCCCCACAGCCGAGAAAGACGATACAGTGATTGAAGAATTCTACGAACAATTAGAAACACTTATGAAACAATCCAAAAAGAATGAAATAACAATAGTGATGGGAAACTTCAACTTCAAGGTCGGCAGAGGAAAATATACTGACATAGTGGTCAATTTTGGACTCGGTACCCGAAACGACAAGGAAGATAGACTCATTCAGTTCTGTGAAAAACACAACCTAGTGATTAGTAACACCTTACGCCGACTATACACCTGGAAGTCCCCAGCTGATACACCATCTAACACTATTAGAAATCAAATAGACTACATTACTATTCCGAAAAGATTTCGCAATGCGATTAAGTCGGTGAAGAACTACCCAGGAGCTGACGTAAACTCCGACCACAATCCGGTTATCTGCAAATTGGAGATCAAATTAAAGCGCGTCGATAAAAATCTTCAACTATACTAATCGACATCAGGAAACTTCATAATCCCGTGATTAAGCACCAAGTATAACAATCCATAAGTAAAAACAGAAATCAACAAAACAACTTATCATAGTTTAGAAAAATGGAACAAAATCAAAGAAACAATCCAAACAACATGCATACAGCATTTGCGCAATGAAACAAAAAAGAAGGAATGGATGACAGAAGAAATTTTAGACTTAATGGAAACACGAAGAATTTTTAAAGGCAGGGACCAACTAAAGTATCGAAGAAAACATTAAATTGTTAGGAAAAGAATAAGAGAGGCAAAGAAGGCATACCTCTCAGAAAAATGCCAAGAAATCGAACAGTGTGAGAAAAGGTAAGACTATTACAACATGTATAGGAAAGCTACGGAACTTACAGTGAAAAAAACACACAACCGCCGATCTGGAAGCTTATTAGATAAAGACGGAAAATTAAGAACTGAAACAAACGAACTACTAGTTGTATGGGGCGAATACATAAAAGAACTATTCAACAACACACGCCCAGAGACACATAACATAACAGAAACTACAACAGAGCTACCAATCATGAAATGTGAAATAGAGAAAGCCATTGCTTCTATGAAGGATAATGAATCTCCAGGCCCCGATAGTAT
This sequence comes from Agriotes lineatus, assembly GCA_940337035.1. Taxonomy (NCBI): domain Eukaryota; kingdom Metazoa; phylum Arthropoda; class Insecta; order Coleoptera; family Elateridae; genus Agriotes; species Agriotes lineatus. The sequence continues at coordinate 15,230,291 of OW679200.1, forward strand.
CCACGCTGAAATTCTAAAAATTATGTGCGAATCGGACCCAAACTTTCTTGATATGTTGTTAAAGCTCCTCAATAGCATTTACGACTCTGGCGTAATACCTGAAGCCTGGAAGCACTCGACACTTATCTCCCTACCCAAGAAGTCAAATGCAAAAACCTGCGACCAGCACAGATTAATAAGTTTAATTAACCATCTGACTAAGATCCTTACAAAAACAGGATCTATGCTAAGTGCGATTCGAAAGTTAGCGAGTCGAAATTTGCCTTTAGAAATGCTCTTGGCACTAGAGACGCCATTTTCGCTCTTCAAGTTTTGATCCAACGCTGCAGAGACGCAAATAAAGACGTCTATCTCTGTTTCATCAATTTTGCAAAGGTGTTCGATAGACATGAAAAGACATGAAAATAATAGCTAGCTTGTATTGGGGTCAGACTGCTTGTGTTAAGATCAACAACCGTTCAACGGACAAAATCGAAGTAAAGAAAGGTGTTCGCCAGGGATGTGTCCTTTCTCCTCTTTTATTTAATAGATACGCAGAGGAAATATTCAAAGAAGTGCTGCATGACGCTGCTGAGGGCATAAAACTAAATGGAGAGCTAGTTAATAACATTCGTTATGATGACACTGCCATACTTGCCAGCGATATTTATGAACTACAACACCTTGTAGAAAGGATTCAGGTCGTTAGCGAACAATACGGGTTGAAGCTAAATATGTCAAAAACCAAGTGGATGATCGTCAGCAAGCGCCAACAGCAAGTTGGACAACTAAAGCTGTGTACTGAACAAATAGAACAGGTGGACAAATATTGCTATCTTGGATCGATGATTAACTCACAGTGGGATCAGTCTATGGAGATAAGATCAAGAACCGAAAAGTCCAGAACAGCTTTTAACAACATGAAACAACTGTTCGTTAGTAAAGCTATATTGTTGCTTCTAAAATCAGGCTAGTGACATGCTATGTATTTTCAACTCTTCTATATGGAGTAGAAGCATGGATCATGACCAATTCGATGATGAAAAAATTAGAGGCATTCGAAATGTGGGTATACCGTCGAATTTTGCGTATATCCTGTACCGAACATGTCACCAATGAGAATATCCTTCACAGGCTCGGAAAACGGAAAGAAATATCATTCATAGTTAAAAAACGAAAAATGGAATAATTCGGGCATATAATCCGACATGACAAATACCGCTTGCTTCAGCTCATTTTACAAGGCAAGACAGACAGTAGAGGACCGGGTAGATGAAGACACTTATGGCTGCATAACCTGCGCCAGTGGTACGGACTCACGTCAGTACAACTTTTTAGAAGTGCAGCCAATAAAATCAAAATAACTGTGATAATCGCCAACGTCCGCAACGAATAAGGCACTATAAGAAGAAGAAGGAATACCGTGCAAGATTATTGTTTCTCTGCAGAAGTCAGAAGGAAGGCCGAAATGCCATGCCTTTTAGTTTCCTGTTCACAGTTTTTAGATATTTTGTCTATCGTTATAAGTATAAACAATAGTGCACCCAGTATTCCACCTTGTCCAACACTCTTCACCTAAGCAATGATTGTCAATTTTAACTAAATACGTTACTTCACTGGTTTCACAAGATGTCTATTGACTCGTCTCTCCTCTAAAGTCTTCTATATGTCGGCGCGTGGTACATTATCGAATGCCTTTCAATTTCAATAAAACATTCATATAGATAAAAATTTAATTTAGTATTATTAGAAACGTGAAGATATTTTTACACACCGTATCTTTCAATTTTTAAAATTATTTAGTGTCTCAACGCCCACTTTCTATCTTGATGAAAGTATCCTCATAAAACTATAAACTAGCTCAGAACAATGCCGCCTTCGCAATTGCTTTTGCTTGCAGAAAGCGGACCGCTGGGTCCGTGCCCATCTGGAAATTTCCTGGTTTCTCCTTTGTCCCATCCGCCCCTAATTCTGAGTAACTCAAGGTAGAATATTATGTCAACAATATTAAAACATTGCACTTAACCGTAATTTTGCTAAAGTAATATATGTTTATCGAAAATACAGCTTTGCTCAATTTTGTGTCACAACGTCCACTGCGAGGGAAGTTTTGAGTAAAGCCCTTTACAGATTTTATTAAGTAATATTTTGCTTGCGTTGTATGTCGAAATTGAGTTCGCTTGTTAGGGGTTGAGGACTATCACGGGTAGAGATATTACTACATTGGATATTCAAGACTACTGTTAGAAGTATAAATAAAACAATTTAAATATAAGTATATCCGTAATTCTGGTTGATATTTATGTAAGATAAAACACTGCAACCGTTCGGAAAATGCTGGAGCGCGATACAGCGAACATGGTGTTAGATAGAAACCTTGCATGTCCTTGCAAGTGCAGTGCATGCAATTCTTCATGACCACTTGAATATTAGAAAAACGTATTCTAAAATCCCCGATTCATTGACTGGAGATCAAATAAAGCATCGTGTTATTTGATACTGGAAACTGGAAGAAAGCTTGAAAACGAAGCTTTTCGTATCGCCAGTAGCATGGCTCTTATTATTACGATGTCCACACGAAGTCATCAAACATGGATGAGTGATTGAAGATGAGAGACTTTCGGTTACAATTAGAAGATCATCAGTAAAAGGGAAAATGATCGGCGCGTTGTTTACAGCAAGGGAAATTTTGGAATGCAAGGTGTTGGATCCGGAGAGAACAATTGCGTTATACACACAGCGTTGCATATCGTCCAAACTGATGGTCCAACACATGGTTTTTACACCACGACCGCCCCCCTTCATAGGGGGGGGGGGCGGGTTGTTAATTTCGAATTTCAGTTTCTTTGGAAAACACTCAGAATTAATCTTATGACCTTCTGTGCTTTTATACGTAACTCTAAAACTGGTCCTGTTTAAACTATAGTAATTGTGTAATATTAAAATGTTTAAGCGACTTTTAAAACAAGAAAAAAACTCTTTTAATATAAGTGGTTACAGTTTGATATTAAATTACATTCGACAAACTGTTAGAATATTAAAAAAAATAATTCGCCGGAGAATTTGGCGACCACGTTTATGATCTCGCCCCGTAAGCGAGATGTTCGCGGCAACCAAATGGTGCTCTTCGCTCTTCAATTTGGCACCCAACTCGAAGCAGCAAGGCTGGTCGACGGTCTAGCGATTATTTTCCTCCTTGGAGAAGGCTGTTAGTTATTTTGTGGTACTTGGTACTTTCGCCAGAGAGAGAGACAGAAAACGACATCGAAGCCAGACGTTCGTTTTTAACGTGTTATACGCCGTGCGAGCGCAATGAAGTTAATTAGTTTATCCCTAAACATACAGTCGGTCCTTACGGATTTGTATTAAACTTTGAAGTGCTTAAAAATGTTGGTCAGTTTCCTTATCGTGAGATTAGGGCCGCCGCCCCCAAAAATTGACTGTGATCGAATTCTAACATAAGCACAACGAATACCTGGTCCTTGTGTATTTATGTCCTTGCCGCGTCAACATAATCGTGTGTCAATCGTGCCTCCGCTCAAAATTTTTATATCTCTGTCGTCCTGGAGGAAGACAGCTGGAGCACTATAAACTGCACTACTTCAAGCTGCAAACTCGCATGTCTTCATGTCGGTATTGTCGACACTGTATTGAGTTGTCATTATGGTCGCTTATGTAGAGCCTCTACAGAGCTTGTAGTTACAGCTTATTTATAGTTTTTCTTTTAGTAACTAGAGTGCTTGCCCACGAACACCATCTAGAGCTTCTACCTTCAAAAAGGGCCTTAAATATTATCAACATACAGGTTACGACCTTTTTCCTAAATACTAATAGATTCAAAAGAGGTTAGCTTCAGCTGCTGCTGAATATTTTGCCCTGTAGTTTGATGTGTTCAATATGCCTGACTGTATATTATATATTATAGGTCCCCCTTCGCTTAGGTCCTTCCATTCTCTTTTAGGAAACGCGGAAACGTTTTTATCTACTGGCAAAAATTAACATTAATTACCTATTTTCTACGTCCCTCACGAAATGATATAAGCAGAAACACGAACATTTTCAAAATAGCACCGCGCCTGTATTCTATTGTAGCTAGTGGTGCGTACTTCTGTTTGATTATTTATCATAAATTAATTTTCAATTGTCAACAAACCATTCTCAAATATTTAAAACACCAATTATTGTGGATATGTAGTTTTAGTTATATTAGAGAGAAGGAACTTTTGAGATAATTTTTTCAAATTATTAAAATGTTCCAGCTATTATTGTACATTTTTGTGGCATATTGCCTAGCAGTAATGTCATGTAACTACAAACTGTTATAACTAATATTAAGAAAATTGATGTCTTAAATTGTCTACGAAGTTATATATTGGTTCCCATTTGCTGTATTTGTATGTCATATATCTTACATGATTAGCATCCTTCAAATCATTATTTTGATATACCCCTGCACAGCATAATAAACTACTTAATAATAATTAGTAACAGACTATGGATCAAGAGTTGGGTAAAAATAATTGGAACAAGGGACGGTTGCGTTAGGTGACAGCTGTTAGCTACATCCGTGAAACGTGTCCATTTGTTGCTCAATAGAGATCAACTTTCGGTTAGGTCAGTTAGGTTGTTCTGCACCTAAGTTCAATTAAAATGACCATTCCACTAACTGCTTTTAGAGATATGATTTTTTTATGATTGCAAAAGGTAGTTAAGTTATAAGCAAATCCGTGGAAATTTAATGACAGTTTTTAGTGACATTATCCACTGTTGTCATTAGTTTCGAGAGTTTCGGCGAAGACGAAATCTGTTAGAAGACGAAGCACGATAATGTACTCTGTGTGAAGTACTTAATTAAGGTCGATCAAAATATTACGTATAGGAAGATTTGGGAAGAGCTGACAGTTGAATCCTCAGCAGCGAATACCATTTTACATAAACTCTTGACGTCAGGGAGCTAGCTAGCCGTTGGATACTCCACTTGTTGCCTACATAACAAAAACAGACTCGTGTAGACTACTTAAGTATTTTTGATAGGGGAGCATCAAAACAGGTATCGTACAGTATGACATGTGACGAACACTGGATATATAAGTTATGAACCCGAAACAAAACAAGGGGTCTTTCATGAAGTATTACCTACTAACGTTGTTCGTGGTAGAAGCACGAACAGAAAAATTATTGCTTCCTTTTTCAGTATAAGACGTCCTGTAGATGTTATTTCAATGGAAGATCGCAGAATAGTTAATACTAAATGGTACTATAAAGTTGCTTTATCGCATTTTTTAGAGAAATTAAAAACAGACAGTCAAAAACGTGGTTTGCATTGTATTTTAATCCAGTACGACAACGCATCAACTCACACTGCTGCCAGAAAATTAAAATTTTTACAATATTGGAGGTTTCAGTTGTTACTCCACCTTCTTTGCAGCCCTAACCTAGCCCAGTGCAATTTTTTCTTTTCCCAACCGCTAAAAAATGATTCGAGATAAAACATTTCCAAGTGCAGATACAACAATATTGGAATTTCTAGGAATCCTAAAGGATCTCCCAAAAATGAATATTTTGATTGCTTTACAAAATGGTTTCACAGAATGAAGAAATATATTAATGTAGGACAATACTTTGGAAAACAGAAAAATGAAAAATACATTTCATTCATACTGCATCTATTTTGTAATACCTACCAATTGTGAGAGCAGCCCTCGTATATTTAGAGTTTTGCGGGCGGCACAGCATAATGTGACCATGCACTTTGCATTCAAAGCAAAATCTCATTTATAAAGTTTATGTTTCCCTATCTTTACGTTCTATACTGTTACTATCTGTTAATGGCGATGATGTCCATGTACACAAAGAATCATTGAAAATGAACAGGGCTATGCAACCAAAACTATGGTCCCATGCAAAATTTCAGAAATATCGAGCTACTTTTATGAAACCGTGTGCATTAGATGAAGCACTTTTTGGATAACACGATTATAGTAGCCTTCTAAAAACATTGTTTCAAATATGTAACATGTGTTGCATAACCCTGTTCATTTTCAATGATTGCGAGTGTACAACAACTACTTTAATTTACATTGGGAGCATTATCGAGTTTCTTCAACGATACAAAAAGCATGTTAATCAGACTTTTATTAGCAACGAAATCGAGATACGTAGTAAATCTTAGACATACCTACTTAGGGTATAATTCATCAACTTAGATGAATTGCGGAAGTTCAAGTTGGTAGCTGCTGAAATACCAATTTTAATATTAAACAGGGTCTATTTAATTAACTGTGTTTAAATAAGATAATAATGAGTAAGTGCGGCGAATTTAAAGGGAATTTATAGCTGTTTGTTTTATTAATATTTAGCCCGTTTAAGCACGTCGCGGCCGAATTAGCCGCAAATCATTGCATTTTAAATCGGACGACGCTCGCTTCCCTCGTTTCTTTTAAATTAGAAATCAGAATAAACCGCTCCGCTTCCAGCATGACAGACTGGTTAGTGCTTTTTGTGGGGATTTGGGGATGATTTTTATCAGCCCGCATGGGCCGCTGAGACTTGGCCGAGACCATTTAGCGAGATGATTAATGCCGGGGTCAAATTAAGCTATGTCCTGTTATACATGTTAATACCGACGTTACACCGAACGTTTTATCTCCTATCTTTAATATTCATGTCTAGTCACGTCTTCAGCATTCGCAGTTGTTACGTATTTAAAACACACTGTAATTGAGCACGCGCAGTTTCCCGGCCAAAAAAGCCTCTCAATTCAGGCAGCTGAAAGAGCGAATGGAAAGCAATAATTTTATTAAATCTGCTGCCTTAATTGTTGCGTATTGCTTTTATTGCTGGTATAAATGTTAAGCTGCAAGTAGCTAGTATTAGTTGGGTTTTTATTTGACACAGCATACGATAGTCTCCACTGCTACTAAACTAGTAAGACACAGAAATACCGCTGAGCTTTCTTGTCGTTGCGCTTTTTTGTCCATGCGAGCTTTTTATCGTCGCGTTCTTTTTACCTCTGCCAATTATTGGCTACTCTCTTCTCCCCGATCAGTTGTTGGAATAAATACCTTCCTTTATTCGTTCTTTAGAAAACAGCCTTTCAATTAAAATAAAGTTATTCAAGCTAATGTGGAATTGTTTTATTTGAATAGCGCACCTCGTTAATTTGTGTAATTTTTTGTAGTGTTTTTATAGCAATCTAATTATTTATTTTTCTACTATTTGAAATAACATCGTTTATACTAAATTAAAAGTTTTATCAGTAACAACGACAACGATCTACATAATAGAAATTTATTTACGAAAGAGAAAGGTTATAAAATACACTTATTTATTAACGTGTCGGAATAAAAAAATTATTCGGTGGCGTTTGAAAGGATCAACATTCAGCATGTTTGTGCCAAATTAACACAGTGCTTCAAAAAGCCCATTTAGAGAGTTTGTAGGTATTTCCAAATTTCTGCTCCGTAAGTACTGATCCTCGCAATAATTGTTTCATAAATCCGCTTCTTTGCGTTCCTAATTAGTTGCTTCCCCCACAATATGAAGGTCAAGCTTCTATTTAATTGCATTTCTACCTTTGATCGCCTTTTTTTGTGGTCCCCTCGTCCCTGATTGTTACACCCAAATACGTATAACTAGGGCACAATTGTATTTTACTATAATCTAGGTATAAGCCAATGCCTTTACCATTAATCACCATATATTCCATTTTCCTCATATTTATTGCCAGTGCCCTAATATCAGATTCTAACTAGATTTCGGAATTATTAGGTGACTAGTTGAAGGCCGACTAGCTGCAGTGGAGATGACTGATTTCTGACACGAAAACTTAATCCAATTTTAGTTGCTAAGAGCGCAGGCGAGCTTTAAACTACGATAAGTATGCCCAGATAGAAGAAAGAATCTACAAACCCAAAAGAAAGCAGTCGATCGCAAGATAGCCTAAAATATGGATAACATAATGGCAAGATCCAGAGAGTCGCAGTAACAAAATGCATATGAGAGCTAGATAGTAGAAAATGTATACTATAATAGCCAGTAATGTGGTACTTACATGTACACATTCGGTATGCCGAATGCAGCCGATAACCTCATAATCTAAACTAATCGTGCTAGCTTAAATATCATAGATCTTCCACTATATACTGGTTAACGGAATCATACATCATAGTAAACAGGTAAACGTATAATTATAATCGGACGTTAAACAGATCAAATGGGTGATTATCAGTTAAGGAGTGAATATTATTATAAAAGACAACTTGAACTTCGATGTGCTCTTAAGGGAAGCTCATCGGAGGCGCTGGTACCATGAAAAAATTTTTTGGCTCCGCTTAATTGTTTCGCCAGTTAACCAATTTATTTCAGGCTTAACCTGTATATTTTTATTTGAATTTTAAATCCTTTGCACTTCGAATTCTTAAATTTTCCAAAGCAGCTTATTTCGTACCTGGATCGAGTTCCTTTCGTTCGCGCGATGAACTTTTGACCTGTGTTATCTCTTATCGCAGGCCGTTATAATGCGAGCTTTCCTTTTGGAAACGAAATTTTCGTCCGGGCACTTGCTGTGCGCTAAATTAATTTAATGAGCAGTGTATTTCCTAGGGCAGACAATGATCAGGTACGATGGCGCTTTTCTGTTTTATTATCTCCATAGTAATTACATTTCTTCTTAGCTTTTTATTAACAGTTTCATCCACGAGTTTATCTCGGAGGTCAAGTTATTAGCCTAATCGCATTTTCGACACTTCCTGGCGTTCTGGTATTTGCTGCCATTTGAGGGTGCTTCCGCTGCAATCACCGGTGCATCCACGGCGATTTCGACCAATGTGTGTAGCCGTTCACGTCCAGTATATGTTTCGAGGTTAGTTAGTGCTACTTGAGGATTAAATATCAACTTATCTTCAATACCAGGAATTCACATCTGTGCATTTTAAACCCGTCAGTATTTGGAATTTAAATTCATACTTTTTGCAATGATTAACATGTAATGTTCAATTTCATACATGCTCTTGTTTTTACATTTAAATTCTTATGCTCAGTATTTAAAGCTACAATTTTGATGTGTATTGACCCTCTGTAAAAGATACAGTCACGCTTTTTTTATTTCAATATCCTAAACAGAAGGAATTGTTAAATGAATTAGGTATGCATATCCCATAAATAATTTGAATTTACAGTTATTAGAATAACCCGAAAGGGGTTTTTTTGATTTTATGAGTGTCGCAACCTTCAGTTAACGTACACAACTTTGTTATCCCATTATTTCCATTTTAATTATCCTGATTATTTATTACTGACACTTCAAGACTTTTTATTACTTACTAATTAAACGCTAGTCACTTGTAGTTAATTTTTTCTATTATTTGAAATCTTTTGATTTCTGGCGCCCATTTCCTTTTCCCTTTTTTTGAAGATATTACAGGGTACACAGCTGATGATTTGAACCTACGACCCAAGGCCGCCGAAATTTGAGTTAGTTCGGCCATCGCGGTAAGTAAAGAGTTTTCAGAGCTGTCGTGGTGTATAAACTGTAGGGGTGTTGATCTGCGATTTTTACTATCATCGATCAATTTTATTAATTAATCGCAGGTCGGCTTCTTTATGGTTTCAGCCAGAGCATAATGCAATATGCAAGATCTGTAGATAATATTAAATTATCAGGTTAGGTTTTCCGTTAATTTTCACAGAAACTGACATAAAATCTTAACCTGCTAACCTCGAATTTGACATAGATGTACAGTGCCGCCAACATACTATTTATAACGAAACTCCGGCAAGTCACCAGCGAGCCGCTGTCGAACGACTATGCATACGGCTGTAAGTGTAGCATTTTAAAATAGTTCCTAATCAAACAATGATTGGATTTTGTTCTGCAAGCGTGACGGCCAGACTACCAACTGAAGGAAAATAACGACAACTGCTTCTGAATCTTCGGAAAAAATGGTTGCTATACACTTTTTTCAGAAAACACTCATATAAATTGATAATTTGGAATTACATAGCCTACTTTTTCATAAACTCCGTAAAACGAAGTCGTATCTGAGTTTGTTAATTGTGTTTGTTAGCTACGTTTATCCGCTGTGTACATGTCCGGTGTATTTCTTTGGAAGTTTTCCGGAACTTTTAAATGTTGACTGCATGTTTAGATAGGCGATGAAAAAGTAGAATAGAAATGTCTAAAAAACTATCTTCTTATCTCATATGTAACATAGACAAAATGGCGAACAAATGTAATTTTTTGCATTTTAAGCAATATTTTAAATATTGGGGATGGGAAAATTCGCGATCGCTGATCGGTCGTACCGGATTTGCCATCTCCGATTCGCGGTCACCGATTCGCCGTACATCAAATTCGCCGTCTATCCGATTCTCCGTTACCGATTCACCGTAGATCAAATTCGTCGTCGCAAAAAACTGTCTTTTTGAAATGTTTAACTAATAAGGAAGTAATCCGTAATTCTATCTCCGATGAATTGTAATTACCACAGTTTACACAACCAGCACGGAACATTAGAATTTTGGCGCAGGTCGATTCGGTATTACATCGTCAATACTCGTCAATACTCGCTCCTGAACACAATTCGATTTTGCTTATGAGTCAGGGTTAAAGAGCATAGTTTTATTTACGCTGCATATCATGGTTATTATAAAATCGGAAGTACCGCCTGCAATGCTACGCGAAGAGCAATTTTTCTAAGGTTACCTGCCCATTGCTATATCTCTGGGTTGAATTTTAATCCTTCTACAAATTGTTCTAATTCTTACCGAAACCAAAAATGACAGACGTAGCATAGGGAAATTAATGCATTATCTAGAACTTAGTGGTTTATTAAATAAATTGTAAACATATCCCGGGGCTAATAGCCATAGGGAACTGTAAATATTTGTAGTATTAATAATAAAGCAATCAACTTTAACGAGAGTAGCATTTTTATACATTTAATTTTCTTTCCACCGACGGCGAATGTTCTGACTGCAAATTTTCAGACAGAAAATTGTACTTATACTACGGCGAATCGGCGACAGCCGTTTTAAAATTTTATAGCGAAAAAAATTAGATTATTATTCTATTAAAGCTTATGCAATTTTTTAAAACACGATATTTTCTCATTGAGAATGCATTCATATTTAATTTTAATTTTTTATTTCTCTTAAGGCGTTGTGTTTTATTCGCTTTTTGTAAATTTATATATTTAAAAAAAAAATTACATATTACATGTTTTACCTTGGCACAATTAATAGGAATTATTGCTAAAGAACCTCTATTTGCATCTTAAATATTAATTCTCAGTTGTGATTTACCAAATAATCAAATGTTAGACACGTTTTTGTGTGTTATATTAAAATTCAATTTCCGATGACCACAGGGCGGCAACGGGGCGCATACAGTGCAGGCTCGAGCCCTCCTTGGCCCAGTGACGCAGGTAGGCAGTTAAATGTAAAAAAACATAAACTTGCTGACCTGTAAATCTCATCGATAATAATAATTGTACTCACCGGGGGTGGCCGCCCCCTGTCCTCTTCGTACTTCTGGCAGTGTCGATACAATGCTTGGCCTTCAGTATCAACTCTTTGTCACCTCATCACTGGCTTCACTGGTTGGGCCACTAGATTAACTATTGTTACAACCCGTACAGAGTCGGTAATAACCCGTAGGATACTGATCTTTCACAGGAACGTTATTACCATAAATCTTGCATGGCTACTGCCTACTGCGGACCTTCGTGGTTCCACGGGCTTACATTATAATTACGGAACCTCATGCTTCCGATTGCGGAACTTCATGCTTCCGCGGATCACTGTGCGGACTTCGTACTCCTGCGAGATCCGACCCTTTGATTATTACATAATCGACGAGCACAAGCAAGAAGCTCTGACGTTTATAATCTGCTGTAATTGCCAAAAATCTACCAAACATCATTCAATTAACTACGATAGTACGTACATTCTAGGCGTATTCCTAGCTGCGCTCGCAGCTTCGCCTAGCATTATTGCAGCTTATCACAATATAATTAACTGTTTCGCATATAATCGCTTACGCCAAGAAGTAAGTACGCAAAACTGCCCACTTTCACTGATACGTCGCGCCTCTGCCACATCCCTTCTGTGTTTTTTTAATTTCATTTCTAACCGAGCCCTAATAGATACGGTGCATTGGTTGCAAGTGTTCTCCGGGTCCCCGAAACAACAAACCGCGAGCCAACGCCTAATACATTCATCAAGTTACATTCCAGGGCTCAAAAAATTTCAGAAATGGCAAACGTAGTAATTAAAACTTGAAAATAATGCCCCCAAAACCATCCAATATTTCATCCCTAACACAAAGAACTTTAAATCCATCAGTTTTCACAAAATTTTCTGCATTTGTAGAAATTTATTATTAAGTTAGTTATTTAGTAGTATTTTAAGCTAACATTACTTTACTCGATTCTGTTAGTTATCAAATTACAATTGCGTTACAGAGTGGCAAAGCATTTCAGCTACATTAGTAAAAGACATCTGAAAGATATGTGTTAGTAAGTGGCTGCATTCCAAAACATTTTCGAAGTGAAACTGAATCGCTCCCACAACAAGGAAGTCTTTCAATTAGAGGTAGTTGAAACTGAAGTAGCTCATGCTGGTCTGAAGGCAAAAGTTTAACAAAGTTACCATTTTCAGCTACCTTTGTAAACAGAGTGTTTACAGAACTCGTTCCCGGTTTGAAGCCGGTAATGAGCTCCTAATTTATCTCGGAGACAAACAAGACCGTTTGCACGTCAATAGAGAAGCTACTAGTTAGCAATCTGTCTTCCTGAGACTTGCAGCATTTGCAGAGCTTGTTATTAAATTTATAAGATTTATACATAGCGAACACAGCGGAAAAGCTTCAAACAACACCGGAACTTCCTTTAATTACATTAAATATGACTGGGTACATTTTGCGGCTTATCCTATTTTCTATGTTCTGGCGTCTACTCTGAACTATTCCGACAGCTGATAAGTGCGCGTTAGAGAGTTAAAAAGTGCTATTTTTTCTTGGACAGAAACTTCAACTTATTTAACACGACTATCTATGAATGTCCGTGGTATCCGTCTATGCAATTTTACAAATACTAGTTAGCTATAAAATAAAGGAATATATAAAAGGACCCTGCGTATGTTGAGGTATGTTTTGGTTTTATAAAACTACATAACTGTAAAGAGATCAGGAAAGTTTGACATTTAAAAAAAACTAAGTATGTCAGGCTTAATGAATGTAAACGTGAAAACTCAAGAAAAGTTTGTGTGGAATATAAGCGTAGAGAACTGAAGAGCTTCTGAGCTGCATTGGTCGTTTGGGTAGGGTACTTACCGTCGTTAAACGATCCTTCAAAAAGAACATGATTTTGCCATAACTTACCATGAGTCGTATTAATCAAGCATTTATTTCACTAGGCTATGCGTATACAGAATGTTCAATTTTATAAACAATAAAAATCTGTAAAGGGCTTTCCCCTCGTAAGTGGAAATTGTAACACTAAGTAATTTTAAAAATCTAATTAAGCTAGGGGTAAAAATATCTTCCCGTTTCTAATGAATTATATAAATTTTCAACTAAAAAAAATATTACCGGTAATCGAATTCGAAGAGCAGGCGGCTGCGTATACGATTCCAGCGTTTTGTGTGATATTGCAAGCGAATGCGCTATTCCTACATGCGCTACAGAACACTTATTGTGTCCGTGCGTACGGCTGCCTTAAATAGAACCTTAGAATAGAAATAATTATTATTTCCCAGGCATGCCGCCATTGACTGTACACAGTACACACGACACTCACACCATAACACAGATGCGCATGCGCAGCTCTATCTGTAGATCTTCCACATGAGAGGGCAGCTGTTACACGGGGCACCATGCAATATGTTATTCATTACTAAATATTTAACATAAAATTAACGTGAAACGTGAATCACGCCTTGGAAATTTTCACTCACGTTCACGTAGCGATTTTCAAATATTAGCCACGTTCACGACCCGACTGTTTTCACGTCACGCGCCCATCCCTAATTCAGCGTCATAATTCAGTAACAGTTATTTCGCAGCATGTTCACGGGGGATATCAAACTCTAAGCAATGGCAAATTAGAAACAGATTACAAAGACTAAATGTGTGTTAAGGGATGGAAGTCTTTAAGTTAGTGCTGTGAAAAAACGTCTCTTCCATAACCCTTCTTATAGTACTGCATACTGAAGTATCAACTAGTACTAGAGGCTTGCACCGTGTCATCTTGTTGGCGAAGGACATTAAAGAAAAATGATATTTTGGATATAGTTCATTGGAAGCACGTATTTTAAATATTTTACGCATAAAGGCCAGCTGCAAGCTAAACCACATACTACATTTACAGTTTTTAATTAGCTAACATCTTTTTATTAGCGTACAAGCTGTACTAAAACGTTGAATTTTATTAAAATTTTTGTATTACAGTCTGTGTATTCTGCATTTTGATGCATATCTCCATTTCTGCTAGCTCTGCACACGATACTGTGTTTGTTAGGATATAAACGGGTAACGGGGTTTAGTATTTTACTGGCTTGTCTAAGTTAAATAGAGAAATAAATGAGAAGGCAACGCGCTTATTAAAATAGCAAGACTTGGCTGGAATTGTTCTTAATTATAGGATAGTTATTTTTAATGATCAATACATACTTTTATTGCATTTAGGAAATTAATGCTGGCTATAAAAAAATCTGTTTATAGCATCTCGTTGGTATATGCAAGAGCATAATTTTTTGAAAATTTGAATTTCAGTACTGGCACATAAGTAACAACTTGATCTGGCAGTAATTTGTGTTCCCAGCTCGTAAATCGCACATTTATGGCCAATTATTGAGTTAGACGCAATAAATTCAGCTATATTTCCACGAGGGTGCTACTTTTACATTTCAGTCGGCACTAAAAATATGTTTAATATTACTGTACAAACCAAAAATTATATTCATTGTTTCAATTTGCTGCGTCATTTATAATTGCAGTGAACGATTCAATTACTAGTAATTAATTTCTCAAATGTACTTGTTGATAAACTGCTGATAAACAGAAAAGTTTTAGAATAAATTTTATAAAATTGCACATGTAACCGTTCTCTCTAATCGTCTCTAACGGCTGATACGTATACTATTAACTATCATCATTATATGACAGAGAAACACAGCAATATAGGCTTTGAAGCTCTAGAAGCTCTGCTGTCGACATGCGGGGCAAACCGTTTTTTTTTTCATCAAAAGTGGCTTGTACAGCGCTTGCTAGCAGATCTCAAGTGTTCGGTTCATAAATTCCGCCAATTTAGAATTTCCATATTTGAGGAATTAACAACCCAGCAGTAGTGGGCCAGAAGCGTTAGATCCCCGTGAAGCACTTTACGTTGCAATGACTTTGGATTTGATTGTTTATAATGGTCCCCGCTATAGCAACGGCCCTGGGGCAGTATGACATCTCTCTTACACCGTCAGCGCCGGTTGTCAATAAATTTTTGCAGCTAGCTAGACGGAACCGCCGTTTGAAAAGTATTCGCCGAACAATGTCGCTTTAATGTTTTGTATCATTATCGCCTTCAGTGAATAGTTTAGGTCTTGTTTTGCTTCGTGGTATTCTCTGCCCATTAAGTTCAGTTGCAGGTCTGTGAAATGCGATTAAGAATTGTAAGTTGTAGATTCGCCATGGTAAAAGTAAAGTTCAAGGGGCTTCATTGTACACCTAGGAATATGGCCTGAGACTCGGCTAGTCAAGGTCGCCGGAATATCTCATTTTGAAACCTGGTCATGTGGTACACCGTTACCGGCATACTGGGGCATACTTCTATAACCGTGGTTTTAGTACTCAATTTTTAAAGTAACTGGGTGAGCCGCCCGCCAGTTTCCAGATGTGAGAATTGAACGCCGCACCGCAGTCGAGCCCCATAACCGCTTAGCCACTTGGTACGTAAGCTAAATACCTTTGTCTTGTACCCCAGGTTAGATTCTAAAGCGCATAAGTGCATCTGAACCGCCTTTGTTCCTAGTTGTAACGTGAACCACGGCCAACGCCGAGCAGTGAAAGATAAAGTTAAAATTTTGATATTATAGTTCTTCTTTATTTGACTTCTATTTCTCCTTTTAGGCCAAGCAGAAGGTATAGCTTGGAATTACGGTGAGTTCCATCCTAGTTACATCTCAAAACCACCAAAAGTTCTTATATTATTGAAAGATTTTCCCTTCTACCTATAGGCTTTATACGAACTGGTGGCGGTTAATAGTTCTCCTGGTTATCCTGTACTCCCCGGGTACATGCATACTTATTTTAATATTCAGCTAGCATTCTGAGCTATTGGACTCTCGTTTAGTTTATTGCAGTGTCTTAATTGCGTTTTTTTACTAGCAGTATGATATTGTTAGACTTGAGGAACTAAACATTTTCTAGCAACTATTTTGATAGTGTTGTTAAAAGCGGCGGAAAACGTAATTTATACAACTAGAATCTCCAAATTATAGAAAGCTCAAGGTCATGCTGTTTTTGATTTTTGTTGTGTACGTGTACTTTGAGAATTTTAGTTGGTTTTAATATAGTAATAGCTCTTGATGCAAGCTGGAGTTTCGATTTATTATATTGCGAATTATTTTAACCATTCTTAATTGAAATAGGATCAATTAAAAACGTGTTCAAACATGTATACGACCATTTCTTTGCAATTTAGAAGAATTTTTAAGTCACTTTACCGTTGTACTCTAAGTCTATCTAGTTGATTTTACTGCTGAATTTAAATTATTATCAGTAAAATGCAAAAGTATACCTATTTTAGAAAAACCCAAACAAATGTAAAAGCAAGCAGGTGACACAATTTATTGCTTACCGAACATGCAATTCCTTTCATCACTTTGTAGCTCCGTCCTCCAAGAAGTCATGCAAGTGGTTTTTATATGTAACAATTTATTAGCGATAGCGATAGTTTGCTGGGCGAACGATTTAACTAAATGGCGATCAGCACGGCAGAAGTATTTTTAGCAGTCCTAGCGCAAATTAATGCTTGCGTTGAAAAGTTCTTATGATTGAGTTGTGTATGAAAGCCTGAATTTTCAGGTTGCGCAATTCTGCTGCTTTTTGGAGTCACGCTCAGAAATTAACTAGCGCTTCACAGAATCCGAAGAGAAAAACATCTCACTCCGAAATATCGTGTAAAAGGTTTAGTAGTTTTATTACCTGCGATTTAGATCAAAGATGAATGAGGGTTCAATCCCCACCGAGGTCAGTGGAAGTTTTCCGGCAGCATTTAAAGTAGGCCTGGAGTATGAAGATATATGGACGCCAAATTGCAAAATTAAACGAAAACAGGAAGTTCGCACGCTGAAGCTGGGCTGAGCGGATGCATCCTCTCCGGCAAAAAGAAGAGCTGGAAAATGTCACGTCTACGTGGAAATAAGAAAGTATCCCAAGTTGGTAAGTTCGTAGTTCCCTTTCCGCTCGCGATAAGTCGCTAAACATTAAACTGCCATTGGCATGAAAATATCGCTGTACAAATACTCCGTAAGAAGTTTTAAAACCGTTAGGTAGCTAATAGATTCAACAGGCTTCACGAAACTTTTACTACCGTTTTACAAAGTAGCTAATGTTACAGCTATCGATTATGTAAATTTCCCTAAAGTTTATCCTTTAGTAAACCGAGTACATAAAACTGTTTTTTACTCACTTTTTTCCTGCATTGAGATAGGATGTTTGGTCTTTTTGTTCGTGTCCATATTTTAAGCGACATGCATATTTAAATCCTCTTTTTAGGGCTGCAATTTTGTATTTTATATTCATGAGATAACCTTACTGGCCAAGCGACCTCACCGTGGACTAAAGTTTAATTAAAGCCAGATTAGATTTATTTAATTGAAACTGCACTAATTAGAATTCAAGCACTGTTCAAATAAAGTCCTACCTCGCAAATGCTCGCCACAATTTGTAATTGGGTACACATCCTTCTCTATAAAAAGACAGAGACGTGCACTGTCTAGCTGCAAAACTCTAATAACGCGCACTTTGCGGTAAATATTGCTTCTTTTGCAAAACCTTGGACTCTTCGTATCACATTTGTAGAGAATAAAGCAGCGAAAGCTGGGAGTCAAAGGTTAGAGCAACTTCGGGCCGAAAAGTTGCCGAGTTTCCTCTCTAAGTCCGTGATATCGAGGTTTACATCTTCGGGATTTATCATGTATAAGAGAGCTTTGTGGTTTTAAACTGCAGAAAACTCGGAAATAAAAGCGCTGACACATAAACCTTTTTACAACTTTTTCAGAGGCGATTCAAATTAGAACCTCGCTGGCGGGATTTAGGTGATAGCGGAAGTGCTCTTGCATAGTTGTTAGTTTAAGTCGGCCAACTTTGAGTAATTCCAGGGATTTTAATTAAAAAGTGGCGTTGAAGTTCCCATTACTGTTCTGTTCTAATAGCTGTCATGTGAAAATATAACGTTCGGTTTGGAACTGCTGCTTCGGCTATTGCAATTCGATAGTGGTGTAACATATCATAGTTGCCATATCCATATTGTGTAGGCAACTATCGGTTAACAAAGTTAAAGTTTGTTATATTGGCTTCATGAAACAACACGCGTTGTATTTAAATTAGCTTTAATATTTTCTTTTATCCGTTTCTTGTGATAATCAGGTTATACAGTTTTGGGCATCGCGTCGTAAGTATGGACTTCTTCAAGATGTATTTCATTGTGTAATACAATGGCTAGACAGACAAACTCAAACGTTTAATAGGAATTTCGTATAATAGCAATGAAGAGCTCATGCAAACCCAATTTCAGCTGCACTGTGACAATTCTTGAGGCGTAAGCGTAACCATCCCCACAAAGACTGCAAAAAAGGCACTGACGTATGAAGGCTTAATTGTGTTGGTTTTTGTAATGAAACTATTCGGTAGTATTCCGAAGGGAACAGGGATTTTGGAAAAATCGTGTACCATCGACTTTATTTTGATCATACGATAACTTGCTGAGAAAGTGCTACAGTGCAAAAAACTAATGTATATGGTAAATGATTTTGATCATGTACCACGTACAGCAACAAAGTTTGACTACATCTTCAACTTATCAGACTCAAATATTGAAAACCAGTTTCAAATCGTACCAAGCTACATGGCCAAATCAGATATCCAACCAGCAACAGTAACGACTGTGCGCGATTCTTTTCTAAATTAGCTAAAAGAGTGTTCAACGGTACAGGCGAAAGCTGTAAGTAGACCCAGTTCAATTGGTACAAGCTAATTACAGGAGCTTTAGGGCACCAGTGGTTGAATTGCAAGAAATCGCCTGGATTCACAATAATTCGTCTAAGAAGTAAGTGAACAGAATTTCCTGTAGGCTGGCAAGCTTCTGTTATTTGCGCTAGTTCTGTCCGTTTAACACTGAGCATACGGTTGAGACCGCAATCTGTATTTTAGGGCAAGGATAGTCATGCCATTCAGAGGACGTTATAATTTGGTAGCTACCTGGAGTGTAGACTCACACCCAAAAATTTTAGACTTGGAAAGGTAGTACCTCGATATCTATTAATCAAACACTTAATGCTGATTACTTTTATTATTAAATCTTGGTCTATATTCTAATAGTACCCTCGTTTACAATGGGGTCTTAAATAAAATATAAAATTTATAATTAGGGCTACTACACTTTATGAAATGAAAGCTTCAATTGAGAATTTCCTGTCAAATTCAAGGCAAATTAAAAAATGTAATAATAATTACCAAAAATAAATGGCCTATTGCTCTTTCCTTATTTTATTTATTTGCAATAAATTAGGGCTCAGCTCCGGTGAAGATGAAACAATTCTTAGTTCAGGAGGTCGGTTAATAAAATTAACTAGAAAAATTTGTATGACAAATAATTTGTCGTATGACAGTTACTTTCTGATATTAGGGAAAATGTACTGTTCCCCACTGACAGTTAAATAACCTCTAAACTTAGTGCAGTAAACAAGATGATCCGTCAGTGCAAAAATAGCGTCAAATTGAATTTTAAACACCATAATTGCAAGAATGCATTAGGTAAATACGATTAATTCTGTGACGTAGCCACGGCTACCCTCGTTTTGTTTCTAGTGTGACGTAAACCCACGCGCCATTCGCCTTTGTTCAATTTTCGGCAAAATTTGCAACTGCCGCCTCAATTCGCACTTTTATATCAGCTAAATTATTCGAAGCTCGATGGATCTGAGACTCTGAAAATACATTGCACTTCTCGACATAAGTCTATTCTTGACAAACCCCAGTTCATACGGGGCTGCTGCTCCTAGGTTTTATGGAATCCTACTTTTTTTTTGAAGAGGTGCTCCGCTGTTGGTTGGCACACTGGTAGGACGGTTGGAAATGTGTTTCTGGTTCTAATTCTTCTACCCAGGGATAGCTGTAGGCCTCCTCTCCATGTGGCACAGAAAGGTCTGCCATCCGATGTCTGGAACTACTCCAAAGTCTTCACCGACGTAGGCTCGCACTCAACGACGCACCAGGTGGAAACTTCCTAGACTAATTGCACTATCTTGGGAGCTTTTACACTTTTCCACAATTACACCCACAGATACGCGGCAACTTTGTGAATAACTTTAACACGAAACTGGCTTCACAAAAGACTTTTTATTCCCAATTTAATACAGTATACGTGGAGCTCAATTTTTCTCCAACATGAAATTTTTAACTTGTTTGATTAATTATTGACAGTTGACTGTCTCGTAACTAAGCAACTAGATTTACATTTGTTTAAAAGATATTAGGTTTGATTACATGTTGGACCTTATGGACTACAGTTTTGATGTCAAGTCGTGCATTTTCACTAAATTGTCCCTTTCTTGTGATAAATGTCACCACACTTTGCTCTTATTTTAATTTTCACTTTGGTTTATAACGCACTGATACACTTGAGTTCTTTTAGCATCTCACTAATTGTCTTCCGATCGGTTGCCTTACATTTTTCCATTGCTTTATTGCAATTATTGCTTTGCTAGCACTGTTTTTCGTTTACCTTTCAGTTAACTTACCGTTTCCTGGCTTATAAACTTTTAATACATAACGGTCATACAATTTCTGTACTTAAAAAGTTTTCTGTATCATTTTATTCATATTATGTTTGACGTTACTAATCTCAAATCCGTCAGTTACAAATTAAATTGCATTGTCCCTCCAGAACATTTATCATATCTGAAACTCTGAATGTAACCTTTCTGATATCTGCCTTATCTCATGCTAATTTTTATCCCTCAAATTATTAGTTACTGCTGCTCACATCAAGTGCATTTATTAATGTAGAGTACTGATTACCTTGCAATAAATAAAATATTTAATTCTGTGCTCATTTTGTCCTATTTCTTTAGTTAATTAGGCAATCAGAATTGCTGGGGGCAGTAAACGATTACAATATATACATATCTACATATCGCTTACTTCGAAAATGGAATTATTTTAAAGTGCAAAGTGGTTACTTTTACTAGGTCGCTCTCGTGTGTCATAACAAACGGTCAGTATTTAGCAAACCCGCTATACATACATTTTCCAATTCTGCTAAACATGCAGTTGTGACACATTGAACTTTCATGAACTAGTGCATTGCAGTGCTGGTTCCTGGCAATCAACCAATACAATTTCTTATATTTTGCCTCTAGCTCTTTTCTTTTCTTTTTGGTGTGTTTCTTCCATCTCAGTTTCGTGTCTAGGTTAATCTCTAGATACTTAGCTGTGTTATTATATGGCACATGTGTTCCATTTATTGTAATAGGCACGTTATCGTAGATGTTCTTGTTGGTAGAGTTTATGTTAGTAGTAATCGGGCGCTTTAATTGGAGCAATCAGGCGATTAAATTGATTGACCTAATTAAATCCGCGAATTAAATCCGCGGTTTGACCTAATTAATTCCGCGGTTTGATCTAATTAATTTTCACATGTGCTACTGATTAAATTACGCATTAGCTTCCGATTAAATTACGCATTAGATTTTTTTAATTTGCTTCCGGAATTACGCGGCGGCCATTTTTAATTTTGCGGGAATATTTGAAATTTGAATTTTTTCCGATTTTTTTTCTAAGTTCCATTATTTGAATTTTAAACTTCCCGGGTGTCGGCCATCTTTGGTTTTCTGCGCGCGCACTTCTCACGGCTGTCGTTTTAATTTTGAATTTCGCGGAAATATTTGAAGTTCAAACTGGTAGATCTTCCGTCTCCCTCATCCCAAGCTGCTGTCTCTCTCTTGCATTCACAGAAGGACTATTTATATTTAAAAAAATCTCAGCCCGACCGGGATTTGAACCCTTACGTTCGTTGTTGCACAAATTTAGCTACATCCATTAGTGCCACAACACTGCTTCAGATTTAATGTGTTTATCGGAAAGCGTTTCACTGCTGTTACGTCACGAGCCCCAGCTTTTAAACAAATTATTTTTTCGAAAATTTAAATTTTAAGAACTGAAATGTGTAGCTTGATGTGATTAAAGGTAGATGCAATTTTAAAAAATTGATTTCGCCGTGATTTCACCATAATTAATTATTTTATTTTTATCGTTAGGCCCGATATTACAAACAGCCAGTGAAAGTTTGCACTTCGGATTCTGCGAATATAGTCCTGAAATAGTTTAAAAATATACTCAAAATTAATTACTTATTTTATATAGCGAAACCGCTGCATCACATTATTCAAATCTCATTATAATATTATACATTTTAGCCGTTCATGAATGGATTATTGAGATTCTCATTGTGCCACCCAATGTAAATTAGAATCATACATCGAATATTTAAATCAAATAATTTAAAAACGCTACAATGGAATTTATACTGTATTTATCTTGATGCTACAATGAAATTTATACTGTATTTATAGCAAATGCTCGTTTCCTGGAATAGTCTGTTGGCATAATTTGAAAGTTAGAATATGGTTAATTTTACGGTTCTATGTGTAATTACAAAAGACATTATAGCCTCGATGCGAACTTTCTATTTTGTCATCCTCAAATGGGCTAACAGGTAAATTAATCGTTCGCAGAAAATTTGAAAGCTAGAAATAATTACTTTATTTTTATAATCTGCTCCATCAGATCGGTCGCTATAGAAATAATTACTTTTATTTATATAGCGAAATCATAATTACGCGACGGCTATTTTTAAATTTTAGCGCTAATATATGAGTGACTTAACAAATATTTGTCCGTTATTTTAATTTTAAAAAAAGCTTCCTGCGATGTCCCATTGGCTGGAGTCGAACCAGCGATCACAGCAAAAAATTTCCATTAAACGATGCTAGTTGCAGTTTAAAAAGGACAGACCAGATCTAAAAGAACACGAGTTGATGTCGAGACTAGAGAGAGATCCGGCAACAATGTACCTATTCAGAAAATATAACCTTAAACTGAAAACAACCTAACCTAGCAGAAAAAGTGTCAGTTTGCATTAGGGAGTTTAGTTGCCGCAGAGGTACTGCCAACAAAATTACTAGATGGTCATAGCCTCACCTGACCCAAAAAGATCGTGAACGGCTTATAGTAGCAAGTATTGGAGAAGGCTTGACTAATTAAAAATATAAGTCAAACCATTTTTTCTTGTAAAAAATTTACGAAAAGACGTAAGTGTTGGCGACAAATTAAAATAAATTTGAATAAAAGCACGCAAAATTACGAAAATACGTAGAAAATTTATAAAAATCGGCATCTTGTCACATTAAATTCTGCAAAAACGACAAAAAACAATATTTTTATACAACTTTCATCGAAAAAATAGTAAAATTTTACGAAAATACGTCTGTGTTGACGACAAATGAAAATAAATTTGAATAAAAACACGCAAAAATTACGAAAAGATGTATGTGTTGGCGACAAATTAAAATAAATTTGAATAAAAACGCACAATTTCGTTGAAAATCTTTACAAAGCGACTTTATAGTACCGAAAAAATGATGTAAAAAAGTTTTAAGAGTTATTTCTAAGCATAATTTTGCAAACGTTTAACAAATAAACCGTAATTTTTTAAAGTACATCACACAATTATGAAATCGTAGTTCAATTTATATGAATTTTCGATACTTTGTATGTGAAAAAATAGCTTCAATTACTAATATTTGAATAAAAACATGCAATTTTCAAAGCATTTCGTTCAAAATTTTAGAAAATCGACAGCATCTCCCATGAAAATTTATAAAAATCGGCATCTTGTCACATTAAATTCTGTAAAAACGACAAAAAACAATATTTTTTTCACAACTTTCATTGAAAAATAGTAAAATTTTACGAAAATACGTCTGTGTTGACGACAAATGAAAATAAATTTGAATAGAAACACGCAAAAATTACGAAAAGACGTATGTGTTGACCCCCAAAGTAACAAAAACTTGAATAAAATCACGCAATCATACAGCATCTCACATAAATTTTCGCAAATATCGACATCATGTCACATAAATTATACAAAAACTGTCATCACGTCACTTGAAATTATACAAAAAAACGACATTTTCATTCAATACACGATGAAAATTGAACAAAAATCACGCAATCACACATCATATCACATAAATTTACACAAAAATCGACATCATGTCACATAAATTATACAAAAACTGACATCATATCACTTGAAATTATACAAAAAACTATATTTTATTCAACACACGATGAAAATTGAACAAAAATCACGCAATTACAAGCCATCCCACATAAATTTTCACAAAAATCGACATCATGTTACATAAACTATGCATAATTTTGCAAATGTTTTACACTTTTTATAAAATGCATCGCTCAAAATTAAAAGAAATAGCAATTTCGTTGAAAAATTTGCAAATGTTTTACACTTTTTTATAAAATGTATGGTACAAAATTAAAAGAAATCACAATTTTCTAAATTATATCACGCCATTATGAAATCGTAGATTGATTTTTTGAAATTTTACACTTTGTAACTGTAAAATAACTGCAAATACTAATATTTTAGCTTTAGACTTTGTAATTATTGCATATTCGAGAAAAAAACAAAGCAGAGTAGAAATAAAAAACACAAACACTTTGTAATAAACAAATATATTGTTCTTATTTCGTATAATACTTAATAATATAAATATAAATGTACAGCAGAATGTCTTATTTCTAAAAATTCGCTAGCAATTTACAAAACTGTAGTTTGAGGTGCACGACATTTCAAATTAAAAAGACTGCAAGTAATAAAATCAGAAGTCGTTTACATGGGGTCGTAGAACAAATTTCATTGTGGCATTTTAAAGTTTAAGGCGCTCCCAGTCCAGAATTCCATTCGTATTTGATGTTGAGGACCTCTGCCTTATTGATGCAGCAAACTTTTCGAAATTACATTGTGCACGTTTCAAGTCGTTGATTTTAACTACCATCAAATCATACATAGGCAATAAATTTGACAGCGTGTCATACGTCACGTAAAGTGTAAATTTGCTGACGGGGTCCTTTGGAATAATCCTGCAAGTGTCGCTGGTCACATGTTCCACTGTATGTTCACTTAAATCACATTTAAAAGATCCTTGTTTCGCCATCACAAACATGTCCGGTAGAGCCTCCAGAAAAACAATAAACGCATCCGCCGTGAATGAAACACCTAATCCGTCGGTATTCAGAATTCTTACCACAGGTGAAAAGTTTTTATAAGAATCCAGGCCTAAATGAACAACTTTGCTAGAACTAATGTTTAGAGGCATACAAAAATCACACAATAACCGTTTCTCATGGAAGATATGTTTGTTCTCGGTCGGGGTGTCCGTTGTTACGTCACAGCTATGCATACCTGTTTGATCAGGCGACGGGCCCCGGGTCTCTTCGTCAACAACCTCTATCTGTGGTGGTAGTAGTGTTGTCCGATGTTGGGTTTTATTTGAAAATTGCGTTTTATTACTTGGCTTTGTCTTTTTCTTACATGACTTTGTCCTTTTCTTACATGATTCTGCAATTGTATTGTTTAGAGGCATACAAAAATCACACAATGTCCGCTTCTTCTCACGACGGAGCTGCTTGTCCTCGGGCGGGGTGTCCGTTATTACGTCACAGTGCTGCATGGGCTCCTGCACGACCGACCTCAAATCTTCGCTATGTCCGGTTAGCTGTGACGATGGTCCCAGGGTTTCTTCGTCACCAACTATTATCTGCGGTGATGCTAGCGCTTCCCGGTGTTGGATTTTATTTGAAAACTGCATCTTCTTACTTAGTTTTGTCTTTTTCTTACTTGATTCTACAATTGATGTCCTGCTGTAAGGTACGGCTGCATCCTGACAGTTATTAATTCGTCTGGGAGCCATCTTCAGATGCACCAGGTAACAGAGCACAATCACTTAAAACGAGTTAGTGCGGTATCGGCTTGGAGATCTGGTTTTACAAATTTTAAAATAAAAGAGGTGGAACCATTGCGTGCGCCGCATAGCAGACAGGTTGACTCTTGTAAAATTTCAGCGATGACGAATCACGACAAATATTAATAAAACGTCAACTGATGGTCAAGTCCTTCGATAAATATATATCAAACCGGTTTCGAAAATTGCTGGATTCGATTCCCGTACCTGTCATATTTTTTATATATTTATTATGAAAGTCTTGATTTTAAGCTAGTTTATTCACGACGGCTCTACCAGAACAAACGACTGAGCTCCTTTTCGACTAAAATGGACAAAGAGCGGAAGATGTTGATTGTATCGCCGGAATTTGTCCAACGTCTTAAGTCTGGCGATGATGCGGAGAAAAATATATTATCACAGCTTGATGACGAAATGCAAAAAGTTTTAAAGTCCAAATTAACTGATCACGATAAATGGATCCAGTACAATCAAGTGTTACAACGATTCCTTCATTTCACAAACCAGGCACGGCAGCCAATCAAAATACCCATTGAAACAACCAGTAACAGCCTATCAAATGCCGTTATTTTATCTATACTTCCCAAAACTTTTAAGAAAAAAGCTGAAGTTTTCCTACGCATTTTGAGTACCTCAAACGATGTGATCTGGGATCACAAGGGTACCGTTACTATAAAGGGTGAAATTTTACCGGCGTCTAACATAGTCGATTTAATTCACGCCACTCTGCGGCCTCGAAAAACTATTAATCCACCCGGACGCCTACAGTTTGCTGATTACATCAAAGATCTTAACGTTGCTAATGTGCTGCTAGCTAAACCTAAACAGCAAAAGAAGCCAACCCCGACTGGTACTACAGGAAAAAACGAAATGGAAACTGATACTTGCGAGTCCGATTTAGAATATAAATTAAAAACACCAGCTACTCATCCAAGTCCACATCAAAAAGGTTCAGTCAGAAGAACTCCGATAAGGAAACGCCTCCAAAAAAGGGCCGTTAGAAAAACGCCTCTAAGGCAGAGGTCCTCAACATCAAATACGAATGGAATTCTGGACTGGGAGCGCCGTAAACTTTAAAATGCCACAATGAAATTTGTTCTACGACCCCATGTAAACGACTTCTGTTTTTATTACTTGCAGTCTTTTTAATTTGAAATGTCGTGCACCTCAAACTACAGTTTTGTAAATTGCTAGCGAATTTTTAGAAATAAGACATTCTGCTGTACATTTATATTTATATTATTAAGTATTATACGAAATAAGAACAATATATTTGTTTATTACAAAGTGTTTGTGTTTTTTATTTCTACTCTGCTTTGTTTTTTTCTCGAATATGCAATAATTACAAAGTCTAAAGCTAAAATATTAGTATTTGCAGTTATTTTACAGTTACAAAGTGTAAAATTTCAAAAAATTAATCTACGATTTCATAATGGCGTGATATAGTTTAGAAAATTGTGATTTCTTTTAATTTTGTGCGATACATTTTATAAAAAAGTGTAAAACATTTGCAAATTTTTCAACGAAATTACTATTTTTTTTAATTTTGAGCGATGCATTTTATAAAAAGTGTAAAACATTTGCAAAATTATGCATAGTTTATGTAACATGATGTCGATTTTTGTGAAAATCAATCTACGATTTCATAATGGCCTGATATAATTTAAAAAATTGTGATTTCTTTTAATTTTGGGCGATACATTTTATAGAAAAGTGTAAAACATTTGCAAATTTTTCAACGAAATTGCTATTTCTTTTAATTTTGAGCGATGCATTTTATAAAAAGTGTAAAACATTTGCAAAATTATGCATAGTTTATGTAACTTGATGTCGATTTTTGTGAAAATTTATGTGGGATGGCTTGTAATTGCGTGATTTTTGTTCAATTTTCATCGTGTGTTGAATAAAATATCGTTTTTTGTATAATTTCAAGTGATATGATGTCAGTTTTTGTATAATTTATGTGACATGATGTCGATTTTTGTGTAAATTTATGTGATATGATGTGTGATTGCGTGATTTTTGTTCAATTTTCATCGTGTATTGAATGAAAATGTCGTTTTTTTGTATAATTTCAAGTGACGTGATGACAGTTTTTGTATAATTTATGTGACATGATGTCGATATTTGCGAAAATTTATGTGAGATGCTGTATGATTGCGTGATTTTATTCAAATTTTTGTTACTTTGGGGGTCAACACATACGTCTTTTCGTAATTTTTGCGTGTTTCTATTCAAATTTATTTTCATTTGTCGTCAACACAGGCGTATTTTCGTAAAATTTTACTATTTTTCAATGAAAGTTGTGAAAAAAATATTGTTTTTTGTCGTTTTTACAGAATTTAATGTGACAAGATGCCGATTTTTATAAATTTTCATGGGAGATGCTGTCGATTTTCTAAAATTTTGAACGAAATGCTTTGAAAATTGCATGTTTTTATTCAAATATTAGTAATTGAAGCTATGTTTTCACATACAAAGTATCGAAAATTCATATAAATTGAACTACGATTTCATAATTGTGTGATGTACTTTAAAAAATTACGGTTTATTTGTTAAACGTTTGCAAAATTATGCTTAGAAATAACTCTTAAAACTTTTTTACATCATTTTTTCGGTACTATAAAGTCGCTTTGTAAAGATTTTCAACGAAATTGTGCGTTTTTATTCAAATTTATTTTAATTTGTCGCCAACACATACGTCTTTTCGTAATTTTTGCGTGTTTTTATTCAAATTTATTTTCATTTGTCGTCAACACAGACGTATTTTCGTAAAATTTTACTATTTTTTCGATGAAAGTTGTATAAAAATATTGTTTTTTGTCGTTTTTGCAGAATTTAATGTGACAAGATGCCGATTTTTATAAATTTTCTACGTATTTTCGTAATTTTTCGTGCTTTTATTCAAATTTATTTTAATTTGTCGCCAACACTTACGTCTTTTCGTAAATTTTTTACAAGAAAAAATGGTTTGACTTATATTTTTAATTAGTCAAGCCTTCTCCAATACTTGCTACTATAAGCCGTTCACGATCTTTTTGGGTCAGGTGAGGCTATGACCATCTAGTAATTTTGTTGGCAGTACCTCTGCGGCAACTAAACTCCCTAATGCAAACTGACACTTTTTCTGCTAGGTTAGGTTGTTTTCAGTTTAAGGTTATATTTTCTGAATAGGTACATTGTTGCCGGATCTCTCTCTAGTCTCGACATCAACTCGTGTTCTTTTAGATCTGGTCTGCCCTATTTAAACTGCAACTAGCATCGTTTAATGGAAATTTTTTGCTGTGATCGCTGGTTCGACTCCAGCCATGGGACATCGCAGGAAGCTTTTTTAAAAATTAAAATAACGGAATATTTGTTAAGTCACTCATATATTAGCGCTAAAATTTAAAAATAGCCGTCGCGTAATTATGATTTCGCTATATAAAATAAAAGTAATTATTTCTATAGCGACCGATCTGATGGAGCAGATTATAAAAATAAAGTAATTATTTCTAGCTTTTCAAATTTTCTGCGAACGATTAATTTACCTGTTAGCCCATTTGAGGATGACAAAATATAAAGTTCGCATCGAGGCTATAATGTCTTTTGTAATTACACATAGAACCGTAAAATTAACCATATTCTAACTTTTCAAATTATGCGCAGGTGAATGGAAATTTCCAGTAGGGTGGAGCAACGAGGATATTGTAGAGGGACAAATGTAATTGCAAGTACCCATACACAATATAACAGAGCTATAATATTACAAAAAGGGTTACGAACTGCCGACTAAATTCAATCGAAAATAACATCGCAGTTACAAGATTTGTTCGCTTTGTCCGCAACTCAAACCAGTATCGAAATCACGTGTTGAACTTAATAATTAATTACAGCAAAACTACGTGTGACAGCACTTTTTTAAAATTACTACCTTCCATCTAACATCACAGACAATGCATTTCCAATTTTATAAATATCATTTTCGAAAAAATAATTTGTTTAAAAGCTGGGGCTCGTGACGTAACAGCAGTGAAACGGCTTTCCGATAAACACATTAAATCTGAAGCAGCTCCGTGGTGTTGTGGCACTAATGGGTGTAGCTAAATTTGTGCAACACGAACGTAAGGGGTTCAAATCCCGGTCGGGCTGAGATTTTTTTAAATATAAATAGTTCTTCTGTGAATGCAAGAGAGAGACAGCAGCTTGGATGAGGGAGACGGAAGATCTACCAGTTTGAACTTCAAATATTTCCGCGAAAATTCAAAATTAAAAACGACAGCCGTGAGAAGTGCGCGCGCACCAAGATGGCCGACGCCCCGGGAGATTTAAATTCAAATAATGGAACTTAGAAAAAAATCGGAAAGAATTCAAATTTCAAATATTCCCGCAAAAATTAAAAATGGCCGCCGCGTAATTCCGGAAGCAAATTAAAAAATCTAATGCGTAATTTAATCGGAAGCTAATGCGTAATTTAATCAGTAGCACACATCAAAAATAATTAGGTCAATCCGCGACATTAATTAGAGCATCTGATTCGCGGTTTAATTCGCGGTTTAATTCGCGGTTTAATTGACTTTTAATTGATCCGATTAAACAAGATGGCCGCCATGTCCCAACACAAAATGGCCGCTATCTACCCGACTGTTCTACTCACAGTAACACAATCTAGAAGAAATTACTATAGAAGAGCTATGAGAAAATACTAGAAAATTTTAAAAACTGCAGCTTCCGAAACAATAGGAACAAGATCACACAGTGAAAAAGAATGGATGACGCAATGGACATGGAGCTTAATAGCGGAAA
The DNA here is from genome assembly GCA_940337035.1 of Agriotes lineatus. Classification (NCBI taxonomy): domain Eukaryota; kingdom Metazoa; phylum Arthropoda; class Insecta; order Coleoptera; family Elateridae; genus Agriotes; species Agriotes lineatus. The sequence continues at coordinate 15,261,380 of OW679200.1, forward strand.
GAAACAGTACCAAACTCAAGATGCTGGCACACATGGACTGAGATAAAAGAAAAAGATGGGCAGAAAATTCCAAGATGTTGCACAAGCAAATAAAAAGGAGTGCTATAAAAGATAGAAGAGAACAACAAGAAAGATCATTACAAGAAGCCGAAACGGCAGCAGGTAAACAGGACATGAGAAATTTATACGATATAACAAGAGAGATGTCAGGAAAATCAACTTACAGCTCAACACAAATTAAAGATAAGGTAGGAAATGTACTCAAAACAGAGAACGACGTAGTAAATAGATAGATGGGGCACTTTAAAGAAATTTACATGAAACAAACTAGTTTAGACGATATAAATGAAGAACCAGGCTTAGAAATTGAAGAATTGCAACTGAACCTAAGGGAAATCACATAGGGCGAAATAAGGCATGGTATCACACAACTGAAAAATGAAAACTGCGGAACTAGATAACATTCCGAGTGAATTAACAAAAATAGGTGCACAAGCAAGCATAAAAATTCTGCATAATATGCTTAATAACATATGGGATCAAGAAAAAATACCAAATAAGTGCATAACGGGAGTGATCATTAGATTACCAAAAAAAAGGAGATAAAACGCAATGCGACCCATAACTACCTTGAATACAGTGAGTAAAGTATTAACTAGAATAATATTATAACGCATGAATAGGAGTGTAGAGGAAATACTTAGAACAAACTAAGCAGACTTCAGACCGAGAAGATCCTGTGTAGAACAAATACATTAAGAATAATAATAGACAAAGGAAACGAATGGCAGAAGGAAATGCATTTGTACTGCATATATTTTTAAAAAGCCTTTGATAAAATAGATAAGGACAAAATGTGGCAAATATTAATTAGTTACGGGATACCCAAAACATGTGTAAGATTAATTAAATTACTATATGATATTTCCACTGCATGCGTAGAACATAATGGAATAAGATCGAATAAATTTAAAATAGCGAGTGGAGTAAGGCGAGGTTGCATCCTTTCACCTATACTATTTCTCATAATTATTGACTGGGTGATGAAACAAACTACAGACAGGAGTGAAGGGTTGGAGTTGAGATTTGCACAGAGGCTAGGAGATCTAGAGTATGTAGATGATATATGTATTATAATAAAAAAGCAAAAACAACTAGAAAAAAAATTAACGCACTTAAGAACATGTCGGATAAAGTAGGACTCGAAATTAATATAAAAAAGACCAAAGCAGTGCAAGTAAATAGCGCAGATGCAACCATAATACAATTAAAATGTAAGAGGAGACAAACTGTAGACTATGCAACATACCTGGGGAATATCTTAGTAGGAAAAAGAAAACAAGGATTGCCAAAGCACAAAATTCGCTCCGCATGTCATACAATGTATGAAATTCAAATAAACTATTACAAAATACAAAAATCTGTAAAAGGCTTTACCCAGAACTTCCCTCGTCAACATTGTGACACTAAATAATTTTAAAAATCAAATTAAGTTAGGAGTACAAATATCTTCAATAAATTAAATACACTTTCAAATAAAAAGAAAATGTATTCCGCTGGGGTTTGAACTGCAACTCTGCAGAATGCTCGATCCTAACCGAATCTCCGCAGAGGATATAAGTACGGCGAAATTCCATCTGCGCTACCGCGTCTCTTCGGGACAAGTCCGGCGCGCGCGTCTCTTGAAGAGCACGGTGTAATGCGGTTGAAACATTTTTACTCTTTTGTGATATTATCCTTTATTGGTAAAGTTAGTACTTCCTTTTATTTCAAAATTAATACAAAAATAAACAAAATTCTATTTTTTTAAGGTGCTCAGTCTGTATATATTTGTATGAAATTGTACCGGTTTCATGCGAGGTAGATATATAATATGTATGCAAAATATCGTCTTCCTCCCGCAAATAGTTTTTGAACTATACTGCCAACAGGTATACAGACAGGCAGACAGACAGACAGGCGGACAAACAGACAGACAGACAGACAGACTGACGGAATTGAGAAAACCTCTTTTTCGTCATCTAGAGACCTTGAAACGTGAAAATCTGAAAAAATCTCGGAAGGAGATTTTTTTGTGATTATAATACTTCCTTCGTCTTTCAGACGGGGGAAGTTAAAAACTAAGATTTTTAACTCCAACGCTAAAAGGGTACTTCTATAAATGGCTGGGGAAACATGGGCACTAAATCAGCAACAAATAAAGGAAATTCAAACTTTCATAAATTAGTGCTTAAGAAAAATACTAAAAATATTCTAGCCCAATAAAATATCCAACCAACAGATCAAGAACAGGTTGAACTGAGCATCAAGAGAGGATGTTGGCTAAGCAAGCAATGGACTAATATAAAAGAAAGAAGGAAGCGAAGTCGACCAGCCAACACATGGAGGAGATGCGTGCTTAAAGAGTGTAACGAAAGAAATTGAAATTAGAGTAAAATATAAACGATTGCACAAAATAAACAAATATGGAATAAGTTTATAGATTCCTTATGAAGTAAAAGATTCATGTCAACCCAAATTAAATTAAAATGCTTTACTTTAAGTGTTAGTGCTAGTACTGTATAACTTAGTGTAGGACTGACAACTCTACACTGAATCAACCTACTGTCATAGAAACGTCTTCGGATGCCCTATGTTCCACCAGGAATGGAATGATTCAACATACCTCATTTAGGTTTACCCCATTCCTTAATCCTAGATGCCATATTATTCTGTTACCATAAAAACTAATTTAATACACATACGTCTGTATGAAAAACAACAGGTTTTCTTTAAAAGATTGCATTTTTTCTTATCATGTCTTTGATTTTTAATAAACCAGTTATTAAACTCATCATCCATAAGCATCTTTAGATTATCTACAAGAGAGTAATAATTTATATGTAGTTTTTAGTGTACTTGTGTTATCTTTTTCAAAAGAATTCGTTATTCATAGACAAGATCTGACAAAACAAAATATTTGTCTGATGACCTTTAAAGATGTTCGTTTTAATCTGATTACGAAATTCCGAATACATCCGATAGGAAATCTTTCAAGAGGTTTGCAGCCGCAGAAGATCATTGAGAAAAGCCATGAGACAAACCATTAGGGAATATGAATTTATATTTTATCTCTCTTCCTCTGTATTGAGTTATTAGTCCGGCAACTTGTTAGGTGCATGCCTACACGGATCCCGATTTTGTATTTGTCTTTTCACGTTTTTCTACTTATTACATCATATATCCGCTATTGTCTAATTGAGAGATAGTCTTGTAGGCGTGGTCTTTTTTAGAGTTTTCCAAATTCTATCTTCTCTTCAATCACGGCTTTTAGTAAGGCTAGTGCTCTTGGTCACACTTATCTTTTATCCTAAGCTCTTCTCTACACTTCTATGTTCGTTATTATGTATGTTTAGCTTTTAGAATTTCTAGAGTGTCTACATATTGTTCCAATGTAACAATCCATAGCATGCTAAAGCTTCTAGAGAATTCATTACGTTTAAGAAAATAGAAAATTGACCTCTAAAATGTGTTTCAAGAAGCTACTGCATACATAAGGTGTTTTATTAGCGAAATTATTTTTTAACGGCGACAGATGCCAAGAGTTTATTTGTTGTAAATATTATGTTTTCGAGAACTCGCTGTTCAGACTATTAAATATTAACAAAAGTTTGTAAGCCACAAAGAAAAAAAGATAAACAAAAGGTAATTGTATTGTCTAGTTGAAACAATAGTATACTGTAATAGAACTGTAGGAAGACTCTTGGAAAACGCATATGAAACATGGAATACTAGCGCTAATGAGTGTTCCATTCAAATAAATTTTCCAATTGTCTGTCTACGTGTGTGTTACATAACATGTGAGCAAACGAAAATGAAAGCAAGCTTGGCTTTGAAATATTTGTTTATGTTGGTGGCACTGTAAGTCTGTGTCAAATTCGAGGTTAGCAGGTTAGGTTTTGCGTCAGTTTTGACACAGACAGACGCAAAACCAAACCTGCTAACTTCGAATTTGACATAGACTTACAGTGCCACCAACATATTATTCATACAACAAATATTTCAAAGCCAAGCTTGATTTCATTTTCGTTTGCTCACATGTTACAATTTTTCCTACAACAGCTTTGCATTCTGCAAGAAAGTTTTGAATCTTTCAAACGAAAATTGACAATTGTACAAAAAATTACATTTGTTAGATTTAGCCAATCAGATTATTATTACTAACATTAGAGTGCAAAAAGTGTTGACATTAGAGTGCAGAAATTTGTCTGTTCTGTACCCAAATGCGTGGGCAAAGTGAGTACTTTCTACACCAAACGTAGTAAAAAATCTATAACTGGTGTTCTAGAGATATAGGGACGCAGAACATTCAATTCCCAAGAAATGTTATATTCTTGAGGCCATCAAAAGTCTGTCAACATATGTATAGTACATATGATAGTTACTATAAAAATTAGTTTTTGCTTAAACAATAATATATTTTACTTCACTTACAAAGTGTAGATATAATCTGTCGTTAGATTTATAAATGTGGGCTAAACGAAAATTCAAATAAATTTATTTAAATACAGTGTCACAAATTGGAGATGCCACTATTGGGATCTCAAAAAGTAAAAGAGTTAGAGAGCCGGTGAATGGGACAAAAGTTGCTTAAATAAGAGGAGCATTTGATGATGTCTTAGATTTAAGAAATCATAAAATACTATACTCGGCGCAGAGAACAAAGAGAATAAAGTATGCAACCTAAATTACCAATTACAATGCTGTCTGGATTAGTATTTTAATAATCATTAACGTAACATCAGAGATACCAGTGATTCTGACAAAAAGCTGCTCTGTCAATTTTGGCATGTTCCGGAGTACTTGTGCTTGTCATTTGTTACTCTATTTGTTCATTATTATTGTTTCTATTGCGTCTTTTCACGTTGTTTTACGCTATTTTCAGTAATAATACCACGGGGCAACTGAGAAATATCAAAAATACTTTTGCTTTCTCACTAAACGGGTTGCTTAGAAACAACACAGACCGAAGGCAGGCGAGTGGTGTTTCTACAAAGCAACCTGTTGAGATTGTAAGCAAAAATATTTAATAATTCTTAAAGTCGTCGAGTGAATATTCGATTAGATTATACCATGAATATCGATAAGGGAATTACACTAAAAATTTATTTAATGCCTGTCGTAAGCTCTTGTTGGAAATGGCATGACATTGACAGCTGACAGCTTAAAATTGAAAACACGGAAACGATAACCCCACGGTGTTTTCAATTATTCATACGAGGCCTGAATAGAGATTTTGTGCAGTATTAATGATATAATCATTTTCATACGCCCTAATGGCATGCTTTTTTAGTTGTTTGAAGTTTCTGTTTGTATCATAACCTCTTCAAATTATTTAATGCCCATTGAAATTCTATCTAATTATAAGGATCGCTATCTATAATTCTTATTATTGGTTATTATTAACTGATCCAGCCAGCTTTGTAATATGTCATTTGAGGTGCATACTCTATTTGTGAGTATAGTCATATAAATGCAGAAATATAAAACATTCGCGACAACTACATCACGCATGTAAAAAATGTAGACAGATAGGTAGTAAAGATTAAATAATCGTAGAAGACACCCGATCATTCGAACAGAAGGAAAAAATAAAAATGAAAACCATAAATTCAGATACAGACAGATGTCAATTAATGCAAAAAAAGATTGAAAAAAGTATGATAAAATTAAAATAAAAACGATAATTACGATTGTACGAAATACTCAAAGTATTTCGAAGGAAAAGGATAAACAATTGTTTTTAATACATTCAAATTGTAGTAAACACCTAATGGAAACGGTGACAAATTAACACATTGTTAAATAATAACTTTATTACAATTTACAATTGCTGCACAAAAATTTTAGGCAAAATAATAAGTTTTTCTTGAAACGTTTATACATATTTCTTATTGTTTGACAATACTTGTGGAAAAATATAGTAATCCCTATTAGATCATTTAAAACTTTTATACTAAACGCCATGTGTGATCTTGTTAGTACTGTTTTCGTGGATTGAATATTCTTGAATTGATAATTGTCGAGTTTCAGTGCTTGTAGTCTAACTACATAATAAGCAATTACGGTAATATATAATCATTTCAAGTAATCTGGATTGCAAAGGCAGTTTTGCTTTATATCTTTTAATCAAAACAAAGTTCAGCTATACAATACATATGAACTATTAGGCTTATCTGTTCATCAATACCCAAACTACAAGTTAATCCTGCCCACACATCAGGTCGTGGTAGTGATTTGCTGATCGTGACTTCGCTGTAATTTTATTATTGGTACGCTGAGATTTTTTTTACAAATACAAGGTTGCTATACTTCTCACTGTTAGTTAAATAATTATATTTATATTTGCGATAGAGAAGACACCTTCTTTCAAACACAAAGAATCAAGCAACCTCTTCTACAACAGGTTTGGCTTTCAAGATACTCAACAAATAAGTTAAGCTCTCGTTTTGAGCTCGGGTTCATCGAGTATGATATCCAGGTTAGACTAATTGACCGATTTCTCGGAAATGACTATTTCTTTATTAGGGGACACTTGCATGTTATCTAATAAAGCACAGTACAGTGCATGTTTGAAATTCGATAACATTCCAAATAAAGCCCTTTGAGGGGCTCAAAAGCTAACAAATGCATAAAATGAAATAATTTATGTTAATAACTTTGTAGTGAAGAGCCATAAAATATTCAGAAAGATATAAGATGCTTCCGGAACATCATCCGGATGTTGATGGCTAAGCTGACCTCTGGTTAGAACGGAAAGATGAGAAGCAGCTTACCATGGTTAATGGAATGAAGGTTTCTAAGGAAAAAATAAAAGACAAATCATCTGTGTATGCTTTGAATCAAGCAAAGGGCAAATTGAAAAGCAGTGAAAGCGTAAAAACAGCTCATGACTATAGCAAATAATTGGAGGGAAAAAATATATGTTGATAGGTTTCAGCATGTATTGTTGAAGCCTCAAATCAGAGATGAGTTCCACTTTCAAATACAAACCATCATTTTGTGTACAAACCAGCCAATTCAGAAACACAACTCTTGCTTCGGAAACTGCGCAAGACTTTCCCTGTTTTTCTGAAGAATATTCTGAGGTATGCTATTACTTCTTTAAGGAGAAATATGTTTAAGCCTCAATATAGCAGAATAATATAAAGTCCGTATAAGTCTGTTTTTCATGTGATACAATTATTTTGGAACTATAGTTCTTCTACAGTCTACAGCAACTTCCGTTGCACGTCATAAACTTTCATGACGTCTAATCTGTGCGGTGTTGCTAGTATGTTAGCAGCATTTACCATTTAGGAAATCATTCTTACCTAGAGCGACCTATACTGCCATTTCAGAATATCCATGTCTCATAAAAAAAAAACACAAACTGATACAATTCTTACTGTTTTATGAGCTGATAAAACTTAAAATAACGCATTCGTTTAAAAAAAGTTGTTGAATTTCATGAGACCTCGTTGAGGATTATCCTCTTGCCATTTAAATCTTATATTTAAGATTGTCTACAAAGACGCTCATAAAAATATCTTTTTCTCTCAGTTTCTCTAATTGAGAGATAGTATTGTAGACGTGGTCTTTTTTAGAGTTTTCCTCATTCTATCTTCCTTGTCTTCCTATCTCCTTCTCGCGTTTTATAGCCACATCCTATTAGATTTTTGCCGATATCAAGTAGCTCAGAGCTGCACCCAGTTTCTTACGTCAACTTTAATGTCGTTGAAAGCACAGCCAGATTACAAAATAAAGCTCAAAAATACATGTTATCAAGTAAGAATGATTCCACAAAATTATCAAGGGCCATACAGAATATTAAAAGGTAGGAAATGGGAAAGAAGATAAAAACTATTCCTTTAGAAAAACCTATTGTTCCAGTGTAACAATCCATAGCATGCTAAAGCTTCTAGAGAATTCATTACTTTTAAGAAAATAGAAAATTGACCTCTAAATTGTGTTTCAAGAAGCTACTGTATACATAAGATGTTTTATTAGCGAAATTATTTTTTAACGGAGACAGATGCCAAGAGTTTATTTGTTGTAAATGTTATGTTTTCGAGAACTCGCTGATCAGACTATTAAATATTAAAAAAAGTTTGTAAGCCACAAAGAAAAAAAAGATATACAAAAGGTAATTGTGTTGTCTAGTTGAAACAATAGTATACTGTAATAGAACTGTGGGAAGACCATTGGAAATCGCATATGAAACATGGAATACTAGCGCTAATGAGTGTTCGATTCAAATAAGTTTTCCAATTGCCTTTCTACGTGTGTGTTACATAATATGTGAGCAAACGAAAACTTGGCTTTGAAATAATTGTTTATGTTGGCGGCACTGTAAGTCTATGTCAGATTCGAGGTTAGCAGGTTAGGTTTTCCATCAGTTTTGAGACAGACTGACGCAAAACCTAACCTGCTAACCTCGAATTTGACATAGACTTACAGTGCCACCAACATATTATTCATACAATAAATATTTCAAAGCCAAGCTTGATTTCATTTTCGTTTGCTCACATGTTACTATTTTTACTACAATAGCTTTGCATTCTGCAAGAAAGTTAATTTTTCAATTTTGAATTTGTCAAACGAAAATTGACAATTGTTTTTCTCATAAATGATAAAGGGTTACATGTTGCTCTAAAAATAAGATTATTTAAATATGTTAAAATATATCTATTTGTACGTTTAAATATTTTATATTAAATTAATATATTTTCGTACATTTCATAAAACGTATTTCGAATAGCAGCCTCGGTGAAGTAAGTAACGTAAGTAACAAGTTTAGGATGTGGCTGTTGCTGGGCGGGGAATTCAAAATTTCATTTCATTGCCTGAGATGAAGACGTTACTGTTGAAATACTGATATTTAATGTTGCCCCAACCCGCTAAAGTAAAAATGTATGGATTTGCATTAGCTAATTTAAAAATCTGTAAAAGGCTTTACCCAAAACTTCCCTCGTCATTCTATAAATAAATAATTTCAAAAATCAAATTAAGTTAAGAGTAAAAATATCTTCACGTTTCTAATAAATTAAATAAATTTTCAAATAAAAAAAAGGTTACGGGTGGTCGAATTCGAACGGCAGGCGGACAGCGTATGCAGCCGAACGTTTAGTGCGATATCCTAAGGGAACGTGCAATTTCTACCTGAGCCACGGAGGGCCGGCTTCTGTAATTTCTCCGTCGCAGCTATATTTAGTAACCGCTAATTTGTGTCTCGTTTTTGTGTAGTAAAAAATTTATTTTTTATCTATTCGCTCTCATTTTTGGTAAGAATAAAGCCTGCACTTTGTAGAAATTATTACTTGCATCTATTACTAAGTTGAATGAAAAATAAACACGCTGATGTGTGCGACGCGCGGTTGTATTTAAGCGAGTATTATTGTGGAAACTTTTTGAATTTTTTGCGACCTTATCTTTTATTTGTTGGGTTCTATTTTCGTCAACTGTAAGGCCTGATCTATGTGCAAATTATTATTTTAATCGATTTCCCACTTTCAGAGGGAAGTAAAAAACTGGAAATTAACTTGCTGGCGGCATCAACTGGTCTCAGAGCATCCAACCTTTTAAGTTAATTATACAGTGCTTTCGTAAAGTAGTAGATAAATTCATTAAAAATTCAAGGAATAATTTTTGGAAAAGTCGCTGAGACCCGTGGATTTGTATTATTATTTGCGCATTTTCTCAAATAATATCTATACATACAGGATGACCCGCGTAGGAGGGGTATGACGTCAATTTTTTAAAATGGCAATCCTCTTTTTTTATTTTTATTTTTATCAAAGAACGCATTTTTTTACCTACGCTAACTTGATCTTTGAGTATAGGTCACATGACCAAAAATTAAAAACAAAATTGTAAAATAGCAAAATACTCACTACTCACTTAGTAGTCAGTTTTGTTATTTGAAAACAATTATCGTACTGCTTTGTTTGCTGTTAAAGGACTATTTCAAAAATCGTGTTTTTCTGTGCGTTAATTTGCTTTTTTGTTATTTGACCGCGACTGTAAATGCACATATACTACATTCTTAACTCTTGATAAGAAAATATTTTGTCCTGAAGACCCATAATAAAACGCCACTGATTTTTCGTTATTATACGATATTTTTCTGAGATTTCCCAGATAATTGATATCTCGTTATCATAATTTGCTCAATTTAGATTAAGACTCGAGAAGTGATTTCAGATACTGTTCAGCCGTGACACAGTAAGCAATTATGGGTTAAAACTAATTACAGATTATTTAAAATGATGTCAATAAAGCAGTGGCTAGTGCTCCTGTGTATTTTCTTGGGCTATATAGTGCTTGGGGCCTCCGTGTTTTACGTCATTGAACGTAAAGAAGAAGTTAACAGGTACAAGGAAGAACTCAGAGAAAAACACGAAATTCAAGGTAATCGAAAGTTGTGTGTAACCTTATAAATCTTGTTACCTACATGCTTAAATGTTGGTTTGAGTGACTGATTGATGTATAAAAAACGATTTCTTTCTAGATCTAATCGAAAATCATTATGTGCCAAATGAAGTACACTCCAAACATGAACTTTTTGAAAAAATTTCTAATTACTGTAATAAACCTCTAGGAGAAAATCCCGACACTAGAAGGTCGCTCACCTGGACATTTTATCACGCTATGTTTTTCGTTTTGACAGTTGTCAGCACAATAGGTAAGAAAATTCATTCTTTTATCTTCATCGGTGTTGTTACTCAAAGTAATTTTAGTATCGTTAAAAGCTTCATTACCGTACTCAGTGCGGCAATGGACAGATATTACCGCACTCTTTTAATATAACAACATACAGTGAACTATAATTTATTGATGAAGATAAAATATTGAACAATACACGTTTACTTATGGCATTTAACCGCCTCGTTTTGACGATCAAACTCGTTTCGTTAAGATGCTCATAATCAAACTTGTATCGTTAATATATATAATTAGATAGCATTAAGTAATTAAAAATGAAAATTGCACCTTTTAAATATTGCTCCAATTTGAATAATTATTATCCAATATTGTGCTTATAGCAGAAGTTTATATAAAAAAATATGTAAGTTCCTAAATAAATAAATACATTTTGAACTTAATAACTAATAAATTTAAAAGAAAACATCAATATTAACTATAATTATAGCGATATAATTCCATATTTCAGGATATGGAAATTTAGCACTGACAACAACTTTTACCAGAGTATTTGTAATTGTGTATGGAATAATAGGAATACCAATGAATGGTATAGTTGTTATTACTTTGGGAGACTTTTTTGGAAAAACCGTAAGTTTTCAAAACCTTTCTTTAATAGCTATTACATTTTCCTGAATTGTATTAAATATCATAACACTTTTTTTAAACTTTAGAGCAGTTACTTTGTTTTATTAGCTCTTTTCACTTGGATTTTATTCTTTAATAAAAAATTTAGAATACTTATTTGGAATTTCTGAACACCGCAATTCTTTTCCAACAATTCAAAAATATGTTTGGGTTCGAAATAAACAAATATTGAAAATGTTAAGTTTGGAAACAAAACGGACAATTAGATGAATTCTAACGTAATCAGTAATTAATGATATATTTTTTGGCCAATGCTTTGAAAATATTTTTCCAAATAAATTACTTGTATTATTTCCATATTCAAATAGAAGCATAAGCAGCAGCCAGTAATATGCGTTTACTTATAAGTGCAAGTATAAATAATAAGTTCAGTATAATGTATTTCGCAATGGTATTTATTGTCTAAAATAGACATTTCATGCACTTATAAAAATTACTCTTTATTTCCCGTTTTCCAAGTGGAGCCCTAAACTTTTAATTTCTTTTTATTTTAGTTCTGCAAACTCTACAAAAAATGGAAAAACCTTCACGTGCGTCGGGCACTAGCCACTTTGGGCTTAATAGGACAAATAATACTTTATGCTATTCCAGGAATTACATTTTTCATTATTATACCATCGCTTATAATAGTATTTTATGAAGAATGGACGTACGATATTGCATTGGAATTTGCTTTTGGTACTTTGACTACAGTTGGCGTAGGACATCGCGTACCAGGTAAATTAATGTGCAGTCAAATTCCCCAAATTTGATGTTATTAAAATACATATTGTTCCCTGTCTGCTATCTAACTGTCCTAAAACGGCTACTGGTCGAATTTTTCAATCTATTCTTCGTCTTGAAATGAACACTTTAAAACGATCAAATCGGGCATCTAGCTTCTTTTCAGGCTTTAGCGCTATTTAAATACCAGCTTTTAATTCCGTACATAGGAAACGTATAAAAAAGATCTGATAAATAAGCAAAATTCTCTTTATCCAAAAGGTTAGGTAGAAATTCAGTAAGTAATCAATTGATGCATTATAAAACCAAAAATATAAATTATTATACGAGCTCGATGTTACCTAAAACTTTAACCTGTTCAAAAAATATACATCTAATTTTTCTGATTCGAAAAAATATAAAAATATCTGGATTAAATGATAAACTTCACTTCATTCGTTTAAACGAAAACAAGAAAATGAATCAATTTATTGTTTGTTCTTGTAACGTGTCGCTGAGAGATATTTGAGCACTGCTTAAACATTCACGTCGCACAAAACCTTATTTCGAATTGAAAGTTATTTGTCAGGAGCTTCTTATATTTTTATGATGTGTTCGAAGGTAACTATAACTCGTTTCTTGATCTATAATCACAAACCTACACATTTCTTGGTGGAAGACGTCCTGTTAATTAGTTCTGGAGTGTTAAGTTGAATGAATTATCATTTATCCACAAACTGAAGAAACGCAGTTTTTATTAATAAAGAACATGAAACACGAGTAATAATGTTGATAACAATAACGAAGAACAAAAATTCAAAACATTGCTTTGTAAGGACTTCTGTCTGTCAAAAGACTTCTTCCACTGCTCTGATCTGGTGCCATTGGTCACCATTTGGCGACTTTAATTGTTTTTAGGTTCCGCGGCAACATGGTTTTGTCAATATTTGAGATTCTATTTTAGCATATTTTTCACAAACTTGCCTTCTGTGATTGTATAGTTACATTTGGAGTCTTTGCGCTTTTATAAATCGCACTATATCAGCACCTTGAAGTAGGCTATCGACGTCCCTGTTGCTTCTTCGTCTGCTTCTATTATATACCCCCACAAATCTTTCTAAGTATCTTTCTTTCTCCACATCTTAAGCTCCTACTCATTATGATCAGTTCGCCTGCATATGCGCCTATCTTTGAGCTCTTGGTATTTAGCTTATGATTACTACAAGAACTGTATTGAAGAGAATTGCTTTTTGTAATATCACTATCCCTCTTGAATTTTCTTAAAGTCATTTGTTGTTAACTTATGTAATTTGTTGGGTATTTCAAGAAACTTTATACAATGAGCTACCTTATTCCTGTTTAGTTTGTCAAACCACTTGTCTGAAATCCATAAATAAGTTGTACAATTCCATGTTAACTTCCATAAATTTCTCGTATGCTTGACGAACCACAATAATATTTTGTAAATTGTTTAATAATTACCGATCTCCTTTTCCGTGTGTTTACAAGTTGATTATATAATCCATTCGCAAAACTCGTGAACTGTCAATGTCAAACTTTTTAAATATTTGCTGAGTGTACCTGGAAATTACAGTTGTTTTTTGGAATGTACTTCGGATCTAGTGATTTCTAATAATATTTAAAGTTAGGTTATGTTGCATGTGTCAAAAAGTTTAGCGAAGTTTAAAAAACATGAAACTTAAATAATTATAATACATGTAAATACATTTCAAAGTGCATTTTTTCAAATTAATTCAATCAATTGAAGTGTATGCACAAAAATCAAAGAATTTTGGAGATTATATTTTTACAAGAAAGTGTGACATAAGTCAAGTTATTAAATCTCAAAAATTTCAGTGCTGCCAAAATCAACAAGCAGAAGTTCCAAAACGGAATTTAAACAAGGTACCAACTTGAAAGCGTTTTGCCAGTTCATGAGTTTTGTGAATGGATAGTAGATTAAACATGAAAGTATCTTATATTGAACGGAAAGGCGTGTTATGATTCGATAATTCTGGTCGTCACCACCGCCTTTTTTTTTAATATGGGCATAATTATTTCGTTCTTTCAATTATATAGCATCGTTTCTTGCTCCCTTATTTTTTATTAAGTCACATAACTGCTTATGGAGGGCGGTGTCATCGTTTCTTATTAATTCTGCCATTATTCTGTCATAGTCAGGAGCTTTAGTAATTACTTCCTCATAAGTTGCCCCCTCAGCTGAATAATTTGTGTGTATTTCTTGAGCTCCTTTCCGTTCGTCAGCCACTTCCTCATTTAACAACTCTGAGAAAATGTTCCATTGAATAGTTATTTTGCCCTTTTGTTCTAGGAGAATGTCTTTATTTTTGCTTTTCTAGCGATATGATTTGACATTCGATCTATGCCTTTTTATTTTATTGTTGGCTATACCTTTCTTATTGTTAGTTTAAGCTTTATTCATTTTATCTCCAATCTCTTGGCATTCCTGGTCGATTCAAATTGTAGTTTTTCTCTTTTTTCTTCGTCCCAATAGTTTTGCTAGTGGCGTTCTCAACACCGTTTTTTATTTTAGCCCATTCTTTTTCTACACTTGAGCCCATATCAACGCACAGCAGTTGTAAATCTATAGGTTTTTTATATACAGATTGTCCAAAATCCGTTTGGAACATAGGAAATTAATGAGTGCGACAAGGAAGACATAAACAAAATGAGTAGCAGGACAAAGATAGAATGTACTCATGGCTAGGTAAATTTTTAAACTAAAATTGAATCAATGAAACAAACAAACACATCTGTCAAATATTTTATATGCACACTTTGAATGCACAAATTGCTCCTATGAGCAATTTATTTATATTGTTTACTATTCACATAATTATTTTAATTATTTAAACCTTCCTTTATACTCTTAATGACAGTTTTGGTCACAACATGAACAATCTGTCAGTACACTGTCCCTGCCATTCTGAAATAAAATTTGAAAAATCGTTGCTATTTACATCGTAGTGCGTCGCTTCACCGTAATATTCGATTTAAAAACAATACCTAATGAGTAGGTATTTAATTCGCCATTTTAAGTAAATCGCTATTAATTTTGACTTCATCTAAAACAGTAGCAATTTCTTCAAAATAACTTGTCTGGAAGCTAGTGGTATTGCAGTCGGAAGAAGTCTCTTCATCTTATCAGCCTTTATATCGGTTTTTAAAGTACTTTTCACAAACAACGCCAATCTTTCCAATCCGCCAGTCCTCTCAATTCAATACGTGTTATCATTTTTATGTCACTGTTTCATTCAATGCAAGTTTGAACATGCTAATCGTAGTTAATCGTGGTTAATTTAACTTGCAGTTTGGTACGCAACATTTTAGAGGTAGTTATTTTCCACTGATCTATTATTTGTTGTTTTATATATGTGATACGATTATATAAATCAGTCACCATTGTGCCCGCTTTTTATGCCCTAGGGCGTTATGGACTACTTTGCAAGTTATTTACGTATTCAAAGTGGAAAATAAAACGTCGTATACACCAAGAGCATTACTTCATGTTCATAGCCCTCGGGCAACTTATAAACTCTCGGGACAGATGCCCTTGAGCTTGTAAACTTGTCGCCCTCGAAAGAGCATAAACATCTTCATAATGCCCTTGGTACATAAATAACTATTTCGCAACTGATGTGAACTGTCTTGTCAAAATAGTTTATTAGTATCAAATATATTTGAAAGCCTTTAAAACTTAGTGGTCCTGGAATGGCCTAGCAGGAAATTTAACATTAGAGCCAGTGTCATGGCCTGGAACTATATATAGACTGCCTTAGTTTGGACTGTATACCGTATTTGAGGCAAAATTATCGTACATCTACGGTAATCACCGTACATCTGGCAACACGACAAGTGAAAATTAACATATACTTAACCTCAAACCACAATACCACCTGTTTTGCATTGCATGTGTTATGTTAGCTACCACAAGTATTTAGGTAAAAGCTCTGTCGAATACAGTTGTATAAACAA
>OW679200.1:15277547-15512504 GCA_940337035.1 Agriotes lineatus
GGGAGTGCTAGATGGACGTTCACTCACTATATGGATTGACGCTGTCCATCTGTTAACTGGTTCTGGATCGGAAGAAACACCAAGCATTGATACGAATCAAAATAAGTGGCATCAAACGATTAAACGTCTGACTAATAGTCTACATAACTATATAGATTAACACAAAAACTTCGCTTTAGACACTGGACTAAAAAGAGATAGTTAGTTAATAAATAGTAATTTAGAGAACCTAGTTTATTGAGCGAACCAGGTTATAATATGTTTAGTAATTACTTAAGTGTTGAAAACTTGTTGAGGTTAACTCACACTTTGAAGTGAACACAGCGGATGTTAATAACTGTATTGCATTAAATGACCTACAAGTTCAATGTCGAAGCTATCTTGCTGGTTTTGCTAATTCTTGAACCACTGAAATGCTATTTATTGTTAAGCGCTGCGTATACATAAAACTATATTTAAAATTACAAATTAAGTCAAGATATTGCAGTTCGGCTTGAAAACATAGATTGGAATATGCGAAAACCCAAATTAAGTGTGCCATATTTTTATAATTTTGGTTCTAAGTGGTTTTACATATTTTCCTTGTATACTTCAATTCTATTACTTTTTTGAAAACGTTAGTACCCTCAACCATAGATGGTCCCCAATAAGTATTAATAAAATGTATCTATTACAGTATCAGTTGTACTGTTTTGAGTAATCGGAAGTCCTTCTTCACTTCAGCAATAAATCATGTAACACATTAAAGCCATAATGCTTACCAATTAAATTTTAAAGCAAGAAATAAAAGCTGTACACCTAAAACGGATTGCATTAAAGAACAAAAACAGATAAGAGTAACGCGTTTGAATTACAAAACCTTTAGAGTGTGGTTGTACGTTTTCTTAAATTCTTGGAGATTTTTCCTTTGTAATTAACAAATTACAGGCGCGTTCTAGAATGCCTCCTAATTTGTTTTCTTGATGAAAACAAAAAATGCTTGATTATTTTAAGTCGCGGACATTTGACATCAGCATTCGTAATGTAAGCTGACATTTACTCTGTCATTGAATGAAATTAATTTAACGATGCTCCTGCTACGCTTTGCTTAAGGTTGTATTATCGCTGTAATTTCCTCGTACAGCTCTGGTTTGGCTAAATATAGCTCTGCGTTTTTTGACATTTTCTCAGGTTACTTTGTGTGCTTGTACTTTTACTCGATTTTGCCTCAGTTTAATTAAAAATATTCCGAGTCGAGTGCCATCGCGATCAGTTCTGACAAAACATTCATTAAGCGAATGGATCTACAAACTCGTGCAGGTGCAGCTAACAATTTTAAAGTTTGTTTTTGAACCAAGATTACTGCATTAGCTCAAAACGCGGAGTGCATTAGCCAACTTTGCACTAAGACCGCTAATTCCTACTTCGATGTAGTTGCACGATATATTGTCGCCTTTGAAGGCGCAAAAGCGTCATAAATATTAACGGAATTCCAAAATTTTACTGCACAGCTCCAAGAGCAAAGTTTAAAAGAAAATTATCAAGTTTCTTTTGGACTTTTTCCTTACAAATGAAGACGTATCCTAAAACTTATATAAAATATGTCTGCGACGCTTAGCTGTACTTAGGGATTAAGATGGGCGCGGCAAGATCTCTAGTTGGTAATTAACTAACTATTCATCAAAACGAAGTTATTTTGACGGACATGAAACCTTAAACTCGAAATGAGGAAATGATTCTGCATTCTGCATTACCCAAAATGCTAAGAACTTTATCGCTAATTATTTTCCACCTAAAAAATTGTTAATATTTAATATTTGTATTTGCATGGTTTGACGAATTGCTACAAATAATACTATTTGAACGTACATTCGTGTGCAAATAAATCTGGGACAGTGTTTTTTTCACATGCAGATTCAGTTAAGAATTTGAAGAATATTTCCATGGATTTCCTCTTATCAGAGAGAGTTACGGGTTTCAGTAACTGTTAAAGTTTAATAATGTAACTCTTTCTGATAGCAGGAAATCCATGGAGATATTCTTCAATTCTTAACTGAATCTGCATGTGAAAAAAACAC
The DNA here is from genome assembly GCA_940337035.1 of Agriotes lineatus. Classification (NCBI taxonomy): domain Eukaryota; kingdom Metazoa; phylum Arthropoda; class Insecta; order Coleoptera; family Elateridae; genus Agriotes; species Agriotes lineatus. The sequence goes on from OW679200.1 coordinate 15,279,605, forward strand.
TGTCCCAGATTTATTTGCACACGACTGTACATACTTGAAATGCCAAGATTTTTTTATAAGGTTTTGCTTTTGATTTGTAGACCTATTGACTTCATACAATAGTTTCTTTCAGCATTCCATGGATTTAGACATGATTTTTAGTAAATATAAACATAGCCAGGCTATAAAACAAAGTACCATGATTTCAGTTATTGAAAGCATTTCATCAATAATGTAGTTGCAGCAAATGCGTTAAACGAAAAATGGGCTTACGTAAAATAATAATTTTAAGTTATGGAACTTCATTGATTTTTATATACAGCTCTTCCAGACTTTGCACGCATCTCTATGCAGAAAACGTGCTAAAATGTCCCAGAATCCACGCTATGATGCATGGGAGAAGTGTTTTAAAGATAATGAAAATAAAACCAGCTAAACGTCAGCTACTTTATGTGGAATGTCTTTACAATATATTAGGGGTATCTTTATGGTCACCAGCAAAGGATTTTGTCTTGTATCCAGCGCCGCTAACAGCCTGAAAATATTAAACTGCGGAGTCGTATATTATTCCCCCTGAAGACGTGGGTCGGCGGTTCCTGCAGAAAATGAAAGTCGCGAAAGCCGGGTATTATTTCGTATTGTGTGTTAAATATAAGTAACGTAATAAACCAACTCTGTATTAAATGGAGTTTCTGAGTTTCTAGAGCGAACCGATAAAGGATGAAATTGCTAGCTTGAAACCGTTCCACTTTTGAATGGAGTAGCAATCCTGTACCTTATTTATTTGTTTGTACATCTTAAATTTTCTGCTCCAAATAACCAAGCTTGATTTGATCCATTCCGTGCAGTTTCATATTCTTGTTTTAGAAACTGAAGCAATTATGCTATATGTGCCATGGCCGATCGCACATGCAAGCACCCACCCAATAAGTCACTTCAGGAGAAATATATTCGGAAAATATATCTTGTCTTACAGTATTTAACTGGACAATATTATTTTAAATAAACTTGACCTGTTCGGTTTCAGTATTGGTGTAATTATATTTGATTTTCTTACTTAACAGCGTTATTCAGTAATTAGCAAGTTAGTACTGTTGAGGATCCTAGTAGCCTTATTGTCACTAAGACTATCAAACCCTAACATAAATGAAAAATTCAATAAAACGTCTTGAAGCTTCACCAAGCATTTTGATACTGTGTTCGAAATTATAGTGATATTTTCCATTAATTAAGGGATTACTTACGCATAATTCATATCCAGTAATACCCTTATAGTACGATATGTCAGCTTTGACAGTTAGTTGTTTAGACAGTTACTGGATTACGTTTTAACTTGATGCTTCATTTAACGCTAAATAGGACAAATACAATAATCAAACGTATACAATATTGCGAGACGCCTAAAGTCGGGGTAACTGGCAATCCTTTTAGTTGAAACACACTCGGACACGAAGACCAAAGCTACTGTTGCGAGATTAATAAGAACACTTAAGTACAAACACTTGCATTTATTTTTCTGCCGTTTACAGAACACTTAAATTTAATAGCGTTGTTTCTTAACTTTACGTATTTACATCTTCTTATTAACTAACTTAATTCTAAGTCCATTCTGACCAAGAAAGCTCGGTGGGAGTTTACAAAGTTCCCAATAACCTATCAGAGCTGGTCTAAATTTTGAAATTTTGGCACGGACACACGGACGTGATAGTTCATAATAGTTCTATGAATTTTTAAAGTTTGAGGCTTTCCCACGGTGAAATGTGGTTTGCTCGGACCCTTTGGAAATTACCGCTATAAAGGATTAAAATTCTACTAAAAGCATTTGGTCCCAGCTGCAAATAATTTTTATGATCGAGTTGCAACCGTTGCTTCTTCTAATCACGTACCGGTCATATACATCACTCAATATTTCGGTTTATGAAGTAAACCCTGCATAAACTTACTCTAATCTATTCGTGAGATTGGAATATCTCCAGCTTCCCAAACGAAAGGCACGTTTCTAAACATCCGCTTGTTGTAATTTAAATATGACATTTTTCCTACGAATTTTACCTTAAAATATTATACAGATGGCTTACAGCTAACTAAAGTACAGTATATTCCTACATAGTTCATTTCATTAAAGAACGCAAATCGTAACAGTTGCCCCCGGATTAAGATAGTCTTTTGGGTTTAAATCTATCGATTTTTACACCACAAGACGTTCTTCTTTAGCACTTAAGCAATACCAGTCATAAATCTCAGAACTATATGGTCTCATCATGCTTACCCTAATTTAACTAACCTACGTGAATTAACATCAGTTATCTGGTGTAATTGTCAGTACTACTTTGGTTCTCGGTGACTTAACTAAACAAAATACCTAGATAAGGAATCCACGTTTCCGCATTTCTTTCCCGGTTTATAGAGAACAGTGAAACTTAACATTTGTAAAATTAATGACCACCGCAGTAATCTGCCATTCTTATTGCTCATCTGCCGTAACCAGGTCAAAGGACAGTGATCTGTTTCTACGGTAAAATGGCTCAGAAACAAATAAGGTTTTAATTTTCCGACTGCCCAGATTAGAGCTGCACATTCGAGTTCACTTGCGCTATAAGCTTGCTCCCTATCCGTGAGTTTTTTGCTCAGATATAGTACCGGATGCTCTTCTTGATTAGCATCTCGTTCCACTAAGTTGGTTCTTCCGGGTCGATATGAAAATAAATCTGAAAATTCTTGGATTAATTCCTCCAAGCTTTTCATTTGGATTTCCGTGAGTTTTCCTACCCCTTTTCCTTGTTTCAACACTTCCGAAGCACTTAAGATTTCGGTGTCTTCTATTTCCAGTTCTGGAAGATCGAGTTCTGCTCCTTCTTCCTCAGGTTGTTTGATTACTATCGCAATGATTTCAGCCTTTTCAAATTGACGTGGACAAGAGTTTGTTTACGTTTTCCCGAAATTTCTTTAATTATATAATTCGTATCGGAAATTTTCTCCACAATTTCTTTGGGTCCAGTCCACTGCATCTGCAATTTGTTGGTCCTGGCTTGCTGATACAACATAACCTTCTCGCCAACCTCGTAATATGAAGCCTTCGCCTTCAGATCATAATAACCTTTTGATTTGGTTTGCGCTTCCAAAGTCGCCGTTTTCGCGATTTCCTGCATTTGCCTTAGCCTATCAAGTAACTTTAATATGTACACTACTACCCGTTCGTTGGTTTCCTTTCCAACCCACAACTCCTGACGTCCATAAACCAATTCTGCGGAACTAAATCCGTGTGCCGCGTGCGGTGCACATCTCAAAGCGAAAAGCGCTTGATCGATATATTCATCCCACTCATTTCCGTGTTCGTAACACAACGCTCTTAGGATTCGCTTGTATACGCCGTGGAATCGTTCTACTGCATTTGATTGCGGATGATATGCTAAACTGTGTATGATTTTTATACCACATCGGTCAAGATATTCGGTCGTTAGATTGCTGGTAAATACAGTGCCCAAATCCATCTGGATTTCGGATGGAAATCCTACTCGTGAAAATATATTTAATAACCCTTTTACCACCGCTTCAGAATCTGCTACTTTCAATGGGATCGCGTCAGGAAATTTTGTGGCACTACAAATTAGCGTTAGTAGATATCTGTTTCCCCTCTCGGTTTTCGCTAAAGGTCCTACAATATCCACATTTACTCGCTTATAAGGTTCGGTGATTACTGGCACTCTACACATTGGAGCTTTTTTTCTATCAGTGGGCTTCCCTACGCGCATGCAAACGTCACAGCACTTGATCTTGTTTTTCACGTCTCGTCCCATCTGATTCCACCAATAATTCTGCTTGATCCTGTCAATGGTTTTGTTACAACCCAAGTGTCCCATCCACATGTTATCATGTGCGATATCTAGCAACTTGCTTTGTAATTTTTCTGGCACCATCACTTGCTCAAAGCTCCGACCTAATTTGTCAGTAATTCTCCTGTGCAGTATTCCATAAGCAATGTAGAATTTTGCTCCATTGTTCTCCTTCTTTGATTCTGCCATCTCAAAATACTCCTTTAATTTTGGGTCTTCTCATTGCAGCATTCTTAAGGTTGTCGGTGTAAGTTGTGTTATGTCCGAGTAGTCGATATCCGATTTAGGTATTGAAAATTGTTCGTCCTTTTCCAGGCTCGGTGATTTATACTCAATCTCCTTTTCCGCTTCTTCTACCTGTTCGTCGGAATCTTTTCCGTCTTCTGAACTCTTTACTTCGGCATTCGTTTCTTTATTTTCATCGTGAACCTTTTCCTTTTCCATTATAGCCTTCGCCTGCGCTCTCGTTAATGCGAGCACTTGTTGAATTACCACATCATTTTACTTCGGCAGCATCTCCCACGTTCTATTCGATAGCAGATACGTATAATCTCGAGGCAAATGATTCGCTACAGCTGCTTCGGTTTCCACCTGAATTTCTGGCAAATTTAATTTTACCTTCGCAACTGGTAACGCCACACATTCTTCATTCAGGAGTCCTTGCACATATACATATTTCCCTGTATAATCGGCTCCTTTGATTAAATTTGTGTGCACGATATCATAGCTGGCTCCGCTATCTCGTAGTAATTTTGCTTCCACTCCATTTACTTTCGCTATTATGGTATAAGGTTCTAGCAGACCTTCCTCGTTCTTGCTCTGGCCTATCGTTGCTAAAACGACTTGTGTTTTGAGACATTCCGGTGAACCTTTATAGTGACCTACTGCCCCACATCCACAGCACTTCCCCGGCCTTCGTCTGTCGAAACTGCGTTTGTCCAAGTTTTCCTTGACAACACCTTCCGTTTGCACCTGACTTTTCCCTCAGTCATTTTTCAAGTTCGACGTCGTTGGCTTAGTTTCGAACTTATTTTTCGATGGCTTGAAGTTTCCATTATATTGCCGTTCCGTACCTGGTCCTCTTTTGGTGACGTATGTGTCTGCATGCTCTGCAGCTTCCTCCATCGTCTTGGACTTGTTTCGGTCCTCCACCCAAAATTTCATCTCCCCTGGCAACGAACTATAAAATTTCTCCAAGCACATCAGTTGAGTTAGTTTGTCGAAGTTTCCTTCCGCTTCTTCGCTCTTGATCCATTCCTGGAAATTGGTTTTTAGTTGGTATGCAAACTCCGCATAACTCTGGTCAGTTTTCCGTTTCCCGTACCGAAATTTCGTTCTAAAAACTTCTGCTGTTAGCTGATATTTTTTTGAGCAGATTAGCCCTGACTTTGTCGTAATCTTTGCTATCCTCTTCTGTTAATCGAGCCACGACCTCATTCGCTGTTGGTGACAACACACTCGTCAATCGAATTGGCCACGATTCCTTGAAGAAGTTCAATTGCACACAAACCCGCTCGAAATTCGTTAAATACAATCCCATGTCACCGTCATCCTTGAAAGGTTGCAATTGTTTTGTCATATTCAAGGACATATTCCTAATTGCATTGACATCATGTACATTATTTTCATTTGCCGTTTGAGCTTGGGCCTGAGCAATTTTCACTTGAGCATCTAATCTAGCTACCTCCAATCTTTCTTCTCGCTCCATTTCAGCTAATTCTAACCTTTCTCTCCTTTCAGCTAATTCTAACCTTTCTCTTCGTTCCCTTTCAGCTAATTCTAATTTTGCTTTTCGTTCCCTTTCAGCTAATTCTCGTTCCCTGCTAGCTAATTCTTCCCACTTGTTCTTCCGAGGGTTTCCCCCCAGGCACCTAATTCTACTTTAATGTCCTCTACCGAATGTTGAGCCTTAATCAATTCTTCTATGATCTCTGCCTTTTTCTTTTTCTCCGGTAATTCCAACAGATTAGCAATGTATTTTAATTCGTTCACCGAAAAAATACTGTATTCGGAAACCATTGTTTCTTTTAAATGAAACACTTGATAAAATTTAAATTCTGTAAACCAGGAATTTTGCGTAACCCGTAAATTACCTATCGCTGCTGTAAAAACTTAACTAGTTCACAACCCGTCGAAAATTTACTATTACTGACAACTACGAGCAATACCTGATCCTATTATTTCAAAAAAATATATACACAACCTTACTAAATCGCATAATAAGACCATATAATCCCGAAATAAACAACAAGCATTACTTACGCACAACTGCAATTTTCTGTTTTCCCCGCTGTGCTGTCGTCTTATTCCCACAGATCTGGACGCCGCCTCCCTGTCCTAAAGCCGCTTCCCTGTCTTGTTTCCTGGAGTTTCCGCCGTCACTCACTTCGACACATTTACTGGCTTTTACTGCACTACACTGGTTTTTCTTCGTTGTCAGTTTTACTGACGTTGTTCCCAGAATGCTGCCTCGCCGCCCCTTCGAATGACTGCCCTCCTGTTGTCTGGCCACCTCCACGGATTCCTTGCCGTCACCTCCTCGACGCTTGCTGGTTTTCCAACGTTTCCACTCTTACGTGACGCCGTCCCCAGTCCTCTACGCCGTTCCCGGATTGACCGCTCCCGTTGGACCACGGAATTTCCTGCATTCACTCCTCGACGCTTCTGGATTTTATCTACGCCGCTTCCCGGAATGACCGCTTCCGTTGTACCGCCTCAATTTATTAGATGCTTTTTCTGTCCTGTTCACGTGCTTCCCCTTGTATATTCCAACGCTTGCACTTGGACCGACTTCGAAACAAAAGAAATCTTCTGTCGTGCGATTTAAATAAGTTATAAATCACACTGCTTGATCACCACTATTGCGAGACGCCTAAAGTCGGGGTAACTGGCAATCCTTTTAGTTGAAACACACTCGGACACGAAGACCAAAGCTACTGTTGCGAGATTAATAAGAACACTTAAGTACAAACACTTGCATTTATTTTTCTGCCGTTTACAGAACACTTAAATTTAATAGCGTTGTTTCTTAACTTTACGTATTTACATCTTCTTATTAACTAACTTAATTCTAAGTCCATTCTGACCAAGAAAGCTCGGTGGGCGTTTACAAAGTTCCCAATAACCTATCAGAGCTGGTCTAAATTTTGGAATTTTGGCACGTACACACGGACGTGATAGTTCATAATAGTTCTATGAATTTTTAAAGTTTGAGGCTTTCCCACGGTGAAATGTGGTTTGCTCGGACCCTTTGGAAATTACCGCTATAAAGGATTAAAATTCTACTAAAAGCATTTGGTCCCAGCTGCAAATAATTTTTATGATCGAGTTGCAACCGTTGCTTCTTCTAATCACGTACCGGTCATATACATCACTCAATATTTCGGTTTATGAAGTAAACCCTGCATAAACTTACTCTAATCTATTCGTGAGATTAGAATATTTTCAGCTTTCCAAACGAAAGGCACGTTTCTAAACATCCGCTTGTTGTAATTTAGATATGACATTTTTTCTACGAATTTTACCTTAAAATATTATACAGATGGCTTACAGCTAACTAAAGTACAGTATATTCCTACATAGTTCATTTCATTAAAGAACGCAAATTGTAACAACAATTACACAAATGGAGAAACGAGCAAAATGACGCTACGTGATTGCCGATGGATTAAATTGTATTTAAAACAAGTCTAACTTTGCAAACTCTTTAATACAATGCTGTCCATTGTCTACTCCATAGGAATTTGGCAATCTCGGACTGCCTTAGAGAATGTTCAGTCATTGAGTCGACATCCTTCGAGTGCAGCCTGCTAGATGTTTGTAAGACCCTAGATCCAGGATGTTGGCAGTATTTGAGGTATTACAATGGTTCGTAAGCTGCTGCAAGGACGTTACTACAACTTAATTCTCTCTCTGACGTACTTGATCAGATTAGTTTAAGTCGATGAATTGAATATGGATCAAAAGCTGGTTGTACTTGAGTAATATCTCTGTACATGCAAAGCGAGTTACTTATTATTTCAAATTCAAATTCCCTCGTTTTAATGAAACACAAAGCTCGTTTCTACATGGTGATATTTTATGTTTTAGAAATCATAAATTCTTTTGTACATTTAAAGTTCTTTGTAATATTTTCTCGTTGTACTAAATTCGTTTCTTCTTCATGAGCCAAGAGAATGACTTCTATATCAACTGTCAAAACTTTTGACATATAGATGGAGTGTGAACTAAGCTTACGTACATTTAGGACTCTTTAATGTTACTCCATTGTGCTAGCTCAAAGTCGGTTGCGTGTGGCCTGCTTATTCATCCTCAAACACCGGCCAACGCCGGCTCGATATCGATTCAGTAAATTGTGGGAAAAAATCGCGTATCCATGGATTAGAACCGTGGATTTGCTTGTTGCAGCCTGGCGCTCTACCCACTGCGCCACCTAGATGGTATTTAGTATTGCGTTATAGGCTTAATCACAATATCAAAGAATGTGTCGATAGAAGAAGGTTTTGTGTAAGTTATTCTTGTCTGCGACATGCAGTTGGTGTGCACACTTTCAGTAATTAGATTCTTATGAAATCAAACAATAACTGTGCAAATCCATGCACAAAGTATCGAATATACAAAGACCAGGTTTGTTAAGTTTCAGGAAAATACCTACATATTGTGGTTTGCAGATTTCCACTTGAGTAATTACTACAGTGCGTACACCGCAGTATGAATTGTGAAGCTTGATTTCGCGGTTGCAGCAATAAACGTAACTTAAGTAAATCATGAATCTTTTGCTTGGAACGCTTCATTAGCCAGCGGGCTTTGCTTCGAGCTACATGTGAGGAAACAGTTTCGAGTGCATTGCGCGAATGAAATACAAGCGGGTTAGAAAGCTAGTATTGACGCTGCTGCATAAGTTTGGATGCAGCAAACAGCGTTTGCGTGCCCAGCGACATTTTCATCGCCTACAGAGCAAGTACAATAATTACGAAATAACCTACCTCTTTTGGAGAGATTGAGTCACTCTGCCTTACTCATCTGTGACTCAATCCCTCCAAATATTTTTACATTAACCCTAGAAGAGATGTTTAGACAACGGAATTGGGATAATAAGGACATTTCTATTGATGGAGAAACATTTAATCATTTACGTTTTGCAGATGATATAATATTATTTAGTGAAACCAGAGAAGAGCTACAAGAAATGCTAAATCAATTAACTGACAAATCCAAAGAAATTGGCTTAAAGATTAATACCACAAAAACGAAATGTATGATAAACGACACGACTAATATCGGAAACCAAAGTTTAGAACTGGAATAACAACAAGTAGAACGGGCTACTTCATACATCTACTTGGGCTAACAAATCGAATTAAATAAAACTAACTTAAAAGCGGATTTTAAAAAAAGAATCTCTGGGCGAGTTTTGGAAAACTACAAAAAATATGGAAATCTAAATTACCTAATACCACTAAAGCCAAAGTGTTTAACCAAGATGTATTGCCAGTTCTAACATATGGCACGGAAACTTGGGCCCTCAACAACACCAGAAGAGAAAGACTCCAAATAACACAGAGCGATGGAAAGACGTATTGTGGGTGTAAAACTAACAGACCGCATACGTGTTGACGAAATTCGAAGAAAATTTAAACTCACAGTTGTAATGGAACGGGTCAGCAAGCTGAGATGGAATTGGGCAGTACATGTAGCTCGCATGAAGGACAACCGCTGGACAAAACGAATAATTGAATGGAGACCAAGGAAACAAAAAAGACCGATGCGACGACCTCAAACACGTTGAACAGACGACCTAAAACATTTAGTGGGAACGGAGTGGATACATCTAGCTAATGATACAGAAACGTGGAAGAATATGGGGGAGGCGTACATCCGACGATGGAGATGAATAGCGATGATGATGATGATGATACCTCTTTCAGCGTGTAAGATGCACATATGATAGATTCAAAGTTTGGATTAGGCAACCCAAGGCGAGCCCAATATGCTATACAGCAAAACGCAGGCTTCGATGGTTTCTATGTAACCTGTCACCTACGGAAAATTATTGCAGTTATGCGATAAGTGTTTAAAAGCAGCTTTTGTGAGCGCAAATAAATGCGAATTAAAAATACGGGTTTTCATGCACTAAATCTGACGGCGGGCTTTTATGCACTTTTATGTTCACGCTTTTAAAAAAGAGTTACTTCAATGTTATTTTAATGTAGTGTTCCGTATATCTAAATATACAAGCGGGTAGCGCCGAGCTATATCGTTCGTACATTGTTGTTTATTATTTTATATGCGTATTTAGGACTGGCCAATCATTCTAAGATTAATCTTATTTTGTTTTGGTTTTCTCTATATGTGTTTTAAGATCAACATATTTGGGTAAATAAATTAGATTTTTAGTAATAATACCATGAGACGACTGTGAATTATCAAAAATACTTTGGTTTCTCACGAAACGGGTTGATTAGGAACAACAATAGCCGAAGGCGAGTGGTGTTTCTACAAAGCAACCCGTTGATAGTTTGATAATTCTTAAAGTCATCGAGTGAGTATTCGATTACATTATTCCATGAAGGGAATTACACTAAAAATGTATTTAATGCGTATCATAAAAAACTTGTTGAAAATGGCATGACATTGACAGCTGCCAATTCAAAATTAAAAACACCAAAACGATAACACCACGGTGTTTTCACTTATTTATGAGTGGCCTGAATGGGGATTTTGTGCATTATGAATGGTATAATCATGTGTATGTTGTTTGAAGTTAGTTTCAACCCGAAAACACTATAGGTGCAGAGCAGCGTCCTGTTTTTGGTAAATCGTGATTCTTCATAACCACTGGGAACTGAGCATATTTTTATGTATACTGAGCTAGCAGGGAAACGGACAAACTAAAGTGTGCGAGGCGTCACATTTAAACTTAAAGTTTCGACAAAGGGGCTAAACAAGGGTATGGTTACAGAAATAAAGAAAGTTTTCTAGGTTTTTTTTTCTAAAACAGGTATAGGATTACGAACATTGTAATGTTATTTGAACATCTATATTATTTTATAATTAACTTCAACAAACTCAGTATATCACCATTCTCTACCGATCTTGGGACATAAGCCTTCTCAAGGTTCTTGTGGACACTTCTATTTTGAGTACCATTATACCAACTTAAGACACTCGTTTTCCTTAGATCATCTCTCCATCTTTGGTGTGCCTTTCCAAAATTTTTTCTTCTTTTCGGGATTTTCATTTTATAAGTTTATTGCACTGTAGAGCAACATGCACAGATTCATAGTAAAGAAACAGTTCGATCCATAATGCCCATTACTTGCATATTATCTACAAACCAGTTATTTATTTTGTGATTCTTGGTGTTGATTGCCAATATTTTTCTTCCAGGAGCGCTTTGGTGGGGTCTCACTTTAGTTATAATTCTTGCGGTAGAAACCAATAGTTCTGTTTCATATGTTACAGCAAAAAGTATTTGTTTGCGTGTAATGGTATACGTATAGCAGATTGTAATGATGTCCTCAACTAATATAAAGCTTTAGTAAAAACATAAATAATAAACAAAGTAAATGACCACAATTTATAAATATTAAATAGTTTCAATCAAGAATTTTGTCAATCTCAGGGCTAAAAAATGATGTAATAATTAAGTAACAAACGACTTCCGGGATTGGACCGTGTCATGATTGAGATCGAAGAACTCAACGTTTCGTCCACTTTCGTAAGGGGCTTCATCAGGAGGAAAAAAGGCAAAAGAGCACGGTAACTCAACGTGTTAACCACGCCAGAGGCGAAACTCTTTGCAAAGGGAAGGGACAGAAGAGCACGGTAACTCAACGTGTTAACCACGTCAGAGGCGAAACTCTTACGAAAGTGGGCGAAACGTTGAGTTCTTCGATCTCAATCATGACACGGTCCAATCCCGGAAGTCGTTTGTTACTTAATGACAATGGCCGTGAAAGCCTCAAAAATGATGTAATAATTATTAGCTCAATAAACCGTTTATTGCTCTTTGTATTGTATCTATTTGCAACAATTTATGGCCAAACTCCGGTGTAGCATAAGAAAAACTCTAATCTCCGGGCTAGGTTCAACAAAAAACTTTGTATTAAAAATGCTTTGGTGTATGAAAAATTAACCAGTGCAGTAGGGCAAACGCTCAAATTCGTTCTCTTTAACGTCAAAATTGACTGCAACAACAAATGATCTTCAGGTACAAGAAATCAGCATAATCTGAATTAAAAACACCAAAAATAGCAAGAATACATTAGGTAAATACTACGAATTCTGTGACTTAGTTTTGGCTAACCTTGTATTGTTTCAGATGACGTAAACCGACGCTCTGATCTTCTTTTGTTTTATTTCCAGTAATGTCAGAAAATCAGCTCCAATTCACAAATTTAAGGGACGCTGCCTTGATAATTCGAATCTGAATAGATCTGGGCAGCTGGAATCACGTTTAACCCCTCGAGCAATGTCCAGTGTTGAGGAACCCCACGGTTTATGGGGCTTCGGCAACGCTTTCCTTAAACCTTAAACGAAGAGCTTCATAAGCTGGATACATTTTCTAGTGACGCCACGGCAATTACACACTTGGAAATGGCTTGTTGGTTAAAATTCCTATACCCCGGCACTCCTGAAGATCTTCTCTAAACGTAGTATACACGACTTTCGCTGGCCAACGTCTCCAATCAGTCGAAAAGCGGCTTAGAAGTTGATCGCACTTGGGAAAATTCTTGCAGCTGGCTATTCCTCTTCGCTGGGCACTGTTATTACTTGAAAAATTAGCCACAAAGATTACCTGCACACTGGTGAATATGAACGACACTAGTTGAATCTCACAAATAACTTTTTATTCAAAGTTTTTACATTAAACTGTGCAGCTCAGCTAGCACACAACATACAAATGTTTTAAGCTTGTTTTGAATATTATTAACAATTGACATTATCGTTAGCTAGTGATTACGATTTACATTTGGGTTGAAGATATGAGTTTTTATATCATGTTTTAACTTATGAACTATAGTTTTGATATACTGTTTTTGGTTAAATATTAAACTGTTTTTTCTTGGGAATTGTCACTTTAAACTTTGATCTGCTTTGATTACTTAGTTTAATTGCATTGTTTTACATGAGTATATTTAACACTGCACTAATTGTTCATGTCCTCTCGATAGGTTGCCTTCTTTCATTGTTCTTTGCATTAATTGCTGTGCTCGCACTGCTCCTTTACCCGCCAGGTACCTTAGCGTTTGTTGGTTTATAAACTTTTAATACTCATAATGCTCATGTACTTTCCGTACTTCACAAATTATCTTTGTATAATTTCAAATTCACATTATTGTATTGATTTCACCAACTCAAATCTGTCAGCTACGTAGATTAAGCTATGCTTGCCATTTCGAACACCAATTATTACTGAAACTCTGAACGTAACTCTTTCGAATTCTGCCTTCTCTAATGCCAGTTTTTCTCTCCCAAATTGTAGTTACTGCTATTCATATGAAGTGCATTTATTAGTGTAAAATACTGACTATCTTGCAATAAATAAAATATTTAATTCTGTGCTCATTTTTAAAATATTCATTTTCGTGTTAATTAGGCAATCAGAATTCCCGTGGGCAGCAAACCATTATAATATGTTATACGTTTTATGTGCGAGGTTCTCTATAACCGTATTTTTCCCTCTAGTTCTGTTTATTGGTATTCCTTACTCATTATTGCTGCTTGCTTTAAATATGTGTATGAATGTCTATATGTTAACACCTTTTCTATTGTATTACCGTTTATCTAGATATTTGTATATCTACTTTTTCGTTTGTCATTGTTAATTAAACGGCAAATAAATATAAAATAAATAGTTACGTGCAGTAAGTATATGAAAAGTAACTTACACGAACGACGACATCGAAATTGTAAAATAAGAAATAATCGATTGCATTGCAACCAAATGCTTAAGAATTGTGATTACGTCTTCTTGGGACCGAAACTATAAGCAACATGAATTTTGTTGAGTTGCAAGGTTCGAAACAGTGAGCAGAATGTCTTATTGTTCAAGGCGATTAGAAGAATGTCCACAAAGGTTAGAAATTTAAGAAAAGTACTCGAGGAGTATTTGGAGGGTAACGATACAAAGGAATTTTACAGCAGGTATGAAGGGTAAAGTTTATGTATTTACTAGCCTATGAATTGCAATTTCATCTAATCTGAACATTAATTAAAATTATACATTTGACAGTAATATACTTAATAGTTTTACCGAAAATGCGCGTGATCCTTTTGTCATTTTTTCAATTGCAATTTCTGCAATTACCAGCAAATGCTAGATTGTAAAATGTTTGTCCTTGAATGATTGTACTTTTATTCTCCCATTTCAGTTGTTTAAATAATGTAAATAATATTTTGTTTAACGTTTCTATTTACTATTATTTTGTCTGCGTGCTCTTGCAGTCGTAGCTGAGGTATTAGTTTTCTATAAATTGAATCATATATTTAGCAAGTTAGAGTAAATCTGAACAACAACAAGGTAAGTTATTTAAATTATTATTATTACATTAAGATCCAACCATCCTTTGTAGCACTTAACTCATTGTGTCACGCATTTATTATTACTGAACTGGTTTTCCAAGAAAAAATTGACGAAATTTATAAGCGCATTGTACAGGCAATTCTCCAATAAAAGCTCCCCGAAGCGCCTGCCTAAACATATCGAAGCCATGAATAACAGCAGGATAAATGTATTTAATTTTCGAAATTCCCCAGCAACTGCTTTTTGTTGATAAATTATTTCACGCAGGTCACGATCTGGAGAAGAACTAGAGAGAAGGAGCAGGCATCGAATAGCACCAGAACCTCATTTGCTGGCTCTCAAAGTTTAATTTGGTTAATGAATTTCTTTGAATTTTCTACGGACAGGTTATTTTGTTATTCAGGTAATTTAGAAACTCATTTCAAAGTCATTTACAATCCTGCTAATTTGTTTAGCTCGAGAATGTTGACTAGTACTGGAGAAATTGAGCTAAAAATTTGTTGGCTCATTTGTAAATACCCAAACTAAGAGTAAAACATATCGATACAATGGAATTATTGTTTGCCAATGTCTTTCAAAATGGTAATGTAACAAAATGGGTAGGGCTTAATAACTTCAAAGGTGTGAATTCAAATATAATTAATTTAATACTGACAATAGACAAAAAAATCATAAAAATTGAATTAGTTACTGCTTATAGTTATGCTTTACCACTACGTATTTAATTATTTCCTTGAAAAATTATGATTTAATGTGCACATTAAAAGCTGCATATTACAGATGCACTAAATTACAGGAGGTGTCTCAACCCGCAAGTTTATTTCCTTAATTTACAACTTGCGGTTATGGATTTGCAGATATCCCTTGTTACGATTCGAAGGTGTCTTTTCGATTTTGCGATAGAATTCAGTCATGAAGTATTCGCTGTCTAAATAGTTTTTAATGACTTGTGCTTGCGTGATGGCGTTCTTTTTTTAGACAATTTTTCGTATGCACTTTTAGAGTTGGGCTGCTTTAAGCCTCAATTTCCTTTTCAGAAATTTTGGGGATTCTCAATTTTACTTTAGAAGCTATGCAGCGTTTGTTGAATCTTGCGGTAACGCTTTGTGAGCGGGTTTTCTTCTTAAAAAATCGTAGACTTAAAGTTTTGATTGCAATCTTTGGATTGCAGCAGACAACCATCAGTTGTTTACCGATTTAAATTTGTTTTTTGTAGCTGGTGAGCAACAATCTGTCATTTTATTTTTAGTGCTACATGCAAAATGAAAGACATTATGTTTATATAGAACTGAAAACTTAGATTGAAAGAATTGTGCTTTGGTCTTTAATTTAGAAAATTTTATTTGGCATTCAAGCATAGTGAGGCTTATCCAATGAAGACCGAACAATAGATAATAAACCTCTTAGACAACACTTAAATGGAAAGCGAATGGCCTGCTGGTAAAGCGTTTGCGTTACATCATACGCTCTCCGGGCACCATTCCAACACCTTTGGTTGTCATTACTTCCGCGAAATACCATTTCCCTCAATTCAACAGTTTAAGCTAGCCACCTGCCTGCGCCGTGGCCGAAGAGGACTTATAAAACCAGATCTCCTGTGTTAAGAATAGCCTCTCAGTCTATAATAATAGGAAAAAGACGAAGAAGAAGGCTGCATTTTATATTGTATAAAAACTATGAGAAAAGAAGTTTCAAGAAGTTAGTATGGAGTATATAATGTCTCGTTGATTAACACTTCAAATAATTAGATTGGAAACAAGAAAATCGAGGAGAGGATTGACTTTGAATCAATTGAAGTAAGGGAAAGCTATTAATTACTTCACGATCGATTCTATTGAAATGACCCGACATCGACAGTGCAAACTGCATTGGCAGATTTTTCTTAATTTAACGAAACTGTCTGTCGTACTCCACCAATTACACTAGTTAAATTGGTATTTAATTGATATATTTTACCATTCATGACGTACTGGCACTAAATTATCCACCAATAAAATACTGTTGGAACAGTGATTTATGAGGGTTATGGTAGTAAGCGAAATAAATTACTGACTAAGAAACAAAACTATACCATGTCAAACATTATAGACATAAGCAAATGCTATTTGGAAAGGCATATATTGACAGTGTGTAGCCATGATGTATGAAACTATTGCGCTTGTCGATGGCTGTTGATCTATTTTCATTTTTTATGGATTGTGTGTGGTTCTAAATATTTATTGTGCATGAAATAATTATAGTTAAAATTCCAAAATTAGAAATTGATATGCCCGTACTTATGAATTGCATGTTTCGTTTGCAAATAACTATTCTATTTTTTAAATTATATAATTATACACTATAAATTAATAAAATAATTTATTGATTTCTAAGTTATATGTTAGAAAGCTCTATAGATTGTTCATATTGTTTATTTTGCTCTATATCGAATCTTAATTACATAATAACATATATAAATCAGAGACAAGAAAAAAAAGCGAATACATAAGTAAATAAATGCGACCAAAAAACCATAAAGTTTCAGCTAATATCGTATTCGAGTAAAAGTAACAATACACTGATTCAATCAATTTGCGACTGATAGAAGTGTGTCTACACTCCGTAACTTACCACATATTAAGTAAAGATGTAGATATAAAAGATGTTTTCTAATGTGTACTGAGCTTACCTGAAACAAAGAAATTATTACAGAAACAAATCTTGAAGATGTTCAAATTTGTGAAATAGTAGAAAGAGAATACGGTGTATTGCTAATACAATACAGATTTCAATCCACTATATATACGGTTTTATCAAAAAAAAAGTAGTTTTTGAATATTTAAAATTGAATTGTAGATAAGGTAACTGGTTACACAAACTCGTAGCTGTAAAGTTGAATAAATTGCCGTTAGCTGGCACTGAAAAAGGGATATAACTATATTCTATAGGAACAGTAGATATAACATGTAGGGTGACTTGTTTTGGATCTACAAACCATGGAGTACCCGATTTTTGCCGATTTTAAACTTTATGCATACTTCTTTCAACCAAAACAAATTAAATATATCTTTGCTGCATTACATGGTCCTTGATTTGTGGATCCAATGGCTCAACGCTTAGTACATATAGCTACTCTACTATATATACTACGGTCAGTAAATTACATTAGCTTCGCTAACTCAGGTAGGGAAGCGCCGTTTCTTTATGTCAAACCAAACTCGGTTTTTCAGTGACATACAAAATTCGTTTTTATTACGGCTGAAAACGATCATCTGTCTACTTCTAACCTAAAGAAAAGATTATAGCCTCACATTTCGGTAACACGTAGGTTGGCAACACATATTACACCTGCTTGTATTCCATAGTTTCCATTGTTTAGGTTTATTTAATAGTTTTATTGTGGGGACTTAGTGCCCTCAATAGAGCTACTGCCTTCAGTATAATAAGTTTTCCAAGGTACGTATCAACTATTCCTAAAGTTTTGTCATTCACCTGACGACATTGATAATTTGTTACTTTAAATCATCATCTTGGCCTTATTCTGTATTTAGACCTTTTGTGTTTTTATTTATAATAATAACAATAATATTCGTTCTAAGTAAGATGTCGTCTGCAAATCGTAAGTTATTCAATCTCCCTCCATTCATATCTAATCGTTTATCTTCCCACGTGCAATGTTTAGAAACGTTCTCCAAAAATATGGTAAACAATTTGGGAGAGATTGTATCACCTTGCCTTAGTCTACGTTCCAACTTTATTGCACTTTGTGTTATAGTTTGAGTTTTCAAGTAGAATTTTGATAAATATTTTTTCTTACTTTGGTACAGCACGTTCTCACTTTTCGCACGCATTTGGATGCAGAAAGTAACCATTTTCTACACTTTTATGTCAATACCTTAATGTCAAGTGATAAACATGTACTAATTGGCCAAAACTGACAATTACTAATTTTTGTAGACAAATATTAAAATAAAAAAATAAATTCCTTGTAGACTGCGAAGCCGTGGTAAGAAAAATAGTATTTAACACACGTGTTGAAAGGCTATTGCAAATAGTATATTAAAACACGAGTTTTATAAAACTTGTATTTCGACAAGAGTCTAGTTTGCAGCACGACTGCCGAAGGAAGGAGTGCTGTGAACGACGAGTGCTCGGAAGTTTTATAAAACGAGTATTTTATGTAATTTTTTCTAATTTGCAAGTTAAATACCATTTTACTACAAATAAAATCAATTTTGGTAATTTAGGGAATTTTGTAACAGTTTTATTGCAAAGCATACATTTAAAAGAAATTTTAAATTTGAATCAAGTAGACTCACCATAAATGTCATTTTTCGGAAGCGTCTGCACGTTAAATTGTAAAATTAGTGTTTCATAATGAATTCAGACATTTCCTGCACTCCCCCAGAAATACGGCAAATTTCCGAAAATGCTACGGTTAATTTATTGTCATTAGTGTCATTGGCTATAACTTTAAACTCACACTGACATTTCGTGCAGTGTCACCAACCGAAAAAAAGTTGATTTCGTGTTTGGTAATGGTTCATGACCGCACTCAAAATGGATGCGGTAACGGCTTTGTTAAGACAGAAAATTAGAAAAAATACGTTATACAAGATTCTTCTGTTTTTCTAATCTATAATCAAGATTCCGTTCGCATACCAATGACGTAATTGTATCTCTCAATTGTTTTAAATTTTTCCATCACGTCGGTTTTCCAGTATTTTAATTAGTCCTTAGCTTGGCACCATGCTTTTCGATCTTTTTTATTTTTCTTCTTATTATTTTATTAATTTCTTTAACAGGTCCTAGATTTTTCCCATCGTTTTGAATAAATTTTCTCTCTTCCAATAATCTCTTTGTATTATTGGCAAATTTGCTCAATTCTTGTTCAATGTCCTTTAGGCGAGGCAGCTTTAATTGATGTTGTTATTTTCGTGGTCGGTTCTTTTATTTTGTCTTCTTCTTTTATATCCACTTAAACAGTTTCTTTGCCTAATTATTCGTAATATTCTTTCTTATCTGTTATTATGTGGTTTTCTTTTGTTTTTAATTTGTGTATATTATTGATTTTTACGTTTGTACTTCCTTTGTCTAAAAGACGACGGAAATATTGTAATTGCAAAAAATCACTATCCGAGATTTTTCAGATCTTCACGTTTCAGGGTCTCTAGGTTTTCTTAATTCCGTCTGCTTGTTTGTCTGTCTGCTGCCTGCCCGCCTGTTTGACTGTCTGTCTGTGGATCTGTTTATCTACCTTTTGCTGGTATAACTAAAACACTATTTGTTGGAGATATTTTGCATGCGTATTATATGCCTTCCGGGCATGAAACCGAGAAAATTCGATAACTATATACCTACAGGGTGGGCACATTAAAAAATATTTTATCTACGATAGTGTGTAAAATTGCCTTTTAGTTGGCAGTTTTAAGTTTGTAAAACGACTGTTTAATAACATGTTTTCATTAGTTTACGTCGTTAATAGCAACGTGCTTAAAAAATTTCATTAGGCACGTAGTTAGTAGCAACGTGTTTTAAAATTTTTAAAACTCTCAAAATTAGGACCGGTTGCTAGTAATTCTAATTTACATGTAAAATATTTTTTATATTTACCGTATTTTTGAGATTCTATCGTAGATAAAATATAGTACGATACACATGCGTAAAGCATCTTTAGTCACTCGCGGGGCTTAAAACGCTCGCTCACTCGCGTTTTAACTCTACCCCACTCGTGGCTAAAGAGTAGCTTTACGCACTTGTATCATAAATTACTATTCTGCCTGTTTTTGCTTTAACTCAAGAACTATTAATTGCTTAAATGATTTTGTACAAAGCTCAGGTTTCTATTCTTGACGAAAAAGGGTATATTTTGAACCTAACATATACACACAACACTTTAAAAAATAGATATTGTTTATTCTGCTTCAATTGAGGAATAGATAAAGGTGATAATTTTCACATAGCTCAGGCTTAACCCTTGACGATAATGTGATACAACAGATACAAGCAAAGATTCTAAAAAATATAAAAAAGTCAACAATAAATACAACGCATTTATTGTTGCATCTCATCGATGAAAGGCGCCTTCGGTCGCTGCGGCAGCAAAAGCCCGCTTTACTTGCGGGCTACCTTAGATAATTGAAACACATTCGCAGGGCAATTAGTAGTGAAATTTGAATTTCATCCCCTGTACTGTTTTTTATTTGAATATTGATGTAATTCGCATTACTAAGTGTTTCCTTTTATTGTTTCAGTATTATTACGAACGTGAAGATATTTTCACTCCTATTTTTCTTTATTTTTAAACAAATTTTACGGTCGGAACGTCCACTTGCGATGGAGTTCTGAGTAGAGGCCTTTAGAGATTTCTTTATAAGTGTTGCTAGTTTCAGCCTCTTAGAGTCATACATAAAAATTAAAATAAATACTTTATAAAGAAGTCTGCTATTGGTAGAACATATCTGCCAATTTTCACGTTAATACCCTCAACATCTCCGATAAGTTTTTTAACTCTGGCACAATCTTTTTAAAACACCATGTAGTATATGCATAAATTGAGATACCACCAAACTGTGGAGAAAAGTGTTTGGTATTGGCTTATAGTTATTAGAGAAAATAAGTAGATTATAAGTCAGATGATTAGATTAACCACTTTCAATACAATGTTAACCAATTCCTGACTTTTGCCAAGACCGTCTTTAGACCTTAATCATGAATGCGCCTTTAATAGTAGTTTACTTATCTAAAACGAAAAGTGGCATTTTAAAGACGAGGACCAGGCGTCAGCCGAGGACGGAATTACTTGCGAGGACTTTTAAAAACACTTTTCGTTCGTGGTGAATACAACGGTTTATTTCATACTGCAAGTTAAATGAATCTGAAATAAAAAGTTGCAAATCATTTCAAATTTCATGTCAACAACTGACGTACAATTTTAAAGTACTTGAACTTTAAAATTTTACTTTAAAATACTAGAACTTTAATGTTCCATTTTTGTACAATAAATAAGTTTTAAAGTACTTGAACTTTAAAATTTTACTTTAAAGTACTAGGATTTTAATGTTCCATTTTTTGTACCACAAAATCCGAAAAATGTCATTTTTGACATGAGTATGAAATAAAACAGTTATTTTAGCCTTCTGTTTTATGCAGTTTTATGTATGTTCTGTAAGGTACCCGCGAGTAGCTTTAAGCTGTATCGCACGTAGGTTATTTTAGAAGCTAATACTATTTTCTTTTGGCTTGCCTTGTGTTTTTATATGTGTTTTAAAGCCAATTTGTGGTAAAATTGACGACCAAAATGACTGATTCAAAAAAATTATTAAAATTGTTCACTCTCAATCAATCAGGTTGCATGACTACCTGGCGTTTATTGCCATTTCTGGGACACCCTTATATTAAGTATTCGCGATTAATGTAAAACTTTAATCATTAATTTCATTCTTGACGCGACCTTCAAATTTTGTCTGTAATACTAATACAATGTAAACTTCATCTTTTGAATAAGAAGATTTCCAACCTCCATGCTTGTTCGAATTTGAAATTTTGTAATTTTATTTGGATGTAGATGCATTCTCAATTCATTTAATTACAGGAATCTTCGGTTTACATAACTGATGTTGCCACATAAATAAGTTTCAACTGACTAGCTATATAGGACGGATGAACAATGGCACATTCCGAAGGTAGAAACTTATTTAAGCAAACGTCAGTGAATTTCTTCAGGAACAATATTGTAGAAATTTTCTACATTAAACTGCCCAGAGTGAACTACATATATCTTGGCTACAATGCGAAGCGCAGCTTTTGTTGCTGAGGCGGTGCAACTACTGGAAGCGCAATTTCGCACTGGCCGCGGGATTTTCTACTTGAGCTGAGCCGAATTAAAGGAATTATTGAAGTGTCCCCGAATAAACGTGGCAGTTTTGTGCGTTGGCGTGAAAAGTTTGTTTTATTGGCGGTGGATACACGAGTTGAACTAGGATTGGAGGAGCGGCTGCAAATCGTTTTCCTGTATAATTTCCGCCGCGCTGCTTATAGGAAGTCCACAGTGAGATGAAATGCAATTTGAGAAAGCGCTAAATGCAAGACCTGCGAATGCAATAAACTTGCACCAAATAATTCGATTTCCTTCCGTGGTTGATATAAGCAGAGAGGCTTTGAATTTTTCGTGCACATTTATGTGGGAATATATGAGTGCAGTTGGATGGGACAACTCACTCACATAACCTACCAGAAAAACGTGGAAAGGAAAACCATTTCCGTTTAATCTAACGCCCTTGTCCAATTGTATTGCAGTATTTCTCCGTTGAGGTACAGGAAACAAATATACGTTCTTATTGAAAACAATCGAATAATTTATAAGGGCAAGAAGAATTATGTAAAAAGGTAGGACCAACCATTGAAGTACCTATATTTGATTGCTCATTGATTTCCATTAAAATGTTGGTTTGAGACCTGTAAATCTGTGTTATTTAAGATTACACATATATTCTATAATTTTAATATATCTGCCCTATAAGTTAAAATTACTAAATTATTATACTTAATTCGATTGTGCTGGACTCAATCAGGCAACTATGGGAAACTCAATAGAACTAAAATACAACACCTTTAATTTGCGATACTTTGTGATGTACTCGTAATTCCGTGAAATAATGTCCTTGAAATTATAATTTAAGCGTTGTTGTACTTCAGGAGACATACAATACAATTAGCTTACAATATAAATGTCAATAAAGGGCCAGCGGAATAGTGCTGCTATAAGAGCTGCAGCCCAAATCACTGGTTATGTAACCAGGAATATTTCGTCTTTCTGGGTCTCATTTACCACAGGTCCTTCCTTGTAGTATATGATGGAGGAATTCTTATTTATTACGCCTCATAGTGAAACGAGTTGTTTTTTATGTTCCAACTTCGTTGTTTGTGGTATGTTCTTTCCAAGAAATTATTAGGAGCCCGCGAGTCTTTTTCTTCATTGGCCCTCTTTGATGAGCCTTTTTTTGAATCTTGTGTAGTAGAGTTGCTCACTTCGACTACAAATTCCAATACAGATTTGCTATTGTGCTTATGTCCCTTTTCAACAACACTAGCTTTTTTCAGCATAGATATAAGATGTTCACGTTTCACTTAATAGAATACATTTTTAAATTAAATATTATACATTATGGTTCACGTCCCTATATAGTTGACTAAGTACTTCCAGTGCAAACAACCTAACATATCTACTGCTGTGATTTACTTAGCTGTACATTTTTTGTTATAAGGTGGATTAGGACAATAAGTTTGAGAGAGTTGCAAGTTTTTCAAGTTGGATTTTTTATAATCATTATAAATACAGACTCTAAGTACATTTAAAGGCCGAACAGTGAAGAACACGTGGTTTAGTTACAAAGGCTGAATTTCATTAATCATTACAAAAGGGGCGCCAATAAGTCTTTAATATAAAAAATATGCCCGAGAATGGATAAATTCAAAGCTTAGCCAAAATTAGAAAAATCGCAACTCAGTTTGCAGCAACTGAAACACACACGTTTATAGTACACTGTATAATGATCAATAAAAAACAGTTTTAACAACCTTAGAACGTACATTAAGCAGACTACATCCAAAAGTCATCATTACTACCACAGATCCCCCAGCTTAAAGCGGCCAGCAGAATCACAATCACATAGAGCATAAGTAATGCTTCGATGCGGCCTTAAGAGTGTTCATCGAAGGTGTTGATCCTGCCTGCAACATTACAACGTAAAACAATGTACGAAAGCAAAGAAAAGTAGTTAAATTTACATCGGCAAAAGGTAGCGTTCGAATACGCTGGCGCTTGGTTCAGCAAAAGTGTCGATAAAAAACCGATTTCATGAATCCGACTAGAGAAATGGTAGCACTTTTCACAAGATTATTGTCCCTTCACGGTGCTCAAATGATCCTTGGGCGTGGGTATGCAACAAACGCCCGCAATAGATCACAGCAGAATAGCAAAAAAGCACCAAAACACCAAACAGATACATGTAAAATGGGCCAGCGCTGTAGTTAAAGAGAGCAGCTATGCGGGATCAGAACGGTCTAGCAGTCAAAATTGGGCTAATAAAGAAGGGCATCATAGCACTGAAAGCTATCGGGACTAAAATAGTCAATAATTCGAGCGACGAGCGTTAGAAAGAAAACTCGCTTGCTGCTACACAGCGGTCAGAATGGGAAACACATTGCGGACAATCCAGCTAAACCCCAAAGTGATTAAAGTTTGAACTAAACAGCTTATTATAAGAGCCAGCCGTGGGTATCATGCCAATGTCATAAAATTGGTTGAAGAGCAAGTGAAACGAGAAGATCAAGATACTGTGAGTCGACTTCCGAAACCATATTTCGTATTTCTGTAGGAATGTTATACCGACAGTGGATTATTTTTTAAAGCCTTGGTATTCAGAAAAATGCTACTTTTCAGCATCGATAGTTCTCATGTCAAGAACATTTACGACCTAATATAGTCTGGCAGAGCTAAATTTATAAAATAATCGACATAATCAACGGAATAACAAATGTTACAGCATTAGGCAAGCAGTTTCATAAAAATATTAATTTAACAAAGTTTATACGTTGCTACAATTATTAACAAAACGCCTAATGGTTGATATAAAAATTTGTTGGAAATTTTAATAATTATATTTCATAATTTTGATGTTAGCTGTTATATCTGTGTAACAGGTTTGACAAACAACTCCCAACATTTGTAATACTTGGAAAAATGTCGATATCCGGGACTCTAGGACCTTGCAAACAGGTCAATATCCAGAAGAATGTCGGCATCCGTAACTGCTCATTGCCTGGGGAGTATCGGTAGCCAAGCAGTTGAAATATTATCAAATTCTGACTGAACATACAATGAGCAGCACTGTATACAACGGTTTACGAAGTTAGTATCTCGTTCAATTTATACACATTCGGATGAGAGTTTAGAATTTATATTTCGAATTTTAAATTACTTTTGTTAATTTACTTGGTATTTTATTTATTTACGTATAAGTGAAGCAAAAAGCTAAATATGCTTTATTGCGGAAACGACGGGGCTGAAATAAATGAGTAAAAAATATAAATATTGTAATAGATTGTAAACAGATCAATGGAAATCCGTAAGGTATGTATACCTTGTTTATATAGTGGAGGAGTGATTAATAATGTCCGTCAATAGCAAAGATTGGGAACATGAATAAAAAGTAGTATTTTAGATTAGACTGCATTATGGTTAACTCATTAAAAGCATTAAGTGCTATAGTTTTATTATATTTCTGTAGACCATATAGATTTTCTGTGCGTCTATTTTATTAAGATATACTTATTAGTAGATAATCCATAAATGTATTTTGGCCCGTACAGGTATTAAACGATTTAAGCCCGTCCCGAACACATCGCAATTATTCACCAGTTCGATTATTTACGCATATAGCCAATAGTTAAATCTCCCACACTACTTGTACATACTTGTAGTATAACATTCGGAAATATTTGTGATGCAGCGTCGTTTACTACTTGCGATGATCGGCGAGCTAGGAAAAATATCGGCAAACCGAAAACCTAACCTCAAAAACATAAAAATGTTGAATGTTGATGAAGTGTAATTTTATTTTTCATTGATATTTTAAAAATGTTTAGTTTCATAACTTTCGTTTCTGAAGAAAGTAGCGTGTAAAGCGTTTTAACAAATTTTTAACTGCATCACAAAAGCAGCCCTATAAGTACAGACGAGTAATCGCGAGTAGTCTGAGAGGTCCACGGCTTTACACGTAGCTCTTTAAAAGAAAATAAGAAAGCTGTTAAAGCTGCTGCAGTTTTAACTGGATCGACTCATATGTAAATGTTAGGGGCATAAAAAGGAGTAATTGTTTAAGAATGACTTGTTTTATTTATTTGTACCAAAGCAATTGTTTTTGAAGCATCGACAATGTTATTAAAGAAGGGTAACGTTATAAACTTACAAAAAGAACAAATAAAAGTGTAATCTAATTGCTTTGGCCTACTATAGACGTTCGCTAAGTAAAGCACAGTGTTTTACTTTCCTCGTCTAAAAGGCGAAGGATGTATTGTAATCACGAAAAAATCACCTTCCGAGATTTCTTCAGATCTTGACGTTCTAGAGTTCCTAGATGACAAAAAAAGGTTATAATTCAAAAACTATTTGTTGGAGAAAGACGACATTTTGCGTGCATATTATATGTCTACCTTGCACGAAACTGAGAAAATTTTCGAGAAATAGCATCTTAAAAAATTCAAATTTTGTTTACTTCTGCTTTTCCTGAGAAATAGATACAATTAGTAATTTGCGCATAGCTGAGGCTTTATCATTGGCGAAAATGTGACCTAACATATACAGGGTAAATATCACAAATTGGCCAGAAGAGTATGGTGCTTTATAATGCAGCAGAAACTCGTACACTTCGAGCGCGGAGTTCGAATTCCAACGGATTACATTTTTACTTCCCTCGTCTAAGACGAAGGCATTTTTATTTGCAAAAGATAAAAGTAATAATTTGCATATAGCTGAAGCATTATCATTGGCTAAAATGAAAGCTATCAGATACAGAGTAAACACCACAAATTGGACCGAATGGTGCCTTATAATGCATCAGAAATTCCAATTCAAATACGCCCGTGGCTCAGTTATTCTAGCGGCGGACAAGAAAATGACTCGAAATATTCGCCTCGAAGGGCGAAGTTCGAATTCCAGCGGACAACATTTTTTATTTGTGAATTGATCAAATTCGCGCGAGGGAAGTTCCGTGTAAACCTCTTTACAGATTTTTTCTTCTGAATTATATATTTCTGATATTAACATTCATACCGGAAACATTAAGTACCTTACGTACTAAATTTATTGCTTTATTTAAATACTTTTTAGGCATAATGTTAGTACATATACTTTTACTATGTTGATAGTAGGCGTAATTAACATACAGAAATACTACGATAGTGAAATTATTTATGGATTCGAGATAACAACATTAATAAATGGAAGTTTAGTGATTAAAAGTACTTTCACAAATCCTATGTGTTTGAAGTAATCAAATGCATAATTCAGTTATACAAATAGCAGGTATAAATATATTATGTAGGCATAATGGATATCGCTACAAACAAAATTGAATGAGAACAAATGAAATCGGAAGTGCTTAGAAATATTTATAAAATTATTAAAATTTTTAACTTCAAAACGTCTTAAAAATCTTATATTATAGATATTACAGAACATTTTGAAGTGTTGTGCTAGTTATACGCTTAAATTATATGATTTTGCTGGTAAAGAACAGTTTAAGTATAAAAAAATTAGTAAATTTATTAGGTTAGGGGAATTTTTTCAAGGATTGTGAGAAAATGTAAGTCTAAAATTTGAATAACCCTTTTTAAATCTTTATATTAAAAAATGTAAACTTGAAGGCCTGCAGTAGCTAAGAATATTACAAAAATTTAAAACATATCTCTGAAGACACTTATTAGGCCCATGTGTTTTTCCGATAACGCAGTAACATTGTTTGTAATTCTTCGAAGAACTTCGATCTCACGGACTGCTCATTGTCTGGTGAACCGAGCAGATAAAATGACCGTCTATGACTTAATCGGTAGTTGCGCGAGACGGTACTGTGGTTGTTTCAACAATTCTGTATTTGTATGAGATCAAAATGCACATTGGTTTTGTTAATTTACGTATGTGTTTTATTTATTTAAGTTTGAGTGAAGCACCAAGCTAAATTTGTATTTTAGAGACTGCTCAACATAAGAATCTGATTTATGTAAGTGTTTAACGACTAAGGTTAAATTGCAGTCTCATATGTTTTACCTTAAAGTTTGCACTACCTCTAAAAAATGTTAAATTCTGCTGCAGAATTTATTTGAAAAGAACCTGAAATCTGTTTGAAAATGCACGAACGATTAGCACGTGTTGATGACCTTACCGCAAATTTATTTTCCCAACCCCTATGAGGGCGAATTTGTTGTCAATGCCTCCTTTTACACCTACACAAATGTCCTAATCGGTAGAGCAACCGGTTGGTTTTAAACTGGATCGTCGGCTACGGCTATTTTAGAATTGAGGGAGTTGTTTTTAGATATCGGGTTGATGGATGGTTCGTCTGAAAACGTTTGTGGGAGGGTGGCACGCACCGACGTGTTTAATGGATTGGAGAAAGATTTTTAGTTAGAAAATTTATAGGAATTTTTATCAGAATCTACATATTAAAGATGTGCGCATCATATTTTAGAGAGTAGACACAATGACGTGTACAGACAATATTAAGAAGAATGTTGAATAAGCTTGAAACAAATGTCATACCTTGAAAGATAATAACCATGATTTTTTAAATAAAGAAATGGCAATTCATTGATAAGCTGGTGACCACTCTCCACAATTTGCTATAAACTGCTTTGGGGTTGACATTTAAACTTAACAACCACAATGAGATGCTTGTGAACAGAGTCCGCACTCACGTTTAATTCGTAGCTTATCATCGCTTGCATACAATGAATATTTATTAAAACTAGTAATAGATATTTGCACATCGTTCTAAAAACGATGTACAATTAAAAAGCACAAAGTGGGTAACTGCAATGTGTTGAAGATAGGTTCAAAATTGTAAACAGTTAACAAGAAGCCTGAAGGCTATTTATAATTTATTTTTTAATATTTGTCTGTATTTTATTTATACAGAGTTTGGAAAATCAATATGTAAACGATAATTTAGTTTGAACTATTTTAGCGTTCTCATTAAATGAAAGTCGGTTAACCAAATAAAAAATACAGCAGCTTTTTATATTCCATTTAAAGTTTCAGCAAGCTGTTGTAGTCGGCAGATTCAATAGTGCATCGAAAATAAAAATTATTTTCGCTCAGAGCACAGCAAAGTTTCCTCAAAGCAAAGTTTACAATATTTTAATATTCCGTAACAGACGCCGTCGATACGGTTCAAAGAAAACTTTCTGATGGCTCGAAAACTATGGAAAGCAAATTTCAAGCGATGCGTTGCAGGAAAATGAGTTAAAAGCAGGCATTCTTAGGGAAGACTAAAAATCCTCAAGATAAAGGAGAAGCGGAAGTTTGATTGGTACATCCGAGATCATAAGAAATTTATGTAGCAAAGAAAGTCGACAAGGGCTGCGATCCCTTCTGTTGTACGTTATGGAACGAAATTGACGAACAAATTTTGCAAACAAAGGACTTCACCTGGGAACGTTGCAGGAGCGTGTGCATTTCCGTCGCGATTTCCGAGCTCGTTAGAGAAGTCCTCAAAGCTAATTTTAGTAAATCAGTGCATGTCTAAAGTGCATAAATAATTGAGCCCAGAATATCTTAGCTTCTTGGGAGCTGCATTCATCTGTGGCCATACGTTGTGCAATAATATAATATTAACAAATAGCAAATATTGTAGTCTGTAGCGGTTTCAAATTACGTATGTATAAAAGCACTAAACATTTTCCAGTAGTGAAATATTCATAATGATGTGTTCATATTCTCTAATGTAGAGTTTCAATTTAAAGTGGTTTTCAACTGCAAACAAACTAATTTGTATACCAAATACTAATTTTCTAACTACCTACATATATTTGATATTGTTGCATGTTGTGTATAAATACAGAGTCGCTTTTTTTGTTTACCAAAGTCATTTTAGTGCATTTAAAATTTTTCTAACTTGCATCCATTTACTGAGTGTTTATAAATTTTGCTTTCTTGACGAGTTCTTGTTTGTCGATTTAATTATTTTGCGTATTCCATGATTTCATATAACGCTGGTTTTTAATTGTTAGGATAGTAGATGTCATCATTCTTTGGTAGCGCACCATGTCGTCCAGCGGAAAAGCCTCTGTGTTATGCGCTGTGTAACGTGATTTACATTGCAATTTGGCTTCTTTTAGTAAACACCTAATAAAACTCCAACTAAATTAGTTCGATTTTGCAGTTCGATTCCAACGCGTAAGTACTTTTTTTAATTACTAGCATGATTCCTGCATACTATTTCACATCGTGTCTTGTTGTAGTGGCGCTCAGTTTAATAATTTAATAATTTAACTTCGAAATTTCTTTTTTGAATGTTACGAATGTGGTGTAGCCTATATGTATATATTGAGAATTATTTTATGTGTTGGCTTTGAATTGAACGAATTTCGTGTAATTTTTATATACCTATTAGTAATTTAAATTTTATGTTCACCTATGAATATAAGTGTATGTTGTCACATGGATTTTACATATACTTACATATTTCAAAACGACACTATACAAAATATGTTTGAAATACCAAGAAGTAGATAGTATGATCAATTCTTGGAGCTTATGTTTTTCTCCCAACGGAGAATCTACAATGAAGGTCTTTGCATGCATATCGTGTTTGGAAGAGGTCTAGCCTGCAAATCTTCTTCCCTAAAAGATAATTTTTTTGCACTACTGTTTCACGAGCAATACGGCCAGTAACTTTAAGTCAGATGTAAATTTAAAATGATTAATTATTGTAGAGCAATAGCACATTAACATTTTCCTATTCATAATACTGCGGATGTTGGTATTATTTCGCTTTACCATTATACAGGTGGTTGTGCTTTGTCAATAAATGGACCTCAAGATGCTTGCCTCATTATGTCGTTGGTCATTGATGTATTGCAATAGTTTCGTCTCCGGCAAATTCCTCGAATGCAATTGCTCGAAATCAATTCCTCGAAAATCAAATTGCTCGAATGTAACTTTTCTCGAAATACAAGTTCCTCGAATCGCAATTTCTCGAAAATGTTTTGCTCGAATTTATGTGGTCTTAACATCTGGAAATTTATTTCGGCATTAAAGACGGAGCAGAGTTTGAACGAATTACGGATAGAACAGTATGTCAGCGGTCAACAACACACCATAAGTCGAAGAATATATCGTGATAGTGCACAGAGACTTTTAATATTAGTGAATAACATTATGGACATGACAGAAATATATATGAATATGTCCGTGGAATAGCACATAACATATCATATTAAAAACATATATTTGATTTTTATAATTTTTAACTTAATCACATACCTATACATATTTTTTATTAATAAAGATAATACTTTGTAACTTGTGTTTTTTTTATATTTGATATTAACTGATTCGAGTTAGGGCTATTTCACAACTTTATTTTTTCGAGCAACAGATAATCGAGAAATTGCTGTTCGAGAAACTTGCAATTCGAGCAAAGTCACATTCGAGCAATTGACTTTCGAGCAACTGATTTCGAGCAATTCGTTTTCGAGCAATTGCATTCGAGAAATTTACCTAGAACCCAATGGTTTAATGCTTAAAGTAATTCTGGTTGCCTAGGTAACATAAACTGAATATTCAAAACGAGCACAGAATTAAAGATTTTATTTTTCGCAATAAAGCCAGTAATTTTGCAGTAATAAATGTACTAGATATGAGCAGCAGTAGATGTAATTTGAGAAAGAAAGGCTGGCATTAAATTGTCAGAATTCGAAAGGTTTACGTTCATGGTTTTAATCATAATAAATGATTGGAATGCCAAATGCAGACTGAATTATGTATCTGAAAGGTTTTAGTTGTGTGAAGTCAATACGATGGTGTGCGACGTAAAGAAATTATGAGCGTGTTGTGGCAACTAAAGGTTATTGTATCGAGAGATAAAAAAAAAACTGTTCCTCAGCGGGCTGTGGAAATTCAACTTATGAATAATATGTTGGTGGCACTGTAAGTCTATGTCAAATTCGCGGTTAGCAGGTTAGGTTTTGCGTCATTCTGTGTCATAACTGTCGGAAAACCTAACCTAATAACCTCGAATTTGACATTGACGTACAGTGTCACCAACATATTAGTCATACGTTGAATTTCCACAGTACGCTGAGAAACAGTTTTTTTTTATCTCTCGATACCAATGAACGATAAGATGACTAAAGGGTAAATAAATTAGGCACAACACTACGAGGAAGTAAGGACGTTATAAAAGCAATTACGCTATTTAGCAAAGAACACAGATTCGTGCAGTGCATTTAAAAAACTCAAGTGTCGGTGCATTTAAAAACTCATGTGTAAAAATCATAGCATAAAAGGTTGTGTTGCATTAAAATTTTACAAGAAAAGACAATTTTTAGCATTTAAGGAAAGTAAATTTAAAATTTAAGAAAAAACAGTGCATCAAAACTTTAGTCTGTAAGTAAAAATTGTACATCAAAACTTAATTCTATAAAACAAATGTTATTCATAGCTGCTAGGTAATGAGATTGTCAATTGCTAAAAAAAGAATCAACAAGACTTAATTTCGTTAGCTGGGGTCAATTGGGCTCCCAGAAAGTAACAGTTTTTATCAAGAAAAAGTTACAATTTGTTACTCAAAGAGTGTCTTAATTATTTTCCAAGTGGTTGTGCATATGTGGGTGTATAATTTGTCCAGATAGTGAATCCCGGTAAAAAGGGAAATCCATCCGCAAGAACTGCCAGATTGCGTACCACTTCGGAGGCCTTTTATGAGGAGGTACTACATCGGCCTTCAGAAACCCAGGTGCAGCCTTTAGAGCAGTCCCTCAGAATAGCCAGGGTGCAGAAATTAGCAGCAGAAAGCCATCAGCAAGCCGACAATTGAGGTGGCGTCACCTAGAACAGTTGTCCGACGAGGAAGCCTCCAGTTGCCAAGTATTTACCACAGTTTCCAATTGCCCCAGGCCTATGAAATCAAAGGCTTCATCAAGAGCAGGCTTTTTAGTAGCCGTACGTCCAGCTTCCAGCCCCAGGCCCTTTCCAGAATTTCGTAATTTGCTTAGCGCCCTTTGAAAATGGAGTTTGGAGCATTAAAGCGGAAATCAAACAAATGAAAACTACCGCGTCCTTTGGCGCTCTAAAACAAAACAAATTTGCCGGAAATGACGTAAAAGTAAATCGAATAATTTACCTGATGCGGTTTTGCCGTTTTGGTCTGTTTTGAATTCAATTTGCGTTGTTTTTTGTGCGAGCAAGCCATTTTGAGGTTGGATTAAATTGTAGGTTATAAACCTGTTTGTCATACAGTCATGCATCTGTCATATTTGCTAATAATTATAGAAAGTGGCAATTGTGCTACAGATTTGGTGAAGCTAACCTAAGATGAAAAGTCATTTCATAGTACACCGGAGCTTAGCCACATTTAATTTGCAAATAAATAGAATACAAGAGGCAATAAACCATCTTTTGGCAAGTCAAAATTATTAAAATATTTTTAATTAGACCCGGCTTGATATAATTCATTATTGCAACCACTTAATTTATGTTATGTTACTGGTAAATGCACGGAGAAATCAGCAAATACTCATAGTTAAAATCCCCCTGTGAGTAAACATTTATATTAACTTTCGAAGTTAGAGTTAAAAATAGCTATTCTGATATATAATCTATTTCAACGAAATACTATACAGAATATCAAATGGAAGATTCTTGAAAATCACCAAAAAGTCCACATAGTATGTTTCTATAAAAATGATAACTGAAATTTGCAACTTTCTGCATTGTATGCACAAATTGAAATCGAATAGTCGAAATTTACAACCAGAGGTTTAATTTGGAAAAGTTGCAGTGGTGAGTGCATTGTTTCACTACTCGTACTCATTAGGCAAAAGTAATAAAAGCTAACAGAAGTAAATTAAGTTCATGTCCGAAGTGCATTAGCTGCATTAATCCGAACAAGAAACCCAGCAATTTTCGAAATTTTCACCCCAACTTTGGCAGTAGCTCTAGCAAAACATCTTTAAACTGCACTTTAAAGGGCGCTTGCAGCAATGCCCTGAATTATATTAATAAGCATCAGTAAGTTTCTTGCGGTTATGGCCGGTTGTAAAAGTAATAATAAAATATGAAATACCGAGCCCGATACGGAAAATATATAGTGCCCTGGTGGTTGAAGCAAAACTTACTTACTGGCCAATGAAAAATGCAACTTTATATACACGCTTACGTACATTGCCTCATATCTCAAGTAATACGCCCAGTTGCGAGTGGAGATGTTCGGCGGCTGACGTGCTGATTAATATCTGTTCCCTGTCCGATAGTTGAAATTCATGGAATTATCCGCCCAGTAAGGAAACGACATAAATTCGAAATATAGATTTGAGGAACGCCAGGAGCTACAGGACGGTCATTTTATTCAGAAATCGGGGCATAAGCTGGCGTATCTTTTACGTCCTGCCTCTGAACGAACGTTGTGAAGGACTTTATGTGTTTATCTCTCGGCCGAATACTTGACCTGAAAGATTAGATTTGACAAATAACCATTGATCTCCTTCGCATGTGGCAGATCGTTTTACCTTTGTTTAGTAAAGACATCCGAATGCTATTTTTCCTCAGTATAATTCAATTGCTGATACCAGAAACACTTGCTTTTATTAGAGAACAGTGGTTTTCTATTTGATATAACTGCAGCGAAGCTGCATTTGCAAGACAAAGAATACGAATTTCATGATAGAAAACAGATATTTAATAACCACTTACCTATGGCTATGTCTTGAGAATTTCGTTTTTACTTACTGCTATAGTAGCAAAAGTGGTGCCAATAATAGTTATTTGTATATCACGGCACTCAAGTTTAACTTTTTATTACAAATGTGAATTTAGTTGCAGAGGCCGCAGGGCGAAAGCAAATTTGCTGCATGAGCGATAAAAAGGAACTTCAGTGCCGAGGAGTACATCACACTCTTTTTAAATAGGATAATCGTTAAATTACAACAATTTAACCCATTTTTGTAAGTTATTTTGACGTCGGTTGACGTTCATCGGTCGCCCTGCTATCTACAAAAAGTCTTAAAACCATGGATTACTTCACTGCCGACTTCTTGTATTTTTATTCTCCTTAGCATAGAATTTCGGCTTAGACCGCGTAGTATTTGTATATGAACACCCAGCATTTTCTGGCTTAATGTGCCTTGCACCTTGTGAAGTCGAGCAAAAACCGGCGCGATGGCCATGCTCTTTGGTGGCTCGTGTTGTTTGAGTATCTTGAGAACGAGGATACTTAGGCAGATTTGGACGTTTTGTTGTTTGTGCATCCATATTCACTAATGTTTCGCAAGACCTTGCAGCTTGCATCATCAGAGGGAAAGTCGCACTAAGAACCGAAGGTCGGTGTGGAGCTATTTATAGTCCTCTGTGCCAGGCGCGCGGAGTGGCGTAACGCTGGTTGGTCATCCGAGTGTAACGTAATCCGTGGGGGGTGGCCGTATGACGCATAGCGGTTGTAATCCTTTAGATCGTGTATCACAGGGGTCCACGTTTTACTAAGCTTAAAGTCATCTTCCCTGTTGATATTATTTGGATGTTTTTCTATTTCTATGGCTTCACGTATCACTCGCGGGAAGTAATGAGGTATTCTGGCAAGTACTCTGGCATGCTCAAATTCTAGAGTGTGCCCATTTGTAAATGTATGCTCAGCTAAAGCTGATTTTGTGATGAGTTTGTGTTTGCAATCGCCTTTGTGTTCTTGGAGTCTTAGATCAACGGAACGACCAGTCTGTCCAATGTAACTCGAGCCGCAAGAACAAGGAATGCAATATACGCCAGCGGTTTTTAAACTTGGAATCGTGTCTTTTACCGATCTGAAGCCGTTACCCAAAGTTTCCTTGCTCGTGAACACAGTTATGATGTTGCATCGTTGCAGGACACGTCCTATCTTATCAGTCGAGCCTTTAACGTAAGTTAGAAATGCTAAGCGTTCCAGAGGTGGAGATTCTTCTTTAGCCTTTTTTGTCATAGTCTTGTCTAGAGCTTTTCGTATGGCGGTAGTTGTGTATCCGTTCCTTTGTAAAGAGTCAAACAGATGTAGCTTTACACCTCACTGTAGAACATGTTCTTTTTTATTCGATTCCAGGTAGAAATTTGCTTGAAATCTCGTATGGCTACTGCATTTCGCACGCTCAAAGACGAAAAGGGTTGCCGCTTTATAAAGCTTTCTTACCAAATTCAGTTGCGGGAAAGAAATCTTTAGTTGGCCAGGGACGGCAGAAAAACCGGTTTGTGTGTGTAATGGGAGCGTTATCATGTTAAGATAATTTACCCTCTAACACAATTTGTGGTGGTATTGTTTTTGTTCGCGATGTTTTACGCTGGAATGGCGCATGATCCAATTATGTGCACGACCAAACCGGTTTTGGTGAGCTGAAGTATGTGGGGAATAACCGTATACGTTTTTCGCTTCTTAATCTTCATAAAGTTGCTGCGGTCAAGGCCTACGTATTTTACAAGAAAATGAACTGTAATTTTGCCGTCGTGCACCTCCCGTTAGACCTCCGTTTCATGTCAAGTACATTTTGAACTATTTGCTGACCTTCGCATCTTGGTATTGTGACGCCGGCGAAGGCTGTAGTTATTCATCGCCACACGACCATACCGAATTTTGACGTAGATGTCATTTTCACAGATCGGGGTTTACCTAATTTCGCCCCAAGTGTGAGATACAGCTCCCAGACGCAGGTGTTACCATCAAACTCTGTAAAAGTAGACTTGATTTGTTGTTTACATGTAACCCAGGGCGTCTATGAAAAACGCGTAATTTTTACGGAAAGTACATCGGTTATTTTAAAGGTAAACTACTCAAATTGCCTGTTATATATTCGAAAATAGGTAAGTGACAAGCCCCGTCAGGGTACTTCCTCGTCAACTTGTTAAATCGGCACGTATTGGTAGATGTTATTTTAAAGATGGAGTGTATTTACAATATCATCTAGAATCAGTGTTCAATCCACGGAGGTCACCGAAAGGAAATCTCTCCCCCCTCGGGCAGTACAAAATTCTCTTCCGGAAACATTACCACATAATATCCTTGCTCTTTTAATATATGAAAAACTAAGTGGGTTGTTCGGAAATAAGTATTTCCATTTAAATCTGCCTTAATTATGCAAATTAAGTAATCACTGCATCCTTGTATTTTAATTTAAAAAAGAACAATCCCAGGAGGTTTGCTTTCTCCCCTGGT
The DNA here is from genome assembly GCA_940337035.1 of Agriotes lineatus. Lineage (NCBI taxonomy): Eukaryota > Metazoa > Arthropoda > Insecta > Coleoptera > Elateridae > Agriotes > Agriotes lineatus. The sequence continues at coordinate 15,316,873 of OW679200.1, forward strand.
ATGAACGGTTTGAATTCAATACTGATTAGAATTCTACTTCGACGTGATCTTGTGCAGGCATAAGTTTTGAATTACGAGATTTTAAACTCTCAATATATTTGTCAATTAATCATTACGTACCATAAGACGATAAAACCAGGTTGGTAGAAATCCGCTGATCCCTATTTCGTATTTTGAGGAATCTACAGTTCGTTTCAGGTTAAAGATACGTTGCGCCTCCGAGCATAGATATTTTAAGCTACCATCTACCCACAACCTATCGTTAACAATCCCATCCGTGTCTCGATTAATTTTAGCCGGGACAAAAGTGTGCAGGGATGAATAGTTAAATTTTCGAGACAGTTGGCATCAAAACGTTTCATATATAAAAAATACCCATGCTTCCAGCGAGAGTCTTTCTTTCACGTTGTACTTGCTGTTAGTTCTTTAACAACCATCCTGTTTATGTAGCTGTTTGTGAAGCTTTTTACCGCGTCTTTTTCCAAAAATTACGACGATTGTCGAAGATTTTCAATTCTCGAGATGTAGGTTACCATTCTGAAAATTTAATTTCCGTCTCGTTTGAGTGCCGCGGAGTTCTATCTCAACCATCGCATCAGATACATTAAAATGAATCCTTGTATCGTCCCGTAATCTAGCGTTTGACAATAATTCTGTAAAGCAAAGCTCGTCGCCGACGCAGTCTTGGAGAACTCTTTCGTTACATAGCTTGTAGATGCACGCAAACTGCTTTTAGCTAGTCTATTCTTCCCGAAGAAGCTCTGGGAGAAGCTTCCTCTTTATGATGCGTATACATACGTTTACTGTTCACCAAGGCATGGCAGTCAGAAACGGTGTTAGCAAGGGGCGACTGACCACCTGTATTTCCGCATTGGTTAATTCGCTGCACCCAGCTAAATTTGTATCAAAGAGTGATTTACCAGCAATTGGAAGTATATAGTATACACTAGGCGAATATTTTGCACACGTAAATGACTGCCAATTTTGTATAAGTTTTAATAATTAAGTTGCATGTTGTGAAATAATTTTTGGAGCGTACCCCTTTTTCTAAGAAACTTCTGTTCAGTAACGCATGCAACGTTTTACGTCAGAGTATCAATATTTATTTTTTCCTGCGAGCCTGCAATACATACGAATAGCTGCTAGGAGCTTTACCTTTCGCTCGACGCTACGTCACCAACAGGTAGAGGTATTAGAAATTGTTTTGTTGTCCGTTTTTGTTACGGTCGCAGCTGCAAGGCTGGCTAGCTTAAATGTACTTTTATGAATATTATCTTAATACTGTTATTAAAATTATTTTACGATATTTATCTGTAAAGCGCAGTGTTCTGCGCATTTTAGTGTCAGATAAGATATTTCAGTGGTCACGACATAAAGTAGATACATATCCTGGAGCCGAGGAACATCTGGTACTAATGTTCCCATTACAACACTGCCATGTATACCAGGTAGCGCCCATAATATAACCAGACGTTACTCTCGTATCTTTTCAGGTACAATTATATTGACTATCGCAAGCGAGCACTCTCTCTTTTTCAGTCTGCAACCCATTCCCATTCCACTGAGCTGCTGTACCTTTGACCAGGTTTGTTTTAGGTCACAAACGGGTTGTTTCTCCTGTAACATATTTTTTGTACATGGTTCTGTATTCCTTTTAATTAATACTTTGGTAATTACTTCGAATACTCCCATTTATCAATTTTTTCCTTCTCGTTTTGTGTTATCTTTATTTTTCACATATGTCACACCTTCATGCTTGTCAGTCCACTAGTTAGTTTGTTTTTTTTAGTAGTACTGGTTTCAACTATATCATTAATATTTTCGGCTTAGGGATTTCCATTTTTCCCTGAAACAAGGACATCAACTGCCGGAGTACCGAGATCGGTCACGCCTGTCAAAGAAGAAGATTTTTTTTCAGAGTTGCGTTAATCTCTTAGCTTCTAGTAGAATATTGTGTGTCGTTTCTTCAACGCCAATTATATATCATACATTGCTTTTTTTTCAATTTATTGGTGTATTATTTTAGTTTAGTTTTTTTATAGAAGACATCCACAATACAAACTATGTTATCTTTCCATTTTCTAATATTCTTATGCATATGGTTTCATTTTGTGCGTACCCTCCTCTATTACGTCATTTAGTACTGCTGAGAACAAGAGCGGCCTCAGCATCCAACATTTGCATAGTATTCTTACCAATTTAATTAGATAATCTTCAATTACAAACGTCCAAACGGCTTCCCATAGTACTTTATCGAAAGCGTTTTGAAGATACATCTACTATATGTATATTTTTTTGTTTGTCCTTGTTACTCCTATGTAATTTGTTTCAAGGGGAAAATACGATCTTCCGTATTTTTTTGTTTGTTTTGAAACTGCAGTATCTCTCAAATATTTCTCTAGCTTATCTAAGAATTCAGATTCTATTATTTTCAAGTAAATTTTGCTGAGTATCCTACGTAGGGCAATTCCCTGATAGTGTTACAGTATCTCGACTTTTGTTTTTGATATGCAGAAGGCTTATTGTGTTCACCTTAAAAATTTGTCACATTCAATCCGTGATGTTGGTTTCCTGTAATGTCAGATATAGGTTTCTCACTGAGTAATAAATTCCTTTCGTCCCATATAGAGTTGTCTGAATATTCCTTGCAAAAGCGGAGAGATCCAAAGCTCTCTACATTCTCACTTCGCGTGAATCTGAAATTTTAGGGACTAACTTTAAGGCTGCTCTCATCGTTTCAAGTATTTACAACATGTAAGGCCCGTTGCATACCTTCTCTGACTGTGTTCGTGGATCTCCTTTCCACTATAATGAGGATGTCATCCACGTATCCTGAGGAAGTCAATTCTTTGTTACTGGAGTTTCTTATAAGTCCTACAGCCCGTTTATTACAAGGTTCTACAGCAGGAGAGGGTATGTGATTATATTGTCAAACGCTCCTATGTCCAGAAGCAGTGCTCGTTTTGCCTCTTCCTTGTACATTTTACAATGTTTGCAGTTACATAACCATATCTTCTTTTTTATTAAAATAAACCCTGTTAAAAACATTTGGTGTTTTTCTTCGAGATGTTTTTAACTACTTCAACTGTGTTTGTATAAATATTCTGTTAATCCAGGGTGAATAGGTATTCGTTGTTGTCTATTATTGTTGGTTACTATTTGTTAATTGTAAACTTTTTCCATAGGTAACTTTTATTACCACCATTGATAAACTTGTTACTATGTAGCTTCTATCTGAATTTATTTTGATTATTAAATTATTGATCGAATTATTTTGAACCCTGGAATAAGATGTGTTTAAATGTATTTCGCATAAAAATAACACCGTTGATGAATGAAGAGCACTAGTTTTACAAACCTGGATTTTACAATAATAACTATTCGATCAATAGTCTTATAAAAATGCCATCAACAAAAAAAATCCGAAGTGAAATAAAGAATAATTAGTGCGTTACAAAGCGTGAGATCTAAAACACGCGAATTCATAGCATAATAATTGCAATCCATTTATGTGACACTAATCTGACTTAAATTAGCAATACCACTTGGATTAGTATAAAGTTTTCAAAATTACAATACGAGTATCAGGACCAAAGCCGTGTTCGTATCGATATGAGCTCCTGACCTCAATCAAGCGTCATTAACTTTTGAAATGAGATATTTTTAATACTGCACGGTTTCACTTTTTTAGATTGCTTTTATAGAGACATGTTATTTCCGCATCATATACTTACTAATCCGATTTTCGTATCAACCGCTTGCCTGCGGGCTTATATTGAACGTTGATTCACGTGTGAACGATATTGTTGCGTTTCCACGCCATATACCTATTTGAAAAATTTTGCCGTTCCTGTATGAAACCCTGTCAGTCAATAGTTAGAGAGGGTATCGGCAACTTGCCGGAAATTTTAATATTTCTGTATTGCACGTACTGTGAAAGGACAGATATAACCCACACCCTTTAAATTTCTTCTGAAAAAACAACGACCTTCGAATGTCCGTAGCACTAATTCGAGAACAAACTTAGTATTAGGTGCAATTTACATTTTTTTATTTGATTGTTTTTAATTGGCCTCCTATAGAACATTTCAATATTAGAAGAGAGGTGGGTATAGTACAGTCGGTAGTTCATTACCCTTCAGTAGAATATTTTGTGGTTTAACTTGATACTTTTGTTATAAGATGGGTAATATGTCTATAGTGGAAGATGGCTAGTAGTAATGTAACTTCGAAGGCCAAATTTTTAAAAAAGTCTAGAATTATAGTAGGTGTAGGTGTAATAACAAGCGTTTTTAAAGTATTTTGTCTTTGTGAGTGCCAGATAGTCGCAGCAATATGATGCAGTAAATGGAAAGCAGATATAAATCCATGAAGTGACAGAAAAGACAATCAAGCAAGTACTAATATTAATTAGAGATGGTTCTGTTAACACTTCAAAATTCAATTTCCGCTAGTATTAAGTCGAAACTAAGGCTCGACTCGAGCCATATTGCTTATTAAAAGCATGAAACGATCAAGGTGCTAATGTGATTAATTCGAAGATGAAGATTTCTTCGAGTCGAATGTCATTCGAAATTAAAACTCCTTATAAAATCAGATATCGTTCAAAATAGCAGGTAAACAGAACTTGCAAAGTTAAAGCAGAGGTTGTAAGAATAAAAAGAAGCATATAATGTCAAGCATATAAATAATGAGGTTCTGGAGAAAAATATAGAAAAAACTATACAAGAGAGAATTGGAACTATAACTTCCAAAAGTATTGAATGCAAGAAAGACAACTGGGATGGGTAATACATCTGCGCAAATGGGAGAAGATACAATAGTGCAACAAATACTTGAAGCAGAGTAGTGGGAAGACCAAGCCGTTTATGATTAGAAGTGACAAAAATAGCAGTAAAATAGAGAGGGTTAGAAAAGAACACAGTAAGATCGAATCGAACAGTGTGGGAAAAATGCTGTCAAAAACTCGAAGAAATGAAAAGTGACAATCCAACTGACATCAAAGTTAATGATAGGGTATGTACGTATGTATGTATGCATACCAGGCTTCCACTCTCAAAGTCGAATATAGGTAATTAATCAGCACAAACGTTCAATACCATGTTAAATTGCTGTGTTCGAGTTTGAAAACGAACATCCGGTATATCGGGTAAAATCTACGCCCTACTATTTATTAAAAAAACGAAACTGCCGAGGTCTTAATGTGATTCGTTCGAACACAAGCATTGTTTAAAGAGGAATATCAAGTCTTAATACTAAAATAAACACATTTAGCTCTAACATCTTTCCACCTTTCATCATAGCCCGCGTCTATTCAGTTGACCATTAGCATTATACACCAATACAATCAAATCTTAAGTTGTAAAAGACTACAATCGGTGGGCAAAAAAGCAATACTAATGTGAAAGGAAATACACCTACGTTTCATAGACCTTGACGAAGGTTTTAACAGGTTTAAAAAAGGTGACATATAGAGAGCACCGCTATAGGTAGTAGTGCAGTAGAGACAGAAATAGGCATAGTATTCTATAGCAAGGCAGCAACCGGAGACTCACTTGCACCTATCATAGAGGTAGTTAACGTAGACAGAAATAGAAAGCAGAGAAGTAGAAAATTGAAACGGTGCAAATTTATAATTTGTATACGCAGACGATATAGTAATAGCTGATTACTAGTAACAGCAAGGTCAGAGAGAGGACAGAAATTGGTGTACCTGGTTCTAGCTTACGACAGCAAATCGTGAGCGGTTACAAATAGAAGAAATGGTACTTCAAAGATAACTGGGATGGCTGAGACATGTGTATACAATGAGGAAGATAGAATGGTCTGGAAGCAATAACCTGAATATATGAAAATAACACTTATTCGCTTATACACAATTTGCACATATATAATGTGCTAGAATTTGAAGGCAGCCAACTTAAGTCACACTTTACTGACGCGTGACCTCTAGCGCGCGGGAACTTTCTGATAAGAGTAACAGTTCACAAGAAGCCAACCACGGCCCACCCCCACTTGGATCACCTCCAAGTGATTATCCAGATAAAGAATATAAGAAGACGAGGTTCAGCCAGGTCCAGGTACGTACGTACGAGATCCACCTGGAGAAGCCAGCACGCCCAAGCTTTCTTGGGGTTTAACTGGCCCCCTGTTGCCAGAAAAAGTTGTGTCTTTTGAGTCCAAAGCCGCCGATCTGGTACGATCTTGCAAATTGAGTTTCAGCCGAAGTCGACACCGGAGGTTTCGTTCCGATACGGACGTGTTACCCTGAAAGGCAAGTCGCTTCGGGTTTCAGATTCAGGTCTATGGATCTTCCAGTAAAGGCTTTCCAGAGCTCTAACCATTCTCCTGCACCTAAACCTTTCTCATTGACCCACCGATTTTCGATACCATAGAAAACTATCTTTACAAACCCGCCTATCGAGCCATACTTCATCGATCGGTACCAAAGGTGCACACTTTCTCCTACCACCATTCGGCCAAGAGCTTTGTAGTTATGCGTAAAAACGAATAAAACACAACTTACGTGGGCAAAAACTCATCTTGGCCATCGGCTAGTTCCTGCGACGTCTCCATGCGCAATTATAGCTTTAACTGCAAGCCCGAGGACGGGGCCAAAATTATTTGAAACGTATCTTTTGGTCCGGTGTGAAGCTCACCTAGTAGCACAAATTGGCATCAGCAGCAGCACTACATCCCGTACGCCAAGAAAAGCTTTTAAATAGCGGCACGCGTTCATACTGAATGGTCCGCTCCGCCATTTAACACTGTTAGTTTTATTTCCAATCACAATGAAGCGCAGCATCGTCGCTGAGGCACTCCTACCTGAGAAACCACTTCGCTGATGTGCCGCATACGTTGCAAACCACGTAGCCATTTGGCCAGCGTCTAGTGACTCTAGTTTTCGTTTATTTTCTATTTTTACGGTACATATACGTTTTCTATTAAAGTTTATTTACAATAATGTAGTGCAATATACTTAAACTTCTAAAGTGTTCTGAATCTGATCAATCGAAACATTGAGCGTACTCTTGGACAATGACTGCTTCAAGGCATTTCTGTAAGAAAAGGAATTTAAAAATAGAGAAATTACGTCGCATTGTAACGCTACTGTCCCACGTTTTCCTAAATGTATCTCTAGTTTCTTTTCCGTGCAGTTTTGTTTCTCATATGCATTAGATCGGTCTTTCTTCATTAGTACTGACTAACTGGCTTAACCATTTACGTTTCTACTGTTCCAATTATGTTGTGCTCTTCTCTTATTTTTTCATTCTTTAATCTGTGTTTTCTGGTTGCTTCTTATACCCGATGCAATTATTTTATTTCCGTTGCACGGATTGTGCTTTTGGCCATGTTGTGTAATACCTAGCTTTCGGCTCCATATATTAGAATCGGCCTACAGCTTACAGATCATCGTATAAATTGTCATTTTAGTCTCCACGACTTTTACCTATTTGATTATGAATATGCAAGCGAGCAACGGCTTCACTTTCACGTGGCTGAACTGGGTGCAATTCGCGGTGACATTCTAAGTTCTCCAGCTACCACGGTAACACATTTGGTAGATTTCCCATAACAAGAAAACTCGTCTTCGATTTCGAAGGGCAAGCATAACCACCTACCCGGCTTACGAGCTACGAGGGCTTAAAGAGTACCACAACTTTGTGGATGTAAAACGACCACTGGCCTAATATAGGAAAAAGAAGGAGCAGATTATGAATGCTTTGTTAAGGGCATGAAACAGTTTTGCTGCGCTACCAATTCTTTCGATAACAACTTCGTCCACTTTTACAGTCTCCCCAAATATTTAAAACTTTCTATCTGGTGTAGTCTGGTTCTATAAATTGTGATGTCAATATTTGTTTCTCCAATTTTCGTAGCGTTGGTGTTCATTTTAATTTTTTTAATCAGTTGCTCTTTCCATATTATTAATTTCTGACTTGATTATGACTTCTCTTCTTTAGATATCGTAACATCGATCGAGAATGCACAATCTGCTAACATAATAAATCTTACTTTTCTGTAATCTATAGTAACTATGTTCCTTTATCGTATCATACATGGTAATTAAAAATAGTGCCAGGCGTATGACTTCGCCTTGTTTTAGTCTCTCTTTTACTGGAAGGTCTTATTTGTTCTTATAAACTTTCATTAGAATTTCAGACACGTTTTATTTATTTTCTCACTTTAGCATCTATGCCTTTTCAATTTAGACTTTCTCATATTGTTTTTCTTGGTATAGTATCGGTTTAACGACATTTAAGAATGCTAAGAAAACACCTGTTTTTGTTAGTTACTCCTATAAGTTGAATCAGGAAAGTCATGTGCTTTTAAATACTTCGGCCACTCTTGTAACTGTTGTTCGATTTCATTTTGAAGCTTTCTTGTCAGAAATCACTCGTACATTTTAGCTAACACACTTAGTAGAGTTATATATCCGTTGTTACCGCAGTCTCTCGAGCCGCCTTTCTTAAATATTGGTATGATTATACTTATTTTACAGTCTACAAATACCTCAATCATATTCCATGCTATATTAAATAGCTTTTTAAGCATCTTTGTACCCTTTCTCTCATATTTTTTTTATATCGATTTCTTCTTCTTTCGATATTGTAACTCCCTGTTCTTCCTGCATTGTATCTCCATATTTTGCTATAGTTTCTGTGTTATTTTAGTTCTATTCCGCTATTATTTCCTCTATTATGTCTTTTCCCATTGTTGATATTCCTGCTTTACCTCACTGTACATTTCTTCTTTTCTTAAGATTTTTAAAGTTTTTTAGAGTAATTACGATTTTCTTCGTCGTCTTCCTCCATTTTTTTCAAATTCTTCTCAAAATACTTCATTGACCTGCCCGACCATACCTTTGACCTTTGCTTTGTTCTTAATATTTCATGTACTCTTGCTCTACATATTAGTTAGATATTTTTCTACACTTTTTTCTGTATTACTTCCCTTGTATGAATGACGAAGGAGGACTTTTCCAAGTCAATGCCTTCTATGGTTAAAAATAAAAATTGAAAAAATTATTTTTTTGTTAAAAAAATTTTAATTTGGCAAAACTACTGTATGTAGTTTGACTCGTAGATTCAGAAAAACATAAAATATACAGTGTTCCATTTAAAAAATCAAAGTTGGTATCATTTCCGGTAAAACCGGAGGTCAGCCATTTTGAATATATCTATCGGCCAATCAGAAATTATGTCTAGTATCTTGGTATAAAATTTTATCTAAATCTATTTATAAATAAAAAAGATATAAGCAAGTCTCATTGTCACCCGGTATACCTGGCATGAAGCTGTGGAAATTTCAGACAAATATATACAGGGTGAGCACCTTACAAAAATAAAATTTTGTTTATGTTTGCGTTAATTTTGAAATAGAAGGAACCAATAATTTTCACACAGGTCAGGCTTTACACTTGCCGAAAATAGGACTCAACAGATACAGGATAATGTCACAAAAGAGTCGAACCGTTTCCTTAAATAGAGACGCTCGCCGCACTCATTTCGATAAGTCTCGATGGCGCAGACGACTTATCGATGCGGTTATAATCTTCTACGCAGATGCAGCATAGTTCAAATCCTCCCAGCGGGCTAAATTCTTTTATTTGAAAATGTATTTAATGTGTTACAAACGTTAAGATATCTTTACTCCTAACTTAATTTGATTTTTAAAATGATTTAATTTCACAATGTCAACGGGGAAAGTTCTGGGTAAAGCCATTTACAGATTTTCTTTATCTGTTCCTTTATGTCATTGCTCCACCATCAAGTATGTAATTTATATTTATGTATGCAAATTATTTCACATATTTATCTTGGCTGCATTTAGTAATACTTTTTAAATTCATCCCATGTCCGTCCCATATTTTTTTCCTAACAGTGTCTACCTAGCGACACCGTTATGGAATTTAAATCTTCCCTGTGTTCGTTTACTAGGTATTCTTTTTACTTCCCTCGTCTGAAAGACGAAGGAAGTATTGTAATCACGAAAAAATGACCTTCTCAGATTTTTTCAGATCTTTAGGTTTCAAGGTCCCTAGATGACGAAAAACAAGTTTTCTAAATAACTCAAAACTATTTCTTAGAGGAAGACGATATTTTGCATACTTATAATGTATCTACCTGGCATGGAACCGAGAAAGTTTCAGAAAAATATATACAGGGTGAGCACCGCAAAAAATAAAATTTTGTTAATTTGTGAGAAATACATAAAAGTAATAATTTGTACATAGCGTAGAATTTATACTTGACAAAAATGAAACCCAACAGATAAAGGATAAATGTTCTACTACTTAAAAAGGTGCAAAGAATAAGTGCGTTATGTTGACCTTTTTAGGCCGCAAGCCGCTAAAATACGTAAATTGCTAAACCTTCAAGTACACGGGAAACGCATATTTGAGCAAGGTTATAAATTCAATCATAGGATGTGAATTCGAAGATATAGTTTAAAAAATGTACACTATCTTCTGGAATTACCTTGCAGATATAAATGTGAAGGTCTCCATTCTTTTTGAGATTGCAAAAACCCAGAAAAAAATATTTTACTAATATTTTTTATTACTAAAAATTGATGAATTTTATGCGTACATCGCATTTACAGGCGTAGTTTTGAATATTTTTTAATGATTCTTAAACTGGTGAAAAACTTATTCTCTCTAGATTTAGATGATATCAAACTAATATAAAAATGATTTTCAACAAATGCTACAGAAATTGTTTAAACAAAGTGTACGGGGAATCTGTTGCTTAAATTTCAGCATCGACGTATCTTAAAAAATATTGCACATAAATATATACATCCTGCGCATGAAATGATGAAAAAAAAATGAAGAAATTTTTAGTGAAAGAATTACCTGAATTGATTTATTGTTGTAAAAAATATAATTAATTTTCCATTGCCTGATTTGGTTAAAACGCACCTCGCTTAGGCACGAAACTTAATACATGCCCGGTATAACGGTTAAGCCAGTTGCAACGCAACGATATGAAAAGGACTCCGTAGGCTAGCAAGAAATTGGTAAACGATTAGATCGCATTCGTAAGCGCCGGGGTTCAAATCCCGTCGAAAACTACTTTTTTTATTTGAAAATTAACGTAATTCGCAGTCAAGGGCATTCTTTTATTGTTTACGTATTATTTGGAACTTGAAAACATATTTACACCTAGTTTTCTTTGATTTCTAAAATTATTTGGTGTCACAATGTCCACTTGAGAGGGAAGTTCTGGGTAAAGTCTTATACAGATTTTTTTGGTAGCTTGTATGTCTTTATATAACTTTTTCCGATTTCCTCCCTTATGAGTCTTATTATCTTGCTTTTTAATTTTCTAGTACTGGCTGAGATATGTACAGAAAGCAAACCGAGAAAAAGGACGAACAGATCGAGACGATCAAGGAGGGCATGGATAGAAGAGGTAAAAACAAACCAGAGTCGGGCAGGATGGAACACTGTGAAAGAAAGGGCGCAATATGGAAAATGATATATAAATATTCCAAGAAAGTGTGACAACCTAACAGACATCAACCCAAACACCTCACTGTAGAAAAGCTCAGAATTATGTATGCGTGTAGCGAGTGGAAACTTTGAGCGAAATTACTAAGAGTCGATTCGAGCGATATTGTTTATTAAAAGACGAAACAATCGGGGTCCTAATGTGATCAGTTGGAATACGGGAATCGCTTAAAGCCGAATGTCAATTCTCAAAATTAGAATCCATTTCGCTCAGCGAGACCCATTACAAAATCAGATACCGTTCAATTCGTTCTGGGTCCAAATAACGGCGAAAACAGCAGGAGCAATTAACGTCTTCCCCATTGATCCCGTATCCCGTGTTTGTTCAGTTGACACTTAGCAGTAAGTGTCCCTGATTGTTAAATTGTTTCCGCGTTATGGACCAATAAAAGCAAATATCGAGCCCCGGCGGGGAGCAGCGGGCATTTTTCCAGTAGTTTAGCTTGGTTCCATTTTCAATTTTGTACGTCAAATTCCAGGAGATAACGCAGTGACGCGTTGCATCACGGGACAATACCCCAAATTTAGTTCGGCCGGGTGAGCGGTCAGCGAAGCGTGGCAGCTATTTTTTACCCCTTTCTGGTTAATCCCGAACACCGACAATTTTTAATTAAGTTCCTCCGTTTTTGCGAACTGTACTGTATGGCGTAATTGGTTAATACGGGCGTATTTCGACATAGGTTCATTTCGTTTCATTTGTGTTTTTATGGCCCTGTCGGGCTCAACTTATTTGCTTCATTGCGATCTTTCATTAGTGGTTAGTGAGGGAATCGCGTATGTCAACTCGCTTACTTCTGGCTTAGGGGTGCGTTTAATAATGTTTGTGGTGCGTGCTCCCGGCGGTGCTCATATCTCCAGTTTAATAAAATTTTAAATATGAATTTTCACGAATAAATTACCGCACTAGACATTATTGCCTTGGTATTTACATACTGGCCCAATAAAGACATCAGGCACAAGTACTCAACAGGGAAAAAATAATTGCAAGCTCATTATAATTTACAGCATCTTCTTTATCCACTACTGGACAGAGCCCTGTACCAATGATTTCCATGTCGATCTTTGCTGGGTGGTCTGGATCCAGTTCTTTCCAGCATGTCATTGGATGTCGTCTCTCCACCTCGCCTGCGAGCGTCCGACACTTCTTTTTTATTTCCTTGGTCTACACTACATCGGGGCTTTGGTCCATTTATAGTTGTTCCTGGCCACGTGGCCTGCTCAACGCCACTTCAGTCTCGTTACCCGCTTGACGATGTCGGAGAAAATTTACTGCTCTTACATATTTGGTGAAACTATGAACTTATGATGGAATATAACTAGGGAGTGCGTTTATATCATATGTTAAAAAAGAAATTACATAAGGGTTGGCCATGGAAAATAAAAGTAATGTCGGCAGCAAGCATTAATGGACTATACAACCTGTATAAAGACGAATGCGCAAATAAAGCGCAAAACACAGTTTCTGTGTGTTCCTTTGAAATAGTAGTAGAATAGGGCTAGCCATCCCCTCCACTTTTTATTCGATTAAGCCACGCCCCCTTAATTCGCGGTTTAATTCGCGGATTTCGCGGTTTTATTCGCGGTTTGATCTAATTAATTTCGCGGTTTGATCTAATTAATTTCGCGGTTTGATCTAATTAATCACATATGAAGTTTGATATGTAATTTACATATGTGCTACTGATTAAATTACGCATTAGATTTTTTAATTTGCTTCTGGAATTACGCGTCGGACTTCGGCGGCCATCTTGGATTTCTGGCGGGAATATTTGAAATTTGAATTTTTTCCGATTTTTTTCTAAGTTCCATTATTTGAATTTTAAACTTCCCGGGCGTCGGCCATCTTGGTGCGCGCGCACTTCTCACGGCGGTTGTTTTTAAATTTGAATTTTCGCGGAAATATTTGAAATTCAAACTGGTAGATCTATCTCGCTCTTCGAAGCTGATGTCTCTCTCTTGCATTCACTCGCGGAAATATTTAAATTTAAAAAAAGCTTCCTGCGATGTCCCATGGCTGGAATCGAACCAGCGACCACAGCATTACGAGTACGAAGGCTTAACCAACTGGGCTATCGAAGCGATCGAGGTTAAAGGAATTAAACATAACCACTTACGTGCCACGAGCCCAGCTTTAAACAAACTATTTTTCAAAAATTTAGATTATAAGAATAGGGGATGTGTAGCTTATTGTGTTTAAAGGTTGATACATTTTTAAAAAAATTAGATTTGTAACAGCTTATTAATTATTTTATAATTTGTGCCTGCTATATGGCTGGATTAACGAGATCCTCATTCTCCCTACCTACTATAGGAAGTTTCCGTCTAAGTTCCCTATTTAAAACAGGCCGGTTCCTGTGTATTGTTTGGTTTTAAAGGTTTGAACATTGTACCACTTAGCTGTTCTGACATTATACTTCCATATACATATTATAAATAAATTTTAAATGTTATTTTCGACTGAGTTTTAGCTTCTTATAAATTACAACAGTGCCCTCGCCCATATAAAATAAGACATTCGCATTAAATAAATGTTTTTATTGTATAAGAATGGTTGTCCCCCATAAATTTGAATAAAAACAGGCAATTTCGTTGAAAAAAAATAGCTTTTCAATATCGTTTGCAAATAAGACAAGGGATACTTGTAAAAATATAAGTCAAACCATTTTTTCTTGTAAAAAATTTACGAAAAGACGTAAGTGTTGGCGACAAATGAAAATAATTTTGAATAAAAACACGCAAAAATTACGAAAAGACGTATGTGTTGGCGACAAATTAAAATAAATTTGAATAAAAACGCACAATTTCGTTGAAAATCTTTACAAAGCGACTTTATAGCACCGAAAAAATGATGTAAAAAAGTTTTAAGAGTTATTTCTAAGCATAATTTTGCAAACGTTTAACAAATAAACCGTAATTTTTTAAATTATGAAATCGTAGTTCAATTTATATGAATTTTCGATACTTTGTATGTGAAAAAATAGCTTCAATTACTAATATTTGAATAAAAACATGCGATTTCCAAAGCATTTCGTTTAAAATTTTAGAAAATCGATAGCATCTCCCATGAAAATTTATAAAAATCGGCATCTTGTCATATTAAATTCTGTAAAAACGACAAAAACAATATTTTTTTTCACAACTTTCATTGAAAAATAGTAAAATTTTACGAAAATACGTCTGTGCTGACGACAAATGAAAATAAATTTGAATAGAAACACGCAAAAATTACGAAAAGACGTATGTGTTGACCCCCAAAGTAACAAAAATTTGAATAAAATCACACAATCATACAGCATCTCACATAAATTTTCGCAAATATCGACATCATGTCACATAAATTATACAAAAACTGTCATCACGTCACTTGAAATTATACAAAAAACGATATTTTATTCAACACACGATGAAAATTGAACAAAAATCACACAATTACAAGCCATCTCACATAAATTTTCAGAAAAATCGACATCATGTTACATAAACTATGCATAATTTTGCAAATGTTTTACACTTTTTATAAAATGCATCGCTCAAAATTAAAAGAAATAGCAATTTCGTTGAAAAAATCTACTACCACAATCATTTCGATAAACAAAATTCAAAAAATCTTATACTTTTGACGGAAATATATGTATGTTGACCACAACTTAACATAATTTTTAAATAAAAACGCGCAATTCGTTGAAAAAAAAATATTCTGACACCACCAAAACACGCAATTTCATTGAAAAATATATATATGTTGTCCACAAATTAACATAAATTTGAATAAAAACACGTAATTTTGTTGAAAAAATGTTCTGGCCCCTTCATTTCACTTAAAATTTTACAAAACTGCCATCATAACACTTGAAATTATACAAAATATATGTATGTTGATCACAAATTAACATAAACCTGAATAAAACACACAATTTCGTTGAAAAATTTGCAAATGTTTTACACTTTTTTATAAAATGTATCGCACAAAATTAAAAGAAATCACAATTTTCTAAATTATATCACGCTATTATGAAATCGTAGATTGATTTTTTGAAATTTTACACTTTGTAACTGTAAAATAACTGCAAATACTAATATTTTAGCTTTAGACTTTGTAATTATTGCAGATTCGAGAAAAAAAACAAAGCAGAGTAGAAATAAAAAACACAAACACTTTGTAATAAACAAATATATTGTTCTTATTTCGTATAATACTTAATAATATAAATATAAATGTACAGCAGAATGTCTTATTTCTAAAAATTCGCTAGCAATTTACAAAACTGTAGTTTGAGGTGCACGACATTTCAAATTAAAAACACTGCAAGTAATAAAATCAGAAATTCATTGTGTAATTTTAAAGTTTAAGATGCACCCAATCTAGAATTCCCTTCGTTTTTGGTGTTGATGACATCTGCCTTAGAGGCGTTTTTCTAACGGCCCTTTTTTGGAGGCGTTTCCTTATCGGCGTTCTTCCGACTGAACCTTTTTGATGTGGACTTGGATGAGTAGCTGGTGTTTTTAATTTATATTCTAAATCGGACTCGCAGTTATCAGTTTCCATTTCGGTTTTTCCTGTAGTATCAGTCGGGGTTGGCTTCTTTTGCTGTTTAGGTTTAGCTAGCAGCACATTAGCAACGTTAAGGTCTTTGATGTACTCAGCAAACTGTAGGCGTCCGGGTGGATTAATAGTTTTTCGAGGCCGCAGAGTGTCATGAATTAAATCGACTATGTTAGACGCCGGTAAAATTTCACCCTTTATAGTAACGGTGCCCTTGTGATCCCAGCTCACATCGCTTGAGGTACTCAAAATGCGTAGGAAAACTTCAGCTTTTTTCTTAAAAGTTTTGGGAAGTGTAGATAAAATAACGGCATTTGATAGGCTGTCACTGGTTGTTTCAATAGGTATTTTGATTGGCTGCCGCGCCTGGTTTGTGAAATGAAGGAATCGTTGTAAAACCTGATTGTACTGGATCCATTTATCGTGATCAGTTAATTTGGACTTTAAAACTTTTTGCATTTCGTCATCAAGCTGTGATAATATATTTTTCTCCGCATCATCGCCAGACTTAAGACGTTTGACAAATTCCGGCGATACAATCAACATCTTCCGCTCTTTGTCCATTTTAGTCGAAAAGGAGCTCAGTCGTTTGTTCTAGTAGAGCCCTCGTGAATAAACTAGCTTAAAATCAAGACTTTCATAATAAATATATAAAAAAAATATGACAGCTACGGGAATCGAACCCGTATTCTCTCTCAAGATCAGAACTTGAATCTGACGCCTTAACCATTCGGCCAACCTGCCTCCCTATATAAACGAGCACTCTCTGCATAATTAAGAAAATATATAGTTTAAAAAGCCTTCTGCATGCAATTTCAAACAATATTTCATATAAATTAAGCCATGTACAAATTTCTAAATCGGTTTTGATATATATTTTATCGAAAGACTTTTTATTCAAATTTATTTTAATTTGTCGCCAACACATACGTCTTTTCGTAATTTTTGCGTGTTTTTATTCAAAATTATTTTCATTTGTCGCCAACACTTACGTCTTTTCGTAAATTTTTTACAAGAAAAAATGGTTTGACTTATATTTTTACAAGTATCCCTTGTCTTATTTGCAAACGATATTGAAAAGCTATTTTTTTTCAACGAAATTGCCTGTTTTTATTCAAATTTATGGGGGACAACCATTCTTATACAATAAAAACATTTATTTAATGCGTATGTCTTATTTTATATGGGCGAGGGCACTGTTGTAACTTATAAGAAGCTAAAACTCAGTCGAAAATAACATTTAAAATTTATTTATAATATGTATATGGAAGTATAATGTTAGAACAGCTAAGTGGTACAATGTTCAAACCTTTAAAACCAAGTCTTTTCGTAATTTTTGCGTGTTTTTATTCAAATTTATTTTCATTTGTCGCCAACACTTACGTCTTTTCGTAAATTTTTTACAAGAAAAAATGGTTTGACTTATATTTTTACAAGTATCCCTTGTCTTATTTGCAAACGATATTGAAAAGCTATTTTTTTTTCAACGAAATTGTCTGTTTTTATTCAAATTTATGGGGGACAACCATTCTTATACAATAAAAACATTTATTTAATGCGAATGTCTTATTTTATATGGGCGAGGGCACTGTTGTAATTTATAAGAAGCTAAAACTCAGTCGAAAATAACATTTAAAATTTATTTATAATATGTATATGGAAGTATAATGTCAGAACAGCTAAGTGGTACAATGTTCAAACCTTTAAAACCAAACAATACACAGGAACCGGCCTGTTTTAAATAGGGAACTTAGACGGAAACTTCCTATAGTAGGTAGGGAGAATGAGGATCTCGTTAATCCAGCCATATAGCAGGCACAAATTATAAAATAATTAATAAGCTGTTACAAATCTAATTTTTTTTAAAATGTATCAACCTTTAAACACAATAAGCTACACATCCCCTATTCTTATAATCTAAATTTTTGAAAAATAGTTTGTTTAAAGCTGGGCTCGTGGCACGTAAGTGGTTATGTTTAATTCCTTTAACCTCGATCGCTTCGATAGCCCAGTTGGTTAAGCCTTCGTACTCGTAATGCTGTGGTCGCTGGTTCGATTCCAGCCATGGGACATCGCAGGAAGCTTTTTTTAAATTTAAATATTTCCGCGAGTGAATGCAAGAGAGAGACATCAGCTTCGAAGAGCGAGATAGATCTACCAGTTTGAATTTCAAATATTTCCGCGAAAATTCAAATTTAAAAACAACCGCCGTGAGAAGTGCGCGCGCACCAAGATGGCCGACGCCCGGGAAGTTTAAAATTCAAATAATGGAACTTAGAAAAAAATCGGAAAAAATTCAAATTTCAAATATTCCCGCCAGAAATCCAAGATGGCCGCCGAAGTCCGACGCGTAATTCCAGAAGCAAATTAAAAAATCTAATGCGTAATTTAATCAGTAGCACATATGTAAATTACATATCAAACTTCATATGTGATTAATTAGATCAAACCGCGAAATTAATTAGATCAAACCGCGAAATTAATTAGATCAAACCGCGAATAAAACCGCGAAATCCGCGAATTAAACCGCGAATTAAGGGGGCGTGGCTTAATCGAATAAAAAGTGGAGGGGATGGCTAGCCCTATTCTACTAATAGTATTTGAAGACCTAAATAGGTTCACCCTTAATTCACGAACAGATCAGTGCGAAGTCAAGGGCGTAGCCAGGGGTTGTGCTGAAGGTGCTTCAGTACCCCCCGAAATTCTCATCAAATTACGTTTTTAACTATGACTAACAGAGGTTTTCTGTTCCAAGCAATAAGAAAACTCACTTTTTTTGTTATTTTGTCTCTTGTTCGGTTTTTATCCTAATGAATTTGAATTTAGTTACTATCTGTTACATCCTTATAAACTTTTCCCCCTGGTTCGGCACCCTCCAAAATAAAATCCTGGCTACGCCCTTGTGCGAAGCCTGTTAAAAATACAATGCAAAGCAACTTAGTAGAGAAGAAAACCACTCTTAGAAAATAAGAATCGAGTTAGAAAGGAACGAGATTATATTACTTTTACGATGGACAGTGAGACCATTAAATTATGTCCATAGTTAAACGATTTATGTATGTATAATACTTGACGTATGGTTTTTTAAATTGCGGTTACAAAAGCTGTATGTGCTATAAATCAATACAACCAAGAATCTCTTTCAATTATCCGAAAGTGGTAAATTTACGAACACTGGAATGCATCACGGATGGAAAATGTAGGTATAGAAATGATTTTGATGATAATTCGTTTTTGTAATACTTTACACATTATTACTGGCGTTTAGAATAAATATCCTATGCAAATTTTTTCCACGTCCTGTGTCGAATAGTGAATATTCTGTGTCAATGCAATCATTTTAGCTGTGTTAAATATTTGATTGTAAGTCTTCTAATATTTTAGCATATGCGATTCAGTAAGTCTCAATAATTTTAGATTTGCTGTGGCAATAATGGTAATGCCTTAATAAGTTGTACTGTGTTTGCATTAATAAATGTCAACCAATTGTCATCCTGTACAACTGAAAATGCACTTAAAAGAATTACCCAGCTATGTATTAAAACTCACTTAAACATTTTTTATGAATTTTATACCTAATTTTATAATAAATATTTACTCTACATTTTTACTTTCTAAGGGAGGTATTGGATTCACCCCAAAAATTCGAAATTGAGTTTTCAACAGATCCTCACGTTTTAGGGTTCCCTGAATCCAAAAAACATGTTTTTATTCATTAGTCGGTGTGTCTGTCTGTGTGTTTGTGAACAGAATATCTCAAAAACGAAAAGAGATATTGCGTAGCAACTTCATATATAAGTTTTGTACACTATCTAGATGCCACAGCAAGCAAGCTGAAGAAAAGCGCATAACCGAAAGTATAGTGTTGACTCTTGTGATTCTTAATTTTTTTCGAGTTTTTATTACATGTTTAATGTGTATTGATGTGAGATAGGTAATTTTTTAGTTGAATACGGCTACAATGGGTTTCTTTTGTTTCTTCTCTTTTGTATTAACTCCTATTTTAAATAAAACACCCTGTATATTATTACATTTTTGAATTCAGCTTAAAATTTTAGAGAAAATTTCTCTCTTTAACTAACGCTCTATTTTGTAGGGTTTTCGTAGAATTTGTAATTTTTGAAAAATTTTCGCAAATGCTTAAAAATTAAAAATATTTGGCTAATTATAAGATCACTGTAAAAGGAGGTTGTGTGTGTGCGCCCGCCGAAATTCGTGTATTTACGCATTGTAATGTGTTCGAATTTGGACGTTGCTAAAGCATCGCCACACTCGGGTCACTGTATCTCGAGGACGCACGAAAGGAGATAATTCAAAGCAAGCCTCGCTGTGCGCGAGTACACGACTTTCCGAGTTTCACGCATCCCTTCCCAAACTCCAGCCCGAATAATGAGGCACCAGAAAGGTATAAAACCAGGTAACTCAGACGGTTAGAGGGCCTAGTGCGTTGCACGTCTACTTAGCATTCGGGAGGTCGTGGGTTCGATTCCTGCGGCCGCCTGCCTTGATTCAGGTTTTTAGGTGGTTTTCCAGAGTCAACAGAGTACCTTCTCTGAGGTGAATGCCGGGGCGGTATTTCTCCACATTTCCTAACCTTTCTTCCAGTCTTCACCCCCCCCCCCTTTCTCTCACCCATCCCGAGTTTCCTGTTCTTGGCTGAAGAGGGACGGAAGGTCCGTATAGCAGCCCGCCCCCAGTTGGGGGAATTGAAATAACCTCTACCTTTGTCCTGTTTTTTGGTTAGAGGAACTTGCGTCCACCGATCCAAACCAGTAACTGCTCTAACCTGGAGCTTTCCGCTCCAGGCTCTATTGAGCCTAAACCCTTACCCTGTCCGACCTGATACTTGATTCCTGGGACCAGACTTTCCTAGAAATAATCCGAATTCCCGTTGGAGACCAAAGTGGTACGTCAATTAGGCGCCTGTGGGCTTCGAATATTCACCTCCTTCAAACCGATCCCCAAAAATTGACCGCAAAATTTACTTAAAACAACGCACAAGGTTCTCCAACATAAAATTAAGAGCTTAACTCAGTGCCCCTGCAGTGCCCTTGTGTCAAAATACGAGCTCCCAGAAGCAACTTCGATTTGTAACCTAAAACTTAGGTTATTGCTGTAATTTCACGAAAAGTAACTAAATTCACTGTAATTATCTCACTTGTTAAGATCTTCCGGGCACTGCAGATTACCACGAGCAAGGTCTGCTTGCCCGACATAAAGTTTAAAGAAATGACGTACGAATAATTACAACCCCGTCATAAATCGCCATTTCATAACAAAACTGACAGTGTTATTCTTGTGTTGCTAGCTTTGACCGCAACAAGGATGCCACGCTCCACGCCGTTTGCAGACTCGCTTCGTTCCCGATCGGTTCGCAAATAACCAAGTAACCGTAAGCTCGTTATTATGGAGACATAAAATGCCAGAGATCGTAACCAAATAATACTTTTTGTTACACAACTATTTAATGAAAAAGCGTTGAATGAAAATAGAAAAATAAAGTACGTTTGAATAACACCGTTTTCGATCATAAGTCTAACAAACATATGGGAACAAGTCTTATAGATTACGTAATTACAAGTCGATCAATACAAACGCACAAATTATGGAGGTCAGAACTGAAGCAAGTTCGGTCACAGCTTAGAATTATGCAAGATGCGTATAAACGTGCCCCTGCTAAAAAGGAAAATGCCAAATCTCATTGAAAAACTTAATATAGAATCAATAGTAGCAGCTAGCACTATGAAGCTATATTAAATCCTATTAGGACAAAGGACCCAATAGCACAGGAAACTCATGACGAAGTATGAAGGAAGTATACTAAAATGATATCGACACTGCAGAGAAAATACTTGAAAAACGAAAAATTAACTCAAATCTAACTCAAAACTGTGCTAGCCGAAGAAAACACGAAAAACTTATAAACTAACGTTGAAAAGCAACAGAACCGAAGAGAAATATCAATCGCACATTTGGAGTAGAACATGACTTGAAATTAAAATAAATAAAAAAGGGCTCTGGCCTAATGACTACAATTTATCGTTCAGGTGGTCTAAATTTGGGGTAAGTCACGTGGAACCTTTTATCTTGTTTCTTTGGTTAGAGGTGCATCGTGCTAATTTACGTGGTGATAGATTTGCTCCTGTACCGCTATAGCTACAGTGAGTTGCAAAACTGACCAATTGTCCGATGTTCTCTTTTGATACACGGACTTATAACCTCATTTTCTGGAAATCTCCCTTTTTCATGCGGCCTTAACCTATTGCAGACGTTTGTCACTGCCCAGAATTTAGAAGCCTTTAATCTCCGACAGAGGAACAGGTATTTATTTGTGCACGTAGCGATTATGTAATATATTAATTCTGTTAAGTGCTTCCAATTCTCGGGCCGAATTCTTACATTTCTCTGTAAAGTTGAATTTTTGTGTATCTATTTTATATTGTTGTGGCAAGTGCCAGCGTCTTCAATTGAAGTTATTCACATGTCCTCGAACGTCACATTTGCTTAAATTTGTAACTTTGCTTTGTCTTTGTAGATTGGGTTTTGAGTTGCGCTGTTGCATCATTGTGTCAGCGTAATCCCCATTTTGAAGACGGCACGTAACATACCGTAGCACAGGTTTTTGTGTGCCCTCCTCAAAGAAAGTTGTCGTCTGGTCACTCAGCCAACTGTTGGTTTGTAGCTTCTTCTTTCTGCATTGTTTGCGTAAGTTGTCGCTCATAAACTGCACTCGTCTGACAATGAAGAGAATCTATATTTTCAGCTAGAAGACAGCGAATTACGGCATACTGCGCCCGCTAAGTCTGAACTGCGCGCCGTAAGTACTAATTCTCTTTCTTCTAGCTGTCTCCATGCTGAAGGTCACAATGCAATGGAAAATTATTGTCACGAGAGAACAGTTTATGAGCGACGGCTGTGTGCGAAAATGGTGCAGAAGATTTAAAGAAGCTATAAATCGATGTAAACATTTGCTTGACAAATCACGCCTTCTTTGAGGGAGGCATACAAAGCTTGTGCCACGGTATGACAAGTGCTTCAATCGAAATGGCGATTATGTAGAAATGTAGCCGGGAGATGTACCTACATTTTCTACAATTTTGTGTTTTATTTCTACCGAATCGGGGGTTGAAAGAAATAACCCAAGTACATTAGTTAAGGCTTGAAAACGTGTCTAAAGGTAGTAAATATACACAATACCATGGTTTGACTTCTAATGCGACGCATAAACCTACATATTTATCAGAAGTACCAAAGTGTATGAGAAGAATGTCGATAGCAACCTACTTATTAGTTTTTGCGTGATTTTGTCGATAGATTGACGTGAGGCGGCATTTAGTCACGCAGCATTATTATAACTGAGGTGTTTTCCCATGTGGAATTCCAAATATCGCGTTTTGCCGTGATACCACATCATTTGAAATGTGCAAATTTCTGTTTAGCTCGATAACATCACTCTTATAAATGCCGAAGAAAACCTAAGTTAATTCTAACCGTGTCAAGTCAACATTTTTCAAAATATTTGTAGGCCCAAAAACAGTCTGCACTAATTTAATCTGATAACAATTTACAACGTTAGTAGGAAATGCTATTAAGCAAAAAAACTTTGCAATTATGGCTCAAGTTTTAAAACGTTTGATTCTAATTTACCTCGCCAGGACCGAACGTCCGCAAAAACGAGTGCTTCGTCGGTAGAAACTATAAACGTTAGCATCCTGCTGGGAAGTAGATTAAATCTTGTCGAATTGGTCGGTGGAAGTTCGTGAGCTAATACAAACCTAATGTCGAAAGAAGTAAATTACGGCGAATTCATTTCCTCATTATTAAAAAAAGAATAAGGTGCCGGCGAAATAAGTCGCATAAATCATTCCCAAATTGTTCCTAAAAGTTGGAAATTTGAATCTCCAGTTATTTGCTGAAATTCGAGTTAAGCAAGCAGCCTATACAAAATTATGATTAACGCTTTGTCTGCGAATAAAATATGGGGCGCTAACTTTCGGGGAGACGCAAAGCGATAGCTTAAATTGGTTCTGAAGCGAGCAACTGGTAAAAGTTCCTCTCATTTTGTTTATATTTTTTCTTTTCAATTAGGCAGTTTGTTAGGGAAGTTAGTTTGTAATCTTGTTAGCAGCTGACGGTGATTTCTATTCCTTGCCCCAATAAACCATCATATACAAAATTAAAACATTTTTTCACTACCTTCTTTGCAAGTGATCCTTACACTGTCAGATTTGAGGATGTAGGAAACATTTGCAAAAATTGTTACGGTTTCCATGACAATGTACTTACTTTCCGAGAGAAATTAATTATTTATATCCCGCATTTACTACAACTGACAAGATGTCATGTCTGCCATTTGGTTAACACGAAGAAAACCATTATCGCTAGTACTATTATCCATTTTTAATCAGAATATAATTACAACGCTCACAAAACAGCATTCGCAATCGTATTCATGCATTTTTTCCACAGTGCGTTTATAACTGTCCAACAAAACGTCACAGCCCTATAAGGCTACTATAATTTAGAATATGTAATAATTTTACGCTATGTATTACCATTTACTTTACATAAAGAAATACTGGCAGTGAAAAAATTATGTACTTTACACAAGATGCAGGAAGATTTACACTATCTCGCACCTTGCTACCCTCGTTCGCTTCGCTCACTCAGGCATCAAACGGTCCTCGCTAGTGTAAATCTCACCTACAGCCCTTGTAAAATAATATACTATTATCGGTTTCACGATATTAAGCCTTTGTTGACATATATAAAAGTAGGCTGATATCTAAGTCATAAATGTATCTATACAATAATATTCTTTTACCGTACATGGCAACCAATACCATACTGCGATAAGCTATTGAACAAACCACGGATGTTATAAATCATAACTGCGTTAGATGTCTTAAAATCCTACTAGCTCTACGAGCTAGGATTTCAAAACTTTATCTGTGGCAGTTATGATATTCATATCATGCATATATATGTTAATAGCTATAATTGTAAGGAATAAATTAATAAATAAAGGCAAAAACGGCCAGACTTCAACAACGAAATAAGATCTACGAAAACAGTAACAATGAAAACAATTTAATTGGTGTTAATGCACATGAT
Source organism: Agriotes lineatus (assembly GCA_940337035.1). Taxonomy (NCBI): domain Eukaryota; kingdom Metazoa; phylum Arthropoda; class Insecta; order Coleoptera; family Elateridae; genus Agriotes; species Agriotes lineatus. The sequence continues at coordinate 15,342,045 of OW679200.1, forward strand.
AGCCAGTACAGTGATACCTACAAATAATTCTACGCAGGGTGCACCTCAAATATCACTTATGCTACAAGGTTGTACCAGCATAAATTATCACAAACATAATTTAGACAAAGAACAATTGGGTTTATGCAGTACAATTAAACTTAGATTAATTCGACAAACTATAAACCAACGGGAGGATGGATGGCGTGTTTAAACTGAATATCATTAAAATAAATAAAAACCGGGTGTTCCTGACGGGAACCACCCAGCGCTGCTGTAATCGTCACAGCCAAAGTAGTCTCAAAATGTTTAAAATACACAACCAAAAAGTATCACAGAATTAGTACAACGGCCTTAATGAAAAGTTTATGTTTCGGTGGCTCTGCTACAGATAGCGACACATGCAGTTATGTAGGCCAAAGTCGTTTCCGGCGTAGAATTTCATCATACATTTCGGAAAATCAGGAATCGCACGAAGCCTTTAAGCGGCGAGCGGAACTCGAGAGGAACCAACGTGAGCCAATCCAAACGCTCAAAACTTAATAAAGGCCACGGAACTGAACCAAGCGTTCTAAAATGGCGTCTGACAGGTGCTACTAATTAGTTAACGAGACTCACTATAGATACGGGAACAGCTGGTAGCTACAGCTATAAAATTGCTTAAATAAACCACATGTGCTTCACGCGACAGCCGACAAAGGAAAACTTCAAAATAACTCACCCCAAGAATATGGGCCATTTGCACGAAAATTTGCAGAAGATTACTTGCAATCTTAACTTCGCTAATCGGCGCAAACTTACATGTCCAAAAATCTGCTTCTACACCAAAACTCCACCAAACGGGGTGGGTCATACAAACAATCAAAGGAAGACTAACTCCCCCATCGAATTATAGAACGCAAAATACCATTCGAAAGCGGTAAAACCCACAATATCGTCAAAGCAATGAAAAGGCTCGGAACTCATATAATGGGTATAAGCGAAACACGATGCCCGATTCTGGACAGTGTACAATGCAAGACCATACACTATACTACTCAGGCAACAATAATCCAAAACATAGAAATGGGGTTGGTATAATTATAGATAAAGAAATAAAAACAGCAGTGAAATTATTTGTACCTGTTTCTGACAGAATAATCCTGTTAAAGTTAAATGCTGTACCACTGAACATTATACATATATATGCCCCCACAATAAAGAAAGACGATACAGTGATTGAAGAATTCTACGAACAATTAGAAACACTTATGAAACAATCCAAAAAGCATGAAATAACAATAGTGATGGGAAACTTCAACGCCAAGGTCGGCAGAGGACAATATACTGACATAATGGGCAATTTTGAACTCGGTACCCGAAACGACAAGGCAGATAGACTCATTCAGTTCTATGAAAAACACAACCTGGTGATTAGTAACACCTTATTCAAACTCCCCTTACGCCGACTATACACCTGGAAGTCTCTAGCTGATATACCATCTAACACTATTAGAAATCAAATAGACTACATTACTATTCCGAAAAGATTTCGCAATGCGATTAAGTCAGTGAAGACCTACCCAGGAGCTGACGTAAACTCCAACCACAATCCGGTTATATGCAAATTGGAGATCAAATTAAAGCGCGTCGATAAAAATCTTCAACTATACTAATCGACATCAGGAAACTTCATAATCCCGTGATTAAGCACCAAGTATAACAATTCATAAGTAAAAACAGAAATCAACAAAACAACTTATCATAGCTTAGAAAAATGCAACAAAATCAAAGGAACAATCCAAACAACATGCGTACAGCATTTGCGCAAAGAAAAAAAAAGGAATGGATGACAGAAGAAATTTTAGACTTAATGGAAACACGAAGAATTTTTAAAGGCAGGGACCAACTAAAGTATCGAAGAATACATACAAGTATTAGCAAAAGAATAAGAGAGGCAAAAGAGGCACACCTATCAGAAAAATGCCAAGAAATTGAACAGTGTGAGAAAAGGTACGATTATTACAACATGTATAGGAAAACTAAAGAACTTACAGTGAAAAAAACACAAAACCGCCGATCTGGAAGCTTATTGGATAAATACGGAAAATTAAGAACTGAAACAAACGAACTACTAGTTGTATGGGCAAATACATCAAAGAACTATTCAACGACACACGCCCAGAGAACTACAACAGGGCTACCAATAATGAAATGTGAAATAGAGAAAGCCATTGCTTCTATGAAGGATAATAAATCTCCCGGCCCCGATAGTGTCCACGCTGAAATTCTTAAAAATTATGTACGAATCGGACCCAAACTTTCTTGATATGTTGTTAAAGCTCCTCAATAGCATCTACGATTCTGGCCTACTACCTGAAGAGTGGAAGCACTCGACACTTATCTCCCTACCCAAGAAGTCAAATGCAAAAACCTGCGACCAGCACAGATTAATAAATTTAATTAACCATCTGACTAAGATCCTTACAAAAATAATCCAGAACAGGATCTATGCTAAGTGAGAGCTCCGGTCGCCTGGTGGAAATCATATAAATACTCGTCGATTTCAAACAATCGGCACTTCTTGGCGGTCGCTTAGACGCAGAAGGCAGCTACTACTCAGGATTAGACAGATTGAGGCCTGAGTAGTAGCGAATCCTCCGATCTTCGCTGCGGGATCTTCGCCGCCGTAACCGACGTCCGACCACGGGAGACGCCGAGCTAGCCAGCTGCCGTCCCGTGCCGCCGCCAACGTCCGGGTACCTGGGGATCCGCGCCAGCGCCGACTCTCGACGCCGGAGCGCATCCTAGCCGTCGCCCGAGCGCGAAGTCTTTCGAGCCGCCAGAGGGCGACGTATCACGCACTGGATAGTGTTGTGACGTGTGGACTTTAGTATAGGATATCTAGTGTAAGTTAGCGTACGTTTCTTAGTCTTAGGTTTGTGTATATATTGTGTTGTTTGTATTGTGTTTGTGTATTTCGTCTCGTGTGTGGCATAGCCGCTAGTCCCGCTGCTCAGCGCCTAACCTGTGCCATACACAGACTTGATCTGTTTCACCGCATTTATAATTTACATGTATGTGTTTGTTAGTTTATGCCTGCGTGTAATAAACATCTTATTTTATGTAAGTTCTAAGACTTTACTTTGACTCTGCGTCACCAGTGCAAGTGTTTTCAATGCTAAACAATTCGATGCAAAAGTGCCCTGGTGACACTACCTTCAAAGAGGGCCTTAAATAGTATCAACATACAGGTTACGGCCTTTTTCCTAAATACTAATAGATTCAGCAGAGGTTAGCTTCAGCTGCTGCTGAATATTTTGCCCTGTAGTTTGATGCGTTCAATATGCCTGTCTATATATTATATATTATAGTACCCCCTTTGCTTAGGTCCTTTCATTCTCTTTTAGCAAACGCGAAAACGTTTTTATCTACTGGCAAAAATTAACATTAATTACCTATTTTCTACGTCCCTCATGAATTGATACAAGCAGAAACACGAACGTTTTCAAAATAGCACTGCGCCTGTATTCTATTGTCGCTAGTGCGCACTTCTGTTTGATTATTTATCATAAATTAATTTTCAATTGTCAACAAACTATGCTAAAATATTTAAAACACAAATTATTGTGGATATGTAGTTTTAGTTATATTAGCGAGAAGGAACTTTTGAGATATTTTTTTCAAATTAATAAAATGTTCCAGCTATTATTGTACATTTTTGTGGCATATTGCCTAGCAGTAATGCCATGTAACTACAAACTGTTATAGCTAATATTAAGAAAATTGATGTCTTAAATTGTCTACGAAGTTATATATTGGTTCCCATTTACTGTATTTGTATGTCATATATCTTACATGATTAACATCCTTCAAATCATTATTTTGATATACCCCTGCACAGCATAATAAACTACTTAATAATACTTAGTAACAGACTATGGATCAAGAGTTTGGTAAAAGTAATTGGAACAAACGAAGGTTGCGTTAGGTGACAGCTGTTAGCTACATTCGTGAAACGTATCCATTTGTTGCTCAATAGAGATCAACTTTCAGTTAGGTCAGTTAGGTTGTTCTGCATCTAAGTTCAATTAAAATGACCATTCCACTAACTGCTTTTAGAGATATGGTTTTTTATGGTTGCAAAAGGTAGTTAAGTTATAAGCAAAGCCGTGGAAACTTAATGACAGTTTTTAGTGACATTATCCACTGCTGTCATTAGTTTCGAGAGTCTCGGCGAAGACGAGATCTGTTAGAAAACGAAGCACGATAATGTACTCTGTGTGAAGTAGTTAATTAAGGTCGATCAAAATATTACGTATAGAAAGATTTGGGAAGAGCTGACCGTTGAATCCTCAGCAGCGAATACCATTTTACATAAACTCTTGACGTCAGGGAGCTAGCTAGCCGTTGGATACTCCACTTGTTGCCTACATAACAAAAACAGACTCGTGTAGACTGCTTAAGTATTTTTGATAGGGGAGCATCAAAACAGGTATCGTACAGTATGACATGTGACGAACACTGGATATACAGTTATGAACCCGAAACAAAACAAGGGGTCTTTCATGAAGTATGACCTACTAACGTTGTTCGTGGTAGGAGCACGAACAGAAAAATTATTGCGTCCTTTTTCAGTATAAGACGTCCTGTAGATGTTATTTCAATGGAAGATCGCAGAATAGTTAATACGAAATGGTACTATAAAGTTGCTTTATCGCATTTTTTAGAGAAATTAAAAACAGACAGTCAAAAACGTGGTTTGCATTGTATTTTAATCCAGTACGACAACGCATCAACTCACACTGCTGCCAGAAAATTAAAATTTTTACAATATTGGAGGTTTCAGTTGGTACTCCACCTTCTTTGCAGCCCTAACCTAGCCCAGTGCAAATTTTTCTTTTCCCAACTGCTAAAAAATGATTCGAGATAAAACATTTCCAAGTACAGATACAGCAATTTCTAGGAATCCTAAAGGATCTCTCAAAAATGAATCTTTTGATTGCTTTACAAAATGGTTTCACAGAATGAAGAAATATATTAATGTAGGACAATACTTTGGAAAACAGAAAAATACATTTCATTTATACTGCATCTATTTTGCAATACCTACCAATTGTGAGAGCAGCCCTCGTATATTTAGAGTTTTGCGGGCGGCACAGCATAATGTGACCATGCACTTTGCATTCCAAGCAAAATCTCATTCATAAAGTTTATGTTGCCCTATCTTTACGTTCTATACTGTTACTATCTGTTAATGGCGATGATGTCCATGTACAACAACTACTTAGGGTATAATTCATCAACTTAGATGAATTGCGGAAGTTCAAGTTGGTAGCTGCTGAAATACCAATTTTAATATTAAACAGGGTCTATTTAATTAACTGTGTTTAAATAAGATAATAATGAGTAAGTGCGGCGAATTTAAAGGGAATTTATAGCTGTTTGTTTTATTAATATTTAGCCCGTTTAAGCACGTCGCGGCCGAATTAGCCGCAAATCATTGCATTTTAAATCGGACGACGCTCGCTTCCCTCGTTTCTTTTAAATTAGAAATCAGAATAAACCGCTCCGCTTCCAGCATGACAGACTGGTTAGTGCTTTTTGTGGGGATTTGGGGATGATTTTTATCAGCCCGCATGGGCCGCTGAGACTTGGCCGAGACCATTTAGCGAGATGATTAATGCCGGGGTCAAATTAAGCTATGTCCTGTTATACATGTTAATACCGACGTTACACCGAACGTTTTATCTCCTATCTTTAATATTCATGTCTAGTCACGTCTTCAGCATTCGCAGTTGTTACGTATTTAAAACACACTGTAATTGCGCATGCGCAGTTTCCCGGCCAAAAAAGCCTCTCAATTCAGGCAGCTGAAAGAGCGAATGGAGAGCAATAATTTGATTAAATCTGCTGTCTTAATTGTTGCGTATTGCGTTTATTGCTGGTATAAATGTTAAGCTGCAAGTAGCTAGTATTAGTTGGGTTTTTATTTGACACAGCATACGATAGTCTCCACTGCTACTAAACTAGTAAGACACAGAAATGCCGCTGAGCTTTCTTGTCGTTGCGCTTTTTTGTCCATGCGAGCTTTTTATCGTCGCGTTCTTTTTACCTCTGCCAATTATTGGCTACTCTCTTCTCCCCGATCAGTTGTTGGAATAAATACCTTCCTTTATTCGTTCTTTAGAAAACAGCCTTTCAATTAAAATAAAGTTATTCAAGCTAATGTGGAATTGTTTTATTTGAATAGAGCACCTCGTTAATTTGTGTAATTTTTTATAGTGTTTTTATAGCAATCTAATTTATTTACGAAAGAGAAAGGTTATAAAATACATTTATTTATTAACGTGTCGGAATAAAAAAATTATTCGGTGGCGTTTGAAAGGATCAACATTCAGCATGTTTGTGCCAAATTAACACAGTGCTTCAAAAAGCCCATTTAGAGAGTTTGTAGGTATTTCCAAATTTCCGCTCCGTAAGTACTGATGCTCACAATAATTGTTTCATAAATCCGCTTCTTTGCGTTCCTAATTAGTTGCTTCCCCCACAATATGAAGGTCAAGCTTCTATTTAATTGCATTTCTACCTTTGATCGCCTTTTTTGTGGTCCCCTCGTCCCTGATTGTTACACCCAAATACGTATAACTAGGGCACAATTGTATTTTACTATAATCTAGTTATAAGCCAATTCCTTTACCATTAATCACCATATATTCCATTTTCCTCATATTTATTGCCAGTGCCCTAATATCAGATTCTAACTAGATTTCGGAATTATTAGGTGACTAGTTGAAGGCCGACTAGCTGCAATGAAGATAACTGATTTCTGACACGAAAACTTAATCCAATTTTAGTTGCTGAGAGCGCAGACGAGTTTTAAACTACGATAAATATGCCCAGATAGAAGAAAGAATCTACAAACACAAAAGAAAGTCGATCGCAAGATAGCCTAAAATATGGATAACATAATCGCAAGATCCAGAGAGTCGCAGTAACAAAATGCATACGAGAGCTAGGTAGTAGAAAATGTATACTATAATAGCCAGTAATGTGGTACTTACATGTACACATTCGGTATGCCGGATGCACTCGATAACCTCATAATCTAAACTAACCGTGCTAGCTTAAATATCATAGATCTTCCACTATATACTGGTTAACGGAATCATACATAATAGTAAACAGGTAAACGTATAATTATAATCGGACGATAAACAGATCAAATGGGTGATTATCAGTTAAGGAGTGAATATTATTATAAAAGACAACTTAAACTTCGACGTGCTCTTAAGGGAAGCTCATCGGAGGCGCTGGTACCATGAAACAATTTTTTGGCTCCGCTTAATTGTTTCGCCAGTTAACCAATTTATTTCAGGCCTAACCTGCATATTTTTATTTGAATTATAAATCCTTTGCATTTCGAATTCTTAAATTTTCCAAAGCAGCTTATTTTGTACCGGGATCGAGTTCCTTTCGTTCGCGCGATGAACTTTTGACCTGTGCTATCTCTTATCGCAGGCGGTTGTAATGCGAGCTTTCCGTTTGGAAACGAAATTTTCGTACGGGCACTTGCCGTGCGTTGAATTAATTTAATGAGCAGTGTATTTCCTAGGGCAGACAATGATCAGGTACGATGGCGCTTTTCTGTCTTATTATCTCCATAATAATTACATTTCTTCTTAGCTCTTTATTAACAGTTTCATCCACGAGTTTATCTCGGAGGCCAAGTTATTAGCCTAATCGCATTTTCGAAACTTCCTGGCGTTCTGGTATTTGCTGCCATTTGAGGGTGCTTCCGCTGCAATCACCGGTGCATCCACGGCGATTTCGACCAATGTGTGTAGCCGTTCACGTCCAGAATATGTTTCGAGGTTAGTTAGTGCTACTTCAGGATTAAATATCAACTTATCTTCAATACCAGGAATTCACATCTGTGCATTTTAACACCGTCAGTATTTGGAATTTAAATTCATACTTTTTGCAATGATTAACATGTGATGTTCAATTTCATACATGCTCTTGTTTTTACATTTAAATTCTTATGCGTATATTTAATTATGCTCAGTATTTAAAGCTACAATTTTGATGTGAATTGACCCTCTGTAAAAGGTACAGTCACGCTTTTTTATTTCAATAGCCTAAACAGAAGAAATTATTAAATGAATGAAGTATGCATATCCCATGAATAATTTGAATTTACAGTTATTAGAATAACCCGAAAGGAGTTTTTTTGATTTTATGGGTGTCGCAACCTTCAGTTAACGTACACATCTTTGTTATCACATTATTTGCATTTTATTTATCCTGATTATTTATTACTGACACTTCAAGACTTTTTATTACTTACTAATTAAACGCTAGTCACTTGTAGTTTTTTTTTCTATTATTTGAAATCTTTTGATTTCTGGCGCCCATTTCCTTTCCTTTTTTTTAAAGATATTACAGGGTACACAGCTGATGATTTGAACCTACGACCCAAGGCCGCCGAAATTTGAGTTAGTTTGGCCATCGCGGTAAGTAAAGAGTTTTCAGAGCTGTCGTGGTGTATAAACTGTAGGGGAGTTGATCTGCGATTTTTACTACCATCGATCAATTTTATTAATTAATCGCAGGTCGGCTTCTTTATTGTTTCAGCCAGAGCACAATGCAATATGCAAGATCTGTAGATAATATTAAATTATCAGGTTAGGTTTTCCGTCAGTTTTCACAGAAACTGACATAAAACCTTAACCTGCTAACCTCGACTTTGACATAGATGTACAGTGCCGCCAACATACTATTCATAACGAAACTCCGGCAAGTCGCCAGCGAGCCGCTGTCGAAAGACTATGCATACGGCTGTAAGTGTAGCATTTTAAAATAGTTCCTAATCAAACAATGATTGGATTTTGTTCTGCAAGCGTGACGGCCAGACTACCAACTGAAGGAAAATAACGACAACTACTTCTGAATCTTCGGAAAAAATGGTTGCTATTTGCAGGGTTACACTATACACTTTTTTCAGAAAACACTCATATAAATTGATAATTTGGAATTGCATAGCCTACTTTTTCATAAACTCCGTAAAACTAAGTCGTATCTGAGTTTGTTAATTATGTTTGTTAGCTGAGTTTATCCGCTGTGTACATGTCCGGTGTATTTCTTTTGAAGTTTTCCGGAACTTTTAAATGTTGACTGCATGTTTAGATAGGCGATGAAAAAGTAGAATAGAAATGTCTAAAGAACTAACTTCTTATCTCATATGTAACATAGGCAAAATGGCGAACAAATTTAATTTTTTGCATTTTAAGCAATATTTTAAATATTGGGGATTAGAAAATTCGCGATAGCGAATCGGTCGTAGCTGATTCGGCATCTCCGATTCGCGGTCACCGATTCGCCGTAGATCAAATTCGCTGTCTATCCGATTCGCCGTTACCGATTCACCGTAGATCAAATTCGTCGTCGCAAAAAACTGTCTTTTCGAAATGTTTAACTAATAAGGAAGTAATCCGTAATTCTATCTCCGATGAATTGTAATTACCACAGTTTACACAACCAGCACGGAACATTAGAATTTTGGCTCAGGTCGATTCGGTATTACATCGTCAATACTCGTCAATACTCGCTCCTGAACACAATTCGATTTTTCTTATGAGTCAGGGTTAAAAAGCATAGTTTTATTTACGCTGCGTATCATGGTTATTATAAAATCGGAAGTTCCGCCTGCAATGCTACGCGAAGAGCAATTTTTCTAAGGTTTCCTGCCCGTTGATATATCTCTGGGTTGAATTTTAATCCTTCTACAAATTCTTCCATTTCTTACCTAAACCAAAAATGACAGACGTAGCATAGGGAAATTAATGCATTATCTACAACTTAGTGCTTTATTAAATAAATTGTAAACATGTAAACATATATCCCGAGGCTAATAGCATATAGTGAACTGTAAATATTTGTAGAATTAATAATAAGGCAATCAACTTTAACGAGAGTAGCATTTTTATTTTTCTTTCCACCAACGGCGAATGTTCTGACTGCAAATTTTCAGACAGAAAATTGTACCTATACTACGGCGAATCGGCGACAGCCGTTTATAAATTTGATAGCGAAAAAAATTAGATTATTATTCTATTAAAGCTTATGCAATTTTTTAAAACACGATATTTTCTCATTGAGAATGCATTCATATTTAATTTTAATTTTTTATTTCTCTTAAGGCGTTGTGTTTTATTCGCTTTTGGTAAATTTATATATTTAAAAGAAAAAATACATATTACATGTTTTACCTTGGCACAATTAATAGGAATTATTGTTACAGAACCTCTATTTGCATCTTAAATATTAATTCTCAGTTGTGATTCACCAAATAATCAAATGTTAGACACGTTTTTGTATGTTATATTAAAATTCAATTTCCGATGACCACAAGGCGGCAACGGGGCGCAAACAGTGCAGGTTCGAGCCCTCCTTGGCCCAGTGGCGCAGGTAGTCAGTTAAATGTAAAAAAACATAAACTTTCTGACCTGTAAATCTCATCGATAATAATAATTGTACTCACCGGGGGTGGCCGCCCCCCTGTCCTCTTCGTACTTCTGGCAGTGTCGATACAATGCTTGGCCTTCAGTATCAACTCTTTGTCACCTCATCACTGGCTTCACTGGTTGGGCCAGCTGTGGGTACTTTTCGCTAGTACTGCCCAATAGTAATCCACTGGATTAACTATTGTTACAACCCGTACAGAGTCGGTAATAACCCGTAGGATACTGATCTTTCACAGGAACGTTATTACCATAAATCTTGCATGGCTACTGCCTACTGCGGACCGTCGTGGTTCCACGGGCTTACATTATAATTACGGAACCTCATGCTTCCGATTGCGGAACTTCATGCTTCCGCGGATCACTGTGAGGACTTCATACTCCTGCGAGATCCAACCCTTTGATTATCACATAATCGACGAGCACAAGCAAGAACCTCTGACGTTTATAATCTGCTGTAATTGCCAAAAATGTACCAAACATCATTCAACTAACTACGATAGTACGTACATTCTAGGCGTATTCCTAGCTGCGCTCGCAGTTTCGCCTCGCATTATTGCAGCTTATCACAATATAATTAACTGTTTCGCATATAATCGCTTACGTTAAGAAGTAAGTACGCAAAACTGCCCACTTTCACTGATACGTCGCGCCTCTGAGACACCCCTTCTGTGTTTTTTTAATTTAATTTCTAACCGAGCCCTAATAGATACGGTGCGTTGGTTGCTAGTGTTCTCCGGGTCTCCGCAACAACAGACCGCGAGCTAACGCCTAATACATTCATCAAGGTTATGTTACATTCCAGGGCTCAAAAAATTTCAGAAATGGCAAACGTAGTAATTAAAACTTGAAAATAATGCCCCCAAAACCATCCAATATTTCATCCCTAACACAAAGAACTTTAAATCCATCAGTTGTCACAAACTTTTCTGCATTTGTAGAAATTTATTATTAAGTTAGTTAGTTAGTAGTATTTTAAGCTAACGTTACTTTATTCTGTTCTGTTAGTTATCAAATTACAATTGCGTTATAGAGTGGCGAAGCATTTCAGCTACATTAGTAAAAGACATCTGAAAGATATGTGTTAGCAAGTTGCTGCATTCCATAATATTTTCGAAGTGAAACTGAATCGCTCCCACAACAAGGAAGTCTTTCAATTAGAGGTAGTTGAAACTGAAGTAGCTCATGCTGGTCTGAAGGCAAAAGTTTAACAAAGTTACCATTTTCAGCTACCTTTGTAAACAGAGTGTTTACAGAACTCGTTCCCGGTTTGAAGCCGGTAATGAGCTCCTAATTTATCTCGGAGACAAACAAGACCGTTTGCACGTCAATAGAGAAGCTACTAGTTAGCAATCTGTCTTCCTGAGACTTGCAGCATTTGCAGAGCTTGTTATTAAATTTATAAGATTTATACATAGCGAACACAGCGGAAAAGCTTCAAACAACACCGGAACTTCCTTTAATAACATTAAATATGACTGGATACATTTTGCGGCTTATCCTATTTTCTATGTTCTGGCGTCTACTCTGAACTATTCCGACAGCTGATAAGTGCGCGTTCCTTAACTAGAGAGTTAAAAAGTGCTATTTTTTCTTGGACAGGAACTTGAACTTATTTAACACGACTATCTATGAATGTCCGTGGTATCCGTCTATGCAATTTTACAAATACTAGTTAGCTATAAAATAAAGGAATATATAAAAGGACCCTGCGTATGTTGAGGTATGTTTTGGTTTTATAAAACTACATAACTGTAAAGAGATCAGGAAAGTTTGAAATTTAAAAAAAATTAAGTATGTCAGGCTTAATGAATGTAACGTGAAAACTCAAGAAAAGTTTGTGTGGAATATAAGCGTAGAGAACTGAAGAGCTTCTGAGCTGCATTGGTCGTTTGGGTAGGGTACTTACCGTCGTTAAACGATCCTTCAAAAAGAACATGATTTTGCCATAACTTACCATGAGTCGTATTAATCAAGCATTTATTTCACTAGGCTATGCGTATACAGAATGTTCAATTTTATAACCAATAAAAATCTGTAAAGAGCTTTACCCAGAACTTCCCTCGTAAGTGGAAATTGTAACACTAAGTAATTTTAAAAATCAAATTAAGCTAGGGGTAAAAATATCTTCCCGTTTCTAATGAATTACATAAATTTTCAACTAAAAAAAAATATTACCGGTGATCGAATTCGAAGAGCAGGCGGCTGCGTATACGATTCCAGCGTTTTGTGGGATATTGCAAGCGAATGCGCTATTCCTATATGTGCTGCAGAGCACTTATTGTGTCCGTGCGTACGGCTGCCTTAAATAGAACCTTAGAATAGAAATAATTATTATTTCCCAGGCATGACGCCATTGACTGTACACAGTACACACGACACTCACACCATAACACATGCGTAGCTCTGTCTGTAGATCTTCCACATGAGAGGGCAGCTGGTAGGCGGGGCACCATGCAATATTTTATTCATTACTAAATATTTAATGTAAAATTAACGTAAAACGAGAATCACGCCTTGGAAATTTTCACTCACGTTCACGTAGCGATTTTCAAATATTAGCCACGTTCACGACGGGACCCGCCGTGACGCTAATTCAGCGTCATGATTCAGTAACAGTTATTTCGCAGCATCTTCACGGGGGATATCAAACTCTATGCAATGGCAAATTAGAAACAACAATCGCGGGCTCTTAGCTCATAATGCCCGTGGTGCCTGCAAGGTTTTATGTCCTACCAATTTTCTTACCTTATTCATATTCATATTCAATTCATATAATTACTATGATATAGTATTTAAGATTGATCCAGTTAGCTGATCTAAGTTAGATTTGTGACATTAGCTGAGGTGTCATTAATTTTCATTGTGACAGTGGTGCATAATAAAGTTGTATCCATGGAAACAAATACTGTTAATTTTTCATAATAACCCTAGTGTTCTTATAAAGAAAATAATTGCCCTGGAGCGTTATTTTGTATCTAAGATACCTTAAAATAGAGTCATTAATTTCAATTAATGTACTGGTAGGACATAAAATCCGTTTTATGCCAACCCTACTTGTAAAACTATTCAACTATTTTTTTACCTTTCATAGTGCTGTGAAAAAGCGTCTCTTCCATAACCCTTCTTATAGTACTGCATACTGAAGTATCAACTAGTACTAGAGGCTTGCACCGTGTCATCTTGTTGGCGAAGGACATTAAAGAAAAATGTTATTTTGGATATAGTTCATTGGAAGCACGTATTTTAAATATTTTACGCATAAAGGCCAGCTGCAAGCTAAACCACATACTACATTTACCGTTTTTAATTAGCTAACATCTTTTTATTAGCGTACAAGCTGTACTAAAACGTTGAATTTTATTAAAATTTTTGTATTACAGTCTGTGTATTCTGCATTTTGATGCATATCTCCATTTCTGCTAGCTCTGCAGACAATACTGTGTTTGTTAGGATATAAACGGGTAACGGGGTTTAGTATTTTACTGGCTTATCTAAGTTAAATAGAGAAATAAATGAGAAGGCAACGCGCTTATTAAAATAGCAAGACTTGGCTGGAATTATTCTTAATTATAGGATAGTTATTTTTAATGATCAATACATACTTTTATTGCATTTGGGAAATTAATGCTGGCTATAAAAAAATCTGTTTATAGCATCTCGTTGGTATATGCAGGAGCATAATTTTTTGAAAATTTGAATTTCAGTACTGGCACATAAGTAACAACTTGATCTGGCAGTAATTTGTGTTCCCAGCTCGTAAATCGTACATTTATGGCCAATTATTGAGTTAGACGCAATAAATTCAGCTATATTTCCACGAGGGTGCTACTTTTACATTTCAGTCGGCACTAAAAATATTTTTAATATTACTGTACAAACCAAAAATTATATTCATTGTTTCATTTTGCTGCGTCATTTACAATTGCAGTGAACGATTCAATTACTAGTTATTAATTTCTCAAATGTACTTGTTGATAAACTGCTGATAAACAGAAAAGTTTTAGAATGAATTTTATAAAATTGCACATGTAACCGTTCTCTCTAATCGTCTCTAACGGCTGATACGTATACTATTAACTATCACCATTATATGACAGAGAAACACAGCAATATAGGCTTTAAAGCTCTAGAAGCTCTGCTATCGACATGCGGGGCAAACCGTTTTTTTTAAATCAAAAGTGGCTTGTACAGCGCTTGCTAGCAGATCTCAAGTGTTCGGTTCATAATTTCCGCCAATTTAGAATTTCCATATTTGAGGAATTAACAACCCAGCAGTAGTGGGCCAGAAGCGTTAGATCCCCGTGAAGCACTTTACGTTGCAATGACTTTGGATTTGATTGTTTATAATGGTTCCCGCTATAGCAACGGCCCTGGGGCAGTATGACTTCTCTCTTGCACCGTCAGCGCCGGTTGTCAATAAATTTTTGCAGCTAGCTAGACGGAACCGCCGTTTGAAAAGTATTCGCCGAACAGTGTCGCTTTAATGTTTTGTATCATTATCGCCTTCAGTGAATAGTTTAGATCTTGTTTTGCTTCGTGGTATTTTCTGCCCATTAAGTTCAGGTCTATGAAATGCGATTAAGAATTGTAAGTTGTAGATTCGCCATGGTAAAAGTAAAGTAAAATTGAGTAAAGTTCAAGGGGCTTCATTGTACACCTAGGAATATGGCCTGAGACTCGGCTAGTCAAGGTCGCCGGAATATCTCTTTCTGAAACCTGGTCATCTGGTACACCGTTACCGGCATACTGGGGCATGCTTCTATAACCGTGGTTTTTGTACTCAATTTTTAAAGTAACTGGGTGAGCCGCCCGCCAGTTGCCAGATGTGGGAACTGAACGCCGCACCGAAGTCGAGCCCCATAACCGCTTAGCCACTTGGTACGTAAGCTAAATACCTTTGTCTTGTACCCCAGGTTAGATTCTAAAGCGCATAAGTGCATCTGAACCGCCTTTGTTCCTAGTTGTAACGTGAACCACGGCCAACGCCGCGCAGTGAAAGATAAAGTTAAAATTTTGATATTATAGTTCTTCTTTATTTGACTTCTATTTCTCCTTTTAGGCCAAGCAGAAGGTATAGCTTGGAATTACGGTGAGTTCCATCCTAGTCACATCTCAAAACCACCGAAAGTTCTTATATTATTGAAAGATTTTCCCTTCTACCTATAGACTTTATACGAACTGGTGGCGGTTAATAGTTCTCCTGGTTATCCTGTACTCACCGGGTACATGCATACTTATTTTAATATTCAGCTAGCATTCTGGGCTATTGGACTCTCGTTTAGTTTATTGCAGTGTCTTAATTGCGTTTGTTTACTAGCAGTATGATATTGTTAGCCTTGAGGAACTAAACATTTTCTAGAAACTATTTTGATAGTGTTGTTAAAAGCGGCGGAAAAACGTAATTTATACAACTATAATCTTCAAATTATAGAAAGCTCAAGGTCATGCTGTTTTTGCTTTTTGTTGTGTACGTGTACTTTGAGAATTTTAGTTGGTTTTAATATAATAATAGCTCTTGATGCAAGCTGGAGTTTGGATTTATTATATTGCGAATTATTTTAACCATTCTTAATTTAAATAGGATAAATTAAAAACGTGTTCAAACATGTATACAACCATTTATTTGGAATTTAGAAGAATTTTTAAGTCACTTTACCGTTGTGCTCTAAATCTATCTAGTTGATTTTACTGCTGAATATAAATTATTATCAGTAAAATGCCAAAGTATACCTATTTTAGAAAAACCAAAACAAATGTAAAAGCAAGCAGGTGACACAATTTATTGCTTACCGAACATGCAATTCCTTTCATCACTTTGTAGCTCCGTCCTCCAAGAAGTCATGCAAGTGGTTTTTATATGTAACAATTTATTAGCGATAGCGATAGTTTGCTGGGCGAACGATTTAACTAAATGGCGATCAGCACGGCAGAAGTATTTTTAGCAGTCCTAGCGCAAATTAATGCTTGCGTTGAAAAGTTCTTATGATTGAGTTGTGTATGCAAGCCTGAATTTTCAGGTTGCGCAATTCTGCTGCTTTTTGGAGTCACGCTCAGAAATTAACTAGCGCTTCACAGAATCCGAAGAGAAAAACATCTCACTCCGAAATATCGTGTAAAAGGTTAAGTAGTTTTATTACCTGCGATTTAGATCAAAGATGAATGAGGGTTCAATCCCCACCGAGGTCAGTGGAAGTTTTCCGGCAGCATTTAAAGTAGGCCTGGAGTATGAAGATATATGGACGCCAAATTGCAAAATTAAACGAAAACAGGAAGTTCGCACGCTGAAGCTGGGCTGAGCGGATGCATCCTCTCCGGCAAAAAGAAGAGCTGGAAAATGTCACGTCTACGTGGAAATAAGAAAGTATCCCAAGTTGGTAAGTTCGTAGTTCCCTTTCCGCTCGCGATAAGTCGCTAAACATTAAACTGCCATTGGCATGAAAATATCGCTGTACAAATACTCCGTAAGAAGTTTTAAAACCGTTAGGTAGCTAATAGATTCAACAGGCTTCACGAAACTTTTACTACCGTTTTACAAAGTAGCTAATGTTACAGCTATCGATTATGTAAATTTCCCTAAAGTTTATCCTTTAGTAAACCGAGTACATAAAACTGTTTTTACTCACTTTTTTCCTGCATTGAGATAGGATGTTTGGTCTTTTTGTTCGTGTCCATATTTTAAGCGACATGCATATTTAAATCCTCTTTTTAGGGCTGCAATTTTGTATTTTATATTCATGAGATAACCTTACTGGCCAAGCGACCTCGCCGTGGACTAAAGTTTAATTAAAGCCAGATTAGATTTATTTAATTGAAACTGCACTAATTAGAATTCAAGCACTGTTCAAATAAAGTCCTACCTCGCAAATGCTCGCCACAATTTGTAATTGGGTACACATCCTTCTCTATAAAAAGACAGAGACGTGCACTGTCTAGCTGCAAAACTCTAATAACGCGCACTTTGCGGTAAATATTGCTTCTTTTGCAAAACCTTGGACTCTTCATATCACATTTGTAGAGAATAAAGCAGCGAACGCTGGTAGTCAAAGGTTAGAGCAACTTCGGGCCGAAAAGTTGCCGAGTTTCCTCTCTAAGTCCGTGATATCGAGGTTTACATCTTCGGGATTTATCATGTATAAGAGAGCTTTGTGGTTTTAAACTGCACAAAACTCGGAAATAAAAGCGCTGACACATAAACCTTTTTACAACTTTTTCAGAGGCGATTCAAATTAGAACCTCGCTGGCGGGATTTAGCTGATAGCGGAAGTGCTCTTGCATAGTTGTTAGTTTAAGTCGGCCAACTTTGAGTAATTCCAGGGATTTTAATTAAAAAGTGGCGTTGAAGTTCCCATTGCTGTTCTGTTCTAATAGCTGTCATGTGAAAATATAACGTTCGGTTTGGAACTGCTGCTTCGGCTATTGCAATTCGATAGTGGTGTAACAGATCATAGTTGCCATATCCATATTGTGTAGGCAACTATCGGTTAACAAAGTTAAAGTTTGTTATATTGGCTTCATGAAACAACACGCGTTGTATTTAAATTAGCTTTAATATTTTCTTTTATCCGGTTCTTGTGATAATCAGGTTATACAGTTTTGGGCATCGCGTCGTGAGTATGGACTCCTTCAAGATGTATTTCATTGTGTAATACAACGGCTAGACAGACAAACTCAAACGTTTAATGGGAAGAGCTCATGCAACCCCAATTTCAGCTGCACTGTGACAATTCTTGAGGCGCAAGCGTAACCATCCCCACAAAGACTGCAAAGAAGGCACTGACGTATGAAGGCTTAATTGTGTTGGTTTTTGTAATGAAACTATTCGGCAGTATTCCGAAGGGAACAGGGATTT
This sequence comes from Agriotes lineatus, assembly GCA_940337035.1. Classification (NCBI taxonomy): domain Eukaryota; kingdom Metazoa; phylum Arthropoda; class Insecta; order Coleoptera; family Elateridae; genus Agriotes; species Agriotes lineatus. The sequence continues at coordinate 15,360,378 of OW679200.1, forward strand.
TGGAAAAATCGTTGTACCATCGACTTTATTTTGATCATACGATAACTTGCTGAGAAAGTGCTACATTGCAAAAAACTAATTTATATGGTAAATGCTTTTGATCATGTGCCACGTACAGCAACAAAGTTTGACTACACCTTCAACTTATCAGACTCAAATATTGAAAACCAGTTTCAAATCGTACCAGGCTACATGGCCAAATCAGATATCCAACCAGCAACAGTAACGACTGTGCACGATTCTTTTCTAAATTAGCCAAAAGAGTGTTCAACGGTACAGGTGAAAGCTGTAAGTAGACCCCGTTCAATTGGTACAAGCTAATTACAGGAGCTTTAGAGCATCAGTGGTTGAATTGCAAGGAATCGCCTGGATTCACAATAATTCGTCTAAGAAGTAAGTGAACAGAATTGCCTGAAGGCTGGCAAGTTTCTGTTAGTTGCGCTAGTTCTGTCCGTTTAATACTGAGCATACGGTTGAGACCGCAATCTGTATTTTAGGGCAAGGATAGTCATGCCATTCAGAGGACGTTATAATTTGGTAGCTACCTGGAGTGTAGACTCACACCCAAAAATTTTAGACTTGGAAAGGTAGTACCTCGATATCTATTAATCAAACACTTAATGCTGATTACTTTTATTATTAAATCTTGGTCTATATTCTAATAGTACCCTCGTTTACAATGGGGTCTTAAATAAAATATAAAATTTATAATTAGGGCTACTACACTTTATGAAATGAAAGCTTCAATTGAGAATTTCCTGTCAAATTCAAGGCAAATTAAAAAATGTAATAATAATTACCAAAAATAAATGGCCTATTGCTCTTTCCTTATTTTATTTATTTGCAATAAATTAGGGCTCAGCTCCGGTGAAGATGAAACAATTCTTAGTTCAGGAGGTCGGTTAATAAAATTAACTAGAAAAATTTGTATGACAAATAATTTGTTGTATGACAGTTACTTTCTGATATTAGGAAAAATGTACTGTTCCCCACTGACAGTTAAATAACCTCTAAACTTAGTGCAGTAAACAAGATGATCCGTCAGTGCAAAAATAGCGTCAAATTGAATTTTAAACACCATAATTGCAAGAATGCATTAGGTAAATACGATTAATTCTGTGACGTAGCCACGGCTACCCTCGTTTTGTTTCTAGTGTGACGTAAACCCACGCGCGATTCGCCTTTGTTCCATTTCCGGCAAAATTTGCAACTGCCGCCTCAATTCGCACTTTTTAGGGATATCAGCTAAATTATTCGAAGCTCGATGGATCTGAGACTCTAAAAATACATTGCACTTCTCGACATAGGTCTATTCTTGACAAACCCCAGTTCATACGGGGCTGCTGCTCCTAGGTTTTATAGAATCCTACTTTTTTTTAAGAGGTGCTCCGCTGTCGGTTGGCACACTGGGAGGACGGTTGGAAATGGGTTTCTGGTTCTAATTCTTCTACACAGGGATAGCTGTAGGCCTCCTCTCCATGTGGCACAAAAAGGTCTGCCATCCGATGTCTGGAACTACTCCAAAGTCTTCACCGACGTAGGCTCGCACTCAACGACGCACCAGGTGGAAACTTCCTGGACTAATTGCACTATCTTGGGAGCTTCTACACTTTTCCACAATTACACCCACAGATACGCGGCAACTTTGTGAATAACTTTAACACGAAACTGGCTTCACAAAAGACTTTATTCCCAATTTAATACAGTATACGTGGAAATTTTTAACTTGTTTGATTAATTATTGACAGTTGACTGTCTCGTAACTAAGCAACTAGATTTACATTTGTTTAAGAGAAATTAGGTTTGATTACATGTTTGACTTTATGGACTACAGTTTTGATGTCAAGTCGTGCATTTTCACTAAATTGTCCCTTTCTTGGGATAAATGTCACCACACTTTGTTCTGATTTTAATTTTCACTTTGGTTTATAATGCACTGATACACTTGAGTTCTTTTAGCATCTCACTAATTGTCTTTCGATCGGTTGCCTTTCATTTTTCCATTGCTTTATTGCAATTATTGCTTTGCTAGCACTGTTTTTTCGTTTACCTTTCAGTTAACTTACAGTTTCCTGGCTTATAAACTTTTAATACATAACGCTCATACAATTTCTGTACTTAAAAAGTTTTCTGTATCATTTTATTCATATTATGTTTGACGTTACTAACCTCAAATCGGCCAGTTACAAATTAAATTGCATTGTCCCTCCAGAACATTTATCATATCTGAAACTCTGAACGTAACCTTTCTGAAACCTGCCTTATCTCATGCTAATTTTTATCCCTCAAATTATTAGTTACTGCTGCTCACATCAAGTGCATTTATTAATGTAGAGTACTGATTACCTTGCAATAAATAAAATATTTAATTCTGTGCTCATTTTGCCCTATTTCTTTAGTTAATTGGGCAATCAGAATTGCTGGGGGCAGTAAACCATTACAATATATACATATCGCTTACTTCTAAAATTGGATTAAAACCAAAGCACAAGCAAAGAAGCGCGAAAGAAATCTCGACCCCTTTCTTTTTTTCCGCGATGCTCCTTCGCCGTCGATTTGCGTGGTTTCGGGAATTACTCCTTGCACTCGTTCAGTTTGCAGCTCGGAACATAAATTATATAATATTGTAGAACCAGGTTGTTTTGTGAATGGAAATGAAGTTTCTTGGTTGCAATAAGATGTGACTAGAGTGGCCAGACCTAACCACCCTTTTAAAAACAATTTTAGCCTGTGTCTTCGTCACAAATAAATACACCTCAGCGTTTAAAAGTATCATGAATTATTTAACAAATACAAGCCCTTATATATAATTGAATGTGTGTCGTGTTTTCTGTTTTTGAACTCATAACCTATTATTGACATAGGCCCAAAGCCACGACGTTTGCATAATAATACATGGCCGGTACACGATGTGTGTGAAATCTGACCCAGCAGAGCATTATAATGCAGCGGTCTGCATAAAGCTTCCTTATTGTATTGCAACGTGACTCAGTAAATTGACGCTAATGCAGAGTTTTGTATATAAATAGTTTAACTGGCATATGTCGTGAACTAGTTTTTATATTCTAATTGAAAGCACTTTTGTGTCCGCATGATTTCACTTAATTCCACTAAATTGACTTGTCCCATGATCAAACATTAGTTTGAACACCTTTCACTTTCCATATCTCCACAAATATCGATCGCACGCGGATAAATAATAGAACCTAAATTGAAGGGAAAAAATGCTAGTAAAAACGACTATTTTTATGTAGCGTTCATCAGAACCGAGTTATCTAAAAAAATAAATAGCATCTCTTTTTCATGATGGCGGAAATAGCACATAAGAAATCTAGGAAAACTTGAAGTTAAGCTTGCTTGGAGCTCTCTCATACGATAAAAAATAATTTTGAATTTTGCTTCATTTCCAAGCAAATGCCATTTATTTGTAGCTAGTGGCTGGACTATAGTGTGTCAACAACAATCTAGGAATATAGAGAGGGGTAGAAAATTTACGTTTGTTATTTTAAGTACTAAGGGATATATCCTATAGTACACTTGTTGATCCTTGGTTTGAATTTTAGCCATTTCAACTATAATTTAATATTGCTAATTGATTCTATATTTAACAACTTCGCTAAACAACTAACAACTGACTAATTTAAAGTTTCTTGTTTACAACTATAATTCATTATTTCAAATACCAATACAACGCTCAATCCCAAAAGCATGCTGAATTAAAATTTTAATAACGGCGCAATCCCAAGTTATTAATGGGTAATAGATACGGGTTGTAATTAAACTTTAAATTAATAATACAACTTTAATTAAACATGGAAATTCATTAAATTTAATTATGTCAAAGCGACAAACATGGATAATTATTGCCATTTAACTGGAGCCGCGTTTTGCGATTTAAACGCATTCATCGATCTTATAGCCACTTGTGAAAAAAGCTAGTTTCTAATAGCAATATGTTTCTAAAAGCAGAAAAGAGAAAGTTGTGCTGAAGTTAATGTTTGGCTTAAATGAAGGTGTATAATCCAATTTCAGCCATTTACAGTGTTAATGTTTGTATACGTAATGTATTGCTTCAACCTTCCACCTGCAAAATGTTGCTGTGGTTTCGATGCTGAATACTGCGTTACGCCAAAATTAGCATTGATAAACTGCCTGCCATGTGCAAGTGGTAAACGATATTATTAGATGTTAATTAACTGCCTACGTCATCAACAGCCTCATGAATGTGATAATTGGCACATTTAATAACCATTGATCTTGTACTAAAATATGCCGTTGCAATTCATTAAAAGGCTTATGAACCCTTCGTTCCACGGCTTCGGAAACGCACGCCCGATGGTGACATCGCAACGCGTTGCGTCGGCGTCGGTGGGATTTTTAAAGTAAAGTAGCAATCTAGGGGTCGGTCGCTGGTTAAAAGTGTGATCCTGTAAGTGCTTATCGATTTGTATTTCAAAACGCAGCAACGTATGTCTCGGTAGAATTGAAAAGCCTCCGAAAGCGTTTTCTAAGATGCGGCCATAAAATTGCAACTTCCAGATCATGACAACTTTTATTGCGCTGTTTATTTTTATTATTGTTGCACGAGAACAACAATTGTGAGAAGACTGCGGTTATCGATTATCTTGGTAGGGAGGATGCCATTGGTAATTTTGGTCAGTTATAGTGAACAACACTAAAAGGAAAACATGACGCAAAACCCGTAAAGTGTTTCTTGTAGAAGATATGAACTGTAACTGTATATTTGTTTATTTAACTTGTATTGTTATTTACAGTATTCTTACAAGTATATTTCAGATCACTCTTTATATTTTTTAGAAAGCTGGAATTAATTTAAAAAAAACACAGGAACCAGTAGCTTATGTATTTAAAACGTAATGTTGACCAAATCACTGCATGGTCACAACTTGCCTTTAGCAAAGGAGATTAATAAAACGTCTCTGAACATCTTAAACGTTAAGAGGATTGTTTAATAACTTTATCACAAGCCGTAATGGGTGTATTTCTGCAATTATTTGACTTTTTTAATTATCACTTTATAACTTCAAAAGTAGGAGATGAAGCAGCGGTAACGTGTTTATAACAAATAAATACAAAACAAAAACTTCCCCATGCATTTGCGCTATTAAGTAAAATTCTTAATTTTTTACCATAAAGAAGTTGTCATTGCTATTTGATGTGTATGAACACGTCGAACGATGTTTTAATTACTTTAGAAAAACTTGATAACAGTAAATTAAATTGAATATGCACGATATGAAGTTTCAAAATATTTGTAGGAATTATTCAAGAGTAGAAAGAGAAATATGATGCTCATAAACAAATCCCACGGGTAGCGGATAGAGCCTGTCGTAGCAGACCGCTCTATTTCAGGGAATAAGCGACCCCGCCCACGCAAGCTTCAGGTTTCCCCTGACCCGGGAGATAGCAACCTGTATGGGTCCCTTGTCCAGGGTTATGGATGAAGACCACAACGATCGACTCAGCGGAGAGGATGGACCTTGTTACGACAAGTGGGGCGGAAGAGGCACCTTCTGCAATAGGTAATTGCAAAATTCTGAAGTTGGGCAGCAGCGACATCAGTACTGAACTAAGGCGCAAGAAGAATAACTTCAGCCCGGCTTAGAACAGAAACACAGAAGCAAAGCTGAAATACTTAGCATAATTGGTTCTGTTACTGCGGTGTAGAAAAGAGAGGAACCCTTACTACACTAACCATAGGTTCCATGAACGTTAATATGGGATTTTTAATGATATCAAAGATCAGGAATACGTCTGGCGATCCGACTGACAATCGGCGCCGCTTCGGTTCCAGGTTGAGCGGTGAGAAATATGCGACTGGCCGTGTACATGTAAGTGACCAGGATGTACATGGAAAATGGACTTCTGGAAAAAACTCTAAAATAGCGACGTGGAACGTAAGAGGAATGCTAGCTCCTGGTAAACTTCAGATAATAAAAGATGAAATTGACCGATACAACTTGGTAGTCACAGGACTGTCTGAAACACATTGGAAGGATTACGGTCATTATCGTAGTGGAGACCACTGGGTATACTTCTTAGGTAACAAAGATCAGAGCCGCAACGGTGTCTCTTTTGTTGTTCCTCATAAAATAAATACTATAGTAAAAGGATATAATCCTATCAGCGATCGTATAATAACACTAAAGCTTGATACTAAACCTATTCCAACAAATTTTGTTCAGGTATATGCACCCCCATCTGGATATGACGACGGATTTCTGATGAAACTATGAAGTTAATAGAGAAAAGAAGAGTACTGCAGCGCTGTGGCAGTAACAAAGATGATAGAAGAGCAGCGGGACTTAATAAGGATATTCAAGCTGCTTGTAGAAGAGATAAAAATAAATATTATACAGACATATGTACTGAAATAGAAAACCATGCTAACCAGAATCAGTCCAAAGATATCTACACGAAGATTAGGCAGATCACAAGCCAATTTAGTGCCAATAGCTGGATAGTGACAAATAAATCTGAAGAAGACGTGACAGAAATAGACCAGGCTTTACAAACGTGGAAGATATATTGCGAAAATCTCTATAAAGATCCTGAGAACATAACTCCACCAAACAATAGCATTAGTGTTACGGAATCAGATATTCTGCAAGAAGAAGTGGAAGCAGCTATCAAAAAGTTAAAACAGGGTAAAGCATGCGGATCAGACAACATCCCAACTGAAGCAATAATGGCAAGCGGTGAAACTGGTGTACAGAAATACCTAGAACTATGTCGTAAAATATGGCATACGGGCAGGTGGTCTAAAGACTGGACGAAATGAACCTTTTAGTCCCATACACAAAAAGGGTTCTAAAAAAGATTGCGATAATTATAGGCTGCTCGCACTGATTTCTCATTCCAGTAAGATCATGCTCCACATATTACACAATCGACTCAGAGCTTTTTTAAATTCTCAGATGCCAGATGTGCAAACCGCCTTTGTGAAAGGCAAAGGAACGCGTGAACAGGTGCTGAACTTGAGGCAGATTATAGAGAAAGCCAAAGAATTTAACATCTCACTATAAGGGTGTTTGGTTCACCGACGTATATCCGAAAGGAGGTGGTAGGTGAGTCGGTTTGGAACTTATTTAACCAAAAATACCTTTATACAAAGTGTCACGGTTTCTGAGATAAAGCCAACTTTGTGATTTTATTAAATTACTGCAGTTTTAGTATGATTAATTTTAATTAGACACAACTGAAAACTTTTAATTTCTTGTAACTTTTATTTTAGTAGTCTTTGATATCTGTTCTATCAAATAAAATCACTTGATACACTCTACATGTGATAAAACAAAATATGGAGTCGACTAAAGTTCAAAAATGTATTCTCTAGATATCATACTTTGATCTAGTAAGCCACGTATAAAAAGTAATTACAAAACAAGACGCGTTCAGATGTGTTTAAAAACTTCCACGATATCTGCCCTTTCTATTGATGTATCACACTCTAATTATTAACTGCAACTTTTGAAATAAAAAAGTATTTGAAGACAAAGTGACAAAATTTTATTAGAAACTGATTAACAAAAATGACTATTAAAATCAAGTTTGCTATTACGATCGATTAGACGAAAACGAACAAATCGAGTAGCTTTGTATTTGTAAATAATATCAATTGTTTTAATCCCCATGTCTGTCAAACTTTTTATTAATTTCGTGTATTGTAACTTGGTTGTGCTGCATTGAGTTTCAGTTGAATTGACTTTGTTAAACCACTGATTAAGAATTATCTTCATTTGTTGAACTATTACCTATGTAGTGATGGCTACTTACTCTAATATTGAGTATGCTGATATCTTATTCATGTATGGGAAGGCCGACGACAGCGCAGCTGCTGCTCAACGTTTCTATCGTGAAAGATTTCCTGAAAGAAGACTACCTCACGTGTCCGTGTTCGCTAGTACGTATCGTAGAATTCGTGAAACTGGTAACCTGCATCACGTAGAACATAGAAATAATGATCAAAGACATCGTCCTGAAGAAGATGAACGAATTTTGAATGCATTTGATGCAGATCCCACTACCAGTATAAGAAAAGTTGCTCGAGAACTCAATTTGTCAACATGGAAGGTATGGTCAGTTATACATTCTGAAAAAAGGCATCCTTATCATTACACACCTGTACAAGGGCTCGAGGATGGTGATCCAGTTCGTAGAAATAATTTTTGTCGATTTATTTTGAATGCCGACATAGAAGACCAAAGGTTTCTACGCAGCATTCTGTGGACGGATGAATCAAAATTTTCGCGTGAAGGCATAACTAATTTTCACAATCAGCATTATTGGGCACAAGAGAATCCCCATTTAAAAAAGCAAATTTCATTTCAACGTAAATTTAGCGTAAATGTGTGGGCAGGTGTAATAGGTCGAGTCCTAATTGGTCCATTTTTTTGCCAGACAATTTAAATGCTGCAAACTACTTAGAATTTTTGACCCACAATCTACCAGATATTTTGGAAGAAATACCACTAGATGTAAGACAACAAGTAATCTTTCAGAATGATGGATGCCCTGCGCATTATGGGATTGCTGTGAGAAATTTTTTAAACGATCGATTTCCTAATCGATGGATAGGGCGAAATGGGCCAATAGAGTGGCCAGCCCGATCGCCCGATTTAACCCCCGTCGATTATTATGTGTGGGGACATATGAAAAATCTGGTTTATAATGAAGAAATACGAGATAGAGACCATCTTGTTGCAAAAATTACTGAGGCAGCTGTAACAATGCGAGAGGAAATGAGGTTAAGTGTAACAACTACCAGTATGCGTAGAAGAGCTCGGGCTTGTGTTAGAAACGGTGGTGGCGATTTCGAGAACGAAAATTAATAAATAAATATTTCATTTATTTCTGTATTTAGTTAAAAATTTTATTATTAAAACAAATTTGTCACTTTGTCTTCAAATAATTTTTTATTTCAAAAGTTGCAGTTAATTATTAGAGTGTGATACATCAATAGAAAGGGCAGATATCGTGGAAGTTTTTAAACACATCTGAACGCGTCTTGTTTTGTAATTACTTTTTATACGTGGCTTACTAGATCAAAGTTTGATATCTAGAGAATACATTTTTGAACTTTAGTCGACTCCATATTTTGTTTTATCACATGTAGAGTGTATCAAGTGATTTTATTTGATAGAACAGATATCAAAGACTACTAAAATAAAAGTTACAAGAAATTAAAAGTTTGCAGTTGTGTCTAATTAAAATTAATCATACTAAAACTGCAGTAATTTAATAAAATCACAAAGTTGGCTTTATCTCAGAAACCGTGACACTTTGTATAAAGGTATTTTTGGTTAAATAAGTTCCAAACCGACTCACCTACCACCTCCTTTCGGATATACGTCGGTGAACCAAACACCCGTATATATGTTTTGTCGACTACCGTAAAGCATTTGACTTGGTACAATAGAAGCACCTTTGGTACATTTTAAAAGACATGGGTGTACCTGAACACTTGATTGCACTGGTCAGGGCTCTTTATACATCAAATAATACCAGTGTGAGGGTTAATAGGTTAGAGTCAACAGAATTCACGATAAAAGCCGGGGTACGACAAGGATGTATCCTCTCTCCCATCCTTTTCAATATATACTCAGAGTACGTAATGCGAATAGCGCTCGATGACAGGGAAGGTGGAATAGTAGTAGGTGGTAGGAGAATCAGCAACCTGAGGTATGCTGATAATACTGTCCTCCTGGCAACTTCAGAAGTTGAGCTGACCAAACTAATTGAAAGGGTGGAAGCTACTAGTAGACATAGAGGCCTGCTTATCAACCGTAATAAAACCAAAGTACTAATTGTAGATCGCCAAAATAATAACCACCCAGAAATTCAGCAAATAGCAGGCTGCAACACCGTAGAGTTATATATACTTAGGCTCACTTGTGTCCAACAAAGGTGGTTGCTAAATGAAACGACGAATAGGAATAGGAAAGACAGCAATGACTCGTCTACTTAACATCTGGAAAGATAAAAATATCACAAAGTCGACAAAGAAAAAACTCGCAGGATCGTTAGTATTCCCTGCATTTATGTACGCTTCGGAGACATAGACAATATTAGCCAGCGATAGGAAGAAAATAGACGCCTTTGAAATGTGGTGTTGGCGTCGACTGCTCAGAATTCCATGGACCGCTCATCGTACCAACGAGTCTATCTTACAGGAATTGAAGATCATACAACGACTATCATCGACTATACCGGGTGTAACAGGATCATGGTACACCCCCGTATCTCCGTTAGTTTTAAAGGTAATTTATTGAAATTTGGTATATCCCATATACATAATAAGCGGCACTTTTTGACCTGCAAATGATTTTTTTTTCACTTCCGGTTTCGCCGGAAGTGATACCAACTTTCGATTTTTAAATAGAACACCCTGTATATTATTACATTTCTGAAATCTGCATAATTTTCTGAATCCAATGATACCACATAAGTGACATTTCAAACGTCAAAATTTTTTTTAATTTAATTTTTAGTTTTCCATTTAAGTGTGCCATGATGGTTCCGATTTATTCCAATTGATCCATTTAATGCTAGAAAAATCGAAATCCCGTCAAAAATACTACATTGCGTTTTTTATGAGCAAATAAAGTTCACCGTAATCAATTTTGGGGTAAAACTCAATTTTTTCAAATGGAACCATATTGGTACCGTGGTACCATTTATTAGTACTATTAATAAGGAATTTATTCATACATGGTAATTAAATGTGCGATAAATACAAACAAAATTACAACTAAAAGAAAATAAGAAAATACAAAAAATACAACTTGAAATACAAAAAATTAACACAAAACATTACAACAATTGTTCGAAATGCTGTCCATTAACGTCAACGCACTTCTGAACTCTCGTAGCTGTTTCTTGAAGAACGTTCGATAATTGCTGGGCCGTTATTCTATTAATTGCGCGTCTTACTCGCAACTCCAGATCTTCGCGGGTTGTAACGGGGGTTGCATAAACAATGTTTTTCAAATGGCCCCAAACAAAGAAATCAAGAGGTGTCAAATCAGGTGACCTTGGAGGCCATCGCACAGGACCATTCGTCGAAATTACGTTTTCTTCGAATGCTTGTTGAAGGTAATCAATTACTATTCTTGAATTATGGGGAGGAGCTCCATCTTGTTGGAAATACATTCCCTGTCGTAAATGGATAGGTAATTCAGCTAACCTGTCCTCAATTTCATTTTGCAGAAATCCTAAGTATCTAGCTCCAGTCAAGGCTCCTTCAAATATTATTGGACCAATGACTCTACGACCGACTATTCCAAGCCAAACATTGAAACCGAACCGCACTTGAAAATTACCCTGCCGCAATAAATGTTGATTTACTTGTGACCAATACCTTGTATTTTGTCGGTTAAATAATCCCATATTTGTAAACCTACACTCGTCCGAAAATAAAATCCTTCCCAAAAAAGCATTGTTTGGCTGCACATTATTCTGCAAGATCCAATTGCAATATTCCATCCTACGTTCATAATCATTTTCGTACAGGTGCTGGTGCAATTGATATTTGAAGGATTTATAATTGTGTTTGTGCAAGATTCGGCTTACCGTTTGGTGACTAATTTCCAAATCAAACCCAATTTGCCTTAAAGAAACAGTCTTATCAACTTCTATTCGAGCTAAAACATTAATTTCCGTTCCTTCGTCAATGATAACGTTTTCTTCGGGATCGGGATCATGGTTAGGCTCTCTTCGGAATTGATTTTCAAGACGATTAAAATAATTTCTCGCTGGACATTGTCTATCAGGATATCGGTCGGCATAAAGGTTTCTAGCCGCAAGGCCATTTTTTCTACATTCCCCATAAATAATTAACATGTCCACTCTTTCATCCTTTGTATAAATGTGCGGCATTTTGAACAAAAATAACAACAAATGTAAAGACTCTTCCAATACACAATAGAAACACCGATAAACCAACAAGTATTTATTTGACAGTCTGAATAAACAATTTCATTGTTTTCAAAGCCTCCTTAGTCTTAACACTAAATTAGACCAAAATAATTGTATTTTCTTATTTTCTTTTAGCTGTAATTTTGATTGTATTTATCGCACATTTAATTACCATGTATGAATAAATTCCTTATTAATAGTACTATTAAATGGTACCACGGTACCAATATGGTTCCATTTGAAAAAATTGAGTTTTACCCCAAAATTGATTACGGTGAACTTTATTTGCTCATAAAAAACGCAATTTAGTATTTTTGACGGGATTTCGATTTTTCTAGCATTAAATGGATCAATTGGAATAAATCGGAACCATCATGGCACACTTAAATGGAAAATTAAAAATTAAATTAAAAAAAATTTTGACGTTTGAAATGTCACTTATGTGGTATCATTGGATTCAGAAAATTATGCAGATTTCAGAAATGTAATAATATACAGGGTGTTCTATTTAAAAATCGAAAGTTGGTATCACTTCCGGCGAAACCGGAAGTGAAAAAAAAATCATTTGCAGGTCAAAAAGTGCCGCTTATTATGTATATGGGATATACCAAATTTCAATAAATTACCTTTAAAACTAACGGAGATACGGGGGTGTACCATGATCCTGTTACACCCGGTATATGCCAAGATATTACGATATTTCGGACACATCACAAGAAGAAAAGATGGGCTAGAAAGCTTAAAGTATTAGGAAAAGTGGACGGAAAAAGTGCGAGAGGCCGTTCACCAACCAGATGGCTAGACCAAATTAAAAACCTAACTGGAAATACAACACACGAGGTTATTCAAAGAGCACAAAACCGCGAAGAATGGCTACATGTAATTCACCAAACTAAAAATCTATATTAATTACGACACTTCAGACATGAAGTAACACGACTAAGAAGAAGAAACAAATCCTAAACTTTAGCTTTTGCTATTTCAAGGAAACAAATCTTTACCTGGAAATGTATATATCATATTTTTGCTTTCCTAGGTTCGCAACTTCAAGTAGCAGTAGTTGTGGTGAGTTCAACGAAGAAGATTGTATTTATTTCACCTTTTATTTCGGGGCTATCTTAGATTACCACATTATTGATCATTCACATTTTTAAAAAGCGCAACTTTGATATTTGGGGATACATGTGTATTAATTATCATCTAATTAACAAGTGCACTATTTCTATACTTGCAGTCTGTAATTGTCATAAATTAGGTATATTTTATAAAACCGCTACCTGATGTTGGTTTTATTCATTTTTATTCTCAAAAAAGTTAAAAAAGTTAATAACACAAATAACGACCGCGTATATATATAAAAACCGTTATTAATATTCATTATTATGTTAAAATTATTGATACAATTTAAATTGAACTATATTATTAAAACCCGTAGACACTGTTTGTATATGAAGTTTATAATTGTAATATTATTTTTCATAAACAGAGCCAATTATTTAAAAAAAATTATTTAAATATATTCTGGTCCTGTTTTAGTTCGATTTATACTCATGTGAGCAAACGTTACATTGGTGTATTTTCCGGATTTATGTTGATTTCTCTATTTGTAAAATAGCAAACGGCTGAAAAGTTTTACTGACGCATTATCCTATTTGGCGATTTAAACATATTTCTTTTTTATCTGTGATAGACAGTACTACATTCTATGAGGCCTTGTCGTACAGCAGAATCGGTGGTCTCTTGTGTTCAGTAGTTTTTGAATGCTAGATAATGCTTTTCAAGTTTTTCTACTTCGCCAAATCCATTCCTAGCGCTGTTAAAAGCCACATCTTTTAGTGATTGCAATAAGATAAGGCATGCCATTGCTTCCATACTCCTTTTTAAAGATTTACATTATATTTGAACCTAAAATATTCATCTAAATTGTGGGTTCATTTGATTACAACGTTATTTACATACTACCCGTATTTTGGATCTACTAAGTTGAATTCCCAATAGTGTGTTTCTATTGATAATTGTATTTGATGTATGTTTTGGTGGAAATTGTAATATTGTTTGAACTGTACATTGGTATCCTTAAGAAACTCCATTCGCTTGTAGTTATTTGTTTTTATTAAAGCTTATTCTTGGCTTCTTGATTTCCTTGACCTATGGCTTCCACTGTGTACGTTTAAAAAAAATTAAGATTGCTGGTAAGATCCTTGACAGTAACTCATTTTCATTTAGGAGTTTGGTTAGATTATGGTCGCTATGTTAGAACCAGTAGCGTTTGCTGTCAATAATTCTTAAGGTTTTTATAAGTTTCTTGGGGCCTTGAAATGTTTTGGCATTTCACCATCGCCTTTAAGGCTGCAGTCCATTTAGAGTAGGTCGAAAGACTTCGTATTAACGTTTTATCGTAAACCGTAATCCTAGTAACTAGGCAAGACTTAATTAAAATCACGCTCTAAAATTATTAGGAAATTGTACATCAAACTTGTGTGAAGGCTCTAACGAGATGGAAGAGGAAATAAACGAAAAATAGTAAATGACAAGTGTAGAAGATCGATTCCTAACATTAACGTTAATAAAACTAAATACCTTAAAAGAAGAAAATGAATAAATTTATTACACTGCGGAAGATATTCGTATCTGGGAGTAAAAATACAAATAGACGGCACACTAGAATGCGATTAAATAACTGGTAGCATAGAAACTCGAGCAAGAATTGCTATTAATCCAGAGAATGCTGGGTGTTTATCCACAAAAACTACGCGGTCTAAGCCGAAATTCTATGTTAGCAAGAATAATTCGAGTAATGGCGAAAACCTCAAACTGTATATAGCTCATGGATATACCTCGACCAGAAAACTAACAACAAAACGTAAAACCAAGGGATTTGACAGGGTTTTGGAAAACGGATAATATTCAAAAAATTTCCTAGGACAAGTATAGAATGCTTACGTGTAGAAGAAAAGTGAAATATAACAAATAACGAAGGAAAATTATACGCAATGGGTAATGAAATGAGTCACATCGGAACAAAGTTATAATGAAGACTGTAAAGTTAAGTTAAAAATTGAATTCGTCACTGCCGTTGATGCACGCGATGAATAGGTTGGGGAAGTGGTCAAACGTATTCTTGGCAGCTTAAGTTCAGGCGGTAAGTAAACCAGTAGTTGGCCAGCTGACGTCAACCAGAGAGATTGTATGTGCTTTTCAGTGATACCGTTTCGTAAACATAACCCCTTGGAAGCCTTACCACCTAAAATGTTGGCAGAACTTTGACTTCTTATAACAAGCTCTTCAAGCACAATCTAGTAATTTCAAATTTCGTTTCTGTTTCACTGCGGTACTGTAAAAATACATATCGTTTTACCGGCGCTCTGTATACCGACGCTCGCTCCCGACGGTGCCTTGTAAGAACCTCTCGCCACCAACGTGTAGATTAACCCCGGCTGCTCGTAGTCAATCTTTGCTTCAGCTGCCGATTCTTGTTTTGTTTTTGCACGGCTCTTCCGATGACGGCAATTCTTTTTAACCCGGGACCTAGGCGGCTTTCCCGCCGTTGCCGTAGCTTCGCTGTTCGCCAACATTGCGTTCAGCTCCGATATTGAATTACTTCATCTAGCTAAGTTGAACTGTTTCATTAATCTAGTAACGGATCCCAACAATTTTGTTTTATGTATGTGTGACATAAATTATATAACCTCGTTGGAATTTTAATGACCTTTAAACCATCTGTACTGTCTTATATCTAATTTAGAAAGATTATTGTTCCTGTAAAATTGTATTACAGGCGAATGTATGTCAAGGCTTTGTTATCGCGAGACATTAGGTTATGTGTAGGCTAAAATTATTTTCTTTTTAAATAAATCTTCTATTAATAAAGTTACCAGGTATAATTGTTCTGTTTAACGCAAGCGAGCTTTTCCAACTTAAATAAATATTAGTCTTGAAACGAATCACCGACCAACAACGCAATAATTTTGTTACGGTATTAAAAGGACTTTACGACACCCGCCCAAAGTGAGCATCGCACCACGGAATCAGTCCTGAAAACCTGACACACTTGCCCTGAAATCGGTTCGAAATAGGCTAATAGGCCACGGCTGGAACGCTCAGGGAGTCGAGCGTGAGTCACACGATACGTTCTGGGCAAGCGCGTTGTGGCATAATATATACAGGGTATGTCGAAATTATGAGGGCGCCACCAAGCCTGTCTTAACCCGGCTAACCGGGCCTGGACGGTTAGACGGGAGCGAAGCATGCAAAAATACTCCGCCAATAAGATTACTCAAGAGTTGCAAGGTCAAATAGCAATTTCGGGATTGCCTTAAGCAAGGATTGTGATTAGGTGTCAATCCTACCACGACTACGCAGCTGTCTCACTCACCTGCACGCTCACAGCTTCCTCGTTCCGTCGTACAATAATCCGTACAATAAAGGGGGCGTCTATCTGTAACAGAACATGCACAAGCCGAAACAAACAATAGTTCCCTTAACTAACCAATCATATATTTCACTTCGGGTTACAATGGGGTAGCAGAATGCGTCGCCCTGTATCTAACCTTAATCTATAATTAAGGGCACCAGCTGGCACGCGCGCTCTAAACTTAACGACAGATGTTGAACATTAGTGAACAGCAATAATAGGTAGTAACGAGTAGGTACAAAGATACACGTTGCCTTATGCAAGGGCAGCGACGATTTACATTAGCCTTCACGGCATGAACAGTCTGCAAGTCTGAATGAATACACTAGCGTAGTAATGAGTAGTAATGAGTAACACTCGCGTTCACAGCGGTAATCAGGTTAAAGGCACATACCTTAATGCGTAGGCGGCGAGGGAGCCGGGTACAGTTGAGTTGCGACGAGCTGCAATCGTAGGTGGTAGGTACCTTCGGTGTTACAACGGCGAAAGGGGGTGAATGCATAACCGCCTCAATGGCGACGGGAGACGCGTCAGGACGCGTACAACGGGACGACGAAAAGAATGGGGGCCTCACTCGTTCTGCTGAACCAAATCCTCGTAGGTCGAGATGAAGGGGGCACGACCCCTCACTAACAGTAGCAGGAACTGGGCTCCAAAAACACCCACGTTACGCCGAAGACCACTCGACAAAAATCCGACTCACAACCACCACACAAGCGCTCTCTGCAATGGGCTCCGGACGACTCCTCCTCAAGGCGAAAACGTATATCACATAGTCGCTGAAACAGCACTCGACGGGAAAAGGCTGACGCCCCCGCCAAGGGCGGAAGCGTCGCACGAACTCACACACACTATCCGACCTCTTACTTGTTTGACGGCTCTCGGCTGAATGCCCGAGGGAAGCGTTGGCAAAAGGTCACCTTGGCCGTGTCCCCCACGTGACTAAACCTTGACAGCCAATCGCAAGGCGATAAAATGAAACAAGCCAATGCGGGCCACGCTGGTATCACGCCACCACGGTGTGCTATTCGGAATTCGGAAAAACGCCATCAGAGGAGAGCTCCAACCGACGACAAATACTGCTTTTGGGGCTAAATATGTGCGAAATCGTGATTCTGGAATTAGGCGATGGAGCCAAATAAAGAGCTAAAAGGGCTTAGCATACGGGCACGCTGCTCTAAGCTTAGGCGGCTATTCAAAATACCAAAATGACCTAACTAACGGCGTGAAATGCAATTAAGCATCTGAAACAGCAAAATGACTTAACAATTTTTGATCAGATATAAACTATTAAAATGAACAATTATTGATTAACATTGAACAATTGAGCATCTGTCGCTTGAGAAATGAAATATAGGGAATTTCAATGGGCGAAGAAAAACAATATTTAAATACAGAAAGCTAAACAGTGTAACATTGTAATTTGACAAGTTGACAAAGAGACAAATAAGTGCCAGTGTCAAAACGTCTGTAGCCCTAACAATAGCACTAGCGATTCACGATACTAATAAAGATGTAATGTATTAGAAATTATATGCTATGTCTGTAAATTAATATGTTATTAGTATACCTAGAACAGAAACTCCATACATACATTAAAAGACAGTTGACAATTGGAAACTAAAAAGGTAGCAACTAACGTCATAATCACATAGATAGCAAATGTTGCTGAACAAGTTTCTAAAAATGCTCAAGTTAAACAAACAATAATTTCTTTTCACAAATATTCATGTTATTGGATAGATTGGAAATTAGATACCTTCATAAGCAAAGAGGAAACATTTGCATCTCGAGGAAATAGTTTGTTTCAAGGAAGGTTATAGCGTAGAAGTAAATATAAAGTGAACAAGTGTCTCATTTTACAAATGGTTGGTGCTTTTCAAAGCTCCTGTAAAGGTGGCAGCAGCACCAGAGCTTCACAGCGCTGATAAAAGTTCAACAGCCTGTAAACCAGAACGCATGTCTATACATTTATGTATTAGAGTAACTGAAGGTAGTTTAATAGACATTAAATGAAAACATGGCTGGCTTACAAACGGTCTAATGTAAGAGAAATTACGTGGTGCGAACGGATATGTTGCTGTACTAAGTAATTAATCAGATGAGAATGGATTACGGATGAATTATAAAATGCAGAAGCTTATCAATTTAATCTACTGTCTTCAAAATAAATTCAGATTCTTTTAAATGGAAATTGTTGTTGACGTATCTATTTGATACCTGTTGAATTATTAGTTGTTTTTTTGTTCACAATAAATATGCTTCGTTAAACTAAGATCAATGGTAAACATTTAAAGACGCCCTTCGCTTTTCTGGAACATTCTAGAAATAGCTTTAAGAAACGTTTGTGTTAGTGGTAAGTGTGTCAAACTGTATTTCCAATCATTTTAATTAACGTATTTCAAAAGAAAAGAAATGAAAATCTTTGAATTTTACCCTCTTTTCAAGCGAGGTTGTCCGATAATGCATGGATGACTCCAGATTTCCTATATTTATTTAACAAAAATGGACGGAAAAATTAGCGATGCGCTTCGCAAAGTCTGAAAAGATTTATTTTGGCATAAATGAGGGGTTGACTTACCGGGATAAAATACGGTCTCTCGGCGCACTGTGTAGTTGGCCTGGGGGAGTCGCAGCTCGCAGGAGAATTCTTCGGGGTCTTTCAAAGCCGGCAGCGACGTCGATGCCGAAATGTCAAATAACTGTCCCCTCTCTCTTACGACTACTTCTGCTTCCGCTATCTCCCTATAAAACACATCGATATTTAGAGACAGATAAGTACATCAGAAGTAGGACGTTATCGACAGAGCTTGGAGTCTTTTTGCCTGTCGATCATCCCACTCGCAGTAGCTGTCGTTGGAGGAGGCATCAGATATAATAAAGCAGGGACTCCGCTCACAGTAATTTGTCAGATGTGGGCTGTTTAAATTTGGTGGCAAAATAACATGTAGCACCGTGAAGCGGAATTGAAAATGAAGGAACTCGAAGGTGACAAATAATTGAGACCAGGAAAAGTTGGTGGGAGTATCAAAGAAGAGAGATTTAAATTGCTCAAAGTTTAATGGTGTATATTATTTCGAAGATAAGCTGAAATTAACGTGCTGCGTCGGTGGGTAATTAATTACTGCAATTATTGTGGAATCTGCACTGGAGTGCAAACGAAAGGGAAGCGTTTTTAATTAGTGATGATAGTGTAGTTGATTAAAGTATGGATTCGTATTGTTACACTTTTAGTAATGATATAATATATATATAAAGTATAAAAAGTCAACTCTGCGTCAATGCCACGTTGGTTTATTAAAAATGTGACATTTTTAGTTGCTCAACGTAGCTTCCATATTACTTACGATACACCTACCATAAGGTAATTTAAGTTTTTCTGGTTATAGATAGCTAAATCCATGAATTTTGCATCAAAGGTATCTATAAAAATAGTGGTTTTAAAAAAGAATAAGATCCACTATGTTTACACCAATCACAATAGCAGACCCAAAACATTATAAAATTTGATTTTTTAAGAAATAGAATATTCGATGTGTCTACTAAGTCATCACTATCATCAGTAGTAAAGAGTAAAATATAGTAACATATATTTTAAAAACATTAATCGTAGAGTAACTTGATTTGGACTGGAATGTAACTCAATAGATACAATGTAAGACTAAGGGTAAGAAAGAGTCGAAATTCTACTTGTTTAACGAATGTAATATACCACTCACATTTTGAATAATACGTGAATGTTCGGTTCGTCCGTTGCGGTAAGAATTGCATACTAGATGAGCTTTCTACTTTGGTAGACTCAGATGTGGAATTAGCTTAATTGCCGAAATGGTATACTTAATCCGGGAATTGCATATAACCTAACTTCGCCCAATTGCAGTATTAGCCAATTTGAAAGCGTTCCATGGTTGTCTACATCACAGTCAGAAATAATATGTAAATGCTTACAAGATACACGCATCTTGTTATGTTAGCAACATTTTGCTTATATTGTTTTATCAGTAGACTTGGTAATAGTATTTCGAGTAACATGAGCGCCAAATAATTACACATACAACTAGATAGTCACCAATGCAACTCCTTTGGAGGTTGAACTGCACAGTTTTATTACATATGAAGAACAACCAAAAAGATAAAATAGAAAAAAGGTTAATTATCCAAGTTAGATTTTTTAAAGGCCATTTTTCGCAGGTTTTTAGATTCCAACTGTTCATTCTACAGCTGCAGATGTGTACAGTACAAAGAGCAGTAGTTGCGAAACAATGATGAGTTAGCTTGTTCAGGTACAGTTTTCCTTGATGAGTGTTATGCCACACAATTAGTTACTATTCATAAAAGAATAGGATTTTAGTGATACCCCGAAAAAGGCTTCAGATGGAACCACACATTCGTCTGACATGGAAAGAAGTAATTGTAAATGCACCATTATTACAGTATATTGAAAACAGAGTGTAAAGGTCAGTGCAAATTTAGTCGCTCCTAGTTAACATTCAGCTTCAACTTCACCCGGTAAACCTTGCTAAAGGTAATGAACCGCTGACGACTGAACCTAGGCGGTATAACCATCGACATATAGAAATGGACCGCTAGTCAGAGCTGCGCGAGCCAAACGGGATAGAAAGAGAACGCATATGACTTGAGAACGCTCTGTCCTTGTTGGCGCACATTAGCGTACGGCGCGACGGCCCTGTCGCTCTGACGTCATTTTCTGTCGGCCAATAGAAGGCCGGCAGGAAAAGGAACATTTTCTGTCGGCCAATAGGAGGCCGGCAGGAAAAGAAAAGATAGTTCTGAAAGTGTTCTCTTTCTCTTTCTAACGCAAAGAGTTGCGCAGTCGTCCATTAGCGGTCCATTTCTATATGTCGATGGGTATAACCTAACCACCTGCATGAGGAAAATGTGGACAACGTCTGCTACGATGTCACCCCAACTGGATTAGCGGACTAATCATTCTAAAAAATCTCATAGCTTGACGGATTTACAGGCGATGATCTTTGACAAGAAAACACGGATACGAGTCGGTATATGAACCACAAAAATAAATAGAAAACTGCAAGCTCCACATAGTAGAATTCAGCGTGGTCAGATGGTCTGGAGATGGGGAAAACAACCTGCGGTAAAAACTTTATTTATTCGGAAAGACACAAATGAAGTTGGTATACTACTGCCTATGCAAGCAAAAAAAAACAGGATCGAATGGCTTCCCGTGAACGAGAAAATAATATATGCCCGATTTCGAACATCTGGGAATTTAACAATAATAGTGATACAACGTAACAGAACCCTTCAAGAAAAGATAGATAATGTAAAGAAAGCAGATATAATTATAATTATGAGTAATCTGAACGCTACGGTAGGTGAAGAAAACACAATAAGAAGACATGGAGTTGGGAACAGAAATGACAATGGTGAGTTATTTATAGGACAAACCCTCGATAATGGAAAATCAAAATTAATTAACCCCCTTGGACTACCAGATACAAGGAAAAATTAAGAACCAGAATTCAGACAGTAAAAGCTCTGGAGAATGGAGAAAACAAAGACAACACTAAGTAGGAAAATCTCAAAATATGAATAATAGATACCAGTAAGTAAGTACTAAGGCTGAAGAAACAACAAAGAAAATATAGTTAACAGACGAAGCACGGTAGCTAATGGAAGACAGAATAAACATGAAGCACAGACAAAAATCAAGAACACAACGTGGAAGAAAAACATCACCTAACACACTAGTTTCAAAATGTGGGTGTCTAAATAACGGGTGTCCCAAAATGAGCCGTCATCTTAATTTTTTAATAAAACGCATTATTTAGTGGAAAAGTTCTATTTTGTTTTGTTTATTTATTTATTTAATTCTCCTTCTCAACAGGTATACACCCAATTACAGAGAAGAAATTAAAACTAAAAAACATAATATTATAAAGCAAAAATAATAACAAATAATGCATAAACAAAAGCATAACTAGATTACAAAACAGAAAAAAAAATAAAACAAAATTATTGTTAAACTAAACATTAATGTAATGAACAAATAATTAAAAAACAAAGGAATAAAACCAGTCAGTCATAGAAACTAACTTCTAAATAGTTGTTTTAAATGGCCATCCTTGATAATTTTTAAACATTTTTTGTAATAGCTTTTTAAACTAGACGAAAACAAATCAATATGTTCATATACTGCGTTGGAGTGTCGCGCTAATTTATGCAATGGCGAATGCATCAAAATATTGGTTCTGGAAAATGGCAGATAAAATAATGTATTATTTCTGCTGCCAGCTCTAGGCACAACAAAGCTAAACATTTCAATAAAATCTAAATTGCCATCTATTTTCATTTCAATGATCTTTTTGATAAACGTTACCGATTTAACAAATCTTCTTTTTTCTAGAGACAATATATTATATCGACTTAATAATGTGGTGTAAGATGTCAATAAAGGATAAAATCCAGTTCTTCTAAAAGTTAGTATTTTTAAAAACCGTTTTTGGATACTCTCGATTTCGTCTATGTAGCAAGCATATGACGGTGTCCACACTAAAGAAGCATATTCCATGATAGAACGAATGTAGCAATTATAAAGTGTTACTAAAGTGTTAATGTTACGGAATCCCTTCGAGTTTCGCATTATAAAGCCTAACATTCTGTTAGCTTTATTTTTCATTGTGGAGATATGTTTTTGAAAACTCATTTTATTGTCGATCAGTATTCCTAAATCCACTGTCTCATTCTTTCTATTTAGGTTTACACCGGTCATTATATAGTTGAAAGTAATTGGTTGGAGTCTCCTAGTATACCTACGTTAAAATAAAGCATTTGCTGATATTTAGAGGCAATTCGTTTTCAAATGTCCATTGTACTAATCTGCTCAAATCATCATTTAATTCCTCACAATCATCTGTTGATTTAATTGACTTCCAGAGTTTAAGGTCGTCTGCGAACATTAAGCATTCAGAATGAATAATACATTTTGGCAAATCGTTTATGAAAATTAAAAATAGCAAGGGGCCTAAATTTGCAACTTGCGGCACACCAGAGTTTACAACATACTCTTCTGATTTAGAATTACCAAATACCACATATTGATTCCTATTACTTAAATAAACCCTGAACAGTTGAATAAGTTTTAAGGAGAAACCAAATGTTTGCATTTTTTTTTAATAACAAAGCATGAGATACTTTGTCAAACGCTTTGGCGAAATCGGTGTATATGACATCAGTTTGAATATTCTCGTTCATAGCTTCTGATACGTTTTGAGTGAATAGTAATAAATTAGTTTCCGTAGATCTGTTTGGCGTAAATCCATGTTGTTGCGGTGTTATCTCTGATTTTACATGTTCAAAAATTCTGTTATGTAATATAATCTCAAATACTTTGGAACATGAACAAATCAAAGAAAGTGGCCTGTAGTTATTAATATCTGATTTGTCACCTGTTTTAAATATAGGGCACACTTTAGTTGTTTTCCATAACTTAGGATAATGACATGTTTTTATTATTAAATTAAACATTATTAGTAACGGATAAGCTAAACTATCTGAACATGCCTTTATTATAAATGAAGGTATTTGATCTACGCCAACCGACCTCTTAGGTTTTAGCCTCTTAATAGCTGTATAAATTTCTTCTAAAGAGATTGTATCAATGCTCAATGTATCCAACGAACCCACTGACTCTTCCGATAATGGAAAATCTAGATTAGGTTGCGTCTTTGCGTATACCGATCTAAAATTTTCTGCAAATGCTTTAGCCGATTCTGTCGATGTTTTTAGCAAATTTCCATTGTATTTTAGCAAAGGAACATTTAATGCGTTACCTTCTTTTTTGTTTTTTAGAAAAGACCTAAAAGCAGATGGATCACTATTTATATTTTGTTCAATTTTATTTAGATAGTTACGATAGGCAATATCAATATCTCGTTTAATTTGACTCCTAAATTTTTTAAAGTTTAAATGATAACTTTGCTGGCGAAACCTTTTCCATAACTTGTGATACCGATATTTGATTTGTATCTTTTTGACAATATCTTTATTAAACCATGGTGGATATTTCTTTTTTACAGGCTTAGACTTAGGAACCGAATTATCTAATGCAATATAAAATAATCGATAATATTCTTCCACCATCGCATTTACATCTTTATATGAATTTAAGCTGTTCCAATTTGTATCCCTAAGATTCAAGTATAGTTGATAAAAATTTGCTTTTTGGAAATTATATTGTTCACCAGCAAAGCCATCACGTAACGTAACTTCAGAATTAAAATAAATTTCAAGAGAAGGATGATGACCACTTTGCTGAAGAAGCGGAGACTCACTGTTGCAACATAGAGTACAGAAATGGAGGTTATGTATGGAAAATAATATCCATCGAATGACAGTCCCGACTTTGTTGGCAAATGTGGACTAATTTCTTCTATATTGCGTCGAATTTCTTCCTAAAGGTCTTGAATGGTCTGTGGATCATTGGATCACTTTATCCTTCAAAAAACCCAAAGTTAACCAGAACTCTCAAATTTATGGATTAGTTCCACCACAGTGCTGCGAGACGATGCAGCATGACGATCAAATATTGTGCGAACTTTCTCTCAAGCCAAAAACTTTCATCACATTTACTCAATACTTTGTGTGAAGTATCTAGATTGTAAATTCAAATAAATGTTTAAAAAAAACCATTTTTGTAGTGAATTTTTACAACCTACGCGTTGCTTGTTCGCAATCTCTCCATATCTAAACTCCATGTTTTTGGGACACCCGCTATATGGATATATGTAGTTCTTACTATTCACATCTCACTTGAGGAGCTTTCTTGAACTTCTAGTACTAATCTAACGTCTAATATGAATATACTATGATTACAACTACATATTTCTCAATAGTAAAGAAGTGATCCTGAGATAATAAAAGTTACAATGATGTGTGTTTGAATACGTCTTCTAGAGCTAGGGTAAATAGTTTAGGAGAGGTTGCATCTTCTTGTCTGACACCTGTTCCTATTTCGATTTTCTCAATGGTCACTTCCTCGTCGATCTTTAAGTGCATTGTTGACTTTTTGTATATTTAAGCTACCGTGTAAAGACAAAGCCAGCAGGATCGATGGACAATACCTGAACTAATTGAAACTTATAGTGATTCCGAAGAAATTATGGGAACGTTACGAAAACTACAGCCGTGAGACTGAAAATAGACACTTGAATGAGTAAAATGATAAGTGTGTTATATATTATATTGTATAAGAATGTTTGCCGCTTATGCTGTCTATTTCGTGGTGCAGACCTGCGTCACATTTCCGCTGGAATAATCTACGCACATTGCTCGAAACGTTTCTGCAGTCTTGCATGTGCCTATCCTGATGGTATTTTATTAACCCCTTGTGGTTGGCTTTACGGTGTCACTGTGCACGTGCAATTATTCCCTAAGCAACCTGTCAATCCTCTTCTTCTTCTTTAATCAGTGTTGAGCGTCCGCATGCGAACATACACCTCCTCCATTTCTTTCCATATTATTCTTTCCTGCGCGATTGTCATCCATCTCCTCCCGGCAACCTTTCGAATATCGTCATACCATCTCTGTAAGGGGCGTCCTACGCTTCGTTTTCCTGCCCATGGTTTCCACTCGGTTGTTATTCGTGTCCATTTCATTGGCTGCATTCGTGCAATGTGGCCTGCCCATCTCCATTTCATTCTCATTATTCTATGTCCCACGTCTTCCATTTTTGTTTTTTGCCTAATCCATTGTATTGTCTTTCTGTCTTTTAGCGTTATGTTTAATATAGATCTTTCCATATATCTTTGCGTGGTCTGAATTTTATGTAGTGTTTTCTTTGTAAATGCCCACGTTTCTGTGCCATATGTCAATACAGGGATGATGCAGCTTTCCAATACCTGTACTTTCATGCGAATTGTAAAATTCTTGTCTCTGTTTCTCAATATGTGACTCAGCCTCCCAAACGCTGCCCATGCTAGTTTTATTCTACGTTGAAGGTCTGAATTTTGCATGTTTTTGTCTATTGTCAGTGTCTGTCCTAAATATATATATTGGTCCACTTTTTCTACTTCTTCTTCCCCTATCTGTATTCTAATATTATGTTGGTTTGAGGATCTGTACATCATTTTTGTCTTGTTCATGTTCATTGTTAATCCGATTTCTTCTGATTTTTCTTTAAGTTCCTGTAACATTTCTTGTAGGTCCGCTTCCTTGTCTGTTATTATCACCACATCGTCGGCATATCTTAGATTATTGATTCTGTGTCCGTTAATAACTAGACCTCGGTTTTCCCACTTCAATTTCTTAAATATGTCCTCCATTACTAAGGTAAATAGTTTTGGGGAGATTGAGTCTCCTTGGCGTATACCTCGTTCCACTTGAATTCGGTTTGTGTTTTCGTGTAGTTTTATTGTGCTTGTGGCTTCTTTATATATATTTTCCAAAAGTTCTATATATCGGGAGTCTATTCGGCAATTTTGGAGGGAGTCTATTATTGCCCATATTTCGACCGTGTCGAATGCTTTGTTATAATCGACAAAAGCCAGGTACAGGTCCATATTATATTCATGAGTTTTCTCTATTATGTTTCGTATTGTTTGCAGATGGTCCAAAGTGCTGTATTGTTTTCGGAAGCCTGCTTGTTCTGGAGGCTGATAATCGTCAAGTTTCTTGGTCAACCTGTTGGTCAGTATTTTCGTCAATAGCTTGTAAATTTGGCATAATAGACTTATTGGTCTATAATTTTGTAACCGTGTCTTATCTCCTTTCTTGTGAAGCAATACAATTACTGCGTTGTTCCATCCTTCTGGTATTTTTCTTTCTTCCAAACATTTGTTTAATAGTGTTCTCAAGCTTTTTAACATTGTCTTACCTCCATACTTTAGCAATTCCGGGATTATGCCGTCTTCTCCTGGTGCTCGGTTGTTTTTGAGGTCTTTTATTGCGTGTTCGATTTCTGTAATTTCTATTTCTGGTATTTCCTCTGATCCCACGTTTGTTATTGTTCTCCTTTTAACTGTTTGAGGTTTCTCTTTGTGTGATGTATATAGGTTTTTATAGTATCTTTCTGTGGTTTCAATTATTTCTTTTCTGTCCATTATCTCTTGTTCGTCGTCTTTTCTTAGTTTGTTAATTATTTTTATGTTGCCGTTTATTTTCCTTTTTAGAACTTTGAGACTCTTATTTTCTTCTATAGTTTTCTTTATCAGAGTGTTATTAAATTCAGTAATGTCCTGTCTGATATTTTTACGTACCAGTTTGTTGACCTCTGCATACTCCACTGTACCTCGTTGTCCTTTCTTTGCTAGTTCTTTCCTTTTGTCTATTAGTTCTTTAGTTTTCTTACTGATTTTTTTTCCTTTTTCGTTTTGGTTTCCCTTTACTTGTTTAGAGATTTTTGTTCCCGATTGTATTATTGCGTTTGTAATTTTCCTATTTAAACTGTCTAATGTATCTTGGTCTCTTATGTTGCTATACCATAGGTTACTTCTTAATTCTTGTTGGTATTTTTCCTGATTATCTTTAATAGTTTCTCTGTCTATTGCGTTATTCTTTATGTTGATCAGTTTTCTTCTCTCTTTATGAGTATTGATTGCTAACTTTGTTCTCACTAGTCGATGGTCGCTTCCTGTTGGGAAACTGTTTATTACATTCACATCATTTATTATGTCTTTATGTGATGAGATAACAAAATCTATTTCGTTTTTTGTCTTTCCATTAGGGCTAATCCACGTCCACTTGCGCCCTTCTTTTTTCTTAAAGAAGCTGTTCATAATGTATAGGTTGCGACCTTCTGCGAAATTTACTAGCTTTTGTCCTCTTTCGTTCCTTTCGTTTATTCCAAATTTTCCTATTGACTTCTCATTTTCCTCTTGTTTTCCCACTTTTGCATTTACGTCACCAATAATCAGATAATAGTGTGTTTTGTGTCTGTCTATTGCTTGTGAAATCTCTTCATAGAAGCTTTCTACTTCCTCATCCTCATAGCTGCTTGTGGGGGCATAAACTTGTATTATTTTGATTTTGTATCTTGTTGATACTTGCAAAATTATATAGGCCACTCTTGGTGAAATTGTGTGCATTTCAACTATATCTTTTTCTATGCGCTTATGGATTATAAATCCTACTCCGGCAATATTAATGTTGTCGTCAATTATGCTGTGGGAATGATAGAATAAATTTCCTGTTTCCAGTTTCATACATTCTTCGTCTTTTCTTCTGACCTCGCTGATTCCTAATATATCCCATCTTTTTTCCTTCATTTCTTCTTCTAGTTCTAGCAATCTGTCGTTTGTTCTCAGGGTTTTAGCATTGTACGTGGCTATGGTCAAGTATTTTTTGTTGTCTTGCCTTACCCGAGTATTCCTTGACGGTATGGATGTTGCTATAGTCGTTGGTTTTGGATGTTGACGATGTCGTGGTTTAACTAGCGAATTTTTGCCTCCCCCAGATTCCATGAGGCTGACTTCCATTTTGGAAGTGTGGGACTTGTGGTCACGTTGTGATTCACCCACCTGGGGTCCTTTTCCTTGTTTTTTAAAATTCGCCATCTTGGAGGGTTTTAGGACATTAAAACGCCACGCTGTCCTACTGCGGGTTGGCGAGTTGGAGGGGGAGGAGGGTAGGTGGAGTTAATGTGGGGAATGGGTGGGAATAAGGGTTAGGACATGACTTCTCTCGGTAGTAGGAGTTAAGAGAAAGTCACGGCTTGCGTGGGCAGGGTCGCATCCCTGAAGTAGACCTGTGTTCGCCGGGATCGCAAATAGTGTCTACCCGCTACCCGCACCTGTCAATCCATTACTAAGAAATCTGTTTTAACCATAAGTGTGGAGCTAGTGTTTTTGTGCTGCGCGAGTGTAAATATTTGTGCACATTTTATGTTCTCTTACTTCTTAAGAAAATTCTTGTAAATAGGGCAATGAAATACACCAAACCACTGATGCTTTCAAGATCCTATAATTAATTGGTTTGTAGCGCACGCCAATTTTTCCATGCAACTTCAACGTTTGGGTGTTACGATTTTATGCTGGTTTGTAGTATTTGAGTCTGAACCTCTTTAGAGACTGAGTGTAATTATTGTCGCGCTCGTTGTACCATAATGAAGATATGCGACGAGTAATAAAAGTGGAGGGTGTTATTGCGCTAATTGAACTGGCAGTGGGCGGGCCGGTTTGCTAGTGACAATGGGAAGTGGACAAAGATACTCATGCAGTCGAGACCCTGAGAGTTACAACGAAGGGCTGGAAGACTCCAAACAAGGTGATGATAAGATATACAGAAAATGACAGGAAGCAACTGGGTCTAAGCGGCCCGAGGTAGGGAACAATGGAAATAATGAGAGGATGCCTTTGTCTAGTAGTGGAACGACTTGGAGTTAATATGGAAGTTAAGATCATACATATTGCTTGCTGTGCTTAAATGTATTTTTACTAATTGGTGCTCATGAGAAAATTACAAAGAAGTTACTCGTTTCACCTTTGAAGGCAGTAGATATTTTATATACTACCCCAGCATCTGTGTTAACTTAGCAATGCAATTCTCTTTACCATTACATGCGAGGCACGAGAGATGAGTGGTATGCTAGATATACTAAATTTTTCGTTTCCTAATTCTCTCAAAATTAAGTGACTACGTGGATACAATTGCAGGAGAGACTACTTCAGTAGACACGGAGTTCAGTTCGTTATATGTACTAAATTTAACAGGCGCCTACGAATCTTTAAATAAGACAAGTGGATCCAGGTATTACAGAAAATTCGTAAACTCAAAGTACCACAGTATTCTGAAAGAAAGCACACAAATCCAGGTAGCAGTAACATAAATTATCCGATGTACTAATATAAAAGTGTAAAATAAATAGCAAACTGAGCCAGTACAGAGTAAAGGTGATTATTGTATAAATATTCACAAAAGTCAGATACACCTAAAAACACATAAATACGACTAATATTGCAAGTAAGTTAACATTTATATTATTCTAAAATGTACAAATACAGACTATGTTAAGGACAACCAACAACAGATTAAAAGTGTAACGGAGACTGAACTAGTCTCCGAGGATGAAAATCATTAATGTTTCTAGTTCTTTAAACGGGATTTGAGGGGTACCTATGGTGATCGTAAGGCAACCTATAGTTGACAGCAAGAGTGTGAAATCTACGAGATTCTGAGGGAATCCAGGCAGGACATGTAGCAAGGTAGTTAAAAAGGATCTAAAGGCATTGTACACAACCTTCAAATGGTGTTAAAAGAACTGGAAACAATACACGTTACATAAACTCTTTCGTTGGGGGCTAAAACAAGGCAAATAAAGAAGAATTGATCCTAGAATGCGGCATCAAGGGCAGAAACTGCGGGCTCGCGCTGCAATTGAGTCAAGGACGCCAGCTGCCCGTGGATCAGTGCAAACTTTACTTTAACAGGCTTTAGGGCTCCTACTTGCAGCTCAACCCTGGGCCACTTTCCAAGTGAATTCTAACAAAAACCTGTCTAGCTTGGCATTCGAGGAATATCTCTCTAAAAGCCACCAGAGTAGCATTAAACCGCTACATAAAGTTAGGGCTAAACCCAGCAAAACTTCACCAAATATCTCGCTAAACTATGGGCAACCCAAAATGGAAGCTTAGCTGCTCGGGATCGTAGCACACAACAAAGAGAGCGGATCAAGTTGCAGACCGGCCGTTTCTCGTTTTGCGCACTGATAAAAACTCATCACGACAAGAAAAGGCGCGCGTGAAGTTTAAAATATGCGACATAGATCCCAGAATTAAATAGACCGCGTTCAATAACCTGTAAGTCTATATAGACGCATTCTGACCGTAACTGTGTTTCTAACCCGGCGGGCAGGTTATTTTATCGTACGTTTACTGCACGTGGTCTTCTAATCATGGTCAATTATTTAAACTGATCGATCCTTATTTTGACGACATAATGTATTTTAGCGTTCGCAGTTCGAGTACATCGTGCAAGTTGAATTTTTAATTAGTAATCGGTACAGATTTGACTATACAGATGTACTAAAGAAATGTTACATATCTATATTACTAAGTAATTGTTAGTGTAGTTGAATGCCGTCGTTTATTTGGCCCGCAAAAAGAGAAGAAGAGTTAGGATTTAAGACAACAGCGTTAGAACAGCCCAGAACAAGCCGAACACATACGGTACGTTCCGTTGGTCTTGTCCGTGAATATTTCCGTGTGGAGAAACCATACCATGCAATATTGGCTCGATTTGAGTTTCGCAAAAATTTTAAAGGAACATCTTGTATCATATCTCTTTACTGTGTAGCGGCAGCAACATCCTGTCTATCACTCTAAAATTAAATTAATTTGAGGAATCAAAATACGAGCTATGTAAGGTAAGTAATACCTGTTGATCTAAAATTCCTTTAAGTTGTACCAACTATAGCAACTTACTTTAGAAGGCTCACATAATTCCGACTAGCTCAATCTTCGGCTGCGATCTGGGTATGATATATGTGGGATTTCTGTTTACTGTACTTTCGCATAAAGACCTTAGGTTCACTAAGAAAGAAATATTGGGCGCCAACAACGTTATTTAAATTGTTAATTTTTATCTTTATAATATTTATGTACATTGAATCATATAATTCGTGGGTCATGTTAATGGTTAATTATGAGTTTAATATAATAAAGGTTTATCTACCATGGCAGTTTCTATATGATACTTTATACGGAAATATCAATAATGTTGTGAATGCTACTTTAATAGAGTCCTTTGAAACTTTGAATTTTGATGTGTAAAGCGCAGTGCAGTGCCGCATATTTTGAAGTCAAGTAAGTGTTTTCAAAAAAGCAGAAATAATGTAAGTTCCAAATTCAACATTGAGAACAGCATATATTTTCTGAAGTCGTGAGCAGGGTTTTCCATGTAGCCGTCTCATTATATCAACGGCAGATGACACATCATGGTGGCCTATTAAACAATAACCAATAGTAATTTACGTTATAAGTCCGGTAAACGCAAGTTTACAGTAGCGAGTCCAAACGTTTCGGGACGAGGCGACGTAGGAGCCGAGTCTGAAATGTTGAGACGAGCTACTGTAAAAGTTTACCGGACGTATGTCGTAATGCGTTTTATTTCATACTGCAATTATTAGATTTTTACTTAAAACTACAAAAAAAAAATTTCAATTGAAAATAATAAATAGTTTGATTATTGATTTATTTCATTTGAGTCCGGTAAAATGTTTTACCGAACCTGTTTATTTCATTTGAGTCCGGTAAAATGTTTTACCGGACCTGATACCGTAAAGCCTCATTTTCCGGACTAAAATCATTAACTTAAACATGGGTTTTACGATGCAGTATGAAATAAAATATTTTTTCCTGTACCGACTGATTTGACTTTCGCAAGTGAATGTCAGTTATTCCGATGTAAAACCCCGTCCACCTCTCTAATAGTTTGCCGTCGCAACCATGTAAGTCTTTTCGGGGTTGTAAAAGTTTTAACTTGTAACAGTATCTAAACTAAAGCAAAGAGGTAACCTTTACTATTGTCGTATTCTTAACGTATGTTATACAAAAACTCTCTAATATAAGAAAACTGAAATGGAAAACGATTTGCAGTCTACTATACAGCTGACTTTCCGGGACTACCATTATGTATCAGACGGAAGATTGTTAATTACATAAGTAACCATGCAAAAAATTTAACATTTAAGATTCAACATTAAAATAGCTATACTACGTCGCCCAAGTCACCATCTGGTAGATGAAATCCCATTATTAGTAGCTTCAGCGTACTTATGCGAACGTTTTGTCCGTCCGTCCGTCCGTCCGGATCGCCTGTAACTTTCGAACGGCTACAGATATCGAAATTTTGAAAGGGGGCAAAGTTGTTGCTAAGGTCCCGAGCACCTTCATGCGCTATTTGGTTTTGGCTTTCCACTTTGCAAAATTTCCAAGCATTGTAGCACAGTGGCGGTTTGTCCACTTGGCGCCATCTACAGAAGCTCGGTGGTCACGTTTTGAACTACACATTCTGAAGCTACTCGTTAGACCTGTCCTTGAGCAGTTTATTGAAGAGGCAGACTGTGTATGTGACGATGTGGTGATAAAAATTCAAACTTGAAAACTGTTCGGCCCTTAGCCATTCGCCGTGGGTTTCCATGTCTATTATGCGTGTTTGCGGTATTAAAAAAGTATAGAATTAGCGTTAATAACAGTTTAATAAACTATTCCTTCTAATTAACATTAAACCAAACAGCACTACTTCTTATAATAACAGCCAAGTGGAGGTCAAGACGTACACGCAATCTGGACTAAACTACGATTAACTATGCGCCAGGTGTAATATTATTACTAACTCTTGTAGGAACCTTATTTCAACTATTGCAAAAGATACAGCTTTGCGTCGATCAACATTGTTAAGTAAGTCATGTAGTGGGCACGCCGTAAGAAATGTAAATACGTTAAACTAATATAGTAAGGATTATATATAAAAGAAAACAATAAACGAGACATTTTCCATCACGTAAAGTACAATTGGTAGAATTTCTAAAAGCTCTAAACAAAAATATGTATTAGCAAAAATTTATGAATGCAAATTTTGTGTGTATTACTTCAAAATTTTATAGAGGGGCAATAGTTGAAGGTGTAGGTACGGTTATAATACCAATTTTGTGTCCTACTCAATAATTTATTTGCCCTTGTTACATCTAATTTGATGAACCAAAGCATCTGGAATAATGTAAAACGTGGAGGCAGCTTAAATTCTATATTTTATGTAATTAAGTTGAAACTGTATTATTAGTGAGTAAGAGTAAAATACTACAGCCGCCCATTAATTTTAATTGTAATTGATTGTTCTGTAAAATGGCGTAGGTGGTGTAGCGAACTTTCTGCAGATATTTGATATCTATCCTGAAATGATGGAAACGGATGCTCACATTTAATTTAACTCCTTTGCCCTTTAATGGTAAAGATTATCCGATTGTACATGCTTCATTTAGAAACCATTAAAATTTGTATTAAAAGCCGAATTCCGAATTCCTTTACTCTCTCTCTCTACTACTACTTCAATCCTTGGATTGGTTGGCAGCTTTCCACTTATGTCGATCACAAGTGCTTCCTTTACTAAAATTAGATTAATTTAAGGATTACAAATACGGGATATGTAACGTAAGTAACGCCTGTTAATCTAAAATTCCCTTAAATAAAGAAATATCCAATATACATTTTGTACATTATTTATTTAACTCTTAAGTAAAATACACTAGTTTCAAATCGCTGAAATTCACTTTGCAAAAAAGATTGATTTGTATTTTTCTTCCACGGTTTTCCAACCAGTTTCACTGCTTCAAGAGAGTCAAATTTAATCCCCTTCCAACTTCTCTTCATTGGCACAAACAAGTGAAAGTCCGACGGAACTAACTCAAAAGCTGGACGAGCTATTGCTGACCATCAGAGATTATCTCCTCGCTGGTAATTGCTGTGTGGTGTTTTGCATTGTCATAGTATAGGACAATACTGTACACATTTTTTGTGGTTTTTATTCTGATGGCTTCTTTAAGATTTAGCATCAGTATGTCCCGGAATCATTAATTGTTTTATGTGGTTAAAAAAAGTTGAGCAAAATAACACATCGACCATTCTAGAACTTAGTCACCATCACTTTCTTGGAAGAAGTTTGCACTTCCCATTTTTTGGCGTATAATGTTGTTCCTCCGATTGATAATTAGTTCCTTGACCATAGCTAGACTCTCGCGCATCATCCTTTGGTTTTCACTAAGGTCCTTGGGTCAACTAGCGTCAAACCCATCTAACACATACCTTAGAATATGGGGCGAGACCTACTTACCGACAATTTGGCACACGCCAAAAGTCGAGTGCTGGATGCAATAAAAACTTTCCCGAGGGCAGTTTTCTAAGGGCAACCAGCACGATGACTCTTGGCACGGGCAAAATTATATGTGTGTTGCCCGCGTTTATATTTTGAAGATTATTACACCAAATCCGTATACGAATTATGCCTTGTAAATTGGTCGCTTTCTGTGGTTCTGACCACTACATAGGGTCATTCATAAAGTTGTTAAATGGATTTAAGTGTCTTTATAAAAATTCAACCAATTAAAGCACTGGACATTTTGAATGTTGACCAATGAGGTGCAACTTAAGTTACAATTTCTCCTTACCATGGAATTGTAGCAATTTTTAATAACACCCTTGCGACAATTGTCCTGCATTTTTTAGGTTTTAGACAATCAATAGTCTACCAAAAGATCCCTCAACCATGTCAAATTGCCTGTTTGTATAAGTATTGCTTCGTTATGGAGTTACAGTCTTGAACGTAGAAAGGAGGGGGGTGCGTAATTGATTATGTGATTAATTTTTAATTCTTTGAGTTTGAATCGGAGCTACAAAACTAAAACAAGAAGAAAATAGTATTACAAAAATATACGAAATGTCCTCCCATTTCTAACGCATATGTGCAGTAGGGTGGAACGAAAACGGCCTTTTTTTAAATTTAGTTTTGTAATAGTGGGCAAAAGTTGCCTTTTAGGTTCAAAAAGAAAAAAAAATTGGATGCTATACTACAACATCTTGATGTGCCGCAAAAAGCTTGAAGTATGTAAAGAAATTTAAAAAATTGAAAAATTATAAACTTTGATAAATTATTTTTATGGTTTTTTCGTACATATAATGTTACAAAAGATAGTTGTAAATACATATATAAGCATTAGAATTGGAAAAAGTTATTAATTACAAAATATAATAATGATAAAGAAATATCTTTTAATGTCAAAAAGTTTGTATTTTTGCTGATTTTGAAACTTTGGCGAACGATTGTTGTTGTTACAAATAGCACTTTTAAAGACATTGAAAGTTCCTTTTTTATGATTTAAAAATCCTTTTATAATTACAAATGTTACAGCTGCAAAATGTTTGTTTCTACTTCATTAACACATTAAACTGTTTGTTTTTGTAGTTATTAAATTATGGCATGTTCTCACGTGAGTCAATTTTTGCTCTCATGTATCCTTCTCTTGCCATTGAACCACATACATTTTGAGCCGATTCAGTTACCAGTTTCACAGCTTTTTCCACTGCTTGCGTGTGACAAGGAAGCAGGGGAAAGTCGATAAGCGGGTCCACTTTACTATTTGGTTGAGCTACATGTGTCTTCTGTATAAAATCTTTGACAGAGTCACTGGAAACAGGTTTTACCAAGAGGGGTTCGGTAATATCATTTTCAGCCCATGAGATCATGTCGATGTAATCATTTGCGTCAAAGTTTATCTGTGGAACTTTAAACTTTTTGACTCCGCCTCTACTTTCTGTTCTTGCTTTTAAGCACGTCATAAACCAAGCTCTCTTATATCTTGGTGCTTATCACATGGCATGGACGAAAGGACATTTTCTGCAGCATAAAAGTGCCCATTTATTTGAATAACCGGGTCTAGAACATTCTTGAAATTATCACAAGCCGCCTTCCCATGGCGCGAGGCTCGGCGAGCTTTCACCTGCTTTTAGCGAGCCTCGCGCCGTGGGAAGGGTGTAGCTCGCGGCGCGTTGGCGCGGCTCGTTAAATAATGGCACAAAATTGGCATCCAAGCCGCGAGACTCGCCAAAAGCAGGTAGAAGCTCGCCGAGCCTCGCGCCGTGGGAAGGAGGTTGCTCGTGGCGCGTTGGCGCGGCTCGGGCTTCCCGCCGACTGGCGGTAAATTTTGCACGAGTCAAAGGAAACGCGCCTCTACCTTTTTGCTCGCCTTGGCTCGGTATTTAGGAATCGGGGACCATAAATTCTATTATAGAGTGTGCACTCCAAAATATAGTCTAAAAAATGTACCCTATCTGCAATGACCTTGCGGTTTTAATTGTGGAGGGTTCCATTTTTTTTTCGATTGCAAAAAAGCAGAAAAAATATTTTTCGGCATTTTTTTTATTACTAAAAATTTATAAATTTTATACATGCATCGCATCTACAAGATTATTTTTGAATATTTCTCAATAATTTTCAAATCAGTGGAAAGCTTATTCTTTCCGAATTCAGATGATGCAAATTAAACACAAAACTATTTTTAACAAATGCTGCAGAAATTGTTTAAACAAAGCGTACCGGGAAAGCGCGTTGTAAACTTCAGCATCTAGGTATTTTAATAACTATTACACATAAAGGTATACTTTCCAAGTATGAAATGTATACAAAAGAATGGAGAAATTTTTAGTGGAAGAATTATCTCTATTGAATTATTGTTGCAAAAAATACGATTTATTTTCCGCTGTGTGTTTTGCGTCTCACGCGCGACGCGCTTTGCCGATCACTGATTTGCATCGCGTTACGAATATACTGTGCGTTGGAAATCATTTGTATGTATTATACCTACTCATTATTACGCTGATTGGTTATACGTGAGTAATGTCACCGGTAATCACTAAAAATCAGAAATTTAAAGATTAATATAAATAATAATAATAGCATTTAATCATCCCGCGTTCGGGCAAAGGCCTCCTCGACTTTTGTCCATCTCGGACTGTCTTGTGCTGTCTTCATCCATTGTGTTCCTGGCATTTTCTTGATATTATCCTCTCATCTAGTTTTCTTCTCGGTAATGCTGGAGGCCTTTCCGTGGTTGATCTTTGCCAACCTGGCCACATGACCGGCCTAGTTCCATTTGAGCTTTTTAAACCACTTGAGCATATTCCGGCATGCGGCAGGCGTCTTTTTATTTCTTCGACTTTTATACTATCACTTAATTTTAACTTTAAAATGTACCTCAGCATTTTATTTTGCGTCACTAATAGCCGATTTTGTGTCCGTCTAATGACCACGTCTCTCAAAGCCGGTATTACAAATTTATTGAACACTTATTTTCTATATTTGCTGATAAACTACCTTGGAAAACATACTTGAGTGACCATAATTTATTCCAGGTTTTACTTATTCTGTGCTGGATTTCTTTCTCCTCTGCTTTTCTAAATGATATAATCTGACCTAAATATGTTGCTTCCGTTGCATATTTAAGTTTTTCACTATTAATTGTTACTGCTGCTTTTGTGCTGTTGTTAATATGTTTGCTGTTTACGAAAATTTTTCCATTTCAGTTTTCTAAATAACTGTTCTAACGCTGCATTAAATAAGATCGGCGATAAAGGAACTCCTTTCCGGATTTGAAAATCGGACCTACTTTTTCCATTCTTATAACCTTTATATTTCGTATAATAATTAATAGTAATTAAAAACATAACCAGCAAAACAAATATTTATTATAAGAATTTTCAGTAGTTGAATTTCAGAATTGTTAAGAAATAGCATAGGCCATGAAAATAATTGCAAAATGACGTTTTCGAATAGCTTTATCTTTGTTTAAAACATAATAAAATCAGAGCAGGCTTGGCAATTCATGTAACAATGAGTAAACTGTAAACAAAATAATTGGGGTAGCTTCTGTGAAAGCTTTGGTTGTGAAATTGCCACGCTGCCCCAGAGAAGCAAGTTATTTTATGAATTAATAAATACCCAAGTTAATTAAAAGAGTTGTTTAATTGAGTGATTGTGTCCTGGGTTACTTGTGGAAGTTTTGCCTTGCATTGGGCTTCCGGGCAGGTAAAATACGAATCGTCGAAGTGGTGCAGTGGAATCTGTGATGTTTTGGCATATTCTACGGAGGTTGAGACAGCTTTATAAGTTCTTATACGAGTGAATAAGCAGCGGGAGTATACCACAGCGGAGCACGAGATTTGGGGCCCCAACTTCATTGGAAGCGCTTCCAGAGATGTCCGAGAGCATCAGCCGTTTACCAAGTAGGTTCCAGCGCAGATTTGAGTCTTACTAACTGCAGGCAAACAATAACGAATGGTCCAGAGTATCGTGGAAGTTCCAGCGAGAGGCAGGTAGCACTATTTTCAACGGAGAAGTCATCAAAAGGTTAGAATTACCTCCTAAAAGTGTTAGTTTTGTGAATCTGCTTGGTTAGCCTCCCTTAGAACGTCACTTCCGCTTCGTGGCGTGGGTGGAAGTGTTTTGTTTATGACGCAAAATACTTACATTCCATTGTTATCGCATAGCAACAGCGTTAGTTGCGCGGACATCGAGAAATTAATTAAAATTGTCAGCTTGTTTACGTATTCTCAAACCACTTTGGTTTTGTATTTGTTCCCATCAGTTAAAAAATATAACCCACTTGTTAAATCTTATTAGAAAAATAGCGATATACAGAGTGCTTACAATTAAATGATTCATTTTAAAATATTACCATAAATAAACAATTTTGATAGCCAAACGTAGTTAATTAGTAATGATAGCAACAGCAAGTTCATATTCGTTCTTTTTTTAATTAGATTCCGCGAGCTAACCCTGAGATGAGAGTGAATTAAAATTACAAATGTAAGCATTATTACAGTATAGCCAGGAAAATTACAAAAACTATGTTAGTTTAGGGCTGTTTAATTTATTCAAATAATTAAAAATGATATTCAAAGATTTATTATACCCATATCATTTATTTATTATAACTTAAGGGAGAAAATATAAAAATATAAAACTAATACATTGTTTTTCTCATAAAGCAGCTATAACCACAAGAAAATTCAAGAGGAAACTACCAGTTCACAAGAAATGTTATTGATCATGTTTGTGCTAACGCTACCTACTTAAAAAATAACACACTTTTTATTGCAAGCTAAATTTTATGGTTTTTTATTTTAATAATAATCGTTGTTAAGTTTTATTTTCCATATAGGCCTATACTAATAGGTTACAAAATATTATTTCAATATTTTCAATAGAAAAAACAACATATGAGATAAAGCACTTTTGAAAATTCTTCTAATAAACAAGGTTTTATAAAAGTAACGCGATGTTTTTGTAATTTTGCATGGGGCGATAATTCTCGATTCTGAATAACTTTTCTTAATAATGTTTTGCCATGTTCGAAAGAGAAAACGTACTTTACCTGAACAAAATATGTTTTTAAAGTACTGTCAAGGCCTCCTTGATATTACGCCGGAACCCTAAAGGCGGGGATTTTTAAAGGGTTATTGCTAGGGTACTAAGGAATATTTGTGACAAAACTCAGAACTGCATTATTAGTAGATTAGTAGATATTTATTATGCTGGGCAAATTCAAAACACGCAGCGGAAAACAACGGAACGATGTACAAAAATAAATCCTATTTTTTACACGAATAAAGCAATAGAGGTAATTCTTTCATTAAAAATTTCTCCATTATTTTGTATACATTTCATATGCTGGAAGTATGCCTTTATGTGCAACCGTTTTCAAAATATCTCGATGCCGAAATGTATACCGCGCATTCCTGTTACGCTTTATTTAAACAATTTCTGTAGCATTTGCTAAACATAGTTTCGTGATTAATTTGACATCATCTGAATCCAGAAAGAATAATCTTTCCAATGGTTTAAAAATTATTAAAAAATATTCAAAACTAAGCTTGCAAATGCGATGTAAGCATAAAATTCATAAATTTTTAGTATTAAAAAAAATTTCGGAAATTATTTTTTTCTGTTTTTTTACAATCGCAAAAAGAATGGAGCCCTTCAGATTTAGATTCGCAAGGTCATTCCAGATAATGTACATATTTTTTAAACTATATCTTCGAGCCCACACCCTATCATTTTAGAAAGGTTTTTTGAGGAGCCCGATTCCCTGCTACGGCTCGTGATATAGCGTTCCAACGAGTACGAACTTGTATCAACATGTTCCTGTTTCGGCTACTACTACAATATAATGTGATGGTTTTGATTGAGTGGCATTTGTACATTTCGTCCGCGTAGTGTATCCACTGAGGATTTTCCACATAATTAATAAAAATAATTGTGTCAATATAATCTTTGATAAGGTACGTAAATTTGTATTAGTTGTTAATATAGCGTAACATAAGAAACGCTTGGAAGAAGATGTTGTTTATGTTAGGTTATATTATACAATAGGCTGAATTTAGAAATGACTTTTACTGAAACTGAGCTTATTATTAAAATTCGTCAACATGTTTACAGAGATGGAGTGGTCAAATGAATTAGTAATAGAATTTCTGGAAATCTTTGAACAGGAAGCTGTAATTTGGAATCCTAGTCATGAAAACCATAAAGACAGAAACGAGATCCATGATGAGTGGAAGAGGATTCAGAACATTTTTTCTGGAGAGCATTCCTTAGCGGAACTAAAAAAGAAGAGGGACTCCTTAATGGCTACGTTCCGAAGACTTTTAACCAAAATTAAAAGCAGTAGGAGGACCGGTACTGGTACGAAAGATGTGTTTAAACCTGAATGGTTTGCATACAACCAAATGGCAAAATTCCTACATGAAATATACAAACCTAGGAGAACAACCCATTCAGAAGTATGTATTAATTTTAATTTTTTCGTTGACCGCTAGTTAATTTCAATATTAATGAATTATTTTTCCTAAAAAAGGATAGATTAATAGACGTCATTAATACACTGTTTTTGATTAATACACTCTTTTTCATCAATTAACTGGGTTTTTTAAATGATGGATTAATAGATTTATTAATACACTGTTTTTGATTAATACACTCTTTTTCATTAATTAACTGTTTTTATCTACGACCACTACTAAAAGTAGGCCTTTTAACGCTAGCTTGTTTCACTAAAAGTGACGTTTTATAGTTTACCGTGTTTAAAGAAATCAGCTGTTTACTTTTAGCACATGTGCTAAAAGTGAAGGGAGGTTCAAAACTACAATTTCGAACTGCAAGTGAAGTTGTAAAGCTATTCTAGTTGCTTCTTGCGTTACAGGTAAAGCGTTTTTGAAATAATTAAAGCGTTATGTAATGAATACAGTCATATGTGGAGTATCAATAATTACATTGTAACGTTTCGCCCTGAGATTAAATCCTAGTAATGCTCAAAAAACATTTGAATTGAATTCAGCGCGCTTTTTTTTAAACGTTACGGATCCAACCGACGATAAGCCGAACGACATCCGATGCCGCAAGTTACGATAAGGCGGCGCGCAAGCGAAACTCCCCTCCTACTCTAATCGCCACCGGAAGCAGCAGATAAGGGACCCCGATACTATAAATACGAAGACCGCCCAACTGCCGCTCTCTCTCTGTGACCGATCTTCATCCGATAAGAAGATACCTGACCTGATCCGTTATCTAATCTGGCTGCATTTCCTACCGCCATTTTGTCGTTACGAACTGTTAGCAAGATTAGAATAATTCACACCCGTTCTAAATAACCTGTACTGAACGCTATTCTATCATGTCGGTAAATTTCTGGTTAGTAGTGTAGCGTTTGAATCCGAAATATTGCAAGTTCCAGCACACGCTGTTGAGATCTTGGAATATTTTATAATCTCCACACCCGAACGTTCCCGTGTACTCATCGACTGCGAAATCCTGTTTATTCGCAGTGT
This sequence comes from Agriotes lineatus, assembly GCA_940337035.1. Classification (NCBI taxonomy): domain Eukaryota; kingdom Metazoa; phylum Arthropoda; class Insecta; order Coleoptera; family Elateridae; genus Agriotes; species Agriotes lineatus. Next base: position 15,403,080 of record OW679200.1, read on the forward strand.
ACAAAAGGCCCACAAATTGCCCGATTTCCGCGAAGACTAATTTTGTGTGATTCACAGCATTTTACTGCGCCGGAGGCCACCGCCCGATCTGCAAGACCTGAAGGTAGCATCCCCCGTCCGCAAGTCGCATCGAACGTAAATAAAGCCGAAGCCACGACCTGGAGCGATAGCGCGCTATCGCGCCAGCCGGACTTCCCGATAAGCGCTCCGTTCTACCTGCGAGAGGTCAAAAACTATCTACGCACCTGGAAATCGCGTGCTACTGATTTGCGCGCTGAGTCCACCTAGAGGAGACACCAACTTCCAGGAAGGCGTCGCACATTAAACTCTAAACACACAAACAATCTCCAGGTAAAGCTTGCCATATATTTTAATTCGTAAAATCCGCAGAAGGATAGCGCCTGCAAGCACAATTCTGAGATTTCCGACATCGATCGGTTTCGAGCGGAGAATTCTCGCGGATCGGCGCGGAAGGAAACACTCGCTGCCCGTCCGAGGAAAGACATCTCCAAGCCTCGTGACCTCCTCCGCAGAGGTGCCTTGTGGGCTGCCTGCCCCGCCAACAAAATTTCGACGTGCAATTGATAGTATTTATAATTTCCGTATTGTATGATATACAGTTCAGTTCGCATTTTTGTAAGATACAGTTAGAAACATTATACTGATTTATTACTAACTTATCGTTGTTGTTGTATTTATTTATATTCGAGTGTACCGAACCCTCTTCGACAGTGAGTTATCCCGCGGCTAAATTTAATACACCCTTACAAGAAGGGTGGAATATTACAACATTTCGTAACTGACCTTGACAGCACAGGCGTGGCCAAACAATCGCCAGCGGCGTAGGCTACTATTCATTATGATGCAGCGTCGCAGATGCTAACCTTTCTTAAATCGATATTTATGGATTAATAACGGTAAAATTAAGGTCGTAGATAAAATAGTGTATGCAACGCGTGCTAAAAGTCGTTTATGCGCGAGACATGTTATGAAACTCAGCCTTCGGCTTCGTTTCATAATTTTCATGTCTCGCGCATAAAAGTCGACTTTTAGCACTTGTTGCATAAATAGCTATTGTGATTTTGACGTTTTGATGATATTTTGCATGGAGGTTAGTTGTATTAATCAAGTTTTTCGCCACAAAAAAATATTTTGCGGTCAACGAAAAAATTTTGTAATCAACTCGTTTGTTAATGGGCGATTAGTAATCTCAACTATTAAAGGCACTCACTGGCTATCGCTCGTTCGTGCTTTAAACAGTTTCGATTATTAATCGCCTTCATTAACACACTTGTTGGTTAAATAACTATTATTTATTACTGTACAAGTATAATAATTTACATCACCACAATTAAATAACTGAAATGTATACTGAAGGAAACAAATTTAAATGCCGGCGTAAAAAATATTTTATTTCGTTAAAAAAGATAATTTGGGTATATAAAAAACAATAATTTGAACATTTCTCTTTTCTAATCTGGAGTTTTATATTTAAGATGTACCTATTATAAAAGTATGACAATATATAACAAAAATTAGTCGACTTACGGAAAACGTATCGAAATAAAAAGTTAGAAAGTATACGCAAAAATATTGTATCAATGATATCTTAAAAAGTAAAATAATATTATTTTCTCAAAATGTATCCTGCCAAGATACTGCGCCATTTGACAAAAAGTATTCGGCAAAAGATTTTCTAATTTCCTTTGCTTCATGTCCTGGTTTCCTCGCCACTCTTCGTAGGGGCAATAGAGAAGTGATATCACTTTGGTCATTGCGCCATGATCCAGGAATAAATTCTCCTTCAATCTCTCTATCAAATAAACCTTGTGGCGAATATGATGTATTTGAAGTTCTACTTCTTCTTAAAAAATTATGTAGTAAAACGCAGGTTTTTGTTATATCACAAACCCTATTTGGTTCAAGCAAAATTGGCTTTCTAAATACGCGAAAAACAGAGGCCATGATTCCGAAAGCGTTTTCAACCACTCTGCGAGCACGTGAAAGCCGATAGTTGAAAACTCTTTCAGGACTTCCTTTATCATAAACGCCAGGGAATGGTTTCATCATATTCGTATTCAACGCAAATGCATCATCGCCTACAAATACGTAGGGCAAAGGCTCATCTTTCAGTGGAAGTGGCTTATCTGGTGGGAGACATAATTGGTTTTCTTCCAGTTTTTTAAAAAGAGAAAAATTTCTAAATACCCCACCATCACTTATTCGTCCCTGACATCCTATATCGACGAATGTGAAACAATAATTCGCGTCCACTAAAACCATCAGCACTACGCTAAATGTACCCTTGTAATTGTAGAATTCGGAACCACTGTTAATAGGGCACTGGATTACTATATGCTTGCCGTCTATGGCGCCTATGTAATGAGGAAAATTCCACATTTCTTCAAATTCTCTTGCTATTTGCAGCCATTTTTCAATTGTATTAGGCACCTAAAAGGTAAAAGTTGTCATACTAAAATTATATTTAATTTTTAGACGATCACGTATGAAAGTAACATTATCGCGACAACAGCCTACTACAGAAAGTTGACAATTTCATACACTAGCACGATTATATTCTACTAACTAGTCATATCGTAACGGCACAAAGTTAGTCAAATAATCCAGACGCTTTAAACGTTGCTATGCTTCCCAACAAGCTCTCATTTTTTTATAATTGTACCAATAATAATATAATAATCAATTTTCTAAACGAAATAAAAACAATTCTTAAAACTAGAATTTACTTTGTGTAGTCGTCTAAAAAATAGTGTTCATAACTCCCTCGAAAGTGCAAATATATGTGCTCGTGTTTTAGATCCACTCGGGCTTCGCTACCCTACGTCCTCGGTTGCCTAATCAACACTCGCACGATATTTGCTACTTTCGACGCTTGTTATGAAACTAACTATTTCAGCATACTGTAATATCATTGAACTAAACGATTTTTTTAGGAAACAGAAGAAAGTGATAATAGTGAAGAAACAGGAACGAACGCAAGTGAAGCGGAAACCCCCAATAAAGACTCGGAAAATAGTACCGCAAGTGAAATAGCTACTCCATCAGCATCCTCCTCACAATCTCTCACGCAAGAGCATAACGCGTTTAAACAGCCTCCTTCAAAAAAGCGAAATGTTCAAAGCAAGATGTTGCTGGTAGAGAAACGAATGGATGAAGCGTATAAAGTCCTGAAAAGCATAACAGAACAACCAGAGCAGGACGAATGCACCTTATATACACAACTACTAGCAAAACAATTAAGAGCATTTAATGAAAACACACGTGACGTGGCGATGTTCGAAATCAATAATTTGATGCATCGGCTCAAACAGTCATCGTACTCAAGATATGTGTATTCTGGGATACCATCTGCATTCTATGCGTCACATCCACCGTTTCAACCGCCTTGTACAGTCAATCAGCAGGTTTCTCCCAGTCTTCACCGTATCAGTCAGTTATAGGATTTCCATCATCCCTTCATTCTCAATCATATCCATGCCATTCACCATCTCAATATTCACAGTCATCACGAAGCCAGTCATCATCTCCATATCCCCAAACATCACTAAGCCAGCCACCATCTCCTCTCACAACCATTACCAATCGAGCCGCCATCTTCTCTCATACAATCACAGGAGTACTTCGTTCAGTATTCTGCAGTACCAGAAAACAACGAAACAGAAATAGAACATTTACTTTCATGAAGATAAATTCATTTATTCCAGAGTTTGCTTTGAAAGATTAGTTTTTGTTTTATTTTTATCTGAGAAAAATTTCATTTATTTTTTATTATATTACTACTTATTCGTATAAATTGTTGTTTTTTGTATTGATATACTGGCTAACAATGAGGCCAGGGCCATATCTCCATCTCCTTTGGTTGTCAACGGATATGAATGAAACTTTTTGTCTGGATATTAAACATAATTTCAGATGGACAGATAGATATAGTCAAAATAACCGACTTTCGGTTTTACCGGAAATATCATTAACTTTGATTTTTTAAATGGATCGCCTGTATATTTTGTTTTCCGGAATCTACGACTCAAATTACATACGACAGTGCTGCCAAATTTGCTTAGGCATTACACAAAAATATATTTAAAATGTGTTAATAAAAAAATCAGGTTTACATAATAATAAACTAGTGCATAATGCATATCTTTAGATTAGTAATTAAATTTTCTATATAATGGCACGATGGACCTTGGTAGGCACCATGAAGTAGTTATTATTATGAGAGTCAATTACAACAAATTTTCTCCACTCATAGCATTCTACGATACAAAATAAAATTTTAAAGAAATAATTCCATGCTTAGGAAAACAAAGCTTTGGCAATACCATCGTATGTAATTTGAGCCGCACATTCCAAAAAACAAAATAGGCAAGGCGATCTATTTCAAAAATCACAGTTAGTGGCGCTTCCGGTGAAACCGGAAGTCCTCCATTTTAACTGTATCTATCTGTCAATCAGACATTATGTCCCGTGGAGAGATATTAAAAACACCAAACCTTCCCCATGTATCACATTTAATAAATGCTAGGTTAATACAGTAGCGACATGTTTCGACTAAAAAGTCATCATCAGGCTAACTACAATTAATATTACATGTTAAAACAGTAGTTTAAAAGATAAAACCATAATTAAGCAAATCAGAGATGAACCTTGAAGAGGTGCATGTGTTAAACCATATGTGTCGAGTCACATGGAAAATTAAGGACCTAGTCGGTCGTGAAGGCGCAAATTACATGCTAAAAAACAATCTAATTAGTAAAAATAGCTTAATCAAAGGTAAAACTTACGGGAAAATCTTAACAAACTAGTTGAAAATAATTAAAACCTATTTAAGGCATATTTAAAAACAAAATTAAACTATCATCCATCGTGAGGCGAAGTAAGACAGAGAATGCCCGGAAATCGAGCAAATTTGAAAATTTAACTTAGCCGGTAAACAAAAAAACTGTAACAATAATACAACTTTCTGTAAACCAGGTGACAACAATAAGAACTAACGCAAGAATATCAAATCGTGGTTTAAGTTCAGGACTTCGTTAAGAGATGACTGGGGGTTGGAATTATGATTTTTAAGAATTTCTTTAGTTTCCAACAAATTCAATTTAAGCCCCTTTAAGCTCCTTAAATAGGTTTTAATTATTTTCAACTAGTTTGTTAAGATTTTACCGTAAGTTTTACCTTTGATTAAGCTATTTTTACTAATTAGATTGTTTTTTTAGCATGTAATTTGCGCCTTCACGACCGACTAGGTCCTTAATTTTCCATGTGACTCGACACATATGGTTTGCACCTCTTCAAGGTTCATCTCTGATTTGCTTAATTATGGTTTTATCTTTTAAACTACTGTTTTATCATGTAAGTTCTCGCCTCTTAACGGTTCTATTTTACTAATCTGTAATATTAATTGTAGTTAGCCTGATGATGACTTTTTAGTCGAAACATGTCGCTACTGTATTAACCTAGCATTTATTAAATGTGATACATGGGGAAGGTTTGGTGTTTTTAATATCTCTCCTGTGATGTACAACCCCATTTCGAGTTACCAATGAATCCTTTTGTTGAAGGATTATGTCCCGTGTGAAGTTTCATCCCTATCGATTCATAAATAAAGAAGATATAAGCATGGCCCTAGTCTCATCGTCACCCGGAATAATCACTTACTCAATCAAATTCATATAATAAATATTTTCTGACCTTTATTTCGTCTTTTAGTTCACGCATTAAAGCAGTACATACTTCATGCACACATCTGGATACTGTCTGGATAGAAAACTTAAACAAGTATGACAAACTTGTAAAGCTGTCTCCCGAAGCAATAAATCGCATAGTTACTGCAAATCTTTCTTGTATAGGGATGCATTCTCGCAAATTTGTATCGGATTTTCCAATTATATGGCCAATTTTGTTTAACAGGTATTCAAAATCTGTTGCCGACATTCTACAAAAATTTATAAATGCTCCCGAAGGCTCTTTTTTAAAGTCATGCAGCATATCTGTAGCGTTATATCTGTAAATAACAAATGACCAATAATACAAATAACTCAAAATAAAACACAATTAATAATATCACACATTAAACATAAACGTATCAACTTACCTTTTCCTACTTTTATTATACGATGACATCCACCAGCGCCTTCTTTTTTTCTCCGACTCTTTATTTATTAAGTATTGTCCACTCATCATAATATAATACGTGGCACAAGCACTAATACGCCTCTGTTGGTTGTCCATTTTCAGCTGCATATAGAAGTGGTAGTCTCGGTTTAAAGTTGCCCGAGCCTCTATATTATTAACGTGCTCGCGGTTCGGCGCGCCGTGGGAATGGTCCAGGCGCGACCAAGCTTGGCGGCGCGTGGCTTGGCGAGCCACGCGCCGCTCGCCGAGCCACACGCCGTGGGAAGGCGGCTTCAGAGAGATAGCACGAATATGAGATAAGCTTAAACAGATGTTTGGAACCATAAGTACATGAAGGTTTTAACTTAATGTTAAACCACACAGGTGCATAGACTATAACAATGTAGTCAGTCAGAGTCTTAAGGTTTTCAGTTGGATTTTTAGTTGTCACATACAATCTAAGTATACGGTTTGCTAATGTAAGCCACCTGGAGTGAGGAAGTTTTCGAGGGTTTCTTAAAGATAAATCTAGCTGGCAGTTTCCACTTGATACAGCCATATACATATCCAATAAATACTTCTGATCTGTACTTAAATCATTTATGTTCTCCCAAAGAGGAAGGTTATTTTCAATTGGCAAGAAAGTAACCACAGGAAGATTAGCACAGTTTTCCAGCTGCTGAGCTATTTCGCCTTTAAACTCATTGCGTCTCTTCATTTTACCATCTAAATTACAAAAAGATGTAGCAAAGGTAGCTCATTTCCATGGAATACACAATTATAAAGGTCTTCCTATTTCATTTTCCATCAAATAAATCACACCATTATTATGTTCAGTATTTACGATTCCATTACACCCAATAGCAGTAAAGTTTAAAAGTTGTTCGTTGTGTTCTGTCTCTTCAAGAAACTCCAGTATACTGTCTGTTAAGTCTTTTCCAGTGCCAGATTTAGGTGTTACGTGGCCTAAAAACTTTGAGTTTGGTTCCCCTATCAGTGAAACGTGCTTTTCTGAAATAACTTTTTTGTGCTAGTTCCTTTATTTTCTTGAACAATTGCTTTGTCTTTTTTTCCATCAAAAAACAATCCTCTGTTTTCGCTTATCTGATCATAAAGACTGTCATTAATGAGATATCTTCGATTCTTTGATCTTGCTCGTCTAATTTTCATCCTGTCTATTACTTTGGTTTTGTCTTTCCCTGTTCTTAGACCCAAGTCCTGTAAATCCCCCCCCCCCCCTCCAACATCCGCTCCGGCCATGACTCATGCTCCCGGATGCCAATGCAATAGTTAAACTGTCTTTATCTTTCTATTCATATTAAAACTCCTATTTGAAACTTTTTACTGCATAATCGAGACACATAAAAGAAGTTGCAAAAAGTGTGTTTTTATAAAACTTTACCGCTCTTTGCGGCACCTCAAGACATAATGAAAACAGTTAAAAAAATTCTATGTATTTTTTGATATAAAAACTGCTTCTTTGACAGTATTTGAAATAAAAAAAAATTGACAGCTTCTTAAAAAAACTTAAAAATGTAGCGAAAATTGCAATTTTATGAAACTTTATCGTCCTTGTGGCACCTCAAGACGTGCTCCAATCTTTTTTATATATTTTTTTAATCTTGTCTACACCAAAAGGCAACTTTTCTGCGCTATTACAAATTAAAAATCAAAACTTGTTTTTTTCGTTCCACCCTAATCTGCGGTCTAGAAATAATGCATGGATTCGGCCTTCGTTTTCCAGGAATCTTGTAATATCTTCAATAATTTTCTAGTGTTGTAGTGGTGTAGATCCAAATTCCTAAAACATTGAATCCGGTTGAAGGACCAATGTCTGAAGTCTTTCAATATTGTATTCCAGAAAGTAATTCAGAGAACGTAGTTGGTTGACTGAGAGGACCAAGTTAATATGTTTGGTAGACACTAAAGAGTTGGGAGCTTGCTGATGAGATAAATATTTAAGGTGGTTAGGTTTGAAATAATTTCTACATATAAGCGAGAAGGCCAGCACAAACCCCCTTCTTCTAATAATTGTAGCCTATGTTAACTCACATTAAAATAAACACAGAGTATGTTAAAACTGTACTAAAATTAACCCAAATTACGTATGGTTAAACATAATTTAAACACCAAAGCTTATCGTATCATACTCTTCTACTCTGACCAGCCTTTTTCATTCTTCTGGGAGTATTTCAAGTAGTAAGATACGAATAATTTGCTATTGTAGCTACGAGTTCCAAAATTAATTGTCAACACTACTATTCATATAAATTTAACTGTCGCGAACAAGTCGCCGTAACCAAGTTACTTCCTTAAGAAGAGACCCTGTTTAAGTGGAGAAGCCAAACGATTTTTTTAATAATAATAAGAAGTCTTTATTTCCAACGAGAACCAAATTCCCAATTACAGGAAACATAAACAAATTGATAACGAAACTAGTCTCGCCAAGATTTCCAATACAATAAAACAAACCAGCTGACCTTCTCCTAAACCGAGCTTCTAAATCTATATATCATGCAATTAACGAAATTTACCCCAGTACAACATTACTTTAATCCAGTTATTACACCACCAAACTGACCACTTGTGAGCGGAAACATGAATATCGACGTCCATTTTACTGTACGCGATAGGCGATTCGAAATTCACGTTAGACCTAGAGAGCGAGTATTTAAGTGAAAATTGAAATCTGATCCTTAAACAAAGCAGTCTGGATTGAAATTCTGATAAAAGTATAGGGGCGTCAACACTGTACCGAATAAAATGAAATAGGAAGATTCATAAATGTAACGTCACTCAAATTAAAATGAATAATAATCACAACTTAGTTGTACATTTGAAATAGCTGATTCTAATGTTCCATGTTCCTAAACAACAAACCCATTTTATCTCTGAAGTAGATATGTCATACATAAATAGGTTAAACAAAAGTGGTTCTAGCACAGATCCCTAAAATACTCCAGCAGCAGTGTGTCTTAATTCTGACGCTGCGGGATTGCTTTTGACTCGAAAAGTTCGATCTGTGATGAACGACCGTCCTATCTTAGTTAAATAATTTGGTAAATCTAAAATAATCATTTTATAACATAAAACTTTCAGCCACACCTTTCAAAAAATTAAGCTGTATCTAAGAAGAGTATGCTATTTGTTTTCATAACCTTTGATAGTAATTTAACTGATTGGTAATAGCTACTGCGTCACTAAATATATCGGAGTGGATCCAAATTCAAAATGCGATAGAATTTGTTTCTCTTCAATTTATCTGTTTAATTTGGCACGAATACTGTCTTCTGTGACTCTTAACTCTATATATCATTACTGGCATACATTTTATTCGTGGAAAAAATATTATCCCCTCTGAATTATTCCAAGTTGTTGGAAAATAACTAATATTGAGGTAGATATTAAATATAGATGTAAATTGCGTAAAAAACAATCATCAAGTGGTCTTCTGTCAAACAGTATTTTTTGAAAGTTATGTCGTAACTTATTTTATGGATTTTATGGACTGAGCGCGTTGAATTCTGGGTAGAGCGAAGTAGTAATCGGCGACATGCAGTCATAAGACAAAATCTAGTTCAAAGCCCTCTCGATAACGTTTTTTAAACTCACGTTAAGATATATCAGAGCTTTTGGTGTGAGATGCTTGGTTCATCAAATACCATTCTTGTCTATACGTTATACGGCAGAAATAGTCGACTTTGTCTACTCGTGGTATTATAAGTGATCATTCCAACGTTAGAGCAATGGAGTAATTGACAGATCCAGCAATTATTAAAGAACGTGTGGTCAGCTGGTAAAGCGTTTGTGCATCCAGTCGGTAGGCGAGTAGTGAGTACCTCATACTCGAACATCGGTTACATCAAACGCTCTCTGCCCGTTATATCAATACCATTGATGGTCGTTATCCTGTACAGTTTTCCTGATAATTCAACAGAATAGATTAGCCACCATTTCAGGCGATGACAAAGATGGCTCATAAAATAAGTTCTCAGTCTGTATTAAGAGGAGGAAAGAGAAGAAGTAATTATTAAATAGACAATTATTAAATGACAATGAGAATAATAATTCAAATGTCCCACCCTTAAATGAGGGGTAGTACAGCCCTAGTTTTATACTGCAAAAGTTTTATACAAATGGGCGCCAGTCATTATACATAACATCAACGCAAATTTAGCTACCAAATAAAATTACTACCTACCTTGTAAGTATTTTACTTCACAGCTAAAGTCTCAAAAAACGAGCAGGTTCATGAAGAATCATAAATATAGAAAACCAAAGAAAATATACCAGTAACAGCAAATAGACAATTTCACCAACGGTGTTACAAATAATAATTTACAAAAGGCTCAAAAGTAGCAGGAATAGTAATTAACGAAATAATTCAGGTAAAACATGACGCTCTACAGCGGTAAACAATAAATAAATATGATTGGAGTCAAACTATACCATAGTCACAATTATAAATATTGTAATTGAAATTAGAAAATTACACATGTGACAATAACTACAATAATTTAATATCGCTAACGTCGGCAAACATCATAATGTTGCAATTGATATTAGATATTACATTTAGTTAACATCTAGAATGGCATGCAAACATTCCAGCGGATAATCCCGACAAAAGGGTCGCCCGACCGCCGCCATGAAAACTGGTAAAACTGATAATTAATTTGTCTGGCGTTCAAGGTACACCACACTATTTAACGGTATTGCAGGTGATACACACTGTGTGCGTGTTTCAGTAACGCCCTAATTGAAATGCATTTGCGTCTGATAAATAGCTAATACGTAAACTTATTTGATTTGCGTACGAGAAGAATATCAAAGGCCTTTGTTATACCTTCGCGTTAACTTATTACCGGAAAAACTGCCTTTATCTACAATGCAAACAACTTTATTATTTGCAATTTCAGTATACACTTATTGCTAGGTTCTGGGAAGCTCCGCCATAGTGTTCTCAAGGGTGCAAGCAGCCAAAGGTGTAATTGCAGCTCGAGCTAAAGCAGGCATTCCATGTCCGAAGATGATTGCGGAAAGCGACCTTTAGCACTGTGCTGCAAGCGGCAGGTTGCAGGTGCCGTGCATTCAGAAAGTTACTTCCATTCAAACGAATGTATCAGAAGAGGATACCGAAGAAAGAGAGAGGCCTAATTACCACATTAATTAGTACAGAAACTAAGCAATTGCGAGTAAGAAGAGCTTGCCCTATGTTCAAAAGTTGGCTGTAAGAGACGGGTGCAATGATTGTTTGCGTAAAACAAAATGCATCACTAAGATGCACAACCTACTCTGAGGATCATGTGTGCCAAAATCACTTTACTAGGTCACGATCGATTCCTTGTCTCGGCTGCCTTAACCAAAACTTGGCGTGAGAATGAAGAAACCCAAATTCCAAGAGTTGAGGAACGGTCCTACCGCAACTTTGTGCATATGGAAAATAAAATTCTCTCGCTTCGACGAAAGAAAGGGATGCGAAGGTGGCTATTTAAAAGCGGAGGCAAGTTCGAAGGTGCAGTTCTTAAGAAACTCCAAAATAATACGGGAAGTTACAATTCGATACTCATACGTATACACTAGCTGTATCAGATGGCATTTGTGGTAGAATTACGATTTAAAATTGCAATTTGTTTCGATGTCAGGTTATTTTGGCACCCAACCGTAATTTAATTAGCCACTTAGGTTTTAGGGCAGCATGCCCGTATGTTAAACCCTTTTAGTTACTTATTTGGCTTCATCGCATAATTCCATAATAATGATTTTGGACATCTCTGGCCTCCAAGCGCAGTATTTCTCGTCATCTGGGGCATCCCTTTGTTGGTGCTTTGATAGCCGTGTGTAAACGCTCGCAATATTTCGAACCTTCTAGAAATTACGCTGCTAGTGCGACAAGGAGGGGTAGTGCCCATTCTCGCGCTAAAAGTCGCGTGTCTAGAAAATTCTGTGTTAGGATTGGCTGGAGTGTTCTTCCCATGAAGCTCAGGGGCACCGGACGCACACGATTATCGCAGCAGTCGGCAGGGGCTCGATATACAGTCTACACGTGTGAAACAGATGGTGCTCTGGGTGCAACGAGTCGTCGCAAGAATACAGCAACATGCCGATTTATTAGCATAATAACCGCAGTTCTTTGAGTAAGCGTGCGGGATAATAATCGCTGTGTCCATTTATTGCAACGGCGACGTCCTCAAGTTCTGCATAACCTAGGTAGGTTGTCGCAGACTTCTCCCCACAAGGGGACTCGTGAGTAAGCCAGCCATTTTCGCCTTCCGCATCGTTTGAGCTTTACTGCAATGCCAAGTCCCGCATACCATTTGCTGCCAGGGAAGTTTCCCCATCTGCAAGATGGCCGAGCTAGCCAGGTAACGCTTGAAAAGTAACATTTGTGCATACTGACGCCTGCTTTGTTCAACTAATTTTGTGAGTACAGCTTCTCGCATACAAATTGCTGCAATGCGAAGCCAGAGCGTGGTACACTATTTGTAAAAATAGCATTTGTGCGTACTGACGCTTGTTTTGTCCAACTAACTTTATGTGTGCCGCTGCTCGCTTGCGAGCTGCTGCAGTGCAGTGCCAGAGCGAAGTAACCCCGTGGTGAGACCTACCGTGGCGTGCCCACGCCGTCTCGAATCATAATCCCACGTTGTGGGCGGAACACTTTGTGTGAAAGAGTGCAGTGAAAGTACACTCTGCTGGAAAATTTAGTGGTGTGCGTCAGCTCGCCCGCCGTTAGCCCACCTAATCGATAGCGCCGTCAGCGCCTAAATTTAATATTAACTATCGTTGGTTTGTGCCGCCAGGCAATTTTATCACGACCTAGTACAGGGTGTTCGGGCCCGAATTCAGGTTTTGTTTGCACGCGTAACGGCGACCGGCCGTTGGGGTTTAAGCCCACGTTTACCCATTACACCTGGCCTGGATGAGGTACCCGACTCGACTGTACGTCAACCCCTTAGGCATTAAGCGCTTTTCCCCAGCTGGGCTTAACCATAAAGTTCCTTTTAAAACCATGATGTTTTGTAACCTGTGTATATATGTATGTATTTAGATCACCCCCAGGGATCCAATAGACGTATTAATATTGTCGCCGTTTTGTTTCTTTTTGACACTATTGTGTTGGTGTATACATATTACAGAGCGATTGTGTCGCTGTGCCACTTCAGCTGTGAGGCGAGGACCAGACGCGGAGGGTAGGCCTTCCAGGTAGGTGGTTGCGACTGGCATTGTACGGCGATTTTCTCGACATAGTTATTCGCGTATTTTCCCGAAATAGTTATTCGCGTATTTTCTCGAAATAGCTATTCAGGTGCTACTCGAAGTAGTACTTGATTGTAACCCCACCCCGTTCCGGCAGAACGTGGAGATCCCGAATCAGAGCTGGTGGCGCCCATTCTTTGATAACCTTCAACACGTATTAAGTGACGCTCGCCCTGTGCGGTATCGGTGTTAACCCCGCCCATCTCTCTGAGCGCATTTCAGCTGGGGCCTTTAGCCTGTTTTTTCGATTTTCCAGGGTGAGCGCGCCACATTTCTCGGATTCGCCTAGCGATCGGTGCCTGCCCATCGGCAGGCGTCGTAAGAACCGTTTGCTACCGTAACATCGATACCACTATAGTTCGATTCAACTAATTTTCAAACACCTTATACACTTACAGAAAAGATATCTTGAAATTGGTCTTCACTTTAAAGTTTATTTAAAAAATTCTCCGTAAATAGATCATTTCTAATACTTTCATGTCCTAGACTTAAACGTCGATTTTGCTGATGATCCTTATATCATTATATCGATCCCTTTTTGTCGGAACATCGGAAGTCCCATTAGACAGATTTGAGATGTTTTTGGTTATTGTTTGAATTGATTTCTTTGCTGTGATTCTATAGTCTCTTAGTTTTATTTTGGAATTGTTTATTTGCTGGCATTCCTTATTTTTGTTACTTACATTACTTTGGTAGTATCACAATTACTATTAAGGTTTTAAATTCTAGCGTAAGTCATAGGCATACGATACTTTAGCGGCAAATCAGTGAATGCAGTAGTATATTACTGTAATAATGATTGCATTGTGTTTTGCTGGAAGTAATTTTTATTTCATCTAAACCGTAGTAAAACTTTACTCACAAGCAACGAACTAAAATATAAAAAGGTAACCAAAATAATATAAAAACAAAAGCCATGTTGTTAAGAAAACATGTAAATGTTAACACTCTCTTCAGTGTTCACACTTTTTTCCCCACTTTCTTGTAAGTCGCCAGTGACTATTATTTTACTCTTCATTTAGCTTGTATTCACATTGATTTAAAATGATATTTTGACTACTATGAAAATACTAATTTGGTCTCACGGTTAGTTATTAGAGGTGGAACTATTCTGGTATCAACTCCGTAATACGTATAATTAATAACAGTTTTTTTTTGCAAAGCAAGCAGTTCTGTTCGATGTAGCAAGCAGTTGGCTAATGTTTGCTTGGCGTTTTATTTCTGAAACTGCAGGCAGTTTATAAATGCATGGACGTACTCTCTATGCCTGACAGTAGTTTTGCTATGAGGTTTATGGTTCCCCTTTGGCTAAGTTTTGCACGTTTAAAACCAAAAGCATTATTTCTTATGTATCGAAGATCCATTTGAGAGATGTCTAATGTGTATAGTAAGAATTGCTAGCAAACTTCAATGTTAACTTCATTTCAATACGTGTATGACCTTTGTTGCCTACATAATGATGCTTCTTGTGTCTATTAACGGGAGCTTTTCTTATCCATGATAACAGCCAATTACGTTGAAGTTGGAGATTTCCCACTCTCCAATAATATTCGTGAACGCGATGATGAATTATTTAGTTGAATTATTATGCTAACAACTTTTTTACAAAACTTAGGTTTTAAATACTTATATTTACTAATATTTTTCAGCTTTTCTCGGTAATCTCTTCGTTATCTTTGGTTATTTCCTGTAACTCCATTTACCTACAACTGAACAATTATTGTAGTCGCTCTCTTCGTTCGTCTTACAGTTGGAACGTTCAGTCATGCTGCTTCTTTCTTAATTAAATTAATAATCCGAAGAGTCGTTTCTGTGATTTCTGGAATCGTAATCCATTAACTTGTTAAAATGAGTTTCTTCAGCTAGTGCACCGAACAGTTGCGGAATCATTGCTTTTGTTACTAATATCAGTACAATCTGTAGAATATTATGTTATGATACGACTATACTATGTTCGTAGATAAAATTAAAATTTGTAAAAGAAAAATTGATGTTATTACAATCCATATCAACCCATTATAATAGTCGATGATGTTTAAAAAGTTTCCTGAATAAATCTGAGTTAAAGCAAATTAGTAATTGAATAATAGCTATTAAAAGGTTACAGGTGGTTTGAAAATAAAGAGAATATTTAAAAATATGGTTGAAGAAGCAATGACAAATGCAAAATTCTAATAAGGGTAGAATTAAAGTAGGTGGATATCAAATAAGAATATAGACTAGAAGGCATAAAGAATGAAAATGTAGTAGTTAGGAAGTTTGTTTCCGATTATTAAAAATAACAACTTGAAAAATATATAAGAAAGTCGTTTTGGTCTAATTAAAAATATTAAATTTAACCCTCTTTTACTGTGAAAATGTCTTGGCTTATTTAAGAAGGGTAATATCTAAATCTACGTGGTATATAAAAAAGTGAAATATTAAGAATGAATAATTGAAAAGTTATATTGGAACAGCTTTATTGAGAAGAATACATTTGACAAGTAACATAAATAGAAAGGGTTACACCAATCTATTTGTTGTTGAGTGGACAGTCCAGAAGGGCGTTGGTGAAGCAAAATGGTACATTCCGGAAGGTAGTGGCAGAGACAGGAAAATATCTGGGATTGTTCTGTTGGCTGGTTGCTGTCAAGGATTTTGGGTTTCGTTGGTCTGTTCGTGAGAGCTGCATTGCAGGGAGCTGCTTAGAGGGGTCGATTGTGGCTAAAAGATAGGTTGCAGTCTTGAACATGGTGGAAGGTAAATATACAATGTGGGCGATTTCTTAGAGTATACCAACTAGAAAGCAAATAAAGAAATTTATATTTACTATTCTTGTCATAATATAACAATAAAGGAGGTGAGTTACGTAGCATTCCTAGCCGAGCCAGTAAGACGTTTGACTAGAAATCAAATTCCCATAGAACCGTGTTTGAAAATTATCGACTATACTTTGTTTTATTTGCCTATTAGTGTAATTCACAATACTAAGTATTTCCTCTTACTGTTTCAGTATTATTAGAAAAACTAAGAAATGAAAACTTTTGTGGCAGGAGTTTCTAAGAAACGTAGTAGTTGGTGTGAATTCGTATATGAAACTGAGTTGGAACCTTTCGTGCGTGTTAAAGTTTGGCCTTTACCTTAAAAGCATTTATTTGGGGACTAAAAACTCCCTTAAAATCTACCCTGAAACCACCTTCAATGGTCCATCTACTTATTTTTTTACTTTTCTCGAGAATTATCGATCTATCGAATCCAAGAGTGTCAGTTTGAAGTCAACTACATAAGTTACTACGTCTTGTGCTATATAGAAAATTGTTTTTGTATATATTTAGGAAAATAATTCAAGGTCAAGATGTAATTTAGTTTTCTCTAATTTGGTAGTTCATTTGCATCAATGGGTATATCTCCAGTTACGGAAAACTTCAATTAGATCATGGCATGCTGCGAATGAGTTTGTTTTGGAACACACAATATAATCAACATTTAAAAAATGCAGATACATTATAAGATAGATAAGATAAGAGTAAAATAGACTTCGTTGTAGTCATGAGTATTTGTTGGCATTGCTTTTCTCAGTGTGAAGGAAAATTTGATTAAATAGGATCAGAAAACTGTTGACGATATAGGTGTGGCACTTTCAACTGTGATCATGGGAAGGGACATGTAAGTCCTATAAGTTTCTAAAATTCATTAATACAACGAGTATTGCTAGGAAATATTGCTTTTCTATTGTAACGCACTCATTTAGTTTGTGTTTTCCGTAAAATTTCCTGAGGGTAATACGATTTTTGTCTAAACTAAATGATTTCTCTTCTCCTGTGCAAAAAGTGTAGGTTAATGTGTACAATGGGTGAGCACCCCCATTGATTGACCGTCTCGTTTAAATATACTTATATTAATGTATAGATAGTTATTGAGAACCAACTACCAAATGCAAGTATCAAGATTGATCCCAATAAAAAACACTGAAGAAGTGAATAGAATTCCCCCGTCGCTCGGAAAAAAGGCAAACTTTTCCAATATTTAAGTTACGCATTTTGTTCCAAAGTAAAAATAATAGCTTATTCTGATTTTTGTATCACAGCACATCATGTTGGCCTAGGTTCGCAAATATACGGCAATTGCAATTACCAGGAAGTCGACTCAAAAATCGTTCTTCATATGATTGATGCACTGAAAATAGGATGAAAGACAATTTAAGTAAAAACAGTAGACTCCGTGTTTCAAAAAACTGTTCAATACACGTTGTGTTTTGGAACAAAGAAATAAAAACAATTTAAATATTGGGAATATTTGCCCAGTCTTAGGATCGAAACTTCGTTTTTATTTGCTAATCTTACTGTATGCAATTCAACATCATCCATAAGACGTCATTCTCTGCATGAAAAATAATACGAGAATCAGGTACTGTCTCAATGTGTGAGATCGTGGACGCACTATTTTCAGTGCTCGAATTAGGTTTGGCAATATTCAAATAGTTTTTTGTTAAAATTTACGGGGAGAATCCGATGGTATCAATCAACTTGGAAAGGAAATATTTTGTTACTGAAAAAATAATCCTGAAACTATACGACCAACGCACTAATAAAAATGGATATCAATTTCTCAAGCGAGTAAAGCGTGTGAGCGAGTGGTTAAGTGTAGCTGCAAGAAGAATTGCCTAAAGGACTGCAGCTGTAAGAAAAGCTTATGTGTACCCTACTTTGTAAACGTGTGTTCGAAATCTCAATTTTATTATCGTTATTGTCATACTTTTCATGTCGAATAAACTTGCCTGATTAGTCTTAAAGCATTGTTGAAGCAGAGCACGCTAAGGCTTCTTTCTCCTGATAAATTATATCCTTTGTCGTATAAATAAGAGACAACTATTTTTTGGTATTTCAACAAAAGTCCCAATATTTCTACTTCCTTTTCTTACCGTTACGGCCTCTGCGATCATAAAAAGAGCAGCGACAAAAGCTCATGCAATTCTGGTCGAATATCTGCCCAGCCAGTGGCCCTTAGTCACGGTGCTGAAGAATTGAGCTATACAACGTATGTACATGATGAAATTCATACATTCTATAGCTGCAGAAATATGATACCTATGGAAGAGTGTAAGGGCGTCAGCACTTTCAGCGGGATTTTGCCTTTTATTCGGGAAATCCATAAATTGAAGGAAGGTACTGGAGAGTCGCAAACGCGCAAACAAAATAAAAGGACTTTAAGCACTCGTTCGTTCGCGGAAAGTTCACTAATGTCATAAAATTGAGAAAATTCCATTTTTTCCTCTCTGAAGTGTTCTTGCCTCGGAGGGAGTCTTTCATTTTATGAAACCGAGAGTCAATGGTGTGTGAAAAGATAAGGCTGGCCCGTGGTCATCTAAACGCACCGCAATTTAGAGGAAAAGAAAAATAAAAATAGGGATGCTTCCACCCCGAGCTCGCTGGCTCTCTAAAGGAAAAATACCTCCAGGACAGTTTTCATATTTCGTCCGCATCTTGTAAAACGATATTTATTGTGCATGCACGTGTAATTTTTGTTGTAAATCTTGTGCAATATAAAATGACAAGAAGGATTGCTGGGATTTATACAAACCTTGAATTACGATGATGTGGTCTGCCCAAAGGAGATTTAATAATCATTACAATCGCCTATTATTATTTAAATCTGCACTATTTCATTTCTAAAAATCCATGAGCACAGTAATTAAGAAATTCATCTTCGAACATAGTGGAGTCTTACTAACTATGGCAGAAAGGGTGAGTCGGGTCAGAGGAATTTACTTGAGGGTCAAGAACTCGCAGTCAAAGGTCGTGATATGACGGCCATTATTATACGGTTTACTTCCGAAGCCGCAGAAAAGGGGCCGCCGAAAACGTAGGAAGAGCTTCTAATAAATTTTTCTTCTATTAGTGGAGTTATCACTAAGGGGAGGTTTCGATAAATTTTTGGGGCAACGATCAAAGCGCCCTGGAGAGCGTGCTGTCCCTCTTGTGCGTTCTCATCACGTAATCGCAATGGATCCACGTTGGGACTACAGGATGCTCATCGAGTGATGATATACGATTAGATTAAGTGCATTGGTTATTGATAAGAGTTTGAGAGCTTCTTTCTGTTGTGGCACTAATGAACGATTTTTGTCTTAATAAGTATGAAATGGTATTGCCATTTCTATGAGGACGACTTATTTGTAATAAGAAATCTGATATTTTCATAAAGAAGTAAATAATTTTATCTACGACGACTACTAAAAGTAGGCCTTTTAGCGCTAGCTTGTTTCACTAAAAGTGACGTTTTATAGTTTAGCGTGGTTAAAGAAATCAGCTGTTTACTTTTAGCACATGGGCTAAAAGTGAAGTGAAGTTATAAAACTACAATTTCGAACTGGAAGTGAGATTGTAAAGTTATTCTAGTTGCTTCTTGCGTTAGACGTAAAGTGTTTCTGAAATAATTAAAGCATTATGTAATGAATACAGTCAGATGTGGAGTATCAATAATTACATTTCGTAACTTACCTTGACAGCACTAGCGTGGCAAACAATCGCCCGCGCGGCGTGGGCTACTGTTTATTATGACATAAATTAAAAGTCTCGCAGATGCAAATCTTTGTTAAATCGATATTTATGGATTAATAACCGTAAAATTAAGGTCGTAGATAAAATGTTGTATGCAACGCGTGCTAAAAGTCCTTTATGCACGAGACATGTTATGAAACTCAGCCTTCGGCTTCGTTTCATAATTTTCATGTCTCGTGCATAAACGTCGACTTTTAGCACTTGTTGCATAAATAGCTATTAAATTAGCGCTTTAAATGTGAAACCCAATATGAAATAAAGTGATTTTAGATATTAGTGTATTTGTGAAAGATAAGTTTCAAACGAGTAAGATTGTCCATTATGTTAATAGACAATATTCAAAACATGGAATAGGTGGTATAGGTCAAGATTCTTAAACCTTTCTGAACCATACAGCGCATTCTAGACTAAGGGCAGGAAGACTGACACCATTTACTTTTCCACCACAAATGTATAGTTGGGCATAATTAATAGTACACATAATACACAAGAAATATTTAATTGCAAAGTAGCGAGGTAGCGCAGTTGGGGAAGCACTAGGCTTACATTAAGCAAGTTCGCGGTTCGAATCCCGCGGGGGCCGGAATTTTTCCGCAACCTTTACGATTTGAATCGGGCTGTGTACGTTTGTGTAGTAACTTAGTGCTAGTTATTTTACTTCCTGTCACATTTATTTACGAGTTAGTGAAACAATAAGCCTAAAGTACCCTATATTTGGAAAAGTATGATAACGTTCCTGCCATCAAGGTGTTCATCGGTGAGTCGAAAACAACGATTCCCACAAATATGTGGAACCAAAACACAACTTTATCTTGTAAACTGGGATTTTTAAGAGAGTAAACTTTTTCTGCCAACCAGTTCCAACAGTTCTCATCTAATATATTGAATTTCAGCATAGCGTAATTCAGAAAATTTTCAATTTCTTCCACCCTTAATTGAACAAGTCGCGCAGGGGATGCAGCTATTGATGTTGCATTTAGTTGGCAAGAAACGTTCTTTATAGAAAAGGCGATCATTGCCTCGATGACACGTAAACTACTCAAACTTCTTGTTAAACTACTCTTAAAGCACTTGAGTAGTGATCACACATGATGGCAAGTAAATATTGCTGTCCCTAGTGTCTCTCATCATTTATTTTATATTTAGGAAATGCACGATAGACTTCTTTCAGAAAGAATGTCCACAAAGCCATTTCAAAGCCTGTCATCACAGGTACATATGTTTATCTTTTCCCTGCATCTTTAAGTTACAAATCTTTAATCCACCAACCAACAAAAAATAGTTGGCTCATCGAAATGAAGATATCTCGATGTTGAATTGTTGTTTTTTCTTCAATCAAGCTTACACACTTTTGCCGGGCCAACATACTTTAGTATGCAAGGTAATATTGGGTTATTGGCTTCCAATATATTTTAATAAGACCTTGAAAGGACGTTGTTGTAATTATTTTCATAACACGTCTGAAGCTTAGTATTTTACTAATCAAAGTTTATTATCAAATAATACAGAGATGTGACGTTTGCACCTATACGAATTAAATTTAAGAAGAAGCCCTGGACGTGTATGAGAAGGCGATGCTGAAGCGATGAAGTCACTTTTGAATCCCTCTCCACTCCGAAGAGTAACGAATGCGAAGCCCCTCCCCTGGAGCTTAGGCCCAGAAATCTACCGCCACTCTACCACTCCGAAGTCAGTACGAGTTCTGCTTCACCTCAAAAAGGAAACCAACCAGCATTAGCACTCCAAAGCTGGCCCGAGATACCAGAACCGTTCCTGAAAAACCCAACCCTTTCCTGATTGAAACCATTTATAGGTGGTGAAATCCTCTCTTCTTAAGGCTTGCAGAACTTTCCTTCGTGAAGCCAATTTACTGGTGGCAAAATTCCGGCTCATTAAAAACTGCAGAGCCTTTTCTATAGATGGCGCAAATCACCGTCGCCTGGCAGAAAGCATCTGTAGCCACGACTCGGCGCAGCGACCTATCCTAGGGCGACATGGCAGGTAGCAAAGTTTGACGTTCGCCGCCTAATTTTTAGGTAATAAGGGGCAGTTTTGTCACAATCGTCCCTGTAATTAAGCACAAATTGTACTTAGGTGGGGTAGATGCCTCTTCCCAGCCATCAGGAGCTTCCTACGGCATTTATTGGTGAAAATATAGAGTTTATTGAACTATGGGTCCAGCAACTGGTATGACCTATTTTTAGTAGGTTGTTACGAAAACATTATTTTGTTATTGGCATTTCTATTGTCAGATTTGTGTGCGTTAATTTATGCAGTTTAATAGATCATGGTTAATTTTTCCAATTAATCAACGCGTATACGTGGTTAAAAGCTTTATACGAAGTCAATCAGTTGTGAACACAGTGGATTTTGAGGTTTGGTAACATAACATGGCGGTCCAATTTCCCCGATTTGACGGCTCCTGATTTCTTTTTGTGGGAATATCTGAAGCAAAAGGTCTACGAGAAGCGTTCTCAAACAATACAAGACCTTAAAGTGAGTATTTCAAAAGAAATAGAGAGTATTGGACCAGAATTGTTGAGAAGAGTGATGCAAACCGTTAGAGTGTTAGACAAAGATTGCAGTACTGCATCGAGGCTCAGGGAGGCCATTTAAATGAAGTAATTCTTAGGAACTAAAATTGCACATAATAAAGTTATATTCATCTCAAATTTGTTTCAATCCATTACTTTTTATCCTTAGGACAGGTCTTGGAAAATAGGTCATACCAGTTGCTGGACCCTACATTTCAGAGCTTGCAGCTAAATCATATCACGGCACCAGCCAAAAATTTCGACTTCACTCGAACTATTTCGCAGGTGCATTTTGTCTAGCACTCACCGCGCCGACCGGCCCAAATTAGAGTGGAATGCTGTCTCGCCGTTCAACTACATAAGAAAATTTGTTCTCAGGGCGCTACCTAGGCTTTTA
Source organism: Agriotes lineatus (assembly GCA_940337035.1). NCBI lineage: Eukaryota > Metazoa > Arthropoda > Insecta > Coleoptera > Elateridae > Agriotes > Agriotes lineatus. The sequence continues at coordinate 15,425,945 of OW679200.1, forward strand.
GAATCCCGCCAGAACATGTTGAATTACTCAAATATATTTGTTTATTGTTATGCACACATTTTAGTAGCCTTATATTTCAAATAATAATTATTATCAATCTATAACATAACCAACAACACAGTTATTTAGCATGAGAATGTCCAGTAAAGGTAATAAGTTCAGATTTGTTATAAAGTAGAGTACTCCATGAAAATAATTGATAGTACAATGTTTTTAAAATAGCATTATCTTTGTGTAAAAACAAATTAAAATTAGAGCAGGCTTGGCATTTCATGCAACAAAAACATAAAATTGCAAAAAAAGACACTTGAGGGCAGCTTCTTCAAGAGGTTGGTTGTATTTTTGCCAAACTCCCCCTATATAAGCAATTTTTATGTTCTATTAAATACCCAAGTTGATTAGAAGTTGTGTTTTATAGTGATAGTGTGTCCTGGGTTATCTGTGGAGGTTTTCCTTGGCATTGGGTTGCCGTACAGGAATCAATTTGGTCCAGCGTAAACCAGGGTACTTCGATGTAAATTTACGGAGATCCAGTCAATTTTATAAGTGCGTTACAAGTACATAAGCAAGCTTCGTACGTATGGTGCAGCGGAGCCTTATAATAAGGCAACCAGCTTCAGTGAAAGCGATCCAAAAGACCATCGAGGTTGCAGCCGCCATCCAGGTGGGAATGAGTGCAGATTTGTGCCTAGCTAACAGTAGGCTGGCAACGACATCCTGTTGAGAGCATCGTTGGAGTTTCAGCTTAGTGCTGCATAGCTCTAGAATTATCTCAGCAGTTATGTAAAAGTCAAATTTCTCACGCAAAAAGTTGCGTTGTTGTGAATGTGCTCGTTGCGTCGGTTTTGAGCGTCACTTCCATTCGTGGCGTCAGTAGAAGTGTTTTGTTTTGTGACGCGGTGTACTGACGTTCAATTATTATTGCTCAGCAACAGTGTTTACTGCGTGGACATCGACGATTTAAATAAAATTTCAGAGCTGTTTATGTACTGTCAAGACCAGGGAACCATTTTGAAATTAATGCCATTCCCATCAGTTACAAATACTGCTCTTGTAATATCCCATCAGTTAAATAGCGGGCATACAGAGTGCGTACAAATAAATGTGTAATCAGACTTTTGAATAATTGTTTATAACAAATTAGTAGTAGTTTAAAATTCGGATGTAGCGACCTAACCCTGTAGATAGAGTCATTTTAATAATTATAAAGTTAGAATAAAAATATTACCCGGGCACATTATAATAACTTGAGATAAGTTAGAGCCGATTTAGAGTAGTATAATTAAAATATGCCATTAATACTACAACTATTTGTCAAGGTGGCAGACGGGTTACTGCATAGATGTACCTAAATTCTGTTTAGCGAAATGTTTTTTCACGGAGTGTTAATGTTACGTGGGAACTACTCAATCTCCCTCAGTTAAGGATGCATTTTTATTGGTTGCCGAGTCTCCACGGATAACGGATAGTTAACACTTTTATTTGCTTATATCACGCCTTTTAATTTGTTTAACAATATAATTTTCATATACGAGTATCATACATTTTTGCATTTGTTGATTCTATAGTTCAATTTTGATAACTTCATAACCTTTTATGGTTTGAATTTGAAAATTACAACTTCAATTTTCGACAACGTAAAATATAATTTTGCACATAGGGTTGGTCGAATTATATGAGCTCTTTCCATTTCTTATTAATAAATTGATCATTGTGTTAACAACGTAAGCGACTAATGATAGGAAGGATATCATTTAGTGTTTGTATATTATAGACTTTTATTGTATATTTTTACTGTGATTGTTATTCCCCAATTTTAATGTGTGTACTGCTGTACGTTGACGCCGAATTTTAATTCACGCCTGTTACATATTTTGTCAAATCCTAGGTTATGGATTTTACGTCTGGGGTTTTTTCTTTAAGACCTACTAAAGGTTCCTCAGTTATATATAGTTTAATTTCTTACAAAATGATACCCTATACGGTAAGTGAGCGTATTTGACTCATCAAATTTGAAAGAAACTTAAAGGAGACCTAGATGCAATTTAGCTTTGGATTTATTCTGCAGCACCTATAAAACATTCAATATTACATTTATTTCTCCTACAAACTGACTAAATAATTGGTAACTCGGTTGACTAATAATCATTCCAAATTAAGTTTGGCAAACATCCACATTTGGAGATAATTCGATAACAGAACGGTTAGAGTCCTTAAAGACAAAAATATCTGGTGGCATTGATAGTAGTGCGAAGGTTGTAATACGTCTAGTTTTGCTTTTGAGGTTCTTTCGATAACGTCGGGCTAGACAAACAGTTTCATAGATTGCAATCAGATATAGATAGAATGGCTATTCCCTCAAGGTCAGCCCTGTATTTTTTAGCTCCCGCCTGGCCTATTTTCATTCAAATCGATATCTGAATATTCATCGCACATAACGTCAAAATTTTATTCGTTGCATTCTAAGTAGTCTAAATAGGCATTAGTATTGATTTTTTACGAGTCAAACATTAAAAACATCTACTGCTTTTAATTTGGTTTTAGACTTAGTAGTATGCTCTCACAATTTAAAATTTATTCTATGTAAAAGTTTCTTATAATAAGAAGGTAGGTACTAGGTATGTAATAAACAGTTATTCACTTTCGACGTTAAGCACCCTAGCCGAACTTCAACATTATGGTGAACTATCTGCAATGCTCATTACTACCATCTCGTGCGGTTGGAAATAACATGAAGTCTTGGCATAGTGCTCAGTGCGGTCAATTAAATTTCTACCGAGCTGCAATTTCGATCGTTTTATGGTGATGCATTTTAAAGGTTGGATGGAACGACAAAACTGGGAAGCGCTTACAAATCAGTTGTGTGTCGAAGAATTGCTAAGTGTGTACAAGCTGGTTTATGTTGTAAACCTCACAAAGACCGCGCTGTGAACAAACATTCTCAGTGATGGAGTAAATAACACACGAGAAGGGGCGGCTAGTTGCTGGATTTTGCAAACAAAGCTTTGTGCGGATTGAGTTCGATTTATATGTCATTGTGTGGTGCAAGTAATTATGGATACTCACACATATAATGTTCAAATACGGAATTCAAGCAATTTGTTTGGAGTGATGCACGAGTAGATTTCTAAAGACCAGGTGGGGATGTTTCACATAAAATTTTATAGTAAATTGGCTTTAGATTGTTATTGCAATCTAGTTTTCTTCCCTCTAAATGTTTTATTTGTAGTTTAAAAATGGCTGACTTGTGCTTTGCCTTAATTAGAGGCGAAGAGCATTATCATCTCAATTAATTGTACTACAGACTGTTCAGTTTCCTGAAATAACACTACCGTATGCTGTATAGAAAGTTCAATCAGTCAGTAAATATATCAAAAGCTGTTCACTTACAATGTATGTACATATTTGAAACACAACCGTTTTTCTTTTCAAATTCGTTTGCGTCTTCAACTGCACTGATGATTATAATTATTTTTTATATCGGAGCTATTAACACATAGATTCGTTATGGAAAGTTTTTTCAATATTTTGTTATAAACAGAACTTAAATGTTCAAGATTTTGTAATACGCTTCGGTTTTGCAGATTCCCTGGATACCATTTAACATACTGTGGCATTCGCGTTGTTACCTCAGTTTAGAAAATTGAGGCCGCCACTGCCATCTTATGCACTCGGAGAAGGGTTAGAAATTCTTTAAATTCCTCTGCACGGCTTTAAGTTAGCGTGCGGAAAGCAAAAAGTCGGGGGAAATAGGTGTGCGTGGTTTGAGTGTTATCGTTTTGTGTGATATGGCTTCCATTTTAGAAGCATTGACGCTCTTCAAAGTTATACGTCGTCTGATTTAATAATACCAAAGGCACATTCTACCAATCAAAAATTCTTTTTTCTGTCTCGTTGTGTTGCAATAGAATATCATTTGAGGAGCGTCATGTATAGCGACGCCTTACGTCGACTCATACCTAAAAAACATCCTTGCCATCTACCCTTTCTACCGACATTTAATTCTACTATTTTCTCAATGATCCCAGAGTCGGAAATCAGTTGATGCTGGGTTTAGATTCCATACCGCCTAAATTAACGATTTTGGACTATGTTGAATATGTTCTATTAGCAAGGAATGCATGTTGTGGATTACCGCCATTCTGAATATGTTTTATAGCGTAAACAATGCACGTTCTGTGATTTATTGAAGGATTGACAGATTAGGCAAACCTACTTTATTCAATATATCCCTGTTGGAAGTGCAGTAACGATTTAAGCCAACAGACTACTAATATTATCCTTCCCTGTGGAGTTGTACCAAGGGCGAAAATCTGTTAGGGATTTTTTACTATAAAGCGAAATGCGGTTTAGCGAATGTTTGAAGTAAAATCAGCATTATAAAAGAGTACGAAGCGAGGTAAGCCATAAGTATCTTGGAGCTGAGAAAACTTCCTATAGCTAAAAAGAAGTCTTTTTGGTATGAACCCCATTCCATATAAGCCGTTCACGATCTTTTTGGGTCAAGTGAGGCTATGACCATCTAGTAATTTTGTTGGCAGAACCTCTGTTGCAACTAAACTCCCTCATGGAAATTGACACTTTTTGTGTTAGGTTAGGTTGTTTTCAGTTTAAGGTTATATTTTCTGAATAGGTACATTATTGCCGGATATTCTCTAGTCTCCACATCGACTCGCGTTCTTTTAAATTTGGCCTGTCCTTTTTAAATTAGAAGTAGCATCGTTTAATGGAAATTTTTTGTTGTAACAAAATTATTTAGGGCATTTTGACTTTTCCTTTGACGGAAATTCAAATTATTTTTACACACTTGATAAATCATTTATTTTCTTACGAATATTAAAATAATAAATCTGGCAATGTGGTGGCAAGAAAATGTCGAACTGACACTGACAGAAAAAAAAGTTGCATCCGCTACATCATCGAATCAGTTAGTTCAACATGAAAAGAAAAAATCATAGCCAACTCTGTCCCAAAAAGGTCGTGAACGGCTTATACATGTGGCGACTAGCAAAAATTAAAAATATATAATTTGCTATTCGTCTTGTATTTGAAATGGCGGTCAATAAAATGCAAGGGTAAACACTAGATTGGGTTGGTTTGTATTTACTGAATAATAAGCAATTTTAAGTTATGCACTATTGTGGGCGACGAAGTCCCTGGTATGTTCCTTTAAACATTTAAAGCTTCCAAAAGGTTGTAGAACCATAAACGTAGTGTTTAAGGAGATTCTGCAATACCTTTGAAAAATTCTTTCACCCATATACGAGTCGTTAAAGTTCGAATTTTATTGATAATAATGAGAATATAGTTCGTTGAATTTGAAGCCAATTATCGTTTCTTCAATTTATGACATTTGCTAAGAGGACTTTCTACTACACTGACATATTGTCGCAACTCGCGATTTTTGATTTGGTACGATCTAACTTCGTTTTGTTTCACATGCTAAATGACAAGCAACCAAAATTGTGTTTGGGACATTAGCATTGATACTCACGTAATAAAATAGTATTATGCTTTCTCTGGTATATATTTTCAGTCATTATCTTCTCTTCCTAAAAATAAAACGTAGTCCGCCTAATAATCTATCACTTTTTAAGAATATGATTTCACTATAATCGCAATGTAATAAAATATAACTCGTCCGACGGGCTCGTTGTAATTTTATCTTTGGGATTATGACTCATAAATTTCATTAAGTCATCGACAATAGACCTACTACTCATTATATTGCCCTTAATAATAGCAGACCTCTACACCGTAAGGTAGATGAGGATGGATTAAGTAAGTAAGTAATAATAGCAGATTGGGTTTAGAACATGTATATTACTTGCTCCATTAGTGTTACCATCTTCAGCATCGTTGCAGCATGAAGTTCAACGCCTACACATATCTTTATTTCCAACTGCCTCTATACAGTGTCCGCCAAAAAGTCGGCATAATATGGGAATTTTTTTTAGTTTTGATTTTTCAAAAAAACTTTCTACTTTTGCTTGTCTAAAAACCTATTTAGCTCCTATCATATATACCGAGTGATTTTTACTTATCTAAAAACTGGAGTTTTTCGAAATTGTCAAAATCCAAAAAGTGCTATTTTTCGGAAATGAAGTAAGATTTCAATGAGATTTTTTTAGAGTGTGTTATGTTTAGCTAACTGAACAATCTCAAGGCTAGCAAATACCTAATTTTTTTTTAATTTAGCTAAAAATAATTTTTTTATTTTTTTAAATATTTTTCAAAATTTCACATACCAAGACTTATTGTTAAAGTTCAAATTTTTTTATGTGATGACTTTAAAAATTTATAATTGGAAAAACTAATATGAAATGTTAATTACTTCTTTGGATTTGTTATTATTTACCGAAAAGTAGTATGTTTGCATAATTTTTACGTTTTTTTATGCAAGGCGCTTTTTAGGAGAAATATTATTCAATTCTAATTAATATCTATTTAAATGCCTTCTAGAAATTCTAATCTAGCTCTGTTATTAAATTACTGTTACAAAAATCCTGTAAACGCTCTCTTACAGTTGTCTAAATGACGAGATTTTTTAGAACATATGTAAATTGGATATAGAAAGATCTCCTCATTTAGACAATTGTAAAAGAACATTTCCAGTATATTTGTAACAGTACTTTATTAGCAGGGCTATATTAGAGTTTTTAGAAGCCATTTAAAAAGATATTAGTTAAAATTGAAAAATATTTCTCCTAAAAAGGGCCTTGCATAAAAAACGTAAAAATTATGTAAACGTGCTAAGTAGCACACGGGAAATATTAAAAAATCTAAAGAAGTAATTGACTTTTTATATTATTTTTTCCAGTTAGAAATCTTTAAAGTCTTCACATAAGAAACTTTTAATTTTAATATTAAGTCTGGGTATGTTAATTTTTGAATTTTTTTTTAAGTTAAAAAGAAATAGGTGTTTTATGACCTTGATATTGTTCAGTTAGCTAAAGATAACACACTCTAAAAAATTATCACTGAAATCTTACTTAATTTCCGAAAAATAGCACATTTTGGATTTTGACAATTTAGAAAAACTCCATTTTCTACATAGAGTAAAAATCACTAGGTATATATGATTTTTAGACATGCACAAATTATATACGTAGAAAGTTTTTTTGAAAAATCAAAAATAAATTTTTTTCCCTTATTATGCCGACTTTGTGGCAGACACTGTATATGTCGATTTAGTAGATACCTAGTACTGTCCATATATTGTCTCTCCATCTTTTTCTTGGCTTTCTTCTATTTTATTTTCCAGTACGAGGCCTTACCTTAGTAATCTTTTCTTTGGATCTATGGTCTGTAGTTTTCATTAGATGGTCTGCCTATTGCTCCGTCAAGCTCTGGCGTTGTTCTTTATCCACTCATTGGATTTTCTGCCCAGTAGACTAATTGTGAGCATAGATCTCTGCATTCCTTTATTTATAGCCTTAACCTAATTCATAAGTGTACCTGCGTACCTACTTCATATTCATGTTTTTTTATCTAAAAAGAATAGGTGGATTGAGCGGGAATATGTAAAAATACCCCCCAGAGTTTCAGTCCGCCCACCCGGAGTAATCAGACTGAATTCAACACTGTTTCTGACATTGACCGACTTGAAAGTATGACTCAAGTTTCCAAAGGTCTAATTTTTTTTCATTTTGTTACTTTCAGTCTGAAAAGGAATCCGGTTAGCGAAGTTGGGAAAGCGCTAGGCTTGCATTAAGCTAGTTCTCGGTTTGAATCCCGTGGGGGCCGGAATTTTTCAGTAGCCTTGGCGATTGGAATCGGGCTCTGGAAACCATAAACAATTGGGAACCAAATTAACTGTGCTTTACTTACAGTCCAGCCCAAGAGATAGAGTAACAAAGTCACAACATCACCATGACACACACCTTACGCAATGGTTGCTGCGCAAGCACGAAAAGCGCGCTCCAATTTTCTAAACCGCCAGGCTCAAGCGTTTAAAGCACCAGCCTGTACACCGCAAGGAAAAATGAGATTACCGACAATACATACAAACATACATATAAACCGTTCAATAGTTATTTGCCAGATAGGAGGCCATGTTAGGGTGATGAATTTCACCCTGTAAATATGCTGTCAGTCATTAACAAAAGTTAGGTTATGCTCATTTTATATAAAATGATAATTTTATGTTAATGTACAAAACGTGGTTGCCAGATTTGGTTTTGGATTTTGTGCCACTTTTAGTATTGGTTAAGATAAATTTCATAAAAGACAAATTGCTGATTCTGATTACGTTTCATACTTTGTTGAGTAGGCATAATGGTATAATGAAAGTCGTTTTTTTTATTGTAATTATAAATTGTATACAAAAATATTTAAATATTACAATTTATGTATTTTTTCAGTATAAATAAAGCTTTTACAAGCCACTTTAGGCCCATTGCATAACAATGTGTCTCCATTGTCCCTTATTGATGATTTTATTTCTCCAGTCTTCTATTCCTTTCCTTGATATGTCTTCCATTACTGCCTCCTTCCACCTATTCGTTGGTCGCTTCTTCTTCTAGTTTCTTGCGCTCTGCCTTCCAATACTATCTTAGTAGCTCTTCCATCTGGCATTCTCCATATATGCCCAAACCATCTTAACCTTCGAGCTTTAGTGAAGTCTACTATACTTGGCTCTCCATACTTCTTTTGTACCTCTTCGTTTGTAAGTCTTCTCCAATCATCATCCGTCCGAGTCCCTCCAAATATTTTTCTCAGCATTTTTCTCTCCCACCTACTTATCGTATCTTGGTCTGCCACATTCATCGTCCATGTTTCACATGCGTACGTAGCTGTGGGTCGAATTACAGTCTGATAAGTCGTAGTTTTGCATTTCGCGACATTTGTCTTAAGGACATTATACTACTTAACGCGCCCGGACATCTCGATGCTTTTATTAACCTTGATTTAATTCCTTGTGTGTAATTTAAGTTTTCAGAGATTAATGTTCCTAAGAAAGTAAACTCCTTAACTCGTTCTATTCTCAAATCTTAATATTACGCCATTATTATTGATTTCTTTATTTTTTCCATTAGGTACTTCTTTGTTAAAGCTGCTGAATATTGTCCAGTGGAAGTTGAAGAATGGATTTTTTTTAAATATGGCCACAGAAGAAAATCACAGGGAGTTAAGTTACAAGACCTCGGGGGCCACACTGTAGACATGTTTTGACTAATAACTCTGTTTTTGTAAAACTCTTTAAGTAAATTTATGCCCCATCTTATTGAAAGTTCGTAACCCGTTTGTAATTCATTGTCACGTAACTCTTCAAAAAACGGCGACAAAATTTCAGTATGATATGGTTGTGCATTTAGAAAACCTAAAATTTGAACTATTAAAATAAAATTTAATCGTTTTACTGCACTCAATTACCTTAAAAAAATATAGGACCTATAACTCTTCTTTTACTAATTGCAGCCCAAACCCCGATTTTTTGTGGGTGAAGCGGTTCTTCAACATAAAAATTGGGATTCTCAGCGCTCCACATCCTCATACTTTGTGAATTAATATAGCCAGATAAATAGAAGTATGCCTCATCAGTAAAGAAAGTTTTCTCAAACTCATTATCGTTATTTCCAAAATTATTGATAAACCAGTTACAAAATTCCAATCTAACCGGAGGATCGTTTGGCAGCAGTTCCTGATACACTTGCAACCGGTAAGAAAAATAATGCAAATTGCTTCTTAATATTCTATGAGATGTTGAATATGAAACATTTAATTGCTGTCCTAAATGGCGAACAGATACGTGTGGTTGTTCTTGCACAATTTGTCTCGCATTGTTAACTACTTCTTCAGTGCGTATGTTGCAAATAGTATGTATCATTTTTAGGTCGTGGGCCAAAAGGTTTAATTTCAAAATTGTTCCGTTCCATAATATTTCTAAAAGTTCTTTCAGATATCTAAAACAGTACAAAGCCGAAAATTAAAGCAACAATTAAGTTTTATGCATAAATACTTGCATCCCAAAACTCACTAAGCCGAGCAAAGATTTCAGTTTCACTGAGGTCGGGCCTGTCAGCTTTATAATGCCTGTAAGCCTTTGTAATTTGTAGTTTTGTGTCACCTTTAATGACTTTTGGCATATTTACTTTAGTACTAAAATTTGTTTGACAGATAGATATCCATGACGGCGATGTCCATACATATTATGCCTAGTGGCAAACAAAGTATGAAAGGACTGGCAACATTGCATGTTTAACCTCAAAATGTCAAATTAGACACTTTCGTGAGCCTCCTGTACATAACAGCTGCTTCTGACAAAGTGTCAGAAAGAGTTTCTAGGGAGTTTTAGTTTTATTAAACATAAAAACAACATTCCATGTCTACCTACTTGGCAAATAACTATTGAACGGTTTATACTTTCAGTTTTTCTCAAATGTATGTTATTACGAGTTGGACAACTTTTTCTTGTTGAAAGTGGATAATGTCCTTATATCTTCTATGTTGACCATAACCTGTTTTTGAGTTATTCATGTTCAGCTCTACTGCCATAATAGCTTTATGTAATTCCATTGTCATTTAATTGCTATCGTCAAAATTATTAGCAATTAACAGAACATCGCCTGTAAGCCTGAAGTTGTTGAAGTATTATTCTTTTATATTCTATCCGAGATGGTCCTATTCTGAATTTGGAATACAAGGTGTATTCCAAATTCAGCGAAATATTGTGAATGAATTTGAAGAAAGAGATTGTGTCTCTTGTCCAGCGCCGCAGTTAATCTAATGGGGTAGGTTTAGTCAAAAACTTACAGCCATGATACAAAAGCTGCAATAGTATAATTATGGTACTAGTATATAAGTAAGTCTTTAAAGCACATGCGACGAGTTTAAGAGTACGACTCGAAGTGGAGTGCTTTTGAAGGGTATCGCACGTGTATCATACTTTATTTTTTTAAGATCATAATAGAAATATAGAAATGTAATTCGATGGCACATTTTCCGTCAGATAGTTATGTTGACATTGCAATTTTCAGAAAAATCTGCTTTAATATAGTATCAATATATTACCAATAGTAACATGAAAAAATATGTAATTCACTTGATAAAATTAAGGTTAGTTCTGACACTAAAATATGTGCAAAAAGTTGTTATTTTGAAACGATCGCAAAAAAATCCTAATGTTTGTAATAATACTGAAAAGGTAAAGTGAAAGGATTAGTAATGAGAATTGGTAAAGAAAAACTGTTGCAGCCGTTAGGATTCAAACCTGTGCTCCCAGGCGAAATTCGATTTGCAGTCAGACGCGTTACCCGCTCGGCTAACAACGCTAGCTAACGTACCTGTTTATCGTTGCATTATGAAGGACATGATGACGACAAGGCCAAATGCTGACGAAATGCGCCTGTTCGGTGACGATGAAAACGCGACGCACGCAGGCACAACACACGTTTATATATAAGGACTAGTTTTCTACCGCTAACATAGATGGCCTTGTTCTAAAATATTCAAAAATGTTTCAGACTGAACCGTAACTAAAAGTTACAGAAGGAAACGTTTTTAACTTCTTTAATAAACAAAGCGCACCGCAAAAAATGCGAATGTAGTGTAAAAATTATAAACGGACCATAAATAGAAAAGTGCAAAAATTGCAGCTGGTAGTTCAAACTAAAAACATGGCTCGTTGTTATCGCTTGTTAGGCTAGTTGTGGGCTTCAGATTGTGAGCGTTGCAAACAATCATATTGGCCTACAGGAAAATATTCCGTGGTACTAATTGTAACTATCTATTCTCCGAGCATATTTCATTTGCCGATGATCTAAACATGTGGTAATTGTTCCAAATAAACAAGACTTTGCAATGCAGTACTATATCATATACACCTAGTGTAAATACCATAACGTTTCAGTATAACATAGACGGTTTTCCTTTAGTTCAAAAATATGGAATAACCAATTTGGGTGTTGTATTGATACAACATTAACGTTTGGACCTCGCATTACTAGGATGACTGCTGATTCCCTAAAAACATTTGAATTTGTGATGAGGAATGCAATAGATTTCTAAATTTAAAAATATTCGACATTTCTGCAATTCAACGTGCACAAAAGTGGTTTTTAAGAAATTTTGAGGAATTGCCTTAAATTTCTTATTTATGCATAAAGTTATCAATGCTCACGTGGGAGTGTATTCTAAAATTTTGGAAATTAATATTAGTGTTTTATTTATCCCGTCCTCTTCTTCTCCGAAGTCTTGGAATTATTGCACTTTATAATGTAATTCAGGGAACGTAATTGTTTGATTGAGTGAATCAAGTTAACATGTTTGGTAATTATTGAGTGGTGGGAAACTAATTGAGGGGATGGTTCAAGTGGTTAGTATTGAAGTACTTTTTTTAATAGCAAAAGTAGCCTGCGCTAACCCAAGTATTGAAATAAACACAGTAGATTCTAAAAACTGTATTGATTTAAATTACATACAACCTCTGTATTTACACATGATTTCAAGTTTATAATGTCTGCTGTTTTTTTTATTCAGCGACCCACTGGACTGCTTTGTAAGTGCTGCGTAAACATAAAACTATATTTATAATTACAGATTTTGTCAAGATATTGCAGCTCGACCTAAAAACATGCATTAAGAAATGCGACGATTATAATAGAATGAGTAGCAATAAGTAGAAGGTATGAACTAAATGTTACATCTTGTTTCCTAAAATTAACCCAAAGTAAGTACATATGGTCGTACGTCGTTTGAAAATTTCTGATGTAAATTAGTCGGTAATTAAGGAATGTAGTATTTATTTTCATTACGAAAACCATGTTTGTTATGCCATATTTTTGGTAAATGTCGATGTAGATAATATGTGCTACCATACAATAGCAATTCAGCATACTACTTGAAAAACACAACAACCCACCGTGTTAAATCATCATTAATCTCACGCACACCACCGACACACCAAACGAACGCGGTAATGCCAGGTGCACGCGTTTGCGGCGAGCTTGTCATGTGCGAAACCGACGAATAGGTGCGAGGAATACAAATCATCGTTATATTTTCATTTTCCTAAATAAAATTTCATCAGCATTTTCAGCCGAGCTTAGCCCGAATTAATATTAATGGTGCAGCACCGGGCCAAGGCAGGTGCAACAATTACTATGCTATGTTTAAGACTACTAAAGTGTGGGGTACGGCTACATAGTATGCTTTTGTATTTCGTTGCTGTGTAACGACCAGCACTGAGGAAAAACCTTGCATTGCAATACCATTTCGATATTTCATTCAAGTCATATTTGCAATGCATACAACTTGCTTGTCACTAATAGCGGAAAGTGCAATTTTATGCACTAATATTTATTGTATTAAGGACGTGTACGCCATATCTGATTGGAAACGCAATAAATTATGGAATAATTTTGCATATTACTCGCAATGTTTTAATTTATGACTGAAACGAAGTAAATCGTACATTTGTTATTGTAATTTTATAATCAATAACCATTTGGTCTAATTTATGTAAAATATATTTATAATATTTTAATAGGTGGTGTTTCGAATCGGATCTAAACTAAAGGTTTTGAAATAGAAATAAAATGTGAACATAACACTTTCTCTTCTATTGTCGCTTCTTACTACGTTTCATGTGAATAGTACAGAATAAAGAAGGCAGTAATTATAGTTACAGATGGTTACCGGAGGCAATGTTATGAACCCTGCGATCAAGTCATGTTGAAACTTATCACTCTGCTAATGAAAAGTCGCTGGATCATATAATTCCACTAAAATTTGCACTGTTATTACAGTTACTTACACCGAATTTTTTATCATACCTCATACTGTCCTAAAAAGTGTGAATACAATGTACATTTACGTTGACTTTAGTTACCAACGCCGAAACAGCCCAATTCGTGCCACCTGTATTTACCTATTTTATACCTTTTATTATATACTAATTAGTAATAAGGCCCAGCAGTATGTGTTCTTATGTTTATTTACGTAGTGTCGTACTATAAGTGAGAAATGCTGTGTACGTGAACGCTAACTATGGAGTTTTCGAGTGTAACGCGCTCGGGCTACGTGAGAAAATGTGCTAACAATGCAAGTTAATTCGGAGAACCAGAAGCCGCGGAATTGAAACGACGCTGAGAGCTGCAAGGGAAGGCACTCGCGCCCAAGTAGGAGAACTCGGCGAATCGACGGATTCGCGCTCAAGTGAGTGAACCTCGCAGATCACCTGTGGCGCCCCCATGTTAATAAAGAGCGCGGGTCGACCTTTTAAAAGTCGTTGAGATTTTGTGCTTGCAAACCGCATAAGAAAGGCAGCTGAGCCCAAGGTGCAAGCTGTTCAAGTAAAACAGCCCAGAAGCGAGACTGTAGTGTTCCAGTCGACATCGCTAGAAGCGGCAATTGCGACATAAAGAAGCCATCCAACGTGGTCACTGTTCTGCGCTGGACTATACCAGGTTAGTTCCTGCTTGTAATCTCGCAACGAAATAAGAACGCAGTCAACAATTGTAATAAACAATTAAGCAACCGATGGCAAGGTGTTCGCGGCCCGATAACGGGGAAGGACCGGCCACGCATCACGTCATATGCTAACTCGGCAGATTGGGTTCCCATGTATCGAGGTACTATAAAGAAATGACAACTTCGGGTTCAACTTATTGGCGTGGGCGAACTATTTCATACTTCGCGTTGGTGAACTTTGTAGTGCGCTATTAGCTGAACTTTACGCATATAATTAATATATTTTTTCATGCGTAGTGCGCCATTGTTTTATGTAGTTGTTTGTATGTATTTGTGTCTTTATCATTTTCTTACAGATTATATGTATTCATGTAAAGTGTTGGGTTTTTTATTACCATTGGTGTTTGCATTTGTAAGAACAACATTTCAGGTGTCCACGGGCTGACTCCGACAATATTAGTTTTCTCTTTGCTGCACTGACAATGTGAATTGGGCCTCATAGTTCACCGACTGATTAAGGTAGCGAACCACGACATTGTAACGTAATAATTCAGTAGATGTAAGGGCTGTTTAAAAGGTACCAATACAACACTCATATTGTAGCCCAAGCTTCAGGATCGTACTTCAAAGTTAAAAGCTAAATTAAAGAAATACGTTAAACTCAGAATTGTTAAAGCACAAAATCCCTGCACCAGACTAGGATAGTAGGTAGTATGCGCGAGTTGGAATTAAACGTAAACATCTGCATACCTCGTCATATAAAAAATATAGAGCAACCGTAGATATATTTATAGTAGTTTTATATTGCAGACCGATAGTAGTGAAATTTTTCTGCTACAAAACGAGGCGAAAGTTGATAGAAGATCTAACAAAAACTAGAGCCAGCATAGTCAAAACTGCTGTTAACAAGTTCTCGGCAAAAAATGTGTGTAATTCTGACAGAAGAACTCTTTGTAGTGATAACAACAGAATCCGTGTTAACACTTTGAAACGGGATTTGACCTAGCTCCACCTGAGCTTTAGTCCAGTAATTAATAATATTTAGATACATAGCAAATTTGTACGTTTCGGTAATGTAATAGTTGTACGATTTTTTCTAGGTTGCCGAAATTAACTGTTTTGAGCTTGCAAGTACTCATTCGTAGTGTGAAAGCTGCAGCGGAGCGTTTGCTTATTTGCGCTGCCGAATTTTACTAACGCCCAACAAAGTAAATGCGAGGGGTAGAAATAACGCCCCGGTTTCAAGAATTTGACTTACAAAAGATCTCAGGATAGTTCCGTGGGATGAAGCAGCAATAAAAATACAAACTGCAAAGTTTTCCGACCAGGTAACGCAGCCCATTGAAGTGCACGACGTCCAATAAGGGATGAGCTCCTGTAAGCAACGTGGGGAAGCTTCTCTGTTATAAAACAGCGGATTTTCGTACTTATTCGTAATTATTAAAGGATGGTGCCGTTTACCTTTTGGGAACTGCGGAAACCGTGAAATGCTATATCTTGCTGTCTATGGCAGCGGTCAACTTTTTCTATATACGGTTTGATAAAAAATAGTACAGGAGTTCATTTAAGAGTAAAATTAATCACTGGATTATTTCGGGAATTTATGTGAAGCAGTGTATCGTTGCAGTATCCGATTAGATACAGTGAGTGTATCATGTGCCTTTTGTTTAGGCCTACATCGTTTCATGTAATCAGAGCTTTAGTATTAGTTGTGCTAATAAAGTTATGCGTATTTTGACCAGGGCCCTATGCTTCGCCTAATTGGTAGCAATCACTTTAAATTAATTAAACCCTTTATGCTTAAAAACAAACTTTGGTATAATATATATTAATAACTATTAAATGTTAAGAATTTGAGTAACTTGCGCTTTGTTTTATTATTTTGAATTTTAAAATGTTTGAGGTTTGTAATTTAATCTTTAAATTTACTGGTTTGAACTGCCTCGAACCAGTGATGCATTTGGACACTTCTAGAAGTTTGCTAACATATTTGGTACATACCTTGGCGATCTCAATATATGAATACATCTTCTATATGCCCGTCGTAGGATACGATTGGAAACACTGATTTCGATTTTAAGCAACGGTAGCAATGCGTATAAACAGTACTATTATAGCAAACTCTTATTATTAGCATTACTAAAGGGCTTTTACGAAGAAGTTCATTAAGTTTAGTTTAATAGTTAATTAATTTGTCTATTTATTTGTTCATTATTTACTTGATGTCATTAGTTTTAATAAATATAATTTATACGTCAAGCTAAAATTTTCTAGATATTTATTTTGAATGTCATAGCAAGTGTGGGAAAATTTTACGATATTCATTTTTCAGCATTGCAATTCATACGGGTAAGGGAAACCACGATCCAGATATACACGGCATATAAATAAAATATGGATAGATTAAAATAGAAATATGACGTGACGAGGTATTTCTCTGGACTTCTGTTATGATTTTGCAAGTGTAAAATAGATTGATAAGTATTTTACGAACTAGATTTTCATTTGAACCTAAGCTAAAATGTACCGTTACGGCCAACTCAAAGTGCACGGCAGATTTTTAGCTTGTAATACGATATTCTAATCATAGACGTCGAGTTTTGACGTTTACGTTTGTCATCAACTGTCATAGGACTGAAAACTCGAAAAATTCCCAGACATTTGTCACAAGCAGAGAAAATGCGAGCTATTACAAAACTGGAAGAGAACTGGTCGCTGAGTCAGTCGCAGCAGATTTGCATGTGGGCAAGAGCTGCATTTTCAAAATTAAAAATCGTTGGCAGCAGAGACTTCTGCAAGAAAAGTTTTTTAACACCAGAGTACAAAGACCGAAGAAAACAGTTTGCAACTGACTATTTGAATGAAATCGACGAGTTTTGGAACACGACTGTTTTCAAATTTAAAATTTGAGGAGCAGTATTTTGTTCAGGCCATAAGGAGTAGTGGACGATTATCTGTAAACGTATGGGGATGGATCAATGCTCACGAATCTGGGGCATGCTACAAAATTAATGGTCGACTGAACGTTGAAAATTGTTGCAACATTTTGCAAAATGTGATGCTGCCATCTGTAAGAGAGGTCTTTCCTAATCAATTTACTTTTCAACAGGCAAGATATTACCTAATTAATTAATTTTGTTTATGTTAGAAGTTGATAACATTATTTTCACAGGATAACTGTCCTGTGCATGCAGCAGGGATTGTTCATTGATGGTTTGATGGGAATAATATCAATTTATTACCATGACCTGCAAGAAGTCCGGACTTGAACCCCATCGAAAATGTTTGAGGGTATTGAACTACAAAAATGTATACCAGGGATTTTACACCAAACAACGCCGATGAATTATGGGAAAGAATAAGAAATGCTTGGAAGGAACTGAGAGAAGGATACAATATGGAGACATTGGTCAAATCTATGCGAAACAAACTGCAAAGCGTAATATCAATCGAATACTGATATATATTTATTAAATACATATTATTATATGTATAGTTTGTTTACTTGTAAAACTTTTCTAAAATACAAACATTAACAAAGTAATACCTATTCTTACAATCACAAGCAACGCCACTGGAGAAACCCTCATTTAATAAGCCGAAAAATCGCAAAAATAACCATAGTAACAAAAAACTGTGCACTTTGAGGTGTCCGCAACTGTACTAGCCGGGATCCGTACTTCAGTGGTTAAGCTTTCTGGCTACTGATCTAAGAGTCAAGAGTTCGATCCCCGATCCCGATTAAAAACATTAAAAAATGAGGATGAAAACCTATACAGAATGCCATCGTTCGAAAGTGATGTAAAGCTGTGGGCCCCATGTTACTATGATGTGTAGCATGTAAGAGATCCCTTGCTAGGGTTGGAACTCCTTGGTCTCGGCAAAATTCTAAGTAGGACTGTGTGGACTAATTTTCTCGTGTAGGTAATACCTCGTAACACTATGCGTAGAGTATAACATTTTATTCACACCTTTTAATAAACTCAGAAGCAGCATCAAAACCAAAATTTTGTTTGAAATAACGGTACCTGTTTGTTTTAACCTTTTCGGTTGCCAGGTGACATCAAAACACATATGATTTTAAACATTATTGAGTAAATCAAAACGCACGAGTTGAGTTATCGGAATCAAAAAGTCACTTGTGTGTAATATTGATATTGCGATTATTAAAATCGCTAAAGTTATGTGGCGATGATTGTGCGGTATTGAATAAAAATAAGAACACCGTTTCTAGACCATTTTTTTAGCTACTTGGTAGACTTATCTTGCCTAACTAAAAATATTGCTAGTCAACAACAATAGTTGCATTTGATTTACAATAGCACAGTTTTTCCAAATTAAAATGCAAATGTAAATTGATCAGATTCTAAACATTTGGAAGCTGCAATGTTTAGAATGTTTTAGATATTCCTTCTAGTGTATTATTTATGGGAAATTGTTGCTCTTAAAAAGTATATAAACGATTGACTATAAATTATAACTTAGTTATATGCATTCCAGCAGTATACAGCCTGTTCACAATTAAGTGTGCACTATTGCTATCTCGGTTGCTATTATAGCTACGAAGTTGGTTAAATTAGTAAAATAGTAGCATATTTCGTGCCGATTAAAATGGCGCAAACAAAAAAAAACAATTGAGCGTCTGGTTTTTGACATATGTCAAAAAAATTTTTTTTTAATGGAACTATTTTGACATCAATCGATAGCCAATATTCTTCTGAATAAAAAACTTCTTATACCCTACTATCCTAAAGTTAATAACAATGGAGATATACGGCTGTTCAGAATTAAATGTGCACTATTGCTAACTTGTTTATTATGGGAGCTACAACGTCGGTTAAATGGGCGAAATAGTAGTATTTTTTACGTGAATTATGGTGGTAATTATAAAAAAACAATTGAACATCACATTTTTGAGATATTTAGCAAAACTTTTGTTTTATTGGAACGTTTTAACATATTCTGAACACGACCTTTAAAAAACGTTTATTTTTATTTTACAATGAAATATAACATTGGAAGCACACAGCTAGCCGCCAGACAATATCTTACATCTAGCTAGGATATGAACTAACTGGAACTTAACTTAAAGGTGCAAACTACTTGTATATATAGTATGTCTTAATCGGCTAAGATAAGCGTTATCTCTAAAGGAAGCGCGAGGCAGCAAGCCACGTGCGTTCAAGGTTGCAAGTTTTCAGTTTACACAAAGAGGCTATTGTCTAGCTACAATGTAACTTGCGTATAAACACATAACCTGACTTTGACAACTGACAACTCAAATGACTCAGCGCGCTGAATTCTGGGCAGAGCGATGTAATAATCAAGGGTAATACCACAAGTAGTGGATATATTTTTGACAAATATTTTGCCGTTTCCATGTAAATTATTGCGTTTAAATTTCACGAAACAAAATTTGGATTCTGTTGAGTGAAATTTGCAATCATTTCAATGGAAATGGCAAAATAGTTTTTAAAAATATCCACTTCGAGTGGTATTTGGGACAACTATTTAACAATATTACTACATAACCGCTAACTTCATTAAAAAGTAATTAAAAGATTAGTATAGCTAATCTTTGTTTATACAGTGTGTTCATGTTCATTTTTACGTAACCTATCGACATAACTAAGGCAGAACATTGTTGCTAAGCTGTATTTCGCAACAAGGCTACTTAGTTTTTGAGTAGGTAATTTTTTTTTGGATATTTTGCATGGTGCCCAATATTCGCTGATATGTTGTTCTTATTGGTTGAAAAAAGCAAATGTCTGCGATATGATTAGCTTATATATTATAGTGTTGAATAGTCAACGACATGCAGTAGTAAAACAAAATCTAGTTCAAAGCCCTCTCGATAAGGTTTTTTTAATGAAGGTTATGTAATTTTGTATCCTAGATAACTGAAGCAATTGACTCGTTCGATTGGAGTAACATTAAGAAATAGTTTTTGTTCAAAAGGAAGTCTTGGTCTTTAAAAGCTATTACTTATTTTTGATGTTTTGTATAGCTTATGGGGAGAATAGACGCCTTCGAAATGTTTTGCTGGTGTAGAATATTACGATCATATGAACTGCGCATAGAACCAATTGTTCGGTTTACAGGAAACAAAGTCAAAAAACGCCTCTCAAGCATCGTGTGCACTAGGATACTTCAATTCTTGGGCTATATTACGAGAAGAGCTGACAACATGAAGAAAACGATTTTTCAAGGACACAATAGGTCAAATTGCAGGTATTTTCAAGATGTACAAGTTTTATAGTAACTACTTTTTCGCTAAATATAACGAGAAACGAAATACAAGCAAAAAAAAATCTCGACCCTTTCACGCTTTCCTTTCCCGTTCGATATCTCGACTAATATCGCTCGTACGTGAAAAGTAATTGAACACAGATTGTAAAGCACAAAAGATTCTAACTAAAAGGTCCACTATATTTTCATGTACCGTTAACGGGAGTTGAACAAAAATCAGACGCACCTTTTTTTAAGCTAGCGGAAATAGCACATAGAAAATATTGGTAGACAACTTGAAGTTAAGTTTTTCTGACCCCCTCTCCCCCCCCCAACACTCCAAAAATGATATAGTGACAGGACTATTATTACTTACTAAAATTTTTAATTCTTCCACATGTAACAGAAATAGATAGAAAGTTTATAAACAGGAAAACCGACACTTTTTCGATTAGAGTAATTAATATATCTAAATTTTCTGTATTAACATATTCTTTTAGGACTTATTGTGATTATCATACGCGGATAAGAATATATGTCATGTATAATAACGCAAAGCTTCTAAGAGGCCTGTATCTAATAAATAATGGATGTCAAAGGGCTAAGAAAGAAAAAATACAACTCTGATAACGAGTGGTTTTCAAAGAATGTTAATTAGTTAATAATCATCTAGTACAGGGGTTCTCAAACTATTTTAGACACTGTACCCCTTTTTACCAACAATTTGTTTTGGGTACCCCTTATCAGTAAGTAACTGAAATATAAAAAAAATCTTAAACCTTTTTATTTAGTAGGTATAGTTTTAACCTGTGTAACTCAATTACGCGTCATGTTTAAATAAAACAAAGAGATATTGCTTACCTACATTTTTATTATATTAAAAACAAAAATGGGGGAGGGGTGTACATCACATCAGTTGATGTACTCTGTCCACCCGTCTACCGTCGCGCCACCGCTATATATAATTTTTGACTTATACAGGGCGAGTAAAAAATTTCAAATTTTCAAAACCTTATATTTTCGCTAAAACTTAATTTTTTGGTGGAAAATTATACAGGGTGATATAAAAGGTCATTTTTATGCAGAATTTTATTGTACCCAATGCCATAGAAGTTTACACTTCTCCCGTGTGGTCTTAAGCACACAAATATTTTTCCCCTATTTAAATTTAAAGGTTTGTTTTATTTTTTGTTAGCCTGCCACGTACCCCTAAAAATTTTCGCGTACCCCCAAGGGGTACGGGTACCACACTTTGAGAACCACTGATCTAGTACGATATGCTTTCGTAAATTGGCTTCTAGATTGGTATTCAGTAGAAACCTTAAAAGCAGCTACCAGATATTAATACTAAATAAATTAAATAACATTTCTAAATTATAGCAGTCTTTCACCAGCACACAGTAAATAGTGTACTGAGGAGATTTGAGAAATTGCCGCAGTTTCCTATCTGAGGTGACAAGGAAGACACTTCAATAAATTGTAACACGTAATTTACCCCATGTAGGCTAGCAGTCTATTATTATTAGATTAGTGTCAGGAACTATGATGACATAGATGCAGGATTCTCCCTTCGAAGGGTGCGCTGGGATGTACAATCTGTTGCCCTCGCATAATGCCTGTGATGTGTATAGCCCAACAGGTGGTGCACTAGCTTACCTATATTAAACAAATTTGTTTATTACAAATTCAGCAATTAGAGAATAATATTACTTTTATTATTAAAATAAATTTAAAGTCCTTGGAGACAAAAGGTGTTACACCAGGAATGGGGTCGAGTAGTTTAATAACAAAAAATCTAATTATCAACTAGCCCCATATTACAACATACTTCACGAGGTGTTACCAAATACCTTTTAGATTATTTATCCATAATAGGCTTAACGAATTTGATGGCTCAAATTAAATATTGTTGGTAACTTCCGAAAACTCAATTAAGGAGATGTTCAAATTAGGACATTTTTAAAAAGGATTACACAGAATTAGCTTCTAATGTATTTACGAGTTGCATAAATTACGGCCAGAGTTTTGCTATTCAAAACAAACCCCTCATAATTACCGTATTGAAACGTATAAGAGCGCCAAATTATTCTTGGCGAGGGATTATTTATTAAGTAAATTTATGTAAATGAGGCAGTTAGCAAATCACCATCCTACTCAGTGGCGGATTTAGGTTGTCAGCGGCCCTAAGGCGCGAGATCCTTTCGAAGTTTCCTTTCAGTAAATTACTCCGACATTTTTCATGCAGGCCGCCTAATTTGAATTTTCCACGTGTGGTTCGGACGCAACAGCGATGTGGTTATTAATATTTCTGTTTGTTGGGACCTGGATGCGATTACTTTGGTGTATAGAGAGGCTATGACATCACTTTTAATCAAAGTGGCCTCCGCCACCAGCGCTGTATCAAACATCAATGGATTATAGGACACTTCACATGAGGCTATAATCGGCTTAGGTCAACGCTAATACGCCAGAAACTGTCTCTCAAAAATGGACGGCGGGGCGTTGCTGATAAATCGGTTAAAATTATAATGGAGATTTGTTTTCTTTATTTGTGGCGTTGTGTAATCAACCGATCCGAATATTAAAGAGATCATTAAGTCACTGGCATGAAGAACTATAATTAGTTACTTGAAGCAGCTTCAAGAATTTAAACTAATTACTGAGTTTCTTTATTAAATTGAGCTGTTGTTGAATTTTAACAGCAGTTCTGGTTAGAAAGCAATTGAAATATCTACTGAAGACAGAGTTGGTGCCATTAATCTCTAAAGTATAAAATATGATAGAATTATATAGTTATTCTCAAAATTAAGCTGCAAAAAGGTCTTAATTAATGTCATCAAAAGAGAATTTGTAGTGAGTATACTGACATGATCTGTGGATATATGAATTGAATTTTATTTATCAAAGTCTTGATTTTTATCAAAATTATCTCACACAAATACTCAAATATTTACTTTCTTCAACGTAAGGTCGACTTAACCTCCAAGTTGAAATATACATAAATGGTTATGTACTTCTTACTTTATTAAATTGGCTCTGGTGTACAATTTATGCATTGTTAATTATTTTTATCTACTCCAGTGGGATAAGTAACTCATTACTTCACTCATTTGACACTTTTTCCGTTAGGTAATGAAGTTCATTACACCACTCAGTTAGGTAATGAAGCCATTGTGGTATAATGACTTCATTGCCTAACTGAAATAGTATCAAATGAATGATATAATGACATTTATCTACTCCAGAGAGATAAGTAACTCATTACGTCACTCATTTGGCACTATTTCCGTTAGGTAATGAAGCTCATTACACCACTCAGTTATGTAATGGCTTCATTACCTAACTGAATGGTGTAATGGCTGCATTACCTAACTGAAATAGTGTCAAATGAATGACGTAATGACATTTGCCTACTAAAATATTTTTGAAAATGACAGTTCTGACATTTCTCGTAATGCACTTTTCTTAAGTTTAGGCAGTTGTAGATAAAACTTTGTACAATACATGTGTGATAATGCATCATTAATATACGTAGGTAAGCACGCACACTTGTATAGTAAATAACTATTATACAGGGTCCGGCAAAATGACCTCCCCTATTGGAGAGGCCACTGGATGAGCTCTGGTGAGAATAAAGCTGTGTAGGGGGTATCGATCGATAGCGGTGTACGTGCCATTTTCAGGCAGCGAAATGGTTTGGCTTTGTCAAACCGTGCTTTTTTTGGAGGAGTTTCTTCGTAATGGTGGTTCTGTGGTTACTCTCCTTGTGCGGTGACATTTTCTGGCCCCCAAAGTCGCCTGATTTGATGCCTTGTGAATTTTTGCTTTAGGGATACTTGAAGGCACAAGTGTACAAACATCGCCCTATGACCTTGGAAGCTTTTAAGGAGGTAATCATTCAGGAAGTTGCTACCATTCCACCAGAAATGGCACAAAGAACTATGCACTTCCGGGAAAGACTTTGTCAGTCTGTCACTAATGGAGGCCGCCAATCACCTGACAATTTTTGCAACACGCTGATATAAAATGGCATAGTATATGTTATTCACAAATAAAAATATATTTTTTAATCTTTCTTTGTTTGCCTATGTCAGGCCATTTTTTATTTTTCCTGAATTCATAGAGTTACATTACCATTTCGTATAGTTTTGGGACAGAGTTGGCGAGCCTGCTGTATATCGGAGCCATACTAATCATAACTTATCGCATACTGCTTCAGCTTCTCGTTTCAAAGAAAAATTCAGACACAAGCATGGCTTTTGGCTTCAGTCAAAGGTTTAGCGCACCGCGCTAATCTTTACATCGTTGTTTCATGCAGATGCGTGTCATTCAGTTGGAAAAACGTCTATTTTCAAGTGACTCAAAATTCAGCCCATGAGAGCAAAGGGTATAGCTTCTACTTCTGTCGCTTGCTAGCAATCACGCGTTGTCGGTTCGAACGCGGCTTGCGCTGTGATTGGACACACCTGGCCCGCGTGCGCCCGGAAACGCTAGCCAAAAAAACGTGGCCTGTATCGGCATTCAGTCTGCGCTCGCGGCAGAGTCAAGTCGAGACAGTGTGTTTGGTAGGAGTCTTCACGCTTCAGACGTGGAGGCGCCCTATATTCCTTTTGTGCTGATTCAGCAGAATTTAGTTGTGTTTTCTTCTTGTGGTAGACGGCCCTTGGGTTGCTGTGTTTCTTTCGAGGTGTTGCTGATGTCCAGTGTGCCGGTCTAAGCTACTCAGTACTTCGGAGGCCTGTGGCCTGTTTTAATCCGTCTCTTTGAGCGGAATTTCACTCGAGTGAGCTAATTAGCTGCCGTACCGATGTTTCAATTTGCCAAGAGGGCAGAACACATTTGGTCCGCGATTAAGCTGCGGATATTCTCTTGGACGCCGTTGCCATCACCTGCACCATCTCAACAGTAGCAAAGCTACATGTCGACGTACGCCACTTACGCCGCCGCGTCTTGAAGCTGACCCATTATTAAGGTAGTGTTCACTTTGTTGTAATTAACATTTGTGTAACAAACCTGTTTACCGCAAGCTGACATTTGTATCGCATTAAAACTTGCTTAATTGCCGTCCGATACTTCATTCAAACCTAGTACATTCA
The DNA here is from genome assembly GCA_940337035.1 of Agriotes lineatus. Classification (NCBI taxonomy): domain Eukaryota; kingdom Metazoa; phylum Arthropoda; class Insecta; order Coleoptera; family Elateridae; genus Agriotes; species Agriotes lineatus. The sequence goes on from OW679200.1 coordinate 15,451,681, forward strand.
AGTGCAGATTTAACCTTTATGTAGTAAACGTGCTTGTCGCCAATTGTCAAATTAATGTACGTGCCGACCACGTCGGCACAACTGTAAGTTTTCCGGTCATGTGAAGTGTCCCAATAGATGTATTAACTGATTAACGACTTATGATTTTTCCTTTGTCTTGTGCATGTTTGTTTACAGGGTGACTGAGTCACCGTGTTAAGATCGATGTAAGGTGAGCCCCGGACGTGATAAATGAGTGTTGCAGGTAAGTTGGCGCGTTTGTCGCTGGGCCGTGGCTTCCAGAAGTAGTATTTGAGTATTTTTTGCCCCGTTTGACCTCAAGGTTCGGTTAAACGTGGGTCTCCTTGCTTAGACCTTGTGGCGCTCCTTTATTTGGTAACACCCTATACATATCAACACTCTTGCCGTGTGGTGTCTCGTTTAGGACCACGCCCCCTCCCTGAGCGTATTTGAGCCGCGGCCTTTAGCCTGTTTCTTATGATTCCCAGGGTAAGTGTGCACGTTTCCCGGACTTGTTTAGCATTCGGCACTTGCTCATCCGTGAACGTCGGTAAATCAATTTGATACTGTAACACTTGTAATTACCTTTTTCAATAGAGGAGGTCTTTTTGCCAGACCCTGTACTACCTCAGCATTTCTTTTTAAAAACGAGAACTCATTTAGGTTGCGACATGTATGATTGAAATATATTTGTACCTCCTCTTTCTGTTCAGAAAAATTACTACCGTTGTAATCTTTCCACATAAAGCTGCTATCTTGCAAAATCAGCTACTTGGCTTCTTACAAATGCTTATTTTAATAATTCTACATGTCAATTTTCTATTTACTTTAGGTATTACCTTTTTTTTCTAAATTCATCCTACTTTATTACCCTTTCCAATAAAAAAATGCGTAAATTTAGCTCCATTCTCGATTAAGGTCTCTAGTGTTAAGGTTTATTTATTAAGTATAGGTTAAATAACATAACTACAATGCAAATCTAGTGTTATTGAACTAGCAAGTATCAGTAAGGTTATCTGTCCTCTTATTTAATAAAAACATTAAATTGTATTAGTTTCCAATACAAAGAGACGGTAGTGGTTGTATTTGCAGATTATAAATAAAATAGTTTCCAAACAACTGTATTGTTACTATTAGCAATTGATAATCATATTACATCTGTATAGTATGGTTCAATGCACTGATGTATATACGAAGGTCAAACTAAAATTATTGAGGATAAAGCAACTGGTTCATATTTTTTAGAATACATTTGGCCATTTCTTCATTTCACGGTTTAAAAGCTACAAATCATTTCTTTAGAAACATCTTTAAAATAATCGTGAACTCCAGCATTAATCTCTTTCCCATGTGTAAACCTTCTACCACGCAAATGCCTTTTTTAAGTGCATAAAATAGCTAAAAGTCACACATTGATAAATCAGGTGAGTACATGAGGTGTTCTATTTCTTTTATATTTTTTCAGACAAAAACTGGAGTGTCCAGACAGCCGTATGGGACAATGAATTTTCATAATATAGCATAATCCACTTTTCTGGAACTCCATTGAACAGTTTAGGTAAACATTTATCATTTAGCTATAACTGTCTTTTATTTATCGAGTTTAATACCATTAACGAAACCCATATTTTTAAAGAACACCGCTTGCACAACTTTTTTCATAGCTGGCTGCTTCTTGGTCATTGTTGCAGTTTCTTCATCTGCATGAATTCATAGACGATACTGTTAGCGGGTACGTACGTCGAAAATAGAATCTAAGTGTCGTCACCTATTAGAATATTAGAAAAAAAAATGTTGTCCGCTATTACTTAAGACATATATAGTTTTATGGCCAATCTGAAACACTCGTTCTTTGGGAATCAGAAAACCAAGGCGGCACGAAACAATTGAAATTTTTTTTTAAGTTGGTGATCGTGTATGATTGCTTTACTATACAGCTACGGATCCAATCCCCAGTTAATGCTCTATTGCCGCATACGAGGATTTATCGTCCTCTTTAATTATTTTTGCATCAACAGCAGTGCTATTTTCAGTAACGGTTGTATGAGCTGTTTGATGCTGAACAGAATTCTTTTTGAGTTTAAGTTTTTTATACTACAGCAAATTATAACTACATATTGCTGTGGTCTAATAGCTTTTATTTGATTTAATTTAATTTAAATATTATTCTCAGGGTTTTATTTAAAATTTTGATTTCAATCTTACCCTTTGTCCCCAGTCTTTTGCATGTAATTATAATGTACTTAGTTATTCGACTGTATCTCAGGGTTACTATTAAAATAAGATTAAAACATAAACAATGCATAACTATAATACAAGATATAGGGCAATTGCATTTATTAAGCAATGAATGTTTGTCTTTATCATACGTTTAACACCTTTGTTAATAATATTTGATAAATACTTAATTTCAGTTAAATTTTAGATTAATATTACTGTTTGTTTACAGTTTTATGATTATCTAATTTATGATTTAATTAAATTCAGTTTTAATAACTCTGTAAGTAGCAGATATATTTTATATTACTACTTTCCTTTTATATGTGTCTTGTTTTAAGTTGAAGGTTAATAGACTCACTTTGTAAGCTTCTATTTTCGAGCTCTTTATATTCTATAATCTCCTATTCGCCAAATCTCTGCTACAGCTATGCTCGTTGTGGTTGGCAGCACATCTTTGTGTAGTAGTAATCGATGCACTCACTAAGTTTTTTAATTCGCACTAATGTTTGTCTATCACACTCTTTAGGTGTAGACAATATAAATGGGTACATACCAGTACATTAACGTGACTATTAAATGCGACTTCAAATGGGACTTGTCAATTTAATTTATATTTTTATAAGTACAACCCATTTGTTCTGTTTATTTTTGAACTACCCGCCAAAACCAATAGTTATCAAACAAATGATAATACAGTTTTTTTATGACCTTTAATGACTTTTTTAATTGTCATAAATCATATTTTCAGGTTAACAGTTTTACATTGTGTATGTTTTCAACTACATGACCAATTATGTACGAATTAAACTTTTATATTACATTTTATAATAATAATTACTTCTTTCAGATAATTCTTGACTAGTTTATATTACAATTGCAATCAAAACTGGACTATTTACAAATGAATTGCAAATACCGTTGTAAGAAACCAAAATTCCAATGATTAAACGAAACCATCACTCATTTTAGGAACATTATTTTAAGCTGCTTTATTATTGTATAGTTATTGAATGCTTTATCAATTAATGATCATATCAATATATTGATGAATAGACAAATATTAGTGCGAAATAACGAACTTAGTGAGTGAATCGATTACTACTACACAAGGATGCGCTGCCAACCACAACGAGGATAGCTGTAGCAGAGATCTGGTGAATAGAAGATAAAAAACTCGAAGATAGAAGCTTACAAATTGAGTCTATTAACCTTCAACTTAAATCAAGACACATATAAAAGGAAAGTAGTAATATAAAATACAGAGTCATTAAAATTGAATTCACTTGAATCATAAATTAGATAATAATAAAATTTGTAAACAAACAGTAATATTAATCTAAAATTGATTTAACTGAAATTAAGTATTTATCAAATATTATTAACAAAGGTGTTAAGCGTATGATAAAGGCAGACATTAATTGCTTAATAAATACAATTGTCCTATATCTTGTATTATAGTTATTCATTGTTTATGTTTTAATTTGATTTTAATAGTAACCCTGAGATAGAGTCGAATAACTAAGGTTATTACAATTACATGCAAAAGATTGTGAACAAAAGTTAAGATGTAAATAAAAATTTTAAATAAAAACCCGAGAATAACATTTAAATTAAATAAAATCAAATATTAGACTATTAGACCACAGCAATATATACAGATTGTACGAAATCCGTTTTGAATAAGAAATGGGGCCATAATTATATATAACAGCAATGAGATAACATAAATAACAAAATAGAATGCTTGAGTAAGAAAGAGATGGCCATACGAAAACATTATTTTAGTAGGCATGTTTAGTTGACAAATGTCATAATTAAATTAAGCGTTAAGTCTTCTCGAATATTTGCTACTACGTTTATCTCTTTCTTACTCAAGCAAAACGTGTTATATTCTTGTTCATGTTATCTCATTGCTGTTATATATAATTGTGGCCCCATCGGTATAGAAAATTAATAAGTGTGACAAGGAAGACATAAAAAACGAGTAGCAGGACAAATATAGAATGTAATCATGGCTAGGTAAATCTTTAAACTAAAATTAAATCTATGAAACAAACAAACACTTCTGTCAAATATTTTATCTGTCGTTAGCAGTATAAAGTGAGATTTAAATAATTCAAATAATTATGTGAATAGTAAATAATAGTATATTTAAACCTCAGTTTATACTCTTAATGACAGATAAAATATTTTACAGAAGTGTTTGTTTGTTTCATTGACTTAATTTTAGTTTAGAAAGTTAGCTAGCCATGATTACATTCTATCTTTGTGCTGCTACTCGTTGTGTTTATGTCTGCCTTGTCGCACTCATTAATTCCCTATGTTCAAAACGGATTTCGGTCAATCTGTATGTATCAAAATGATATAGAAATGTCTTAATGATAAATGGTTTAGAGCAACCATTATGTCGCAAAATAAGAGGTGTTAGAACAAAGAAAGAATAAATTTAAAAATTAGTACGTTACTTGAATATTTACATTTACACCTACGTATTACGTATCAAATGCATTTTTAGAGATTAAGAAGCAAATAAGAGAAGGCAAATAAAAAGAAGCGAAAGAAAAATGGATTGAAATATAACCTCTATGGAAAAGTTAGAGAAGTTACTGGAAGGTATAAGGCAAGAACAGTGAACAAATTGGTGGACAATAAACAAAAAGTTATCGCTAATAAGAAAAAATGCAGGATACGGGGGAGAGTTACGTGAAACTACTGCTTTCTGATAATCGATCACAGCATCCACAGATAAACTGTGAAGAAAAACGAAGCATCCTGTTACAAGACGTGTAAGCTTCAACCTATGGCACTATACTTCGCCAACTTTAAAAATAAAGAGACTTTATTATTATTATTATTATTATTATTTCTGAAACGTCTCGATGAGAATAATGTGAAATTGTTAACTTTAGTATTCAACAATACCTGCAACTCTAGCAGCATCATTAAAGTGTATCCTAATTTTACGTAGCCAATATTTTTGCCGCATTTAAAGAGTTTGATCCAGAAAGGCTCTCGTCGAAGCGTTTGCAGAACCTTTGAAAGCTCGTGTGTTTTCAGATTACGATTTTTCAATTACTCAAGCGTTCTGACTATGCGTCCAAATTTTCAGGACACTTACACGTCTAGACGGGGTTCATACGCGATGAGAGTAGACGCATGTCTAATTTGGATAACTTGTTGCCCAGAGCTTGTCGAAAGAAGTGTTTTGTAAGAGTATTGTCTCGGGCGCCTCATGACGCAACGAGACAAGAATTTGGTTATTGGAGATAACATATTGAATATCTTGGAAGCTATTACTGTACGCAATAACATTTCTCAAATGTTGCTTGGTTGAGAATTAGTACAGTAGAATCGTCGGAAAACATCCCGGCGATTCCTCTTGTCCAGTGGTTTAGGGTCATTAGACAAGTGTAGAACCAGAAAGCCGTGCCCCCACCCCCTGTCAAACAGCCGCCATCTTGAAACAATTTTGAAATCGTTTATTCTCGCGATCCATTGGTCGCACAGAAAAAGTTATCTAACAAAAAATGTTGGAAATAACATTCTAAAATTTTTCGCCATTTCCGCCATTCCGAGAAGTTGGTATTTCGAACGGTAGAGAAATTACCAAAAATCGGTTTCCTCCATTCTAGCTTTGTGGGGGTGGTTTTTCCAGAAAGTTGTAAATGTGAAAGTTGTAGTGCTTAAAAAAATGTATACGAATCCATTTTAATAACGCGATTGCTTTAAATAGTCTCCGATTTACAGCCCTTCAAATCCCGCGCGGCGTGGGAAATGTACATTCCGGCGCAGCAAAGCAGCCATTTCTTTTTTGCGAAGTATAACAACAATAATATTCGGATCTTTTAGATACTTTTCGTTCTCAGAATCTTATCACACTGGCCTCGATAAGAGAATTTCGGCCACGCGTAATCACGGGTTTTTAGTCCTCGCCGACTTCTTCTTGGCAAACAAAACAGTAATTGGCCATTTTGTATGAACAGAACAACTTCTCGGTATCGTAGCACTGACCGAAAATGTGTAGAATTTTATTTCCAACATCTTTTGCTGAATAACTTTTTCTGTGCGACCAATCGATCGCGCAAGAAAACAATTTCAAAATGTTTTCAAGATGGCGGCTGCTTAGCACGGGGTTGGAGCACGGCTTTTTGGTTCTAACTTGTTTAATGACCCTGGGCAAGAAAAATCGCCGCGGCCAATTTTTTAAGGCAAATGGACAATTTTACTGTACTAAATGACCAGTTTACTAATATGATTTTTTTTCTATAAAATCTAAAAGTGTGGTTTTTCGTTTTAAGTAGGTTATATTCAGCTAAGAGAAACAACAGTATATTGACTTTTTTACGACACTCTGTAAAGAGAAATTCCCATATTTTAGATTGACATTGGCTTAAATGACTTTTGCAATATTGATATTTCAATAAAGGTACAGTAAGGAGAGAAGAAAAACGAATCATACTGAGTGGGTTTACGTTTTGTACTACATTCTTGTTTATATTTAACGTTGACGTATATAGAAAGCCGCAAAAACAATTTCTGTTTCTTTAAGGTAAAAAAGATATTGTTTCCTTTATAGTAGAGAGGCCAAACTAAATTATCTCGTCAAATAACGATTTTCGTGGGACTGAGTAGCTTTATACCGACAAGTGGTACCTTCTTATTCGGTGGTGTTTCCTGAGTATGAAAAATCATGTTGTCGCTTTCTCAGCCTGTGGAGAGAAGAGCTATGCCGTCACAAATATGGCCATTCTTGGTTCCAGGTTTTAGTACAGTAAAGCTAGGGTTTAACCCAAATATTAAAAAAAAAGTTCTACCCAGCAGGAAACTGTTTAGTACACTTCTCTCAATAGGTGGTAAAAAGTTGCACAACATTGCACTTCGGGTTTAGGAGGGAGGGGGGTGGAAATGTGGTAAAATGGTAGGTTTCAACAGTTTTATAGTTTTTCGCAAATATCTCGTTAACTGCAAGGTTTAGCGCAAACTTTATCTTATACAAAATTAATCTATATTTAATTTACAATAATAATGGTCTTATGCATTTTTGACTTCCCGACAAGGGTTACAGAGATATGGAAGGGGTAATGATGTCATTATTTTCCAGTTAGCTTGGGATTCATCGTACTCACTTAAAAATGAGTGTTTCGTTATAAAGAGTATGTTTAGTTATAAAAAGTACTTAGCGACACATCAATAAGATAGGAACATTTGTATGTGTGTATGTATGTATGTTGGTACAGAGCTGGCAATTCTGCTACCATATATATAGGTGGAAACACCAAATGATGAAGAATCGTCGAAAGACGCCCTATGCTTCTACAGGAGCAAAAACGAATGATGATGATGATGATGTATGTATATACGGCTATGTGTATGTATATGATAATATATCTACATTGCTCCCCTCCTTTGTCGTTTTATCTTCATTTTGCCTATTTTTCTCTTTGAATAATTCATCATATCGTTTTTTTCGTTCCCATTTGTGTTCTTATAATTACACCTACTTAAATTACCTCTATCTTTTGTCATATCATCTTAAAAAGATAAAATCATGTGGATATCATTGAAACAGGGTTAACTACAAACTTTATCTAATAAGCTGTAGTACAAAAAATAATGGAAATTGTTTTTTTCACAATACATGCTTTTCAGTAAATTCAATGTTCTTCAATGAAAAGTGGTATGTACAATGTTCAAGGTAGTTACATAATAATAAATAACAGCAATCAGTAACCTAAAAACCTTCAAGCTCTTTTTCATCTTGAAGATGATCTTCATCGATGCCGTCGTCAATAATTAGTGCATCTGTGTTGGTGCACCCATACCCGGAGCAATTGTTGCACATGTTTGAGCATTTTAAGCCACTCTGTCGACGCTTACAGTTCTTGACACACCCCGCATTGCAAGTATCGTTATTGAGATTGAGCCATTGCTGCACTTGATGGTAAACTCTATAAGAGTGTTGTTCTGCAGCTGCTGAAGTAGGGAAAAGTACAGCCAACCTGAAATTTGTGTGTACAAGCTCCTTTGCGATGGTCTACAAATAACATTGATGGCGCAGATTATCCAAATTATCTGCATTTGTTGATGCAAATATCGAAAGGAAGAAATGGTTTCCAGCCAGTTACTGCATCTGGGTCTGCATTTGGGTGGTTAAAAATCAACTGCTTTAAGTAAAATTCCTTGTCACGTCGCACGCTTTCAGAAGGCGTTATTTTTCCCTTTCTATAAATTGAAGAGGCGGTATCACATCCGGCGAAAGTGTAAACTGCCAAGAGAACATCCTTCATTTTCCCGATACCACGCTGAATGTCTCCAATGCAGTAAACTTTTTCTTCTTGGTTATACCTTTATTCGGTACAACCATCTTCAACTGTTTGATGGCTGGAGCATGAACAACCAACAAGACCAATAAATCGGTGTCATTGCCAATTACGATACTCTCTGTTTCCTTCTTTGATTCGTCAATTGTAGTAAAAACGATCTTGGTGTCAGCATCACATTCTGCCTGAATCACTTTGCAGCCAGCTTGCTGTAAGTGTACAGTGATGAGAGTAATCAGTTGTATCTTGTTCTTAATACTAGTTAGAAATTTTGTTTGTCCTAGAGTGACATTAATTCCATCTTCCACTTTCACTTCAACATGTGTAGTAGTGGATGATCTGCGTAAATGTTGTTCGTCTTTTATGCTGGGTGCTTTACCATAAACACCTGGCCTCCCCACTTCTTTGAACACTTTATATAATACACTTGGAGCGAATATTACGAGTTCATAGGCGTGATTTTTGCTTTTTTTTGACAGACAGAAAAAGTTACATTTTTACCCCCTCCATATTTCCGTAATCCTTTACTGCAGTGCAAAAATTCATGCGACCATTTTTATTGTAAATTAAATGTACATTAATTTTGTATAAGATCAAGTTTGCGCTAAAACTTGCAGTTAACGAGGTATTTGCGAAAAACTGTAAAACTGTTGAAACCTACCATTTTACCACCTTTCCAACCCCCTCCCGCCTAAATCCGACACGCAAGGTCATGCAACTTTTTTCCACTTACTAAGAGGAGGGTACTAAACAGTTTGCCACTGGGTAGAATTTTCTTTTTTGGATGTTTGGGTTAAACCTAGTCTTCCTGTATTAAAACCTGATGCCAAGAATCGCCATCTTTGTGACGTCATAGCTCCTCACTCCACAGGCTGAGAAAGCGACAACAGGAGTTTTTCTACTAATTACAATGGTATCACTTGTCGGTATAAACCTACTCAGTCCCACGAAAATAATTATTAATTCACTTGGCCTCCCTACTATTATTGTTTTGGATATATTTTTACTTTGTCATGCGCCAACCTCAAATAAAAAATGTAGTTCAAAAGATGAATCCACTCAGTTTCATTTGCTCTTGTATCTCCTAATGAAAGTTTTACTGTAGTAAAAAAATTGCTCCAAAATAATTGAAAAACTTTATTTTTAAGTTTTTGACTATATACAGTGCGTAAATTAAGTATGGAAACGGTGGTATTATTTGCATACGGCCATAGATAGAACTCTGAAATTTGGTATACAAGTAAAACATAGGGTTTTCTACTAATATTCGTGGTTCCAATTTTTTTATCGATCGTTACGACTGCAGCTCGGCCAACTTGATTATTTTTTTTTTTAATTGAAATGGGAGTCGAAAGTGCCTACCATCATTAGAAAGCTGTTTTTGTGTAGAATCCACCGATGTAGCACTTGATATGGCAGTTTTGGAAACAACTTCACTATACAAAAACAGCTTTCTAATGACGGTACTTTCGACCCCCATTTCAATTTAAAATAATATTCAAGTTGGCCGTGGTGTAGTCACCCGGTATATTATAGTCTATTAAGGGCATAGAGATTTTGATGGTATTATGATTGATGCATTTCCATTCCTGTGACATTTTAATCTTTTTCTGAGAGACATAGTTGCATGCGCTGTTTACTAAGCTAACATTCTAAGAAAGTGGAATATACTAATTGCATAAAAAAGATGCTACATACTCAAATAGATGTTCAAGAAATAACTTCTCAACCGTATTAACATAGATTATATAGTGCAGATCTGTTCAACTTGTCGACTACTGTCAAATAAAGAATTTTCATGTTGCTCAGTAGTATATTTGAGAGTCAGCCACTTCCTTCTTGTGCAAGCAAAAGACGGTTATTATTCTTCAGATGGGGTCCGCCTAAATTGATTTTATGTATATTATCTTTATATGCTCGCTTCAAATTCCATACCATGTGATTATCTTTGTAAAGTGAAATGCAGATGAACATTTTAGAAATTACGAAATAAAGTAAGTCGTACCTGAAAGCTGTAACCGTAAAGAATATTCCTGGTGAGAGGCCATCCTCGGCCGACACATCAAGTGAAGCCTAGCCAAACTATCTGAATTTGTTCCATTAACAAGCTAGCTTTCTTTGAGGCTGCAACCCTTCTTCTCAGTGGGCTACCCTACTTTTTTGTGGGTCATAGATTGGTTGCCTCCGTAACAAGTTAAGATATTTAATTTGTGAACTGGCCTTTATCTTGCAGCAGCTAATGGTCCCATTTTTCCACAACACGTGTGATATTAAGAATGTCTTCCAAATCGTTGTTCATCAAATCTAATTAATTTTGTGCAATGAGGGGCGGTTTTGTGAGAAGTTACTGGTTTTAGGATCTTTCTCCAGAATTCCATACAAATCGATAAAGGCTTCAAACCGACATCTAGATTGTTTTATAAGACGTTGATTTTAAAAAGTTGACGAGTGGTGAGCATCGTGTCTGTTATGTATAAATATTATTTTTGAAGATATTAATTTAATTTTGTTTTTAGAAATACGTATTGACCCAAATTTCGTTCCTTTTTACAAGATAACTTTCTGATTTATTCTTTTAGGCATGCTGTATATGACTTTAACGTTCTGTAAATGTATAAAGAGGAAATGCCACGTTGCATAAAGTGACTTTACTATATAACCATCTCAAAATCAGCTTAAGATTATTCCTTTGATTTATTTAACATTTTTCTATTTGGACTTGTCGGAAGATATTGCGTGGCAGTTATCATAAACTGATTCGTTGTTAAAAAGTATAATTAGCAGCTGTAGAAGGTAAAGATTAAAACATTACATTCTACTATTAGCTCAACACGCCTGTCAGAAGACAGACTTTTAGTCTGCTTTATTCTAGCAGCTTTAGCCGTTTTTCTTCTACGGAATACATAATTCTACGGTTATCTCAAAATTACGTTTTACTCAGTTTCTGGTACCGAAAGTGCGTTATGAGTGACTACATTCAGTTCTTTTAATTTCGGCAGACCTAAAACGTATAAACTGTGAGCAATATAATCTTTTTAATAGAAAAAGTTGTTAGAAAAAGCTACACAGAACCACAAAAATAGTCGAAATCCAGATTTTGAGCCAAAATTGTTATTATTAATACCATTTTATAAAATAATTGTTTCACTTCTCACTTTCACACCTGTATATCTTTTTTATTTATGTTTTGATGGACAAATATTCGTTAATTATGGTTATGCATCTATTTTTAAAATGACTTTAATGCATGCAAACCACTAACCTATTGAAATCAAAAATAGATTCGAAAAATCAGGGTAGACTTAGTATTATTGAAAACAAGTCGTTCCAAATCACAATTAGGTAGTATAATGGACCAAAGTTTGAAATCGATTAAAAAATAGATAAGGAAGATACAGGAGTGTGAAAGTGAAAAGTAAAACATTTATTTTATAAAACCGTAATAGTAATCACAATTTACCCATAAAAATTTCGATTTTGGCAACTTTTGTAATTCTTCTGTCAATAACTTTTCTATATAATTAATTTTACTATACTCCTCATTCGGATATATGTTTGATAACAATAGGCTAGTGATTATGTAAAAATTGTAAAAATGGTTATTTTATAAGGTAGTGTATGTAACTAAAATTTAAAATCGATCGAAAAATAAATACGTAAGATACAAGGGTATGAAGATGAGAAGTGAAACACACTGTAGATATTCAACTTAAATTCCTAGTTTAGATTCTCTGTACTAAATCTGGTAGATTTATATCGTAAGTGTAATGAATATTAATGTTACATGTTACCTTCCTACCTGCTACAAAATTTCTTCGCGTTGTTACTCTCAAATCCTCTCGACCCGAATTCCACAATTTTTCCCTTTTTGGTACCTGATACTCTACTTATCACTTCAAACGTAGCAAAACGTGTAACTCTTAGGTATTGATATTGGGATGTAAGTGTAATTGATTATTAGCTGTTTTGTCATTCAGACATCTTGGGTTGGTAAGTTACCTATTATGTTTAATTAATGTTTTTTCTTACTTTGGTGTAGAAAATACTCACTTTTCACACGAATTTGCGTACAGGAAGTGATCACTTACTGCACTCTAACGTCAAGTGACAATCATATTGGTAGGTTAAAACTGACAAATGTATTTTTTTCTTTAGTCATGAGTGGGGCAGAGTTAAACGCGAGTGGGCGACTGTATTGTACAATATTTTAGCTACGATAGAACCTAGAAAATTCAGTAAATATTTATTAAAAAAAATTATATGTAAATTAGATTTACTAACAACCAGTCGTATTTTTTCGTGGTTAAACATTTTTAAATTCTTTTAATATGATGTCGACACTCAAGATAGCCAAACAGGGATGTGAATTGTCATCAAAATTATGTAATGGTTAGACATAGACATGGTACTAGAAGAATTAGCAAAATTGGCTTAGCAGCGATAGTTTGAAACAATTTTTTGGCTCCGCTTAATTGTTTCGCCATTTAGCAATTTATTTCCGGGCCAGCCTGTATATTCCCACTTGAATTATTATCCGCTGTATTTCAAACGATATCAAATCTTGTTTCGCGCAAGAGTGCTGGTTTTGGTTTTTCCGAAATTCACTTGTTATCGCTTTGCGCCAGCGGGCATTCTATTTCTGCATTCGGTTGAAGTAACTTGCTTCTACGAAGGCATTCCCGCGTGCTACCGCACCAATTTTTAATTAACTTCGTTTGTGAGCTGATGACTAAAATCAGGTATGTCTACGCTGATTGTTTGATATTCATTTTAGTAATTTTCCGTTTTTTTATTAGCTCTTTGACGATATTCTTCAACGTCACTTTTAAACGCCATTATTAAATGCCGATTTTAGACGACTCCTTATTTGGATTTCCTAATTAACACCCTAATCAATAACTTGGACCCGCAACTCCTTTCTGGAATGTCACCTTGAGCTTGCCAAGTGGTACAAGGAGCATCTATTCCATTATCAAATTCGGCCACGAGTTCGAGATTGCTGTCGGCTTACGTTAAGCTAATCCTGGTCCAATTCCGTGCCTGCCGGCAACGTTTTTTTCACCACCCAGGTTGGTCTTGTTTCAACTTTTGTTGATAACCACGTCCGCCTATGAATTGTTAGCTGAATCGATTGTAACGACGCTTCCGATTTACAATTTACAAATTTAATACTACGCTTTACAAATTTAAAACGTAATGTATTAATTATTCATAAATCTATGCGTTACAAATTTAAAACATAATGTATTAATTGTTTCCAAATTTACAATTCACAAGTTTAAAGTTTTGCTAAATGAATACGTATTAAGAATTTTGTAAGAAGTGCCCTCACGCCATTTTACTATCATTACCGAGATAACGGTTAAAACATATGACAGTGGTAAGCTTACTCCTTCATTGAATTGCAATCATATTCAATCCAAGAGCCCAAAAAAGGTTCACATATTTTTTGTGCGTGCTGCATTTTCAGTATTAATAATATACTGTATTTAAACTTTGTGATAAACAATTTACAGACCTAATTACGATGTTGCAAGCAACTATTATTTATTAATTAAATAAACCTAATTGTTGCTGTAATTTTATTTATTTCTCGAAATCTGTGATTTCTGGCGCCCTGTATTTTTCTTATTATTAAAAGAGCTTGCAGCAGTTCAGCTGATGATGGAAATCTGCGACCCAAGGCCACCGAATTTGAAGCTAGCTAGGTCATTGCGGTGAGTAAGAACATTTTAGAGCTACCGTGGTGTATAAATAATAAGGCGGTTGATCTGCGATTATACTACCATTGATTATTATTAGTGATCGATCGCAGGTTGGCTTCTTTATTGTTTCAAGTTCAACGGCGATTGAATATGTCATATGTAGTTTTATAATCGAATAAAGGGTGTGTAAAATCTTATGTTCAAAGATTGCTCTCCATTTTGATGGGTGCTGCCTATGCAAATGAAAATCAGAAAATACATGAGCAACAAACTTGTTAACAGAAGCTTAAAAATGTTCATTATAATGTATTTTAACTACAAAACATCAGGATTTTTGAGTAAACAAACGGTTTCGTTTCTGTATCTTATTTCTGATGCAAGAGAAACATGCATATCAATTGAGTTAATATAATGTTGCTACTTGCTAATTCTATTCAACAATTACTTGTACTCCTATTAGAAGTAGGATTTAGTAAATTAGTTTATACTGTGACAGATGAATACATTTTCTAGACCGACGAAATGCAAACAACCAGTCAACTTTTTGTTAAAAGGATTTATGGCACATTAAGTTCTGGTTGACTAAGCAGCATTAAAATGTTGCAATGACAAGTTACTTTAAATACTTAAAAGCTATTAACAGAGCTTAAAGATTTTTTTCTTTCTAAAACGGCATGAATTGGTATCTCTTTACAGGTGCGGTAGGAAAGAATTCAGTTTTCGAATTGTCATTATTTACTGTCATAATTAAATTAGTATTTATCCCTGTTTCGATATTTAAAATAAATCTCTAGTTGTGCTTTACATCTTACTATAATAAAATTATCCTTAAATACCTTTAATTTATATCGAATATTATTCCGCTCAACTCGCTGTAGAACTTTGGCCTCATGTCTTAAAAACACCCTGTAGAGCATTTTATTTTTGTTTGATATATGTGTATATATACCGATGGGGCCACAATTATATATAACAGCAATAAGATAACATGAACAAGAAGATAACACGTATTGCTTGAGTAAGAAAAAGATAAACATAGTAGCAAATATTCTTGAAGGCTCGACTCTTAATTTAATTATGACATTTGTCAACTAAACATGCCTACTAAAATATTTTTTTCGTATGGCCATCTCTTTCTTACTCAAGCATTCTATTTGCTTGTTCATGTTATCTCATTGCTGTTATATACCGGGTGTCCATTCTCAAAGTCGAACATAGGCAATTAACATTAGTGCATTCACTCCTTCTTTATTGAAATAATTCATTTTTCTGTATATAATTTTAACAGCCGTTGACAGAAAATACCTGATCTACGCCAAATAATTACCAATTTTTTTGACAAATGCTATCGAACTTGAAAAGCAAGGCATGGCATATTTAAAAATTCTCAAGTTTTAAATTAGCATTTTAAAATAAAAATCGCATCTTGAATATTATTATTGCTATCATTTGATGCGTAATAATTTTATCTTTCCACTGATACCATTAGCTCCCCTGTAAGTTGAATTGGCGAGCAGGAATCGGCAAAAACATTCAATACAATGTTAATCGCCTATGTTCGACTTTGAGAACGGACACCCGGTATAATTATAGCCCCATCAGTATATTATTGTACCTAACAAATACATTTTGGTCATTATTGAATGATAAAAAGCTTCTCCAATCAGTGTTCAAACTACGTTTAACCATACTGAATTTCTTAATCCATGTTTTTAGATCGAAATGCAATATCTTGACTCTATTTGTAATTGTAAATATAGTTTTATGTGTACGCAGCGTTTACAATAAAGGACCGGTCTAATTGAACTTCAAACAATGTATAAATGCAGACTTTATATGCCATTAATTTTAATGCAGTTTTAACATCAACTGTGTTTGTTTCCAATTTGTTACCGCGGAATAAAATTGCTAACACCAGAAGGTTTAACTGGCAGTCTTGCTCACACAACTTACTCCAACCCTAATCACTTTAAACATCCGCTCAACTAGTTTAGCAACTCGCAAATATTAAACCTGGTAATTTTTATCAACCAACTACTTTCTCTGAATCACTTCCTGAAAGTGCAAAATTGGAAAACCTCAGACCTTGAAATAGTTGTCTAATACGTAGCTTTAAATTTAACACAGCTTAATTCAAGTATCTTGATGTTCAAATTACTTTCTATTATTTATTGCTTTTCCATATCTCAGAGCTAAAGTTTTATTTATTTGCTCTATATTTTTAAGGATTATGTATCATTTTAGATAACTTTCAAGATCCATATTGTGCTTTACACAAAGACCAACATCTTTCAATATGTTGGGCAACATAATGAGAAACCGTTATATCTAAGAAACAAATATTCGTCAGAATTATAATGTTTAAATTAATATTTAAAGAATTTTATATTTTTTTTTCTTTTCTCTGTCGAACTAAAACCTTACTGGTGACATTTGTAGATTACAGTATAAGTTATATTTTTCTCTGCCAAAGAATATAGGTATTGCAATATTTACTTTGGAAGGATTACATTTCTATAGAACGTTCTTTATATAAATAACTAGCTGTCAGATTTATCCACATTTTGACTACACTTGAAAATTTTTGTACATTTTTCATAGAAGAAATTGGATATCTACCCTTCTAAATAGTTAATAGGGACGTAATTTTTAATAAAGTAGGAAATAATGTTATTAAAAACGATACTAAAAAAATTTACTAGCTATACAGCTTAACATATAGTTACAATGCATTATTTTGCCACCAAATAATTGTCAGAAACTGCGAATGTCATACTAACAACTAACAACTAACAGCTTACCTCTCTTGCGACCGCAGCGTCATAGTAGGCCTGGGAAACACTCCGTCCGCTGTGCACAGCACCCTTATGAAACCTTCATCGCCGCCAGCCAGCTTCCTCAGCATTAAGTTCTTTTCTGGAACTACAAAAGTGGCCGTTACTCCATATTTACCCTTTAATTCCCCGATCAGCTGTTTATGCCTGTGCATCGGCCGTTACTTTTAATAAAGGATAAGCAGCGCAGCTCACAGGTATAGAACTTTATACAAATTTTATAAGCTTTAAAGAGTGCACGTGATATTTTATGAGCCTGAGTGACATTATTCACCTGGGAAGGATAAGTAGAAACATTAAATGTCAGGGAGAGATTTGTCGGTACTTGGGGAAGTGTACCACTAACTTTATATCCAGCGAATTCGTTGGCCCGATAAAGAGCCCGAAATTTATTTGGTTTGTAAATCTGCTTTCGGGTGTCTTTTGCAACATTAGCGCCTCCATCTTTTATTCAATCTTTTTGGGATTTTGACTGACTAGCATTACCAATAATACCACTGTTTTACTTGTTAAAATGTATTATAATTTTTTAGTGTTGTTTCAAATAAAAACATCTGGACTCCATATGGAAATGTAGACATTTCGGTTTCCTAAAAGTATTAACATGTTGACAGATTATCGTTGTCATACAGTATATTTCACCTTTGACTGTTCTATATAATAAGTGAATTAAAAAGAGTAAATCGTCACTCAACGGTAAATCGCGTTTCCATTTTTCGAGTAATACTAAAGGGTTTACAGAAAATATTAGAATAAAGCTAATCTCGCTAGATGTGATATGAGCTTAGGATCCACAAAATTTATCAATGGCTATCTTTATTGGTAACAGATTAAAATACTAATACTACAAAACATTTTGTTAGGTCATACTAAAAATGACCGCAGCCACTGCCTTCGTATACACGTGCAGAAAAGGGTGAGGAGACCGCTACACTTCTTTGTGAGAACTGTCAATCAGTATAGACAGCCATAGCAAATTTCTTTATCAAAAAATGCGTGAGTTTAAGGTTATCGTTCCCTAAAATGTGGCAAGCATTTTGGGAGCGTTAGTGACCATTCGAGGTTATTTCGGCGTTATCGCATTAAATCTAACTACCAAGGTATATCCTAGAAATCTGAAATTTCGTTTTCCGTCTCACTGTTGTGTAGTGGAATTTCTGTTCAACCCCTGGTCGGATATTTAAAAAAATAATATCGCCTCAAAGCTCTGATCGAAATTTAACATAATTTAATGCTGTCGCCGAGTTTTGTAACGCCCCGTTTCAATTTTATTTCAAAATCACGTTAATGCATTTGGAAACTCACTCGGACCACTTTATAACTAATTATTGTAGCAAAACAATTCGAGTTTATCGCAGCAGGCATGTGTGCGAAGTGATAAAAGCTGCGTTTTGCGCGTTGGAACTTATCTGGCATTTCGATTCTAGTATGCCGCTAAAACAGCCGAATAGCTGACAAAGTATTGATTTTTCGGAGGCACGCTCTGATGGATGTTAATTGCTGGGCTTACTGAAGCCATTTTTGTTGCTTAACAAGCGAAGCCGTAAGGCCTTATTCTTCTTAATGCTCATTCAGCGTAGGTAAGAAAGCTCATCTAAATGTATTCCCTGCTTACTGATCTTTTTATTCAAGCTGGATTATTTGCGCTGCCAATAATTGAACGGCTACGGTGCCGTATCTACGCAATTAGTTTATTTCGTTTTCTAATTTTCAAATATTTAGGCCGTTTAGTATGGGCTAATGGGTTAATATCGGCTAGCATAAGCTCAAACAAAGGCTAAATTCAGCTAATTCAGTTCCCCGATTCTGCTTCCGTATGTGGTCAGAAATTCCCGACATGTGCCGCATCCTTTTGGTATTAGCTAACTTCTAACAGTGACTACCATGGAATTCTCAGAATTTTTCAGCCAAACCCGGCTTAGCGTCTTCAATCATTGGAACACCATATGATTCCACCTGAGATCGCTGGACTTCAACATCAAACTAAATTGTAGGTACATGCCATTATCAGGTCTATTTTAAATCGACAAGGCATTCGCCTTAATTAGGTCAGTTCTTACTAAGATCTTAGCAAATCAAACTGAGCGTATTTAATCAACTTTTTGGCTCAATCTTTTATGACGCTAATGAGCGCAAATTTAAACAATTCAAAATTGCTGAAATAAGCATGTGCATGAGCCGCGCCTTAGGCGTTGTGCGTTTATGCATTGCGATAGCACAAGTGTTGTCTTAAAGGTTGGAATTTAAGCTAAAATTAGCATTTTGTGGTTTGAATATTAAGATAAGTTAATTCCTATTTGTGATTTATAATTCATTTAATGGGCATTACTCCTACATTTTTTTAATTGTTGTCATATGGCCAGAGGGTAATTGCAAGTAATTCATGTTTTGGGTTTGAATAACTGCTCCTATTGCTATTATTTGTTTGTGTTTTCTTCTGCAACCCCTCTAGCTGAACGAGTAATCTAGGTATGCGGTGGAACACAAAAGGTAGGTAGCGTAATTTTAAGTTGCTAGTTTTGTTTTTATATGTTGTGAGTCACGACAAGGCGCCCAATTTCTATTGATCCCTCTGTTCAGTTTTAAAACCCGAAGCATTTCTTAGCCTGGTCCTTACACCACTCCATATTCTGCCGAGAGTTAAAAGAGCTAGCCGGGGTCTTGTCAACCCCTTCGTTTACGGGCGGTACAGTTTAATTTTGTTTTCGGACATTTTACATATAACCATAATGTTGTTTGACAACAGGAAGCATACGGAAATGCGGAAAAATAGAGGAAAAGGAGTCTTCTCTAGAAGACGTCGCTACAATTATTCTAAAAATTTACCTTAAGGCGGTGGAAATTACTATTTTAGTGGTATTTTTAAGTATCTAGTCAAATCAAAAGAGCGCTTGAAATATGTGCTTCTCCCGGCACCTCGTGGTTCGGCTATCACGGAAAAAAGGTGGTCCCGGTTGTCAAAATAACAACATGACAGTCGTTAGTGGGGTTGGAAGTCCCCATAAAATGTACAGTGCAGAATAAAATAAAATAAAATATAATAAAATATTGTGGTAACAACATTGCTGATATAATTTATAAAGTGGCCAACTACGATGGTTACGTTATAGAGAAACGAATAACGAGAAGCAAAAAGTAGTGCCACATTGAGTTCATTTTGTTGAAATACACATTTAGTTTTCGTCAAATGAAATAAAAGCAATACCACATCTTTTGTGATTAATAATTCCCCATCTTTAAAAAAGTTAGTGCATCAATATTATTGAAACAAAAACACTTCGTAGTTTGAGGAATAATATAAATAATATTCTTGCTGTATGTAATTTTGAATAGAAAACGGCAAGACAACACAATATAATGAACTGAAAAAAATATAAATCGCTACCAATATAAGGTTAGATAACACTAATTTATATATATAATTACCAATTTCCGTTTGGAATCAAACGAAAATTCTACAGATAATTGACTAGCAACGTCAAACGTCGCAGAGGCCTCTGTTGTAGCTTAATTAATTTCGATCTAATTTGACCGTCCCATCAATAATGGATGCACTGACGGTTATTATCTGTCAAAGACTTTGTCGACTCACAATATCAATGACACGCATTGGAATGGCAAAGCATGTACAAAGCCACATTAGATACGACTTTGAATGCCTGGATGGAAAAAACAGGCAAAACCAAATCGGACCAAAATTAAATCCGATGTCCTGATCTGTAGAACTACGTAATATCGGAAACCGTGGAAGAGGAAATTGCATTCGCTGTACGTACCTCAAAGGATCGGCGGAGTTGGATTTGCCATTGAGACCCGATAAATCATTTAAAGAAGAGCGAAAATCGAGAGACGTCAATTGAAGTTACGCACTGAATTAAGATATTAAGCTCATTTATGTTTTACGAAGTGGCGAGCAAGGCGGAAACATCAAACGGATTCTCAAAGGTTGCACCGGTTTCTTTGAAAGGGGATATTACGGAATTCCGGAAAAATTCCGTCTGCAAAGTAAATAATTGTTAATTAAGACAGAAGCAGCGTTGGCGTTTTAATCGAAAATATGGTGAATTGAATCGCATTTCAATTTATCTGATATAAAAATGCAGATTCTGATATTAATAATTCAAAGAAAAAAGAGTATCTATATGACTATTCAACACTATAACATATAAGCCAATCATATTGCAGACATTTGATTTTTTCAACCAATAACAGAAGTATATCACTGAATATTGGGCACCATGCAAAATATTCACAAAAAAATGTACGTACTCAAAAACTAAACAGCCTAGTTGCCAAATATCGCTTAGCAACGATGTTCTGTCCTTAGTGATATCGATAGGTTACGTAAAACTAAACACCAACAAACTGTGTGAATAAAGTTTGGCTTGCGTTAAAAATTTTAAAATGTTGTGTTTTGGAAGTATTCCGCTAAATTTAATTGAGGACGAATATTAATTGTTGGATTATTTTTCAATAAAGTTAATCGTTATGTTTTAATATTGTTAAATAGTCGTCCCAAATACCACTCGAAGTTGATATATTTTTTTAAAATATTTTGCCATTTCCATAGAAATTATTGCAAATTTCACTCAACAAAATCACACTTAAATTTCACTCGCCTTCGGCTCGTGACATTTTTGATATGATTTTGTTTCGTGAAATTTAAAAGCAATAATTTACATGGAAACGGCAAAATATTTGTCGAAAATATATCCACTACTTGTGGTATTACCCTTGAATATATTGATAAATCATTTCAAATAATACACTTTCAAAATCATTTTATTGCACTTGAAGCAATACTCTAACACTGTGGCAGGATTCATTATTTAAATTCCAAATTTGCGCATATTAGATTAACTGCTTTACAGCTTTACGTTTCGAAAAATTTGCAGCATAACATTTTGTAATGCACGCGTTTTAATATAATTATAGACATGTCGTAGTGCAGTCTGTCTTCGTTGGTCCCTAAAGCTGAACAATATTCCTGGCCAATGTAAGTATTAAGTTTTACCAAGTGTTTCATCCCGGTTTATGGGCAAAATGACATACCCAATATTATTATAATTTTCCATGAGAATAAGGATACCTATAGATGAACTTCAACGATAACAATTCTGATAGACAGGGCTGTGGTCTATCACTATTGTTTTGAAATATACGCATAGGTAAATAAATTAAATAGAGCACTAGAAGCTGTCTGAACCCATGGAAACTACATTGAATAAAGGCATGCTAATAGAATAATACTAAGTACATGTGCGCAGTAGCTGTTAATAAAAGTGATGAGGTATAAAGAGTGCGAAAAAACAATCGGATAAACATACAATAACCGTATCAAAGGAACAAACTTAAGTAATGGCATTGCAAAGTAAACAATTCGAAGATCAAAAATACTTGTCAGTGGAAAATAGTTGAATAAGTAACTTGTTTTAAATATTTTCATATCGAAAAGGGTATACCATCATCAAAATTATAAGCTGAATATCTGCGATGTTCATATTCATGAAAATATGTAGATAATGTAAAATATAGCAGTACTTGGCCGATACAAAACTGAAACGATTGAGCTGTTAGAATTTATACATATAAACTGATGAATTGATGAGTTTAGAAGAGCGAAAAGGCTATGATAAACTATAAATCCAAATGAGAAACATAGAAGATGTATACAAAGACCGGCCTTCTTTTAAGCGTAATGCAAACATGATCACAACGTGTCAGGACATTTTTAAACTGTACGAATGTACGGTTATTAGAGTACTTTTCTAGATTACAACCCCGTGTGTATATAAGTTTTTCATGTTGTTCCGCTCGAATTTAAGCCTATTTAATTTTATGCACGCTTTTAGTGACTTTTAGCGCACGCTATAGGCCGCTTTATTTGGCTTGTGCAAGCCCGGACAGAATTCTTGTAAGCAGGCGTGCAGGTGGCGCGCCCGGCCGCTGCGAGCGAGTTTTGAATATCGATTTTGTCTGGAAACGCGTTCTAATAATATTCCACGAGTTGTATTTAACGAACAACGCCCATGAGTGCCAGAGAGAGAGATAATGAATGGTATAGCTCGGTTTCCGTCTGGTCGGCGCACAGCTGCATCGGCCCCTTCCCGTTTTTGTTTCTCGGCTGCAGCGTGGTGTCAGTTGGCAGTTGATCACAGGCCTCGCTGGGGACTGCAAGCGGTTCTGTGTGGGTGTGTTGGAGCTTGAAGGGGGTTCGGTGAATGATGGTGATTCTTCAATGTTATGCCAGGCGCTTCTCTTGTTATGGGCCGTCGAGACCTCAACCCCTGGTTTAAAGGTAGGATTATTCCGACAGCGACTACTCGTGGGCGCATTTTACGTGCGAGTCCTGTCGCATTTGGTGGCATCATTGACCCCTGTTTGGGACCCTTGGGGATGCACCGTCATCGGCCCCGCCTCGAGCTTGTTGGAGCCACCCGTTTCATTCCACGACTTAGGGATACGAGATGTCAGCTGGACGTCGCTTCCGAACACCGCAGGCGAAGCTATGTGATGAGGTATTGTACTACTCGTAAGACGCCCACGCTAAGCATGATTGTGCGCTAAATGAACATTTGTTGTGTCACCTCTTTGTGCATTAAACAGTGCGATCACCATTGATATATACAGGGCCTTCTGCCAACACATTTTCTTTGCGCTAGATTTATTGTCGCTAAGCATGACTGTGCGCTAACTTAAGATTTGTTGTGTCACCCCCTTTGTGCATTAAACAGTGCGAGCACCATTGCTATATACAAGGCCTTCTGCCAACACATTTTCTTTGCGCTAGACTTATTGTCACTAAAGATGAGCGGGCGCTAAATTAATAGTTGTTGTGTTAACATCCCCCATTTCTGTCACGCCTTGCGTACTAACCATTATTGGTGCACCGTCTTTAAGTAAGCTATTTGTCTACCCTATTTAGGTACTCCATTTGTGTACCGTATGTGTGTTTGAAAGACAATAGATCCACTTGTCAAACGGCTCCGCTGCATTTTTCTTTGTCTTGCATGTTGATTTTTAGTGTAAGCCATCTGTAGTGTCGTCGCCCGATTGGCGGCTAATGGACATTCCGGGGAGCGTCAAGGTAGGTTCAAGGGCTCCGGGTGCCGGCTTCTAGGAGTCTAAAAGTTGCACCCATACACTGGTTCGGGGTTCAGTCAGACGCGGGTTCAAATACCGAATTCCGTGGCGTCCTATTATTCTGTAACATTCTGTATATGTCGTCACACTTGTCCCTACGGCGCCCCGTTTATAGGACCACGCCCATCTCCCTGAGCGTATTTAGCCGTGGTGATTAGTCTGTTTTCGAGAATTCCAGAGCGAGTGGTGACGTTCCTTAGACGTGATAAGTTAGGTGGCACTCTCGTACCCCCAATGTGTCGTAAAAACAATTTTATACCGTAACAAACGGTTGAAATTAAAGGAACTGTTAGTGTCCTTCACAGCTAGTAGATCATTATACAGACTAGTTTGACACCAATATCTGTGTTTTTCTGTGATTACTTACAACAGTAATAACAATAACAGTCATTTATTCATTTTGTTTTTGGGCAAATGCCCCATGTGTCAACCACCTTCGTCGATCTTAGGATTTGTTCATCCACTTCTGTGCAGCTAACTTTGTTTCGACAATCCATCTTTTGTTACGGCGACCTCTTCTTCTGTTTACCATTGTGCGTTGCCATTTAGTAGTTATTTTGGCCAGCGATCTTCAAGTTTAGCTGGGTTAAATTTAAAATTGATATTTTTGTTCTATGCTGGATAAGTGCAACCCTGTTGCGTGACCATTTGGTTGATGCCCAGGTTTGTGCATCATAAATTGGGGTAATGCATGTACCAAATCACATAACGGACCTAATTATTGGGCAATCAAATTTTTTAATACTATTCCTTATAATATCAGGAGCATGCCTTTAACTAAATTCAAAAATACAATTAAACAAATATTGCTCGACAACCCACTCTATGATATAAGTGAATTTTTTAAAATAAACTTTGTGTGAACCAATGGATTGACGAGGTTGACATGTGTAAATATCTCTTTACAGATAAACTGCATCAATAAACAGTATTATTATTATTATTATTATTATTAAAACACTTCTTGCGTTATCCTTAATAATGGATTATTTTTGAAAACATGCTTGAACCAACAGGTTTTCAACCTTGTACGTATTATTATTCGGTGTATTTCCTTCTGTTGCTTATTTTCAATGGATATTCTTTGACCTAAGTACAAGGCTTCAGAGACCGTTTGCAGTTTACTTTTGCTTACTGCTATTGTACGTTCTTTTTCATTTATTAACAACTTTGTTTTTGTGAAGTTTATTTTTAGACTCACCTCGTCGCTCTTTTATTAAGTTCATTTAGCATTTGTTCCATTTCCTTTGCAGATGAAGCAAAATGATACTCGCACACATCTTCGTCAAACTTCAGGTTTGACAGCTTTTACCACTTATTTTAATAGGCGATTTTGCCATTTCTTATTTCTGAGGAATGGTTCTAAGGTGGTGTAACGAAAGCATCACCATGTGTAACGTACATAAGTGATTTGGAACAAGACCTGCAAATATAGCGCAGTCCATAATAGGCATAATTACAAACTTCAGTTCAATAAGCTGTGCAGCCTATTACAGCGGGAACTAATTTTAGATGTTATACTACGCCCAACTAAGTGTCTAGTGACGTAAACTGATTAATTAATGTCGCTAATAACACACTACATGCGCGAATTCACTATAAAAGGGCACGAAATATAGCACCTGGAACTCGTCAACATTAGACCATCTATAGTTCATTCAAATTCAAGATAGAGCAAAATCTGCAACCCAAATTACAAATATCAGCAGTAAGTTGATTACTAATATGATTTTATTAAAATTTAGATCAGAGAGATATGGCTTTGTTGCTGTCTTGATGAGTGTCAAAATCAAATTCGAGGTTAGCAGGTTAGGTTTTGCGTCAGTTCGTGTCAAAACTGACGCAAAACCTAACCTGCTAACCTCGAATTTGATTGAAGACTTCAACAAAGCCATATCTCTCTGATCTAAATTTTAATAAAATCAAATTAGTAATCAACTGACCGCTGATATTTGTAACTTGGGTTGCAGATTTTGCTCTATCTTGAATTTGAATGAACTATATAAACTGTAGGGGTTCCGCAACGTCAAAGCAAGTAGTCGCTTAACCCTTTTGGGCAACAAAAGGCGGCTCCCAGACGAGAAAACGTCCGAGTAATAGTAACATAGCAGCCGTTCCGTAAGTCTTCATAGTACATTAATATATCAAACTAAAGCAATCTTCCAGCATTTATATACGTGAAGTGTGGAAAAGGCGAAAGTGAGACCACGAATCTTTTCTTACTTTCCCTGTCTAAAAAACGAAGGAAGTACGGTAATCGCAAAAAATCACCTTAAGAGATTTCTTTAGAACTTTACGTTTAAGGGTCCCTAGATGACGCAAAACAGGTTTTCTCAATTCCGTTTGTCGCCCTGTCTACCTGCCTGTTTATCTGTCTGTCTGTTTATTGCCAGCAAAACTCAAAAACTATATGTTGGAGGAAGACGATATTTTACGTGCGGATTATATGCCTTCCTGTGATGAAGCCGAGAATATACACAGGGCAAGTACCGCAACAAACATAACTATACCTATTTTTGATCAAAAACTATTATTTAAATGAAAGTAATATTTTGCATATACTTTAGGCTTTTACAAATCACGAAAAGGGGCAAATTTTGGACCCAACGTGTGCAGGGTGAGCACCTTATAAATTAAAACTTTGTTAAATTTGCTTTAACTGAGAAATAGAGACAAGTATTAATGTGCGCATAGCTCAGGCTTCACCCTTGACGAAGATGGGACCTAATAGGGGTAAATGTTGTAAAAGAAAAAAAAGGACAAAGAATAAGTGCGTGGTGTTTAATAGAGCTGTATCGCAGAGATTCGAAAGTTCCTGCGTTGTCGTATGCGATGAATGGTCGGCCTACTGCTAAGCGTTGAAATCGCAGCCGCAGGTGCTAAAGTTCGAACCCCACTGCTAATAATGCTTTTTTATTTTATAATTGCAGTAATTTGCATTAAAAAGTGTTTCTATTTGATGTTTCGGTATTATTCAGAACATTAAGACTTTTATACCCTAATTTTCTTTGATTTTTAAAATTGTTTTGTGTCACAACATCCATTTGAAAAGAAAGTTTTGAGTAACGCCGTTCACAGTTTTTTATGTTAGAATTATTGCCAAAATCAAAAACTAAGTTTTTTGTTGTAATTACTATTAATTTCATTCATATTTACTACAGTATGAAGCTTAAGGTCGATTTTCTAAATGTCTTGTTAAAATTATATACCGTTGTAATCAGATTAAAACTAAATACCGAAATAAATGAAAAAATATAGGTTGTCTTTACAAAAATATTGATGAAGTCATAACATTTAAGACACATTCTCTAAAAATCTGAAAATTAGGACTGCTACACCACTTGAAGGTTTTTTCTCGAAAACGTAGATTAACAAAGTTACCGAATTTACGCGATACTTAATTTCGACACTGTATATATGAATGTGTTTGTTTATTCGCTAGCAGCAATCAAAGTGGCGTAGAATAGGACAGGAGATAAGGGGCTTCTATCATCTGTAAACCGCGGTTATTAGTGTGCGATTTTTGAGAGCGTAGCCAAATACAGTTTTGCAGAGAAAATACCATACCGGCATTACCCGTGCAGCAGGTGGTTTCTTCGCACTGAAAAATTGGGCCAACGCCCTAAGAATACCTTTCAGTGCTAGACGTATAAAAAAATTGTCTCGGCTTTCAGTCGGTTCAAGCTATATCCCTGCATAATTCTGAGGGTTCTGAATACTAAGTTGCTTGAGTAACGCGCAACTCGGCAAAATATTTCGCCGGAAGCACCTCGCGCAGGACCAGACTACCATACAGTTGAATGTTTACGTATAAAGGACAGTTACTTTGGGTTGTTTTTAGTATTGTTCACATATAAAGCTGTACCGGTCATTCTAGTTTTTGTGTAACTGGTAAATTCGTATAAGAATCAGAAAATGCTCGTAGTTTCATATTATTAGTTAACACTGTTTTGTTAAATATAATCATTTACCTTAGGGTGTAATTGTATTTGCTTTATTGCTTTATTTGTATGAATTTAAAGCCAATATATTTTTACGTGTACATACTGATTGTAAGCAGATTTGGTCAACTTCCAGAGCTTTGTGCATTGAGTATCTGTAACCGTTACTGGAAGAAGGTAAGAGTTATCTTGTTGAAAGACTGACCTAGCTGGCAACGAAAGGGCAAATAAGTATAAAAAATAAAAGACAAAAGAGCGCATGCAAGTTTCTTAATATATTTTTTTGAATCTACTCCATCTTCTTTCGTAGTTTCTTGAATTTTAAGATTAATGAATAACTAGTTTATTATATTTGATTATAGCTGATTCTCATTTCCTTCCTGCTCGTTTCAGTTTAGGAATGCTGTTTTTTCTTTCTTATAAAAAACTGGAACGAAAATCTGCTTTTATTTTCATACCTTTAGTGTTACTTGTGCGACAGATTTTTTTCGTATGGTTTTATATAACTTATTCAATCTATACCCCTTGCTGCTAGGGCTCGTTCCATTGTTCTTTTTATACATTTTAATATCAGTTTTTTCAGTTTGTAGTAGTTTACCTTCTGTTTAGTTGTAGGGCCTTGTACTACAAGGTCTTTTAGTTTTACATAAAAATGATTAACTAATCTTTTGTTGTCATTCTCTTGAATGTGGTTTATTTTTGATCTTATATTTGTGTTGGTGTGTCTTCTGTCTTGTTTTATTTTCATGATATCTGACTTTTATTCATTCGACACTTTAATAATTTTTTCAATGTTTTTTTTCATTGTTCTGTTTGTTCTAATACCTTATTACGTCCCAGTACCTTACGTAGTTACTCAACGCACACGGTGTAGGATTGCACTGTGCGTGTAATAAGTTGTTGATTATCTTATAGGAATTTATTTTAAAATAAGTGTTTGTATTTTGTACTTAATATATGTCGTGAAATGCAGTTTAAATTAATGCTAAAAGGTTCAGTTTGAACTTCAATCAATTTAAAAGCATTGTGCAATAATCAGATTTTATTTATACACCACTACTGGTACGAAACCGGGAACAGACCGTCACTACAATAAAAACCTTAAAATTAAATAGTTTGGGTTATGGTAAACTTTAACAAAATTTTTGAGTTAGGGGACAAAAATGAGCGTGCATTTCCAAATGTAGCTATTTTCTAAGCTTACAGATATTAGAAATTTCGACAAAGTACTGGATACTTTGTCTAAGTGTAGAAGGAGATGCGTTACGTTTTGAAGCCGTGATTAGAGACTTTTGAAATTAAAAAAAAAACCTTTTAAACCATTAATAAAATTACAAGTAAGATAGGTGGAAATACAGCAATAGGTGTTTCTTAATAATAATATTTTGTAGGTCTATACCAAGGTTTATTTCTATTTGCCATATTGGCATTAATCCAGAGAAAAATTGATATAACAAAAAAATCAATTAAAAGTCTCACTATTTTTGAATGATGGATTAATAGTGACATAATTCGTTATTTTTTATACAGGGTGTATACAAATTGGCACAAAAGATTGAGGTAGCGATATTCCTTGTACAATTTTGAGTCGAAAACCTTCATACTAAAATGTTGGATTGGTCTTCATAAGCCCTCACGAGCGGTAGATAAAAAACATGATTTTTTCAGGTAGAGTACCTTTTTTGTTCTAAATATGTTAAAATGTCATGCAGGAAAGTTATTCAAAATGTAAAATTATGGCCCCATGCAAAATTTCTTAAATATCGATTTACTTATATGAAACCGTGTTACCACAAAAGTACTTCATCTAGTGCACATGGTTTCCTATAAGTACACCGATATTTCTGAAATTTTGCATGGGGCCATAATTTTACATTTTGAATAACTTTCCTTCATGACATTTTGACGTATTTAGAACAAAAAAGGCACTTTACCTGAAAAAATAAAGTTTTTTATCTACTGCTCGTGAGGGCTTATGAAGGCAAATCCAACATTTCAGTATTAAGGTTTTCGACTCAAAATTGTACAAGGAATATCGCTACCTGGAGCTTTTGCGCCAATTTGTATACACCCTGTATTTCAAGTTTTATAATGTTCTAGTTTGCATTAAAGGTTATTTGTATTGTATTGCATTTTCTAAATGTAGTTATTTATAAAATGAAAAGCATGATCGAGTGGCATTTACACGCTAATCGGAAATGCTTCTCCAACACTAATTTATTGCGCTGCGATGTGATAATAATATTACTGAAGTGGATGTTTATCATCGGAAATGTTTTTCTGTTCGAGGATAATGGTTATGACACAATGCGAAGAAAAATACAAAAACATTGCATTTTCCATATGTGTCAGTCTTTCATGTGAATCTATAAATAATTCATCGTTCATTATTGCAATATGGGGAAGTGATTTTAAACCGATTGCTTGCGAACGCTTACGTGCATGCCAGCAAACACGTCCAGTGTTTACATACTGAGTGAAACATCAAAACTACATTATGGATAGTAGTAAAAACGACGGAAACGCAACGGCCTCGATTGAACACAAAAATGCGCCAGCCCAATTCCGACGCAACAGCGTCGTTTTCCACCCGAGCAAATGTTTGAGGACGCGAATAATTCCCGATACAGTACAGTTGACAATTTAATTTAATTGGAACTACGAAATGCAATTATTCAAGTCGAAGCGGCCCGAGGCGGTACAATTAACGGAATTAAGAATTATTTGACGCCGCGCGTTGATCAAAAACAGGAAATGGGTCAATGAGTGCGCTAATCTGGTAATCCTGGATTTTTGCAGGACGCCTGACGTCTAAGCGATATTTGTTATCTCTTCCGCTCCAGGAACTTATAAGGGAACCCTTTTAGCCGACTTTATCAAAGGGGTCATCTTCAATTAGATAGCAAGATGCAAAATCGATGTAAAATACCTGTATTACGTTGCCCTGCCAACGTAACACCGATAAGAACATCTCGCGGGATTACCTACAGCACACAGAACATGGAATTTCGTAGACGGCTAAGGCCGCTGTGGCAATTAAGAAATTTAGTTCCATCATTTTAGAGCCGGCTAATTAATCCGACAACAAAATGACGCATTCGATGAGGAGTTGTAGCTCTAAATTTGTTGGGGTACACACTTTTCGTAATGAAGAGAAAAATGTAGCGTGAGAACGCGCAATGGCAAGTCGTAGAAATAAAGGTTTTATTTATATGCACGTGATAGAACGATCAATCTACTTCATGCTCTAACGTTATTAGCTTTATCAGCCTACATATTTTTTCATATAACTAAATTATAACGAAAGCAAAAGCGGTAAAATGCAAGTAATAATATGGAGGTGTCTGAGCGGTTTTATTAATATGTAGAACGGTCGAAAGAAGGAAAAGGCCAATTTTCTTACGAAATAGCACCATTAGAAACTGGCTTTTCCGATAGGTATTTATAGTTAGATTTGTAAGACCTTTAAAGCAAGCTGGGATATATATTAAAAATACATTTTCCGTAAGAAAAACTAAGTACACATAAATAACCTCGCAACCCCTTCTATATTATGTTGTAATCTTTTCTACTAGCTAACTATTGATTAAGTATGACATTACAGTGCCTAAGCTTTAAAAGCAAAATCATTTGAATCAAATAACGACGGTGGAATATAATGAAGAGCCTAAAGGTCTGTAGCACAAAACAATTCTCAATAAGTTTTTGAACCATTCAGTTAATATCTGTTAGTCTTTTCAAATGCAAAGCAGTTCAATGAGCTTTTGTTTTGAAAAAATATAATTAAATATGTGCAGAGGAATCTTACTGTAGAAAAACAACACACCAGCGAAGAAAAAAGTGAGATTTTACCCAATCTGACGAAGGTAAGCAGATAATCTCTGAAACTTCTTGGAATTAAGCAGATAAAACCAGATCAAATCTAAGGGAAGCTATTAAAGAATGCATACTAAAACATAAAATAGAATAGGGAGATTCTAAAATTTTTGTTATCCCGACCAGAGGATGCTTTGAAATGTGTTGTTCATAGCAACTGAACTTTTTTTTTTTGGTTTTGAAAGAAAGGGGCATGCTAACTTTGATAAATGCACTTTTAATAGATTGATACCAATTTAATTCCCTGCATTTTACATTTCATGAGCTTTAAGCAAGCTCGAATTGGTGAGCCAATTTCGCCTGGAGAATTAGGCAACTTGTTCATCTGCTTGTTTAGTTCATTAGTTAATGTGGTCGCCGGTGCTAAACGTCACCGTTAGATGACGCAAGGCAATTTGTGCACTTTCGCTTTCTTGGCGCCGCAACCATAATAATGGCGTGTGAAAAGTAAATTTATTTCTACCTCAATCATCCAAGCGTTATGAAGCAGTAACCTCTCGGTGGTGTTGTATTGCATTCCGCGAGTGCTTGGGTATACGTCCGCCTATTTATTTCAAGCCCGGAGATGGTTTGTGCTGTTTATTAAATTTGGAAAATTATAACCAATGGAAGCACGTTTTGTGGTCGCACATTTTTTGAGATTTGAAAGGCAGGAAAGAAGAACGGGCCACAAACCTTTAAGTATGGGCAGAAACCCACTCTTCGTTTGGAGATTCCTCGTTACTCAACAATCGTATCTGTAAAGCGGATTCTTTCCCGTGTGCTGTCCAATCACGTCGGAGAAAGTTCTGGGTCCCGAAGTGACTTTAGAAGGCCCCTTTCGACCAGAGTGGCATCCCGTCCTCAACAATCTATCTTCGTCGGAGGAGTCCGAAGAAGCTAATTACTCCACATTCAGATTTAGTCACATAGGCTGTTAAACTAAATTGTGTTGCTGGCCTCACCAGCTACAGTATGATATTTTGTGTGTGTTTCAAGTAATCTAGCCCGGATGATGAGTTAAGCTACTTTTTAGTCGATATATGATACATGCTATTAGTTGAAATTGCCGAGCTAATACTTCGTGATCTGTAATTCTTTACCCGTTGTATTAGTGTAACGCATTTATTACCTCGTTGAGTTATAGCAAGCGATATAGAGATCTCTATTGTGCTGCGAAGGATTCACTACAATATTTTGCACTGTGAATTTGTTGTATAAGATTGGTTCCGTAAGCGGACTGTTATAAATTTAGTAGCATATTTTTTTGGAAATAATGAATGATTTAGCAAAGGTAACTTTGCGCATGCATTGATAACAGAAATATGTGAACAACTTTGCAAGCTTCCTTTATCTGTAAAATTTGAACTTTGCCTGCTTAAGAGCTCGTATTACGTGTCTTGCTATTAAGTAAAAATTAATATGGATTGCACTTAATGACTGTGTTTTCTTAATTAACCAACATACTTTGAAAAATGTCGTGAAAAATAAACCATATTAATCATAATGTATTAAATATTAATTAGTTACAATTCATAATATTACTGATGAAGCCATCAAAAATGGCGAAACGTCTTGTTTAAAAATTTCATATCAATATTTTTATTAAACTATATTTCACGACAATATGTCGTTTGTTTTGACTATATTTTTCTCCTAAAAATATTTTTTCATCCAATTATTTGGAATGTGACTTTCTGTAAAATTGATTACATGATTGCAAAAGTAGGAGATGAGTAATTTTCAGGAGAAACTGTGGTTTAAAGATAATTGGAAAATGTTTCACTGTTTTTTCGGTCCGTTATAAGCGTCTCAGTGTCTGCGTAAATTTTTATAGTTCTTTTCCACATTCCGGTGTATCCTGGTTCCAAAGTGTTTATATAATTAATATTGGTATGAATTAATTATAATTGCATCTACTTCATTTTTAATTTTACGTAATAGTTTATTAGTAAGAGTTTTGGTTACGGGATTTCTCGTACGTTGTCACTTTCTGCGTGTCGCATTCTTTTCTTTAATCATATTTAGTACATAATTTAGAGGTCAGTAGCGATTTATGATCTTTTGCATTTGCTTGGCTTAGTGGCTTACTGTACGCTCGTTTCTACTGCTGTCGTGATTCTTTGTATTTTGTTATTTGTATGTTCCGTAGTTTCAAGCGTTACGTGAGTAGTGAGATTGGTGTTGCAAGCATCTTCGAAATGTTGCCAGTCTATTGTTCCATTTCTTAATTTGCGTTCTAATTCATATTTATTTTATATTGCGTCAAGAGTGATAGTAACTGGCATGTGATCTCAATCTAATTCGGCAATTACTGTTTGAATGATTTTGAGTAGTTTTTGTATTACTATATCCAGGATGTCCGGTTGGTGGTCGCTTCTGTAGGGTGTTTCAACGATTATAGCGTGTTCTGCTGCAATATTGAGAAGTTTTGTTACTGCCGGGTTTATCACTGTACAGCCCCACGACGTGTGTTTGGAGTTTAAGTCTCCAATGAGAAGAGTCGGTTTAGAGGATACCAGTAACATTCTTGAGTCAATTTCCAGAGGTTGTTTGTTCGGTTGTTTATATGCATTACATTAATTTGGCCACCATTGTCAAGTTTTACTTTTGTTGTCACACATTACAGTCATTAGTACATGTCGGTTTCAGCAATTCGTGGTGAAATAAAGGGTGTTAGATAACTCTACTATGGAAAAACATATCTTAGAATAATTCTTAAATATAATAATAATAATAGTAATAATAATAATAATATCATTTATTCCCCCTTTACAATACTATACAATGCAATGAAGAAAACAATTTAGTTACACACACATATATATATATATATATTGAGATGGATATGCTCTAATAATTATTAATTCGCTTTTGCCCCACGTTGCGGAGCCATAGAGTTGAGATGCCCCTTTTTTGTTTATTAATTCGCTTTTGGGGTTGTTAATTTAGACTGATTAAAATATGCTGTCTTGTATTTCCTTTTACTTGATCCAAAATAAACGGTACGATGCCTTTTTAATGTTTTATTTATTTGCACTTTATGATCGAAACGCTAGCTCAGTAGAACAATTGACTATATTCCCAGGGGTGAATTCCAAATAGATTGTAATTTTTACTTGATCTGGTGCGCCACTGTACACCTGAATTAGTTCCAATACACAGTAGTTATTGTATGCAATATGTCAAAACCTACAAAATGGTTCGTATCGTGCAGTCAGCGTTGTTGACTTTTAAAATAATCAAAATTGTGAACATTCGCAGAGATATTTATTCAAATCGTAGCGCTTTGGCGGTTATTATTATCATTTGTTTCAGGCATTAATTTGTTACATGACGTCAGAAAGGACGCCGACTAAATCCTGCAATTGTTTTTACCTTCGCCTAACCTCAAATTTGGGTAAATGCTTATAATTTGAATTGCGCCTTTGCTGAATGCTAGGATATGCTTGAATCTTGCTAAGCAGGGTCTGGTCACGTATGCAAACAAATTTCCCGATCCTAACATTGATACTTTTAGATTAACACAGTACCTTTAAATTTGGTGTGTTCTTCGCAATGTTCGTAAAGGGACCCCAGCTGGTATCTTTCTCTAGACGGTTTCCTCCGGTGTTTTTGCTGTTTGTCGGTCTCCTGCACTTCTGCCTGATGCGTCGCTGTAGAAATCTCAGGCTTTGGATCCTATTTCTGGCCGGAATTCAACATCGGAATCCTGATGTAGATGGCTACCGGCAACCTCGTAGGAGCTCTCGGTGGAAATTTAATTTTATTGTTGGGGAAATCGCCACAAACGTTCCCACATAAACTTCAACACTTGGTTAACATAATGATACACTTTTTAGCTCAAAATATTTTAATTTATTATAAAAAAACTACACGTCAAGCTTAATTTAATTATTCATTTGCTCTCCCTTATTTCCGTTATTAAAAACAAAATCTAATCTATTACTATGGTTACCAAGGCACCGGAAATTGGTTTTGATCAAATTAAATATATTATGGAAATGAATTTGATTACAAATTATATTTAAAAATTTCTTATAACTAAAATATTGT
This sequence comes from Agriotes lineatus, assembly GCA_940337035.1. Lineage (NCBI taxonomy): Eukaryota > Metazoa > Arthropoda > Insecta > Coleoptera > Elateridae > Agriotes > Agriotes lineatus. Next base: position 15,487,755 of record OW679200.1, read on the forward strand.
CCATTTCTTAATTTTAAAAGGTCTCTTTGCGCCACAAACACGTTTTATTAGTTACTCTGCTCTATTTCACTCGCGTTAATTGCACTGATTATTCAACACTATAATGAAGGATCCAATGAAAATTGTTCAATTTGTCAGAAACGGCCAATCAAAATTGACTGTCCTTGAAAACACCTAATGTCGCAGTGTTTTCACGCGAGCCCAATTCGTTTCAATGATTTTAATTTAGTGAGTAAGCCTTTGACTGACATTTCACCAAAACATCAAACTGAAGTTTTCAAATCGGCGTCGTTCTAAAAACTCATAATAATCGTGTTAGAAGCTCCTGTATTGAATTAATAATGGAAAACGTTAAAAATGTGTGCTGTCGAACACGGTGAAAGTCATATACCCATATTGTTGAATAATCTTTCCAAATACCACTCAAGGTAAAATTTTTTAAGAGAATTTTTTTCTTTAACATGCAAATTATTGCAAATTTCTCTCAACAAAAACTGCTCAAATTCCACTCGACCTGCGGTCTCGCGGAATTTTTAACACAGTTTTGGTTTCGCGAAATTTAAACACAATAATTTGCATGTGAACGAAAAAATTCTCAAAAAATTTTCACCTTTTGTGGTATTACCCTTGATTATTTTATAGAGTTTATTTCTTAATAATTGCTTTTCCATCTTCTTCTGTTTACTTTTCACTTGCTTTTTCATGTCCATCTGTCTGCTTTTAACTTGCCCATCATGTTGGTGTCGGGTATCGGAAACGTGTGTGGGACTTGCAACTTGCTGTACGATGCCAATTTGGCAATACACAACTCTGCATTGGAGATAATATTACAGAATTTGGTAATACCATGCCGAAACTATGCGAGAGGCTGCAAGGAAAAGCTGGATTACTTGAGTGCGAGCATGCACGACTCGATTTGCACAAAGTGCAATTAATGTTGCCCCATGAAGTTCTTTGAAGGCTGCTCTTGGGAGGGCAGCTCGTCTGCTTTGTTAGACCACCACAGTCTAGGGAAAGCACCCTGGTTTTGCCATATAAGGAAACGGCAACTGTTTTAGGCTAGACATTGATATATCCAGTACGAATGATGTGATCAAAATGCTCTATATGGATAATGAGAAATTCATTTTGCATGATATGTTTTTCGGACATTTGCATGTTAAGTGTGATATTGACGAGCTACAGCTGCAATATGTGATGTACTATGTCGGAAGTATGGATAAGACACGAGACTTTTCATATACAGTTGAGCAGACGGACTGTGTGGGCATTAATAGCTGCTCACTACACCATGGCTCTAACAATATCATCTTGCACGATGTAGAATTTACGAGAAATATCGACCCGGTACGGGCCCTTAGTATCGATTTGACGTTTGTAAAGCATCTGGTGAGCGAGCCAGTCGTTTCGACTTTAATAAAAATCCTATCTAAAAAACATCCAGCTGGAGGAGCTGGACGAAAATCTGCTGAATTTCTTCGAGTGGCCTGTCTCCAACAAGTTCATGAAGCCTCCGATATTCCAGTGCTTGGCGGGCCACAGCTTGTTCAAACCGCTGCAGACCCAAGCTAAGACAGTGCCTGACCTGCCGGGATGGCTTTGGCAACACCCGCAACTACGCTTTCGAGTCCGTCAGCAATGGGTGCGCGTCCCATGCATTTACCGAGACGTCGGCTGCCCTATGAACGAGATTAGCAGGCACGAGGCCGAGTGTGTTCTGAGGCCTTACAGCTGCCCCTTCTTGGAGCCTAACAGGTGCACCTGGGAGGGCACCCACTCGACCATCACAACTCATCTGCGGGCCCAGCACGCCGACAAGGCGAAGTTCAGTAACTGCAACAAGATGTGTGTGGGGTTCTCCTTCAACACAAACTTCTCTGATTTGTACTGCATGGTGGCACACGGGCAGATCTTTCGCGTCTGCCACAAGCGGGACATGGGCAACCAGAACACCTACTGGGCAGTGCAGCTCGTTGGGCCCCGGGGGAGGGCAGGAATTATAAATGCGAGGTGGGGCTGGTTGACAGCAGGAATGAGAACCGGAAGATTATACGGATCGACATGTGCCAGGATTTGACCAACAACGACAATATGTTTAATCAGTGCATCATGCTGCCTTCCAATATTGTCTCGTGGTTTTCCTGTAATTTGATGATCACATACTATTGTAAGATTAGCAAGGTAAATAATAACTAGAACTGAAGGATTCTACTGACACACTATTCATTAGAACTACTGACAGCTGCTGTCATTAACTAATTTTAAATAAAAACATGTTTACTAGCCTACTGAATAATAATTATTTATTTTAGAGGCATATTTTCGAACTTCACAAAAAATTTATGGTAACTGGGTGTACTCCGTTCATCATTGTTTTCTAGATTTCCAAGTTGAATTTCCAGATGTGCTTGTGAATTACAACAATTTTCCTTCTGTGGCGACACATTTATTACCGGCGCAAGTATTCATAGGAAAAGAGGTAGTCGCCCTAAAAACGATCGCAAGCAGTTATTGAATAGTGTAGAGAAATTATTGAAAACGCACCAAAAACGTCAGTTCGTGAGCTTTCACGGCAAATAGAGCTATCCGTACCTACATGCTGAACGATCTCGAGAAAGGACTTGGAACTCCATCCATATAAATTAACTGCCGTCCAAGAATTGCACCCACCAAATTTTGTCTCCAGGAGACAGTATTGCCAGTAGTTCATGGAAAACATGAATGCTAACCAGCTAGAAAGATGTTTCTTTTCAGAGGAAGCGTGGTTCTATCGTTCACAGAACACATGAATGTGGACCTCGGAAAATCCCAATTTTTATCAGGAAACTCCATTATACACTGAAAACATTGGAGTTTGGATTGCTTTCAGTCAGCGGAGGTTAGTAGGGCCAATCTTCTTCGATGGCACACTTACAGCTCAGTGATATCGAGAAGAAATTCTCACTCCGTTCATCGACCAACTCCATGATGATGAACTGCAAACTGGCTGCTACCAACAAGATGGGGCAACTGCTCATGTTACGCCTGAAATACTGGCTTTTTTTCGGTAATTTTTTAAAGATAGATTAATCAGCAGAAATTGTGCCATTAATTATACAGCAACGTCGTGCGATTTGACTCGGCTGGACTACTTTGTGCTGCCGAATCTGAAGAACTCAGTTTTTGAAACGCCCGTTGCAAATATTGCTGAGCTTCGACAGCATATTTCGACAAAATGCGAAGAATTAAACAATAACCCTTAAATTCCGAGAAATGTTATTAATAACCTAAAAAGGGGTTCGCTTATGCTTACAAATGGAGGGTGAACATATTACTTACCATTGATAACAATTGATTTATTAATTTGTGTAGCACTGAGCTTGCTGTATATTCGAGTTGATTTGAATTATCTATTTGTAAAATAAGTTGGGAAAAGTGATGTTTTTCAGTTTTAGAAGTGAGATTTTTTTTTTCGAGGCGTCAGCCGAGAAAAAAATCACTTCGTAAACGGAAAAACATGCTTTTCCCAACGTATTGTACACAAGATTTTGTTAAATCCGGTAAAAAATTACTCATTATTTAATTATCCTATAACATAAAATCATTGCTCTCTTTCTTTCTGCCGTTCTGCTCTAATTTTGTAGGTAACATATACCGTGTGTCCACAGGGTTTCGCACCATGGAATCAGAGCAACGTTAATTTATCCCAAAGATCAGCTCTTGCTTTTACGAAAACAACTTAATGACAAACCCTATTATATTTATTTTTCTATGGCAATCATAGGCCAAGCTCCTTCATGGGGTGTTAGTGCCTCACCATTATTATTATTAATAAATGATTAGTCGTATTCAAATTGACGTATGGTATCAAATTCGACGATAGCAGGTTAGGTTTTTGCGTCAGTTTTGACACAGACTGACGCAAAACCCAACCTGCTAACTTCGAAGTTGACATAGACTTACAGTGCCACCAACATATTATTCATACGTTGTATAGCCATGACCATTCAAAAACGTTCGAAGGCACTTTATTTGTTACTTGCAAATTCAATTTTAATGGTCAATGCTTAGCAACCGTTTGACTATCAATTGCCACCGGAAGAGTAGATCTTTGAAATAAACTAGCATCACTCCAGCGCCATGGTGCGTAGTCTCGTGGATGCACGGTATAAAATATAAAGTTTGCATTGATTATTTTTTGTCTTATTTTTCCCTTCTAGTTTGGAAAAATTCAACTTTTTCGTATCCAATTTATTTTTCCATTCTAGTTTGGAAAAATTTAACTTTTCCGCATCCAATTGCGTATTGAAGAATCGAAGAATTCCTAACCAGATTTAACAAAATAATTTTTAATTAACTTCTGTACAAATAAAGTATTGCTAACAAAACACATATAACCTTTCAAATATTGACATAAAAGACAGGGATAAACAGTAACTGTGAACTACTTATGCGACTTTGGGTTTACATGAAAATTAACTTAAGTACTAATACAGGCCATACGTTTTAATAAGCACATGTGACTATGATAAGACGAGTTTTATAACACCCGTTAGTTGCTTTCTGATTATGATTGCGACTCCTCCGGCTACGAATGTTGCATATTTATCATTTCGGTAGACTTTATATCCAGGAATTGATAATGGTTCATCAGGTGCAAGTTATTGCATTTCTGTGATGCATACTATGCTTATTTTGTATATTGCTAAAAATGTTATCAATACAGAGCGTTGTGATTTGATACAATTTCCATTCCAGTTTAGGAAGTTGAGGTTATAGAAAAGTTTCCAATTAGGGTCCATTTTGAAAGATTATTGAGAGGTGTTAAAAGAAAATTTGCTAGTTGTTTACTAGATGGTTGGATGAGCTTTAGAAGTTAAGTGAGCATTTGATTTAAAATATATGAATTTGATAAAATATGGATGTTGGGGAGATCTGGCGGATATTGCACTGGTAGGGCATTTTAAAGAGCGTTTCTCTGTGATTTTACTTTTCTTGTTCGATGGCGTTTGGATTACTGGTTAATGCTGTTAGTCTGCTTTTGGAATTTTGCGACTGCAAAGTATCGAGATAGAATTTCCAACCTTTGAAGTTGGCTAAATGGTATCCTGCACAGTTTACACATTTAAAGATGTCGCATCTCGATTGTAGATGATTTTCTTGACATTTTATACATTTCGAGTTAAGTACAATAATTTTTTGTTTGCCCATAGCGTTGGCATTGGTGGCATTGGGGGGGTATTTCGTGGTTGTCTTCGTGATTTCACAGTAACGGTTGAATATTGCAATTTGTTTATTTTGTATATTTTTGGTGACTTTAATTATAGGAAGCTTGTGGTTATCTAATTCTTTTTGAACTTCTTTTTTTGATATTGAGTGCGGTACCTTTTTAACAGCTACTGACAGGGGCTTGGTGTTTTGATTACGGTAGGTGCATAGCTCGATGTTATTTTCTTTGCAGTATGCAACAAGATTTCTATAAGCTTGCTTCATTGCTAAGATTTATTTTAACTGAGTTATTTGATAAGATAGTGACGAACTCACTTGTTGTAACAGCATTGATATTCGAAGTGCTCACTTCGTGGTTCAGGGTTCTATTGAGAAGGATTGGAGGAATTTTTGTTTGTTAGTCGGTTGTCCTTGTTTTTGTTTCTTGGTCAGTTGTTCTTGGTTTTTGGTCGGTAGTTCGTTTTCTGTTAACATGGATAGTCGGAATTTTCTTGGCCAAGAGGAAAGTAAGAATTATGTTCTTAAAGTGTTTGCTGTAACCACTTGTTTTGTGTGTGTGTTGTTGATAGGCGGCGTCAGCTGATCTGACTTACATTTTGCAGCGTCTGCCATTTGGCATCCCGTAGGCGCCCTGAGGGGCTACGGTGGAATGTAATTTTAACTGTTGTCAAAATCGTTAAGCAAAAGATAAATGGAATACCGGCGAAGTACGTTGCATTTGGAAAGCTTGCAGCGGCAGGGAGTACAATACGCACAACCGCACCTCACTCCATAACCATTTTTAATTTAATCAGTAATTCAATAGAGTATCTAATAAATCAATAATGTTATGAATAAGTTACTACTGCAAACTATTAACCAAGAAGTGAATCAGTTTTGTTATATTTTTACTTTTTATCATATTTTCCCCATCTCCCCTTTGATATTGATAATGGTAGGAGTTCGTCTCTGTGTTGCGATGGTCACATTATATAGCGGTAGCTTATAATGTTAAAATACAGCTATTCATTGAACGGCTGGATTAAAGCATTAAGTAAGACACTTCATACTTTTTCGAAAAAGCCGACGGTTTAGAAGTTGTGAAATTATTTCTATGAAAAAACATAGCGGTAATGCAGCGATCAGCGAAAACATACACTATTCACACCCGATAATCTCAGGAACGATTAGTTATAGAAAAGAAGTGAATGGAACCGTTTTCGAGATATTCACGAAGACCAAAAAGACGTACCTATTTTTCAAGATGTCAACTAGAGTTCACCTCTAATTCATCAGGATTTTCGATATAAACTTCGCTAGATACATGGAAACAAGTGTGCCAAGTTTAAAAACTTTGATAGGTATTTGCTCATTTTGAGACTTCGTTGACTGGACTATGCGTTCTTTATATTTATTTTTGTCAAATGGTTGTTTCTTTTGTTCTATTTTTGTGTTCTGCTACAGTGTTACTATCTTGTTTGAGTCCCGGTTTGCAGATTTTTCTGAGGCTTTGTTTAGTACCCACTGAAGTTATTGTGTTACCTATTTCGTTCAGTGTTTATTTCAATATTTTTCTCTTGTTTCGAAGTAGAGGCATTTTCATATTTGATGGCGAAAATACAACACTGTTGAATGTCACAAAAACAACTTGTCAGTGTCAATTAAAACCTAACATTGCATGTTACAATCGCTATTCCCACTTGCAACGTTTATGAGAAAATTGACACTTGTTGACACTGACAAGTTGCTTCTGTGACATTCAACAGTGTTTTAATTTCGCCATCAAATATGAAAATGCCTCTATGTTTTTAGTATTGTCGTACGTTGTATAGTGTTTCATTTAAACTTTTGTGTTTCTATTGGGGTTTTGTAAGATGTCGGCATTTATGCAATGTAATTTTTGTATACATAACACATTTTTAAAAACTGTCGTATACACACAAATAAATCATCTCCTACTGATTCTTATTATAAAATAGTATATAACGGTAGTTACACACCACCAAATGAGTATTAAACAATAATGATTAATAATACGTACGTTGAAAAATGGCAAGTACTGCTCGTGCCCACTCATCGTAAATAAAATGATGTAGTTGGAACATGGCTGTAGTTTTCGTATAGAGTCCTAATGCCGACTTTTTTCATTTTCCGCAGCTAATGATTTCCAGCACTTTTGTTTTCAGCATTGGAGCATTTCATAGCTCCAATCTGAATTCAAGCCTGTGTGTTTTTGGTAAGTCATTACCTGTAATGACTCCAGCAGGTAGGCGAACAATAATGCGGGCTTGCGGAGGAGAACACTTTTTGCTGCTTTATTTAGTGGTATTTTCGCGAGTTTCTCGCATTTGCGGCCACTAATAGCTTCTATGCCACAATCGGAAAGTTGCGCCCGGGGCTAGTTTTTCAGGTGGACATAATATCCACATCATGCATTTAACATTAGGTCAAGTGGCCTTGCCTGGAGATCTCGCTTCAATGAGAAATCACAAAGCAAATTATAAACGCCCGAAATTTCAAAGCACCCCCACGCGTGAAAAAATTATTGCGAGCTAAAGGGGGCTGGATTTCGCTAATTAACCGGGAACGAAAGTAATTCTCTTGCTTTCCACCTCGTGTAATTAATTATGGCGCATAACAAAATTTGTCAATACGTTTTGTAGGGCTTAGGTTTATGAAGCAGGCTCGGAATTGGTGTAAAGAAACGCCATGGAAGTCCATTTGCCTCTCCATTGAAGCAATATTAATCAAGGAGCCGAAAATAGGCTGCCGACAGCAGGTTTTCCTTTGCACGAACTCACCTGCAGCTCGCGGATGACGATAAACCTTAATGACTTCGGCCCCATTTGGTAAATGGTTAAAACGGCAAAGTTTTGTCGGATTTAATTCTGAGATTGCTTTAATATTTAATATAGCAAAAACATGTTTAAGAACTACGACCGCTCTTTGCCATGATGAATGCCTTGTACAAAACAATGGCGTTCTTATAAAATGGCCTGCAGCCGACCAAGGTGACGTTTTTTGATGAATCGCTTCAAACTTTAATGCTCGAGTGTTCTTGACGTGCCATTTTCGAGGAGGCATTCATATCGATTTCAAAGAGGACATAAACAAAAGGGGCGCTTAAATAATATTATCGCCGTCGCTCTTGGCCCGATTGTCGTCGTTATGGCCCTTCACAAGGCGATCTTCAAGGAAGGTGGGTATTTTTAGAAATGCTGGAGTTTAGTCACTAAAGTGGGAACTACAGAGTGATCATTTTAACTTTTTCCTACGTAAAACAAACTTTAATACCTGCATTGTAAACAGGACCCTGACATTTTCATGAATTACGTACTAAAAACATATTAAGCCATAAAATACACTTTTTGAATAAAATTGGGTTTAACGCAACAAAAATTAACAATCGAAAAATTAGTGTGGTGCTGAGCTTAAGTTGTCTCAGATTTGCTTAGTTCAAACAAGCGTAATTTATTTCCAGACCACATACCATATATTGATGTCCATCTTGCTATTGTGTTACGCAACACTTGCTTTATACAAAAAAGCTATAGATCTCTTTACTTTTGCCATAAGGCCGAATGCCTGCACATTTTCTATTCCTTCACCTTTCCTTCATTGGTGCATAGTTCGAAAAATGTCTTTTAGTAAAGCGTTTCTACGATTCTAAGCTACCTCTTATATAGGTACTTTATATTTCATTCTTCTTTAAACTTGCTTTAAGCTTTAGTCTGCGCCATCAAAGTTTTTATGCTCCTTTTCAAACAATTGCATTTTAATAAAGGTCGAAATTGAAAAAATATAAATCACTGTCCACTTGATAACTACTGGTATCGATCATTAATTCATGAAGCTTTCTTAGCGATCAAGACAGTACAAAGGTGATTATATCTACGATGAGGTGCCTTCATTCCAACCTTCCAATATTCTCCTCTGCGGCGTTTTTTGTAACCGCATTTATCAGGTCAGCCTGAGACGCCCTCTTTTTCTTTTATCTGGCGGTTTCCACTTTCAATACCTTTTTTGTCTACTGTATCTACAAGTAGTATGGTCACATTAATCTAAATCATTTGTAGAATCTCCCTGTTGGTAATGTGCTTAGCTTTTAAGATACTACATGGCCGTTTTAAAATGTCAATTTCCAGATCTCTGTATGTACAGATATTCTGCAATATAGTCTTATAGATAGTAGTCGTCTTTGTTTAACATGAATTGAGTTGGAGAATATCTCTCTTCCATTGAATGATCTTATTATTTAAGTCGGTTTCGCTGTTCCTAACGTTGCCAAAAGTTACTCCAAGGTATTTAAATGAATTATTTCTAAAATCATAAAAACTAGATTACGTATAGGTTCTCCGAGAGTTAGGTGTTCTGTTTTACTGAAGTTAATGTTAAGGCTTCACTTACTGTACTCTTCCTACAGCTTTCGATTTGTATAGCTATTATTGTCTGGTGATTCGCCAACATATCGAATTTCGGTAATGATAGAAGTCATAATTTAGAATAAAATTACATACAGTATCATCAAAGTACCTTTCCAAGTTTCAAACTGCCTATAACTTAATAAATGAACTTAAATCTGGAAGTAGGGTTGAACCGGCATAAATTCTAATTATTCAATTTCAGGCAGACATCGCCAGACCTTTTGAGAATGTCTCCTTCTTCGGTGCAGTCTCAAACGCGGTTGGCAGTCATCATAATGTATTCTATCGTATGTAGCATGGAATAGAGTGGCTGTGTTCTACTCTGCCCATTATTTTATGTTTTTAAACCATGATTTTGTCTTCCTTCTTGTTCTTTTTCCTTTGCATATTACTTCGAATAGGTAGTATCCTTTGCGTGTAATTAAGTGTTTAATGTATTCCGCTTTTTCTAATTTTTACTATTTTGACTAGTTGTACTTCTGATTTATCAATGATTTGTTTGCTACTCTTGCGGTCCACAAACTTCAGAACAACCTTCTAGATATATATCCAAGAATTCAAGTTTCTAAGGTTTGTATATGTTTTTAAGCATCTTTTTTCGTCGTCTGTGTTTTGCATCCTTAAAGTACCATTGACCAGATGTAGAATAGCATTACACGCAGTCTTGATGCTAATACCAACTGTTTCTATTCTTTGCTTAAGGGTCCCAAGTGGTGTAGCTTGAACAAGCATCCACGTTCGATCAGCAGAGTTAAGCAACGCTGTTTCTGGTCAGAACTTGGATGGGAGTTCCACGGCTGCATCTCTCGGCGCCTCGTGGTACGGCTATCACGGAAAAAAGTTGGTCCCGTCGGTCATACAACATCATGACAGTCGTTAGTGGGGTTGGAAGTCCTCATAACTGCACAGCGACGCCTATAATTGACCTAACGGCTGTTGGCTGAGTGCGAATTAAATAAATTACTTTCAGATGGTCGATCTTGCCATTTATGTTTTCTCCAAGGTATTTACAGTCTGTAAAGCTTCTGATACCTGTGTCATTGTTACGTGTATTTTGATGTAAGCATGTATTTTTGCTTTATTGCCTAACGTTAGACCTAGTGATTTACTTCACCTCAGTTTGTCCTAATAGCTACTTGATCGCTAAGGTTTATTTAAAAGATATGGTTTTACCTGCCGCCTTGAGTAATGTAATGTTTTCTGCTTTTGTGAGGTCCTCTGAAACCATTATTTTGATTAATTAGTTCAAGTAATTTACATATTTATAAGTTTCAACACAATTGTTTGTTTTGAAGATTTGATGATAGTAGAATAGAGCTACCTTGATCGTGATATCAAATTAATTGGGTCAATTAAAACCGCGAATTAAATCCGCGATTTGATCTAATTCCGCGAATTAAACCGCGGATTGATCTAATTAATTTTCGCGGATTGATCTAATTAATTTTCGCGTTTTGATCTAATTAATCACATATGAAGTTTGATATGTAATTTACATAGGTGCTACTAATTAAATTACGCGGCGGCCATTTTTAATTTTCTTCCGGAATTACGCGGCGGCCATTTTCACTTTTCGCGCGAATATTTGAATTTGAAAATTTTCAGATTTTTTTCTAAGTTCCCTTTTTTGAATTTAATCTTCCCGGGTGTCGGCCATCTTTGTTTTCTGCGTGCGCACTTCTCGCGGCTGCCAGTTTGAATTTGAAATTTTTCAGATTTTTTTCTAAGTTCCCTTTTTTGAATTTAAACTTCCCGGGTGTCGGCCACCTTTGTTTTCTGCTTACGCACTTCTCGCGGTTTTCGTTTTAATTTTAATTTTCGCGCAAATATCTTCCGTCTCCCTCATCGAAGCTGATCTCTTTCTCCTGCATTCACAGAATGGCTGTTTATATTTAAAAAAATCTCTGGCGGGCTCGGATTTGAACGCTTTACGTCCATGTTCCACAAATTATCTGCAACCGTTAGTGGCTCCAGACCACGGCGGCGCTGCAAATTTTAATGTGGTTATCGGAAAGATACTTTCCCTGCTCTGTGTTTAAAGGTTGATACAATTTTTTAAAAATTTGATTTGTAATTGGTTTTCGTGGAAATAATTCTTTTATTTTATAATATGAGTGAGGCGCATGAATGGATTATCTAGATTTCCATTGTCCATACCTACTATATAGCTGGAAATTTCCGCTCGTCCGTCGAAATTTGAAAGCTATTATTTTTATAATTTGCCCCAACAGCACGTATGCTATCTCACACAATCTTCATTGGTTTCTATAACTTTCTCTTTTTCACTCGTAGTACCGTGATACTGATGAAATTACGCATTAGCTTCTGATTAAATTACGCGGCGGTCATTTTCAATTTTCGCGCTAATATTTGAATTTGAAATTTTTCAGATTTTTTCTAAGTTCCCTTTTTAAAACAGGTCGAGACATGTGTTTGTGACTAACAGTGTTTTGTCCGTCAGAGGCTGCACTGAAAACGCAGGCATAATTACTTCCCGAGGCTGGCTTTCTATTGGTCATCCGCTACGAACTTTAGCCACGCTGCAGTTCTCGGCCACAATTATATATACCAGCAATAAGATAACATGAACAAGAAGATAACACTTATTGCCTGAGTAAGAAAGAGATAAACATAGTAGCAAATATTCGAGAAAGCTTGACTCTTAATTTTAATTATGACATTTGTCAACTAAACATGCCTAGTAATATAATTTTTAGTATGGATATCTCTTTCTTACTCAAGCGTTGTATTTGCTTGTTCATGTTATCTCATTGCTGTTATAGATAATTATGGCCCAACAGTATATCCAAACGTACACTTTTTCAAATTTTTTCAGAACTGATGCTAGCTCAGTTTCAAATTCTCTACAAAAACAGTATTCTTATTCAACTCTCATTGCAAAAAATTGCAATTTTGTTGAAAAAAAAAATGTTCTGTCACAATCATTTCGATAAACAAAATTTCAGGTACGTAGGCTCGTTGTTCATTTTTATTACGAAGTTCTTATACTTTTGATGGAAATATATGTATGTTGACCACAAATTAACATACATTTGAATAAAAACAAGCAATTTCGTTGAAAAAAATATTCTGACACCATCACTTCACTAAAAATTTTACAAAAACTGACATCATGTTACTTGAAATTATACAAAAAACGACATTTTTATTCAATAAGCGATAAAAAATACGCCATCCCACATTATTTCACTTAAAAAATTATCACAATTCGTTTTATAAATCGTTTTGTAAAACGAAAATGATGTAAAAGCAGTTTTAGAGTTATTTCTAAGCATAATTTTGCAAATGTTTTACACTTTTTTATAAAATGTATTGCTCAAAATTAAAAGAAATCACAATTTTTTAAATTATATCACACCATTATGAAATCGTAGATTGATTTTTTTGAAATTTTACACTTTGTAACTGTAAAATAACTTCAAATACTAATATTTTAGCTTTAGATTTTGTAATTATTGCAGATTCGTGAAAAAACAAAAGCAGAGTAGAAAACCACAAACACTTTGTAATAAACAAATATATTGTTCTTATTTCGTATAATACTTAATAATATAAAAATAAATGTACTGTTGAATGTCTTATTTTCTAAAAATCCGCTAGCAATTTACAAAACTAGTTTGAAGTGTACAACATTTCAAATTAAAAAGACTGCAAGTAATAAAATCAGAATTCGTTTACATGGGATCGTAGAACAAATTTCATTGTGGCATTTTAAAGTTTAAGATGCTCCCAATCTAGAATCCCCTTCGTTTTTGATGTTGATGACATCTGTCTTAGAGTCGTTTTTGTAACGGCCCTTTTTTGGAGGCGTTTCCTTATCGGCGTTCTTCTGACTGAACCTTTTTGATGTGGACTTGGATGAGTAGCTGGTGTTTTTTATTTATATTCTAAATCGGACTCGCAGTTATCAGTTTCCATTTCGGTTTTTGCTGTAGTAACAGTCGGAGCTCGCACATTTTGCTGCTTAGGTTTAGGCAGCAGCACATGAGCAACGTTAAGGTCTTTGATGTAATCAGCAAACTGTAGGCGTCCGGGTAGATTAATAGTTTTTCGAGGCCTCAGAATGTCGTGAACTAAATCGACTATGTTAGATGCCGGTAAAATTTCACCCTTTATAGTAACGGTACCCTTGTGATCCCAGCTCACATCGTTTCAGGCACTCAAAATGCGTAGGAAAACTTCAGCTTTTTTCTTAAAAGTTTTGGGAAGTGTAGATAAAATAACGGCATTTGATAGGCTGTTACTGCTTGTTTCAATAGGTATTTTGATTGGCTGCCGTGCCTGGTTTGTGAAATGAAGGAATCTTTGTAAAACTTGGTTGTACTGCCCCCATTTATCGTGATCAGTTAATTTGGACTTTAAAACTTTTTGCATTTCGTCATCAAGCTGAGATAATATATTTTTCTCCGCCTTATCGCCAGACTTAAGGCGCTGAACAAATTCCGGCGATACAACCAACATCTTCCGCGCTTGGTCCATTTTAGTCGAAAAAGGAGCTCAGCCGTTTGTTCTGGTAGAGCCGCCATGAATAAACTAACTTAAAATCAAGACTTTCATAATAAATATATAAAAAAAATATGACAGGTACGGGAATCGAACCCGTATTCTCTCTCGAGATCAGAGCTTAAATCTGACGCCTTAACCATTCGGCCAACCTGCCTCCCAGTATAACCGAGCACTCTCTGCATAATTAAGAAAAACATATAGTTTAAAAGCCTTCTATTTGCAATTTCATACATTATTTAATATAAATTAAGTCATGTACAAATTTCTAAATAGGGTTTGATATATATTTATCGAAGGAGTTGCTCCTCAGCTGACGTTTTATTACTATTTGTCGTGATTTGTCATCCCTAAATTTTACAGGAACCAACCTATGTAATATGATGTCGATTTCTGCAAAAATTTATGTCAGATGATGTGTAATTGCGTGATTTTTGTTAAATTTTCGACGTGTTTTGAGTAAACATGTCGTTTTTTTGTATAATTTCAAGTGACATGATGTCAGTTTTTGTAAAATTTTAAGTGAAATGATGTCAGAACATTTTTTCAACGAAATTGCGCGTTTTTATTCAAAATTATGTTAATTTGTGGTCAACATACATATATTTCCGGCAAAAGTACAGGAAGTTTGAATTTTGTTTATCGAAATGATTGTGGTAGAAGATTTTTTCAATGAAATTGCGATTTCTTTTAATTTTGAGCGATGCATTTTATAAAAAAGTGTAAAATATTTGCAAAATTATGCATAGTTTATGTAACATGATGTCAATTTTTGTAAAAATTTATGTGAGATGATGTGTAATTGCGTGATTTTTGTTCAATTTTCGTCGTGTGTTGAGTAAAAATGTCGTTTTTTGTATAATTTCAAGTGACATGATGTCAGTTTTTGTAGAATTTATGTGACATGATGTCGATTTTTGTAAAAATTTATGTAACATGATGTGTAATTGCGTGATTTTTGTTTAATTTTCGTCGTGTGTTGAGTGAAAATGTCGTTTTTTGTATAATTTCAAGTGACATTATGTCAGTTTTGTTAAAATTTAAGTGAGATGATGGTGTCAGAAAATTTTTTCAACGAAATTGCTTGTTTTTATTCAATTTTATGTTAATTTGTGGTCAACATACATATATTTCCATCAAAAGTATAAGAACTTCGTAATAAAAATGAACAACGAGCCTACGTAACTGAAATTTTGTTCAAATGATGGTGACAGAACATTTTTTCAACAAAATTGCGATTTTTCAATGATTGAATAAAAATACTGTTTTTGTAGAGAATTTGAAACTGAGCTGCTCTGTTTCGCAAATATGTACATGTTCTTGCTGTGAGTACTAGTTTACTTGTTAAATGACTTCCTTCTGCGGTCAGGTTTTCCAGTCCCGCTGTAGTTTTGAAACCTCTTATCCCCACTTTCGACTTGTCTGTTTCCGTTTTCTTTCAGTTGAAGAACTTCCGGCCTGAACTAGTAAAAAGAGACAAACGATTGACATTTTCGAAGACCTCGCCTCTCGCCATTCATAAGGAATGCGTAAATAGGTGGTTGCTGTATCTCTGTTAGTTTTTCCTATCCTTATTGTTGGTTAGTCAAATGGAATATGTGAACGTCATCCGGAGAATTTATGCGGGTTGAAGTAGTTTTGGTGAGTTAGGTTGTGAAATTTAGTATGATCAAAAATTATTTTCATCTACACAAATCAAATGCCAAGTTTGACATTTAAGTATAAACGTAGTTGAATTCTTAAATTAGGAACTATTCCATAGCCATACTATGTAGATGACAATAATTTTTGATCATACTTTACATTTTGGTAATTTGTCCTTACGCTTTTTTTATCGTATTTTAAATTATTTATGATAAGTTACTTTCTCCTTATTACTCTAATTGGGACGGGGATGTGTTGCTAATTCAATTTACACCTGAAGTGACTTTTTCTGAATGCACTCCGCGTCTGTAAGCTAATCGCATCTTATTGTTTGAGGGCTGTCCAAGTTATGAATTTGGTTTTCTAGCTTTCGGATTGGATGCATTTGCTAGTCTAAGGATTTATAGATATTCTTGAAATTTATGGATTACTAGTATTTCTAGTTGCGATTTTGGCCTCTTTTCGACTTTGTTTTCGTAATCTATCCTACGTTGGTAACGTCCTATTCAGAACCTATTCGAGATTGAAGCCAGATTAGCTTCTTTGATCGACACAGGATTGAACAGAGTATTGCATACATCTGTCAAACGATATCATTTGACCAATGATCGAACTCGCTTTTTTAACTTTCAACCAATCAAAAACTACTTGCGTCGATAATTATTGTTATATAACAACATATCGGTAATACTCCACCTTACTCATTAAAATGATGATTCGTTAGTTTTTTAATCGATTCAAGCAATAGTCACGCAAAATATATTGCGTGCATAGTTCCTTGCTTCGATAATGCTGACCAGATTGCATCCCGCTGGATTGCTTAGTAAATACGCCCTCCAGCTTTGCTGTCGGGACATATTTTTATCGCAATCCAGCTGGTCGTGTAATCTGACTTGCATTATCGGCAACTCACTATGCACTTATTACATTACTGTTGATAAGCTACAACCTTGCGTATTTCTTAATAAATATTTGTGCCACAATTCAAAGTGTATTGGCGTAAATAAGTTTATGAACTGAGAACATTTAAATTTTCACATTTGAGCCGATTTACCATTTATTGATGTAGCAATATGTATTATTAATTTTTTTGTGTATCTCATACTTACCTTGTGTTTTATTTATTTGTGTGTTTACTTTAGATTTAATGTTAATATACATACGTTAGGTTCCAAACGCCATATGTACAAGTCGTAGATTTGATATTGGATTGGTTTCAATTAGCTACGTGTCTGAATTATAGATATCGTAGGTTTAATATTTAATGTTGGTATGAGGAACTGCACTCTTATGTTGTTACCATCCGAGACAGAGAAAAAATTACCGAAACAGGTTGTTTAAAATATTATTTTCAATCAATATATTGAAAAAAAACCTACGTTTTTAGAAAAAATTTACTGAATAAAGATATACATATGTGATTGATTTCGAAAAATATAAAAAATATATTTTTTTATTAATATATGGGGTGATCCTTTTAAAAAGTCAAAGTTAGTGTAATTTCCCGTAATGTTATGCTTTTCGGACTTTTTCCACTGTCTAGGGTGTAAATCACACAATGTGTCTTACAATCCAAAATTATATTTAATATTCTTCTAACAAGTTTTACCTAAATTCGTTCATAAGTAAAGGAGATACAGTCATGGCCCTGGGATCATTGTCACCCGGTATACTTACCTCAAATATGTCTTTACGCAAAGCTTTCATTTTTCAAATGTATTTTCAAAAATTCCAGGAGTAAGTTGCCTTCTATTAGAGTAACATTTGGCACGTGTGAATTGTGCAGGCCACAGTACTCTCTTGCTGAAATGTAACTATTTCATGTTGCTTCAAGCAAGGCATTCTAAAGAAATATCTAGTTAACAAATTGACCAATTAAAACAATTTTCGTTAGTCAAGAAAGTTCTGATAAGATTAGAATTGGTAGTATATTTTGAGGTAATATAAAACTTCAACTCTTCAGGACTGAGTAATTATAAGGCCATAGAATTAATTACATTGTATTCCTACTTCCCTAATCTAAAAGGCGAAGGGAGTATTGTAATCGCGCAAAAAATCACATTCCGCGATTTCTTCAGATCTTCATGTTTCAGGATCCATAGATGTCGTCTTCCGTCTGTCTGTCTGTTAGCGGTATATCTCTAAAACTATTTGTTGGAGGAAGACGATATTTTGCATTCAGATTTTATGTCTATCTGGTACGAAACTGGAAAGTGTCGGACAAATAAATACAGGGTGAGCACCTTACAAAATAAATTTTGTTTATTTTTTCGTCAACTGAGAAATAGATAAAAGTAATGTAACAATTTGCACATAGATGAGGCTTTAGACTTAACGAAAATGGGAGCCAACAGATACAGGGTAATTTCGTCAAAGAGCCAAAAAATTTCAACAATAAGTCCCTTTTGTTAAATACAGCCGCGCATCGTAAAGCCGAGAGGAGTCCTCTATGAGGGGATTTTATTGGTGTTCGCAGGCGCTGTAGTTCGAATTCCATCATCGTTAATTTCATTTTAAAAATTGTTTAGCGTTACGTCCACTTCCGAAGGAAGTTCTGAGTAAAGCCCTTTATTACTTTTTTGTTCAGAATTGTCATCTACTGCCTTGTAAAATGCGTTACAGCATTCTCTAAAAAGTCCGGCAAACAGAATTTTTTAATAATTTTATTTCTATTCCCGTAATTAAAATTTCTATTTACGTATATGTACGGCGGCTTCATTATCAATGCCTACGAAGGTTGTCAGTGACGAGTTGAAGTGGGCATCGGCATTTTAGTCTTGGGCTGACGTTGCCCTCTTTCAGTGTTTGTGTGATTGACCACAGCTACAACTAAAATCAATTTAACTTTTGAACATTTGCCGACGTTCACTTTTGTGTCAGGGCAAGTAACCCAATTTAATGTTCAATAAAACAATACATTGTTATTTTGATCAATTTGCGTTCTTAGTACATTTTTTGTATGCAGTTCATTTTGCAAACAAGCTTAAACATTTCTAATAACTAAAACTCGTGGCTAAAATAATACTTCAAGTTCAGTACAAGCAAATTGTGACTGCCTGTTAAGGACTTTATAAACTTTTGCCGCCTCTCTTACATTCTGAATTCGTACTGTGCGCAGTAGACTGCCTCGCCGGCATCCGATTCCAAAAACACTTACGTTTCATCTGTCAACGTGGCAGCATGCAAACCGGTCCGCACTCCGAAAGCTAATTCTTTGTAAATGTTAAACTGTTCGTGTTAATTTATGGCAATAAATTACTACCTTCGCTTTTCAACGTGTGTATAATTCAGTGAAACCTACAATTCATACAGTCCACAAATTCCAAGGCGAGCTGGCAATCAGCAGTTTTTCAAATAACGGAAAACTGAGAAGGCTACAAACATTGGTCCTACAGAACCGGATTAAACCACATTAGGTCATTGCGGGTCCAAAACAGCGACAGCATTCGACAACATTGGTCATAGGCAAGTACAAAGCATATTCAGTTTTGTATTGCATCGCATGCAATCGGCCGCAAGGAAGCAGCGTCCAAATTCGCAGCAACGCGTGGAACGAAGAGGGCGCATGCGGTGCCCGTAACGAGAGGAAGGAAGACAGCAGACGGTGCTATCAACGCCAAGATTCGTGCACGTGGGCATTGCAGCTGCTAGCCAGACGGTAGTAGGAACAGAAAAACGGCAAGGCGGCACACACCAATATCAAATGTAAGCCTGATTTTCCTATGCATAAATTTGGTTTATTTCGTCTGTGTTTGCATGTGCATAATTTCAGCTGCGTATTATTGCGTAAACAAATGGTTTATGAGTCATATAAACATTTTAATTGCGTGAAATGCCAAGCTATTACGTTTGTTAGCGATATACCCTGCATGTTTCATAAATAATCCCGCGTTGTACCAAGGCCGCTTTCTGCGTCGTAAGCTACAAGTTTCTCGCGTTGCTAGCAAGCGCTGTCTGCGTTATAAACAAATTCGCGCCAGAGGCGTGCGAAAGGGTTTTATCATTAAAGAATATTTCAGATTCTGCAAGTAGTAAGGCTACCGCGCGTAGCATCTTGCCTGAAATATCACAGATAGTTGACCCGTTGGGTCCGCGTACCAGAAGCGTACAAAATTCACGCCAGAGGCGTACGAAAAGTTAAATCGATCGGTTAAATTGTTTTTAATCTCAACAATTATGAATTCGCTTGTTAGGGCACGTGGCTCTATCAAAGGCAAGCTTACGAGTTTCGCAAAATACGTGCAATCGTTGCAAGCAATTTACGAGGTAGATCAATCGTTATCTAGCATTCAAATTATTCAGTTACAAGAAAGATTGAATAATGCAGCCGCATTGTTATCAGAATATGATGCGGTTCATGAACAAATTTTAGAAGCCAGTGAGGATGCAGAACGGGAAATGCAACAGCGAGTCGAATTTGAAGACTCTTATTATTTTGCAATCGCACAAGCTAAATATTTGATTAATGAATACAACAGCCAGTCTGATGTTGCATTAGATCGTTCTGGATCTCCTAATGGTAGCGTAAGATCAACGCATTCAAATTGCAGTTCACATTGCAATAATCAAGCTGTACGCCTTCCTGCCATTTCGATTCCCAAATATTCAGGGAACGTGTCAGAATGGTTAGAATTTCGTGAGATATTTAGTAGCTTAATTCATGAGAATCAAACGTTAACTAATATTCAAAAGCTGCATTACTTAAAGGCTAGTTTACAGGGTGATGCAAGCCAAATTATAAAAAGTTTAGAGTTTACTGCGGGTAATTATACTCTAGCTTGGGAGGCATTGTGCAATCGATACAATGATCCAAAAATTCTGGTTCATAACCACCTCAAGGCTATTTTTGAACTTGAATCTTGCAGTAAGGAATCTGCAACTAAATTACGTACGATTAGCGATATGTTATTCAAACATTTTGCAGCAATCAAATCATTAGCTACCGAAAGCGAGCTTCTTGATTTTGTTATAATTTATGTAGTTTCTAAAAAACTGGACCCCACTACATTTCGTGAATGGGAGGTCCTTAGAAACCGGTCAAGTTCTGACCTGCCTAATCTTGATGAGTTCAAGGAATTTCTACAAAATACAGCAAATCTTCTAGAAACTCTGGAAGTAAAAAATGTTAAGCTTGTACCCGAAAAGTCTTCCAGGTACATTCGAAATCATTTGTGTCGGGTACCCCCTCGTGTCCACTTTGTAAAGGATCTCATTCCTTGTACAAATGCGATAAGTTTGTCAAGCTGTCTGTTCTTGACAGAAAGTCAAAGGCAAAAGAGCTCCGCGTATGCTTTAATTGCCTAACTCAGGGTCACCTTGCGAGCCTTTGTAGCTCCAAATATACGTGTAGAAAGTGCAAATCAAGGCACAACACACTTCTTCATGAGGATAAACCTCAAAATGCTTCTTCTAGTCAACCAGGATCTGCGATGTCGGCAGAAACCCCTGTTGAACTAAACCAATCGATTTCGGCATTCTGTTCGAATGCTTTGCAGGTACTCTTACCTACGGCTACCGCTAAACTCATCGCTGATGATGGTACGCCTCATGTTGTGCGAATCCTGCTGGATTCCGGTTCCCAATCGAACTTTATACGTTCAGATTTGTGTAAAAAGTTGAAGCTTCCAACTCGCGAAGTCAACGTTACTGTTTCTGGCTTAAGTAAAGCCACTTCTCAAATCAAGGCTAGGTGTGATATCAAGCTGCAAGCCCCTCACACTTCATACGGCATTGGCCTATCCTGTCTTGTTCTCGATGAGATTACGGGTGTTACCCCAAGTTTTCGCGTCCAGCGAAACAGCTTCAAGGTTCCTGATAACATCAAGTTATCAGATCTGTCCTACGACCAACCGGGCACCATCGACATTCTGATTGGTTCGCCCATTTTCTGGCAGCTCCTTTGTATTGGACAAATTGGTCTAGGCCCAAATCTTCCCATCCTCCAAAAGACTCGTTTTGGTTGGATTGTTTCTGGCCCCACAGGCCCCCCTTCTGCGTACCCTGTACAGTGCAATCTTAGCACGATCGAGGATGCTTCTGATCCCATTGCTAGGTTTGGCAACTCGAACATTACCCAGAGGAAAAGGTTCGCACAAATGAAGAGAACGCCTGTGAGGCACATTTCGTGCAAAATACTCAACGAGAATAGCGAATGGTCGATTCGTTGTCTCTATCCCTTTCAAGAAGCCTGTAGAGGTACTGGGCGATTCATTGCAAATCGCTCAGAAAAGATTCTTATCAGTAGAGAATATTTCAGATTCTGCAAGTAGTAAGGCTACCACGCGTAGCAGCTTGCCTGAAATATCCCAGATTTCAGATTCTGCAAGTAGTAAGGCTACCAATCGTAGCATCTTGCCTGAAATATCCCAGATTTCAGATTCTACAAGTAGTAAGGCTACCAATCGTAGCAGCTTGTCTGAAATTTCCCAGATAGTTGACCCGCTGGGTCTGTCAAGCCTTTGGTGGCGCGGTCCCGCCTGGCTGAGCGAGGGTGGGGCATCTTGGCCTGCTTCCATGTTCAGTGTTTCGGATTCTGCAAGTGGTGGGGCTGCCAATCGTAGCAGCTTGTCTGAAATATCCCATATTTCATATTCTACAAGTGGTAGGGCTGCCAAGCGTGGCATCTTGTCTGAAAGATCGCAGATATTTGACCCGCTGGGTCTGTTAAGCCTTTGGTGGCATGGTCCCACCTGGCTAAGCGAAGGCGAGGCATCTTGGCCTGCTTCCAAACATGTTCGTGCTGAGCTTCCAGAATTCAAAAAAGAAGTTCAGAGTCTTCCTGTAACCTCTGTTGAACCATTTCCGTTCAATCAGTATTCAAGCTTCGCTCGCTTACAACGAGTTACAGCTTATTGTTTTGTCACAAAGGCAGTGCACCTTGAATTGGTCGCTGATCTTTCTACTGAAACCTTCTTAATGGCTTTTCGCCGGTTTGTGGCTCGACGAGGCAAACCGCTCCATGTCTACTCAGACAACGGCACTAACTTTGTAGGCGCTAATTCCGAGTTAATCGAATTAGGCAATTTTCTCGCGGAACAAAACCCTTCTATTTCCGAATCAGTCGCGAACGACGGAGTAGCTTGGCATTTTATACCCGCGCACAGTCCCCACTTTGGCGGATTGTGGGAGGCCGGAATCAAGTCCTCCAAACATCACATACGTCGCGTTATAGGTAACGCTAGTCTAAATTATGATGAATTTAGCACTTTGTTGGCACAGGTGGAAGCGACCTTAAACTCCCGACCCCTGTCCCCTTTGTCCTCTGATCCAAACGACCTTCAGCCTTTGACTCCTGCTCATTTCCTGATTGGTCGTCCGTTGGTGTCACTGCCTGATCCCAACGTAACTGAGATAGTCGAGTCTCGGCTGTCTAAATACCAGAGAATACAACAACTTCACCAGAATGTGTGGAAGAGATGGAGTAAAGAGTACATCTCGGAACTCCAACAGCGCACCAAATGGCGCACGCATCTTTCGGACCTCCAGCCTGGTTCCATGGTCCTCATCAAGGATGACAATCTACCCCCTCTGAAGTGGAGGTTAGGCCGGGTCACCGAGCTGCACCCTGGCCTTGACGGCGTTACGCGTGTGGCGTCAGTGAACACTGTGTCAGGGATCGTGAAGCGATCCTTCGCCAAATTGTGCCCGCTACCTAGTGTTGTGAACTAATGCGTTAGCGTTCAGCGCAGTTTTCGTAAAGCCTTTTGGCTCCCCATTGTTCGGGTTTTCTTGTACTAGATTAAGATCCATGTACTATTATGCTTTGTATATATGTGTGTTCACGTTACATGTTTTACTCTAGCTTTTACATGTCAACTCTGTACTGTTTTATTTGAAAGGTTACCCTTTCCAAGGCGGGCGGTATGTTAAGGACTTTATAAACTTTTGCCGCTTCTCTTGCATTCTGAATTCATACTGTGCGCAGTGGACTGCCAGGCGGGCGTCCGTTTCTAAAAATTCACTTAACTTCCATCTGTCGACGAGACTGCATGCGAAGGAGTCCGCTCTACGAAAGCTAATTCTTGTAAATGTTCAAATGTTCAATGTGTTGTTTATTGCTAATAAAGTAACATATTTCCGGATTTCAACGAGTGTATTTATTCAGTGAAACCTACAATTCATACAGTCCATTAAATTCCAAGGCGAGCTGGCAATCAGGAATTTTCCAAAATAACGGAAAACTGAGAGGCTCCACAACAGTTCATCTTTTCTGGTCTCTACCTTTCGTTATGGACCTAACAAATAGTCGAAAAACTTTATCTTTTCAACTGTTTTGTTGTTTGTCAATTATTCTCATCTCAGGAGTCTCCTGGTATTGCCTTGGGTCACTGTTACACTTGTGATGTTAGACAGTGCTTTCTGCTTAGCATAATCCATATATACAGGGTGTCATAAAAATATACCGAAAAATTTGGAAGTCTTATAGAGGACGTTAGAACACAAATATTTTATATATTTTTTTTCTTTTGAAGCCCTCCCTACCAGCTATACCGTCCTAAAGAGGGTAATTTGTTAGAACTTTTAATGGACACGAATTTGATTATACAAAAATATGTCAAATTAAGTTTCATTTATTTAGAAACGTTTTTAGTTATTTTAGTTTTCTCGTAAAACTCATATTTGTTTTCTCTAACAAATTAAATACAATATGATGCACCGCACAGTTATTCGGAAAAATGTCGTGCATCATAATGAATTTTATTTTTCTTATACGAAAAAGAATTAGCTTTACGAAAAAACTGAAAGAGCTAAATAATTTTTAAATAAATTTGTTTTCTATCAAATTCTTATTAATAATTAATAAACACATTTAGAAGGGTTACCAATTTCAATCCCTTAGCGGCAAAGATATTTAAAAATTTTCACATTAATACCATCTTCCAGTTGTCAGTAAAATGATAAAAACTAACTTCAATTCCTTCTTTAGGAGAGTGCAACTCGACGGAGAAGAATTTACAAGAAAAATTTTATA